>OX456491.1:4326357-4995500 GCA_949748235.1 Platypus cylindrus | reverse complement strand
TACATTCTGATTCATTTATTAATTTAATGGTAAAATATTAGTGAAAATTCACATTAGAATTGAATATTTTTTTCTAAGCTACATAACGTGCTAATGTTACGCTACGTACTTGACGTTTTCACCTTCGTATACGCGCATGAGCATAATATTATATCAATCATTTATCGTGAATACGTTAACCATAAATGGCATTACTTAAACTCCCTATATTACATTTCGATTCCAATTGTAGGCAGAACAAAGACAGGCACACTTGATCAATAAAATGAATGAATAATCGATGATAAAAAGAAGGAAACATTTGCCAATGAAATTATAGAATTTGCTGTACACGTGACACAATGACGACGTGATGCAATATTTTATGCTGTTTAAGGGTTTAGATTTGTTTTATACATATACCTAATCTTGAAAGGTTTTTAAAGGATTCCTTTTCTCCCTCTTGGTCTGTTTTTCTTTTTTTTTTTATTGGAATTTGTCGAAAAAAGGAATTCACGATTCTGTTATTTTCCTTTTCGGGATACGTATTTACAATAAAAGAAAGTGGGCTAGTGAACCATTATGGGATACATACAGGATGTGATCTGTTAAGGGCATTAAGCGTAGTTTTATGCACAATAGGATGGATCAGTTAAAGCTGAGCTTAACTGATCATGTGGTATATAAATTATTCAAATAGCAATAAATAAATATAATAAGCACATATACATCTAATTATGTTAATTTGAATGCAAATATCATATTTACATTAACGTTACGTTACATCTGAGAAACGTAAACGTTTCCGAGAGCCGAATAATAGAAATAGATTAGGTTTTTCCTTCTTTTTCTTTGATTTTATATCGACGCAATTTTCTATTATTATCAACCGTTATATCCTCCATTCAATGTTCCTCTAAAAAGAGAATTTTCGCACACGAATGCAGCTCTGGTTTTTTTATTATCCCCTGGTGGGTGTAGTACACACTAATTCAACTAGTCTCATCAGCGCTGAATTTATACTAAACACAGAGTATAGATTTACCGGTATACGGTAATAAGGCCCTGCCGTGACATAAACAGCGTATCTACACAGAGAAAAAGAATTTATTAAAAGTAAAAATTTCCTCTTATTAAACAATTTGTAATTGTATATGTAAACTTTAGATTTGACTTGTATTCGAATTGAAGTTTACTCTTGGCAGACGAGCTGTAACATGACGTTTGTACTAGTCAGTGAATTGACCCGTTCAGTAAGGGTTTAATCTAATGATAATAATTTAAAAAAAAGGGTTAATAAACTTTAGTAAGTATTTATTTTCTAATGAAATTCAGAGCTATATCGCCAATATAATCGTTATTCCTACTAATAGATAAATATAATGTCAAACATAGAGATGTATAAATTATCACTCTATAAAATTGGAAGTGTAAAAATGGCACACAGTCGACCATGCCAATATCAGCCGCCATCATCATCATATATATATAAAGGCCGCAAAAAGGGATTAGAATCGATTTTTCTAAATATATTACGGCCCTTGAAGCAATAAAAACCGAAACTGAAATGTTATGGCATCCGTGCAGTAATTTAATGTAATAAGTTACTGAGTGTATTATAAACTGATTTTATGGTTCATATATAAAGAATATTTGCGAGATACGTATTAGAAGTTCATAAAATATCAAAAAGTATTAGAACACCACAATTTCAAACTAAATGTTTAATGCAGCAAGGAGTATTTGGAAAATTCAGTTTAAAAACCTCATTTTTTTCTTAAATATCTCCTATAACCCACGGTCACCGAACTTATAAGATTTTCAACTCAGAAAAACCTCGCCTTCTCTCTTTTAAGGAATGTCTTTTAAAAAGATATCTCTCTCGACGGTTTGGAAATCTGGGTTACAATCTTACTATACTACTCTAAGTATACGGTTTTTATGGTATTCGTATATTGGCTCATACAGTATTATACCTACACGGATTTTAATAAACTGGTTGTTGTATAGGTATAATATGTACGATGTGAATATTATTATCATATGAAAATTTTTTTTTAAAAGATGGAATTATTCATATCGTTAAAGTATGTACATTACGCTGTCTCTTTAATAGTTCAACAAACCAATTTATTTTCATTATAAAAAGTCTAATCTGGGCAACGTTCTTAGAGATTGTCTTATACCTACGTATATCTAATAGAACAGCAGATTATTACTATACACTAAAATAATGGTGTGGCCATCCATACACACACATATACATAATGAATAACTGCACCTCTATAAGTGGCGATTGTGGCTTTCGTTGTTCTACTTCATTGGATTTGATCATAATTTTCACATTAGAATGTGAATCGTTCGATAAGCGCCTGAAATTGATAGAAAACTTCGGTTATCTAATTATATTCAATACGTAATAATGAAATTGATGATTTTTTTTTCCTTTTTCCGATTCAATTCTAGCTGCAGATCTCGAATTGTGCCAGGATCAAGACAACGTGCAAGATGCCTTCGTTATCGCTGTGGAGCAGCAGGCGCGCGAAAGATTGGAGCGGCTCTCGGCGCTACACAAAGTTACTCCAATCGACATGGCACAATTGTGTCAACAGGTAAAAATACAAATAAAACATTAAACAAAAAAGTTAATTATCACTATATCTATTTCTAATAGTATAAATAAGCCATTAATGAATTTATTATCCTGCCGTTGATCATCTGTTTATATAAAGATTAAAGTTTAGCTTAAATTCATCGTCTCGTCTTGTATTATTGGTCTTCTTGAAATAGATTTTATTGATAGGTATTTTTTCAGCTAAATCATCCACTGCAAACCACTTCAGCGGAACTGAACGGATATATACAAAATCCACCAATCTACAGAACTTCTTTGACAGCTACCGAAAATTCAAACAACAACAGCACCGGAGGCAGGCATGTATTTATTATAGATTCAGCATATACATATAATTACTTATGGCATTAGTAAACTTTTACCATCTACATTATTCACAAACTCATTAAATCGCAATTTAATTTAAAGTTTTAAATGGACATCAATTAAGTATATATAAGCATTCACATTCAACTATTAAGAACTCTCGCCATTAATTAAATTGTTCAGAATAATTTTGACAGTTTCGTGTTGTTTTGAAAATCAAATAGATCGCGAGGCGGCGTTACATCAGTAGTGGCTGTTGTTCATCGAACCGCTGGTGCTGGTGAGACCGCTGCTGCTGCTGCTGCTGCTGCTGTCAGCCCTGCCACTTCCGTTCCTCCTACCGAGGCTACTGCGGGACAACCACAACAACCTCGATCAGCACAATTAGCAAACGATATACGATCTACTGCACAATTAAAGAATACTACTCCTAGTACTATTGCTATTTATCAAAATTGCACCGGCCCTGTGCAACCAAGGTATATATGATCATTAAAAAAAAAAAAGGCGTGGGTAGCGTGCTGCGATAAGAAAACGTCTTTCTCATCGTCCGCACCAAACAATTTTTCTGTATCCCATAAAGAATCGCCTAGACTGAATGTTGGCGTAGGACGTCGCAGCAAGCAATTTTATCGTCTGAAAAATATGACTTTGTGAGCTATCTGCCCATATTGTCTCATTTTATTCTATAATAGGATGGATAATTGGATTTATGGTAGTGGTCCTCTAATCGTACGACTTGCTGATAAAGTAGTCCGCTTTATACTAGAGACAATTAGATACTTTATCTTTTGCTGTATCCATTTTCCTTTTCCTATATAATTATACGTCTTGGTATATTTAGGAAAGGTGACCAAAGTCCACCTCAAACTCTTGACGTACGCAATTTGGGGGATCGTCGATCATCATCGCCGTTTCAAAACGGCCGCACCGAACTACTCATTGGCGAAGACAATAATAAATTAAAAACAAGTGCCGTTATTGAGAATAATAACAATCATAAATTAAACATAGAAAACGAGCAAAGGTAAGACAACTTAACGGTTCAATTATGTAGTTTCCATTTTATCAGTGTGAATTCTTTATGGACATCCTATCGGATAAGATCGAATTCGGATTTATCATGTAAAATGGGCGAGACTATATCTAATTTTATTCGTAGTCGTATTGCATATAAATAAATAGATATAACGTAGTTTATAGAAGCTGATTTTATGTAATAAATAAATAAATTATGGATCTTATTACATGAAGTCACACGCTACGATTTCTTCAGTAGGCGGAACAATGCGATGTGGTAACAATGTCATTATTATTATTATTATTATTTATTGTTTAAAACCAGTCCACTTTTTTAAAAGTTTTACTATTTTTTCTATCTATCTTAATTTATATGTACTATTTTGCTTCTTTATGTGGCTAAAAAAAAGAATAATAAATATTTATTATTGTAATACAAATAACAGTATGTATTATCGTTTCTAATGGAAGAAATAATGGGCGCGGTTGGGTATGCTATAGGCATTAGGTGGGCAGATATTGGATAAGTAAAAAGCAACTGAAGGGAAATAGAAATGAGATTATAACAATGTCATAAATAATGGCATAGGAAAAAGACTGTTAATTCTTCTCTTTGTAAGCCAATGAAGAAATCATTGACTTCCTTGGTTGATTTCGATGCTGCAATAGAGCAAAAAAAAAAAAATGTAAATTCTTATTCAACAATATCGTCAATTTATAATTCGGGTACATTCCAGTAAATTAAAAAAAAAAAAAATTTGAAATTTATGACTATCATTTTATGTATCGTGATGACTAAGCGCCCACACCACAATAATACACTTCCCATAATAATAAGACATGAAACATTCGTTCATTGTTTGCAGATAAGTTTTGTACATGTAGTATTATAAAATAAGTATGTGAATACATATTATTTATACATACATATGTATGTTTGTATACAGGAAGAGACATTTTTAGGCTTGGTAAGAATTTCGAATGACTTTTTCGAAACTTATTTGGATAAAAAGTAAAATTTAAATTGACTATACAAATAAAATTTAGTGTTCATTTACTGGGAAAAATCATATACCCATTTGTATTAAAAGCAAAAAGAAAATGAACATTAATTAGACTGTAATTCGTTACCGTATTGACAGGGAAATGTTCCGATGCTCTAAAATTGGAACTCGAGCAAAAAATTAATTGGTGAAGAACAAGACTAAACTTATTTTAGAATTTCGAAACAAATAAATATTAATTTATGAGCTACTACAATAGAATTTGAAGTCGCTATAATTTATTTTCGTCTTGGTTTATTCACCAAATTAAAACAGTATTTCCTGAATTTCTACTTACAATGCAGGCAGGCGCCACACAGTGCTACGAACACCTACAAACGGCTGCGTATGTTCGTCATGTAGACAGCACCTATGCGAATACATTACGTACAAACGTACGTTTGAGTTTTAAGTCCAATGTTTGGCTCAACGTTCGTATAGCGTTGTGTAGCACCTGCATTAGCTGAAGCTATAGTATCAGTATACTAAGAATAACAAGATAAGCCAACGCGCACCTTTGTCAATTTGATTGTGACGTCAGTGAGAGACCCGCTTTACAAATCGCTTATTTTAATAATTGAAATTATGGTTATGGTCCCTAATCTGATATTAATTTTGTTTTTTATCTATGGTTTTTTATTTTAATACAGCTTGCAGTTTGTTTACGTTTAATTAATTAATAACATTTTTTTTTTAATTTACTCATTATTTCAGTAAAATATATTTGTACAGGTGTTTGTATTATATTTAAAAATGTATAAAAAAAAATATTATAAAAAAAAGATATTTGGTTTAAATATGCCAACACTTTCTTAACGAAAAAACAAAAAAAAAATCAAAAGGGCCTCGCGGTGAAGCCATGCGCGGAAATTTTTAAAATTGGGTCTCAAGTGGGTTTATCTTGTAGTCTTAGTATCATGCTATGGTATAAGCAACAAGTGATACACATAATATCAATTTATTAAATATAAATATTAAATATATTCTACATTATGTAACGTTCTATATTGTTTTCGGATTGTAGGGCAGTGAATTCATTTTTATATTGCCTGACCTAGAATTATTTCTCATTTTTACATAATATTATCATATGTATATATAGGTAAATATATATTAAAAGGTACCAGACTGTAAATCGTCATGAGAGTATGTAATTTTATATCCGCCCATTATACTTATAACAAAACTAAAAAACACAAAAAAAAACAAACGGAAAACAGGGCGGTACTCTAATAATTGATGAGCTGACCGAAAAAAAAAACGGTTTCAAACAGAGAACATGATTGTTTACCGATGATTATTGACATTATGTCTGTTTATTATAATTCATGTTAACCCAAATATAAGAAATCTGTGGATTGGCCACAATTCTTTGCAGGATGGTAGATATTTTGGTAGACATAGATAGGCGCAGAGAAATAGAGATCATCTTATCTAATATATGCACATTAATCTGCATAGTTATAGATATATAATCATGGTACACATATTGTCGCGCTGAACTACACTGCGCGCAACGTTAACGAACGGTATCGGTACGGTAACGAACAAATCTATTATCTAACAGTAAAATACAAAGTATATTTATCAACGAATTGTGAATAATTCTAAAGCTAACTGAATTGCAAATTATTCTATATCCACTATAATAACAACTCATAATTAATTAATCCATTGTAAATAGGCAATTGTATAAACATATTTTTAACAGATACAATTAGATTAGGATGCTGTATGTATATTATCGGAATTTGACGGTTTCCAATTAGATAATGCTTCTTTGTCGTTCATTGCCATTGACAGATGCCAATAATGTTAACGTTGCCGTAACAGTACAAACAACCAATACAAATACATTTTAATAAAAATTCTGAAACTGTACATTTAATTTATCGATCGTCTTCGTTTAACAAAATTGCATAAAATTCTTCTAAACTTTTAAATTAAAATGTAAAATAAATTGCATGTAACAACCGTCAATTGGCGTTACACTTTGACAGTTCATTAATTCTAACCTAAAATTTATTTAGCTGAAGTTTAAAATGGTGTAAAAATAGAAAAATAATGTAATATCAGTATATTAACGAGGCAACCATCCAACCAACGGAAATTCGTTATATGTATAGTGTAGAGAGGCAGTTAATGAACTTTATATTCATGTCAGCTCTCTAGCGCATCAGCAACAGTACACTGTTAGTATATATATATATATAGTATGATAATACGACTAATAATAATAAAATACTAAATGTTGAAGAAAATAAAATTTCAGGTTAAAATCGGACACAACAGAGATTAAATATTTGTTCAGTTGTCTGTCACATTTCAGTCATCATTTTAAATAAATTAACCAACACCCAGGTTTCTTATTGTTTAATTTACAAATAAAAGCTTATGCAGACAGACATGATCGTTTTAAATACATAATTCATTTATATACATACATACATAGTTAATTGAATATGGCATATATGTATGCATGTATTCATATTATTGTCTGAGACAATATATTGACTGGTGCCAGTTTTCTTAGTAATTGCTAACTGACTGAACTATATGTGGGTAGATTCGCAAAAATGTGGTTACGGCGCAGAAGTGGTGCGCTGCTCACTAATGTGCTCATCATAGAAATACGTCGATAGATAGAACTTTACAGTTATCTACTGCTTTAAATCGCTTTTTAATAAATGACTTTTCATTAAAGCGACAGAATTATATCTATTTTCAATCCGTTCCTGTGACAGTTACGCTCCAGCCAACAAGAGAATGCTAAAAATACATAAAGAAAACTATACATACATACACATACACATACATAATACTTCTTCTTCTTCTTCTTCTTCATCATCATGTTCCTGCCTGATGATGGTTGGTTAGAGCACAACCAAACCAAATACTATAAATAAGTACTTTTCCTCTATGTATACATACATTCATATACATATACGAGTACATACATAATAGCTTACCTGGTCTGTAGGAATTCTTTTAAAAACATTCTTGGTTTGATATTGAAATAAGTATAGAATATTCTAGCGGCTACACGTATTCAATGTTGTTGTATTTCATTATCAAAACTATATTCTTTTCTACCTGTCCGTTACACCCACTTGTTTTCTTGCTTCTCCTCTTGGCGGTTTGAGGAAAAAGTACCTACTAGCAAGCAAAGCTCTAGTAGGTACTCAGTTTGCGGCACCCATTTTACTTAGTTTCACGTTTAACCATTGAAAACTTTGGGAATTGTTTTAATTATTTTTAAGTACATTTTGGTGTGCTGTTTTGTATTGCTGTGTTGCTAAGTGTTTTGTATTTGTTTGTTTGTGTGTGTGGGTGTGTGTGAGTTGGTGAAAACAGTGAATCTGGAATATTGGATAACTTGGAATTCAAAATGGTGCTGGAAGTATCGTGTAATACTAGAAGAAAGAATTTTTTGAAACATTACTGGTAATTTTCAACGTTTTTTCTTCGAGTTTTCTAAAAATTAAATGTTTGCTTAAATATTGTTTTCAATGCGTTTTCCATCGGAACTGTTTTTCTTTTATTATTATTTATTTAAGAAGATGAAAAAACCATCCTATGTTTACAAAACGTTAAAATGTTAGTGGATTTTACCGTTTATTCATTAATTAATTGGTCACGTTTTACAGAAATTATCTTACTTTCACTTAAAGAATGTTTTTTTTTTTTTTCAATTTTTCCACTTTTAGTTTCCGATTTGTTGGGGTTTTACAGTTCCGATGATATAGAACAAAGCTTCGAGAAACTTTGCAAGGCCTATGCCAACAATACTAGTTAATTACATGGGTATTTTCTTAAGTATTCCAAACTTGGAATACTTAAGAAAATTTTCTTCTATGTACGCAGCTGAAGCCTAAAACATTTTACCTTATAATAAAATTATAGTGCCGTTATTACAATATGAAATGAATTACCTACGGCAAAACGGAGACAACGTACAGAGAAGGAGCGAGAGAGAGAGAGAGAGAGCGAGAGAGAAAACTACAATAAAATGAAATCACATCGCTTTTACGAACTAATAAAATATTTAACGCCTTTTGTAGAACAATAGAAAATCATGTAGGAATTGATTTGCCAATACACATATCTATTCCATTTCCATTATTTCTACATATCTACATGTTGCATATATCACATATGTATATAGTATATATATACGCAAGCTTATTCTTCTACCAGTATAGTTCTTCCCTTGTAATTAGATGCATGGTTGTGATAGTAAAAATTCATAATTTTCATCGATTCCGCTCCAACCATGAATACATCAGAATCATAAAAGACTACGTGGACATACTTAACTTAAAAGGAACAAAAATCGGTATAAATTTAAAAAGACCCTAACGGGATTTATAGATTTGTTGTAGATCAAACAATTTATCGAGATAAAATCGAACAGACTATATAGATTATCTGATTTCTAGGAATTGTGCGGCTTTTTTTCCTACAATTTTTGATTGTTAATCACGTTCAGGGCTAAGTCTAGATTTGACTAGTCTTTATACGACATATATTCTGCGTCAGTTCGTACTATTGTCCAAAGAAACAAATCAATTTTTCACCCCAAATGTGGTACCATGAAAGTTTTGTTTGTACAGGAATGTGAGACGAAGGATAAAATTAATTTACAACAAGGGTTTACGTCTCTATGGATGTAAGGTCTTTTTATACTTCAGCCTAGTATAGTATCAAACGTTTGTACATGAATAAATTTAAATTATAATTTATTAGGTATAAAGTAATTTATTCTGCCAGTTTTCTTTCATTAAATTATAATAATTATTTCTCTATTTACTAGTGCAATTGCTGTTTTAATGATGCGCATTTTTTGAAAGTATCTAATTAATACGTATAGAGAGAAAGTACGTCAATTTGGTACTTCTTTAATTATAGGAATTTCGACAATCACGAAACACACCTAACTTAATTAAAATGTATTTTCGATAAATCGTTGTTTAGTACTTTCAAATAGTCATTATTTTGTCGTTATTAAAATTCCTTAATTTGGTAAGTTTGGTAAATGCATTTACAGAGTGTCCAAACTACAATTTGGATAAAACAATCAAAGTTTTCCAGGAATTTCGTTCATTTTAAATAATTTTGAGACATTTTCTAAACATATGAATCATCTTATGCTATTTACAATATACTAAAACCAACGTGATAAATTGACATAACAACTCATCCGTTCCATTATCTACAAGGAAGCAGGTACTTTACTTAAAAATAAAAAGGGACAGCGTGAAATATGGGTCGGTTTTGTTCAGTTTTATATTTGCATGTATTAGTTCGTTCCATTTTAAAAGATAAATTTTTGTCGCCTACAAAAATAAATCCAAAAGGATCTTAAATACGTGTAATTTGTTTTTTTATCTGCTTTTTTAAAAATATAGTGTGAAACATTGAGTTCTTAATGATTGTAAGTACGTTTATAATCTAAGGCACATTAATGGGATTTTTGGATACTTTCCAGTCAACAAAAATCATCTTTTAAAATGGGATGGACTGTACATATTCTGATGCTCTTTAGATGGCACCAAAGGTGACTTGTAATTTGGAATTGGAAGAATTTACATTAAACTCTGTAAAATTATAAATTCTTTAAAACTTTAATTGTATGTGTATATTGTACTTATCCATACAAGGTGATTCAAAGAAAAACTTTGAATCACCCTTTGAATCACCAAACGAAATCAATTTCAAATGACCACACATTAATCAGCTGCTGAAAATTACATGGATTAGAATGTAACTGTCTTATCGTATGATAATTATAATCAAACAGCAATCAATTAAATTGCTTATTTCATGCTTAGATTAATAATTACTTCTGGATACACTATTCTAATTCATCATATCTATCTATCCATTAACAATCACTGTATAAACATATTGTTCACACGTGACATTCCATCCATTTAATTGAATCACATTTTGAGAATCGATTATACTCAAAGAGCAATATATCATATAGAATTGGAGGAAGAGCGTTATATTGAGCGAATAAAATCAGTGTAGTGTCGAATGGAGCCTTCTCAATTTAATATAATAATAATTGATTCAAATAATGCGAGACGAACATTATTTGAAAAATGTAAATTAGCTGACAAGTTCATATTTTCGATTGTTGATTGATGAAAATTGCTTCTTGCTACACTTCGATCAATAGAGACGTTTAGCATTATTAATCTTTTGTTGTTTTTTTTTCTTTGTTTTTTTTTAATGTAGGTCTCGTAGACGATCGGGAAGTAGTATTGTCGTACTTGATTCAGAGGAACCGATAAAAAAACCATTGGACGATTTATTGGATAGCAACAGTATCGCAATGGTTACAATGGTACCACCGGGCAGTGATGGACCACCACATAGGGAAATGGCCGTCGATGTGCCAGATAGTTTTGTGGCAAGGAATAAAACGCCACCACGGTACCCACCACCAAAACCATATATAGCTGTAAGTGAGAAGAATTTAATTGAATTTCTTTGGTTGTTCAGCGAAATAAAACAGTGGAAAGAAACGCTTTTAAATATACTTATACGTATATATAGAAGTTTTGCCATTTGTAATGTACAATTTCAGGAAAGTACATATCTAATTATTTAGCGTAACCTAAATCTTTTAACGAAACCCTTTAAATAAATAACAAGTTTAAATCGTACACCATTGTAAAGGAAATTAAGGATTACGATTCAATAGCTTGAAATAGAATCATCGTGTGACTTAAGACTCTGCTCTGCGATTTAGTTAAGCCAAAACGAAAAAGAAACATAAAACTTACTATTAAATTTTAACTAATAAAATGAACTGAGATGCGTCAAATTCATTAATAAAATGGGCAACTTAATTAATTAAATTACTATCCAGTCATAAGTGCTTATGAAATATTTATTCAGGGAGATCTAGTATGTGTATGTGTGTGTGATCTTTGTCGGTTCCATAAATTCTCTCTTGTAAACCGCAAAAGCCGTTCCATCAGTTCTAAAGTCTTTTAAGGGAGCGAAAAAGAGAGACAGCCGATGATATTTGATAGGTACCTAAAAGTTTTCTTTAATGGTTTAACTAAATAACCCAATTAAAGTGAGGGCTCATTAATAAGGGGGTGTTTGTTTATTATTTACAAAAGGGATGGCGAAATAAATATGTTGCGCTTCTGATATTTATTTTTTTTGGTTGCGGGCGCAAACAACTCTTCTCTTGTTTTTTGACACATTTTCAAAGATTAATTATCTTGGACTTGATTGTTTCAGGCAAAACAAAATGGCACAGCTACTACTGCATTACATAATCATCTATCACCTACTGCTCAAGCTACACCCCAGGTACCTCCGAAGCCTGTTCCACCGCCCCGAGATCATTTAAAAATCGAAGCTGATGGACGATTAGTAAATAAAGCGCCAGCGCCACAGTTACCAGCTAGAATACCGAACAACAACAATATTAACAACATTAATAACAATAATATAAAAACAATACCGCAATATGCGTCAAATAGTACCCCTACGACTACTACAATCACTACCACCACCATTGCTAGTATACCACCAGTATCTAGTACGAGTAGCGGTGGTAATAAAACGTCGGTGGTTATGGAACCTACCAAGGAACAATTGGATAGTATTAAGAAATATCAGGTAATACAAGGGTTACTATATGGAGTCTGTCTAATGAAAAATGAGCAACATACACTGCATCTTGACCTCGTAAGCTCTGTGTCACAGGGCGTGTGAATTAAGCTCGATTAAATTGCAGGCAATCAGTGAACAGATTCTAATTTTTTAGAGTGCCAGGTTTAAAATGGTACCTATTTTGTTCATTGTTGTCTTATCTAAGGAATTTTGATTACGTTTGTCACAGCATTAGAATAAATATTTCTTAAAACAAATAATTAGTTAATAATAGTATAAAATTACTTGACAGAATGGTGAATGTTTCACTAATTAAAGATCTGGTAAACGCCAGGGAAATTCTGTATTCAAAGAGAATACCTACGTATTTGTATAATATTTACATATTTTATGTTTCTTTGTCTATATAAATCGTAAATTTCAATTATATGGTAACACACACACACATACTCAGTTTTTTAAATCAAGTCTTTCTCAGCTTGTGACTTGTAACTTCGGATTTTAACAAATAACTCAGTCTTAAATGAAGTTCTATCTCCTTTAGTCCTTAGTTTTTCTATCTCCATCCAGCAACAGAATTCCATCCAAAAGTACCACTATTTCCGGACAGAGTTTTACCATCCGGTATATATCGGTTATGTGTCATACATCACCAATGCATAAATTTTTCTGTACCCACTTTTTATTGAACCTACTTTGTAAATATAGACAGGTGGGAGTAGTAGTAGCATATTTAATTATAATTGCTACTAACGCAACTATACATATCAATATACGGTTTGTATGATGAAGCGACTAATCAAATAAAATTAAATGAAAAACACAAAAAAAAAAGAGTTATAAAATACCTACCAATTGGGGGAACTTTGTTGGATTTTGAAATGAAACTTTTATTTTTTTACGAGTGTATCAATATGTATTATCGTGCTTTATGTTTGTTTTTTCAATTTTGTTGTAATTGAACACCTAAATATAAAAGGGTTGCCTACGTGTGATCTGTGAAATGTGACAGTGTTTGTAATATTCTATACATTATATGAAAATATCGACAAATGGTAGAAATGGTAATAGATCGTGGTAAAAGGACAATAATTAACAATAACAATGCTAAATATTTTTTGAATCAGGTTTGTAAGAAAATAACAAACTCAACTTAAGATATTTTATACAATAAAAATAACAAACAAACAGAACTTATGAATATCAAATGGAAATTTCAATAATTTATTTATTAATTATTATATCTTTTTGCTGTAGAAGATTCTCAAGGTTTAATTATATGGGGATCTTTTATTAGTCCTGGTTTTTTCCTATACATAAGTCCAACAAACGAAGCACACTTACAGTTAATTTTAATTAAAATGTATAATTAAATATTACGTTATACATACCATGTATATATTATTTGTTCATTAATATTTTATAATATGAAAGCCATTATTAAGAGTTCGATTAGGCTCTTCTATCTAGAAATATAAGCATTAGTTCAGTAAATGACTGATGAAGGATCAACGTTTGATTGAGAAGCTTTTCAGGAATAGATCAATTTTTTTTATACTTCAACTGAATGTCACCTGCTGATCCAGCAATCCCGTTAAATTCAGTGTTTTATAGACTCTACTCGACATATCAAGATGGTTAAAATCAATAAGTTAATTGTACATCTTTTTTTTTTTTGACAAACGATGCATGGCAAATCTGAAACAACAAACAGAATATTTATTCGTAAATAGATTAATTATTATCGAATATTTATATATCGGCTGAAGAAATTGCTTTCGTATAACATTTTCCTTTTTCATATATATATGTATGTGGCAAAAAATCGAAGCCACACACATTCATATACAATATTTTTCCCTTTCTTTTTTCTATGTTTTTTTGCTCTTTTATCGAAATTCCGAGACGGTTTCTGGATTTTCTTTAAGATTTAATAAGCGAGATTGAGGTTCTTTTTTCCTTTTTTTTTTTTTTTTGTGGATGGAAGTTATATAATTAGATTTGGTGTTTGATATTTACTGGATTGGCATGTGACTGTATTCTTTATTTGAGACGAGTGAAATAAACAAGACTTTTTCCCTTTTTTTATGTAAAAGCACGGGTAATAAAGTATAAGGTTTATTACGTAACGAGAACTTTACTCGCGTAAATGGTTTTAGGAAGAAGAAATGTTATTCGTATTTGAAGTGATGAAGCGTAATGGTTACGTTTCCCCATTTTACGTAATGGTTAAAAGTCATATATAAAGACTGAGTTTAAGATCTAGAAATTATTAATTTAACAGTTTATTGATTGATCAAACATTCTTTGATTCATGTTTCTAGTGAACTGTGCATATCCTGTGCAGCCTGAGAACATTGTTTTTGTCCAATAACTTACTGAAACAGGACAGGTCCATTAAATCTAGCTTAAATCTGTTAAACCTGTTCATGAAATATTATATTATATTTTATTTTCCATCAGAGCAACACAAAAAAAGAAAAATAAAAGGAAATGGAAATGATTATCATTTCTGTTTTTGACTCAGTATTATATGTATTTATGCAGAACCCTCCCAAACAAACAGCTACCTACTGCTCGGTTTTTTGAGCCATGAAATGAATGAATACTTCTAGCGTAACGATATCGTTATTATTATTATTATTTTCCCTTTTTCTTTTTTTCTTGTTATAATTATTATTTGTTGTTTGTCTATGTAAATTGAATGGAAAATGAACTAATTCGAGAAAATTGGCAGTAAATCTCTGAATCGTTAATAATAGAATTTGTAATGAATATAATAAATTGGAAGCGAACAGCCACCACAGGGAGCAAACAAATTATTATTTATTTGGTGTTATTTAAGTGTCTATAAGCTGAATTTCTTAATATCAAAGGAAAGCACAAGCAAATAATTAACTGGCAAAACAAATTCTTTAAAATTTCCACAGAAAATTATTCAGCGCTTAATTTGAATATGTGCCTATATTTATATGATATAAAATTTGAATCGTTAATTATAGAGGTGATTTCGCGCGTTATTTATCTAACTAAGCAGTTAATAAGTAAACACTTTCTCAAAGAAAATATTTAAAAGGGAGTAGGAGAAAGGGAATCGCGATGTATGTGGAAATGTTGATATATATGTGCCATAATTACTCAAACGTCCCTTACAATAATGGTTACGTAATGATGCTATTGTGTTAGAAAATGTTCGTATTGTATAAGAGAATTCGATTACGTTACAATTTAGAAAAATCCATTATAGACACACTTCACATTTTCCAAATACTCTTAAATAAACGAAAGAGTACAGTGCATTAACGTGAAATTGCAAATTTCCCAACTTGCAGCCCTCCATTTCTTATTTTCATTATACAATATTTCAATTCTGTAATAGTGATTATGTTGACAACAAATTTATTTTGTCCAGGAACAAATACGAAAAAGAAAAGAAGAAGGTGATCGAATAGCTGCACAAAATGAATTCCTGAAAAGTTCGTTAAGAGGTTCGAAAAAATTACAAGCACTGGAAAGCACACCACAACAAAATATAAGTGGCGGTGCAATTAACGATGGTTACGAAAATGATC
Organism: Platypus cylindrus; assembly: GCA_949748235.1. Classification (NCBI taxonomy): domain Eukaryota; kingdom Metazoa; phylum Arthropoda; class Insecta; order Coleoptera; family Curculionidae; genus Platypus; species Platypus cylindrus. The sequence goes on along the minus strand of OX456491.1, from coordinate 4,979,304 downwards.
TACCACCTCCTGGATCAGACGCTGAACAAACTGTTGTTTCTGAAGAAAAAGAACGAGTTCATTTGGCATATGGTTAGTGAGTATAACAAGAAACGATTATTTCAAATTTATATCTTTAATTTGCATATTATATACTTTAGTAATAGTGCAGATTTCTTTCATTTTTCAACGCTGCACAATAATTACGATAATTTTATTATCATTCTAATCTAATCTCGTATGCATGTGAACGTGTGTGTATATGCATAAGAATTTAAATAAGCCGTTAAATGCCTACATACAAATCGATTCATTATAATGAAATAATAGAAAATGAAGAAAAACAAAATGAATTCTAATTAAACATTCTTGCGATGCATCTAATTGCGAAAGTTGCATATTTATTGGCTAATGTGATTTTTGGACCTCCAATACGAGGCCATATTGTCGGCATATGTTTCCTATAGCTTATAGATAAATAATTAAAAGTATAAGTAAAGGAAACAGCTTCTATAAGGAAGCTATAGCTTTTCAACGCCGCAGTTATGTCTTTCACACTTATATGCATATTATATACCTTATATACATGGCTAACCATTTTTCCGCTTGCAATTGTGGTAATTAACGCATACACAAAGTCTCTAGAGAATAAATAAAACAATTTTTAGTTGTTGATAAGATTTACATACAGCGTATAATTGCAATAGATGACACTGACGAAGGACATTAATTCGACTCGAAACCCTCTTTCTGCCTTCAATTTTGATCTAACTCAATTTATTTCAGCTTATGGTGATTTGGTAGCTGCCATACAACGTCTACAACTTCAATTGAAAAAAACCTCAGCCGGTTCAGGCATTACTGGTTTAGAAGGACGAATAGCGGCCATTCAATCCCTTTTACTATCTCCTCAATTTAGTCGATCGTTAGCAATTCATAATAAAATTCAAGCAGTACGTTCAAAAACTGCAATTCGACCGGAACCAATTGCACAAAATGTACTCAGAGATGCTTTAGATGTATTGGGAAATTCACAGAGTGCCTATGCAGTGGAATTGGCTACACTACTTACAGGTTAGTTACAGTTTCATTCTAGACAATGGCGTGAAAAATTTAATAATAATATATATATATATATATTAAAGGGTATGAGTTTGAGGCTTTAATGGTGGCACATGATGGTGTCGCATCAACATTACCTCCAGACTCAACATCGCCAACACCACCACCAACAACACCGTCGCAAAGTGATATTATTCGCTCATCATCAGTTACGACGAGTAATCGATACGGTGGCGAGGATAATATCAAAATTATTAGGATAGAAAAAACAACTGAACCTTTAGGTGCAACTGTACGAAATGAAGGGGATGCTGTTGTAATCGGTAAGATTAAAAATCATTCCCAGCAGAATCTAAATATGAAGCGATAAAAAATAATGCACTAATCTATAATTTATTTTAAAGGACGCGTTGTCAAAGGTGGCGCTGCTGAAAAAAGTGGACTTTTACATGAAGGTGACGAAATATTGGAAGTGAACGGAATTGAAATGCGTGGGAAGAGTGTAAATGCTGTCTGTGATATTTTAAAAGATATGGAAGGTTCTTTAACGATTCTTATCATACCAGCTTCACAATTAAGGTAGAATATCTTCTGATTAATAAAAAAATTGAAAATTTTCACCTTAATTATTAATTCTTAGAACTCATATGTCAAAAGATATGCTCTTTCATGTTAGAGCATTATTTGATTATGATCCAGAAGATGATATGTACATACCATGTAGAGAATTGGGCATTAGTTTTAGAAAAGGTGATGTTTTACATGTAATTAGTCAAGAAGACACCAACTGGTAAATAAAATTAATTACTTAAATCCATCCCTACTTTTATCATAATTATTCTACTATAGGTGGCAAGCATATAGGGAAGGCGAGGAAGATCAAACTTTGGCTGGTTTAATACCGTCATTATCATTTCAACACCAAAGAGAAAGTATGCGACTGGCAGCCGAGGAGCGTATGTCAAAACCAAGTAAAAAATCATCGACCCTTTTATGTGGCACGTCAAAGAAGAAAAAGAAAAAAGGCGCCTACGATGAGGGCGGTTACCCCATGTATGCAAATGACGATTATGATCCTGAAGAAATTCTAACATACGAAGAAGTTTGTTTGTATTATCCAAGAACGGATAAGAAAAGGCCAATTGTATTAATTGGGCCACCAGATATTGGAAGGCATGAATTGAGAAAACGATTAATGGAAAATTCAGAACGATTTGCTGCTGCTGTACCTCGTAAGTATTTGTTGATTAGGGTGCCAGAATTCTTGACACTGTATCAACTATTTAGATATATTGAATCATTAATATAATTAACAAATTAAATAATCAACACAATTCAAAAATTTAAAAAAATTGTTATGTTTGTTAATTAGCCTATCTTAAATTAATTGCCACAAATTCAGTTCTACATAAATAATAATTTCAGATACGTCCAGACCGCGAAAGGAAAATGAAGTGGACGGTCAAGATTATCATTTTATAACACGTGGACAATTTGAAGCGGACATTTTATCTCGGAAATTTATCGAGCATGGTGAATACGAAAAAGCATATTATGGCACATCATTGGATGCGATAAGATCGGTAGTGAATTCTGGGAAAATATGTGTATTGAATTTACATCCGCAAAGCTTGAAAATATTACGAACATCCGATTTGAAACCTTATGTTGTTTTCGTTGCACCGCCAAATTTAGAAAATTTAAAAATTAAAAAAGATAGGCTAGGAGAATCGTATAAGGTAAATTAAAATCTACATGGGCACATAATAATATTGTTGAAATTGATCATATTTTATTCTACAGGAAGAAGATCTAGTTGATATAATAGATAAGGCTAGAGAAATGGAAAATAAATATGGGCATTTCTTCGATATGATCATAATAAATAATGACACCGAAAGAGCGTATCATGATCTACTATGCGAAATAAATAGTTTAGAAAGAGAACCGCAATGGGTTCCAGCTGCTTGGGTAAAATCAACGTAGAAAGACATTATCTTATATGTTTCTAATTTGATTTTTATCTAATTGCTATTTATAGAGATAAATAGTTTGACTCAATTCGCTGATTGATGCAACATGTAATGAAAGATATTATAAAAGCAGAAATTAACGTATAGAAGGAATTCTGTTAATTTGAAATTCTAGTCTATGCGCAATCACAAGTTTCAATTAACACCCGGTTTTTTTTTTTTTTTAATATGAACTGCAACTGCAACATATGGCTAATTTCTTATAAAAAATAAGATGCTACTGATGAAGCCAATAAATAAAAAATTAGCTACAATTTACGATCCGAGTTACTTGTATCCTATTCTAGAGAATATGTATGATGGTGCTAGTCTTCTATAATACTTTTTTATCTTACTATATTTAGTTTTAACTGTGTAAGTACTCATTTTATCTTATTAATTAATTCAATATCTAATTAATAATAAGATCTAGAATGCCATGATATTATTTCACGACATGTGAAATATGTCGTATTCGACATGTAGACTATAAGACATTCATAAAAAATGTTTATTTTCTAATTGAATTTATAAATCTCACGGTTTGTTAAGTATTAAATAAAGTATAACAAAAGAAAAAATAAACATAGATACAATAAAGTAAATAGGTACATAAATATGAAAAGTTATTTGGGACCAAATAAATGAGAAAACGTTAAATGAAATCGCACTAATTAAATTTGAATTGTTTGACATTAACGACAGAAAAAAAAGGGAAAAAAGTAGACTAATTGTGGATAATGTAAACGTCCAAGTTCCAAGTATAGACAAGATTTGCTTGGTTTTAATTATTTGTTAAAATAAAAAAAATTAGTTATAATTTTCGTGAATCGCTGCTTCATATACGTAGAATAATTAATAAAAAAAATCACAGATTACCTAATTAGTCAGGCATATTTATTACAATAATTAGGTACTTAATTTAGCAAAAGTATTATTTATCGATATAACATATAATGAAGTAGCGAAATATTTAGGAATATATATTTTAATTTAGACTATAAAACTTTGGAAAATTTTCAAATAATTGTGATTCCATTAGACTATAGATCTGATTTGATAAAAACCGTAAGTAATTTTCAAAATTCTCAAAAAAAAACATTTAATTGGTTAGACAAATAGCTAGCAAAAATGCATAGCTAGTTAGAACAATTCCTAAAAATATTTATAGCAACAGAGATACTTATAATCTTATAATCATAACTTAAACATCACAAATAGATTATTCATATAGATAAAATAATTAATATTGTGATGTTAATAAGTGAATTCGAACTTATAGGACACCAAAAATATGAAAATTACGATTACAAATAATAATTTAGATGTAAATAGTCAATATTTTATTTTAGTTTGTAACCCATAGAAAAGTTGCTCATAAAATCCCGTGATCTAACATCAATATTAGATTTATTATTATGGAATTCAAAAGTATTTAATTAAAGGATAATTATGCTATAAAATATAGATTTTAATTACTTATCTATGATAATTATTAATTTCAATTTAGATTTATTGAAATAAAATGGAAAGCGGATATTGTTGAGAGGAAGTTCGCCCTGTGATTATTTGAATACATATACATACACTTTACGTACATTTTTATATAAATTCAAATTCATTTATTTTCATTACTTGTGTAAATAGAATAATTTTTAATTATTGTATTATAAAATGCAACATCCGAATTCTAATAGAGCCAAGGCTGCACTTCCTTCTCTATCAATCTATACACAGTTACTCAAAGAACAAATACGAGTAATTTTTTGAATAACTTTGTATATTTTATTATAGTTAGAAAATTTTAAGCGGCGTTCAGATCAGTAAATTTTATCAGTATCATCTATACAGCATCAGCGCACATTTTTCACTAATTTTTATACTAGTGCTCTGTGTGTCGACATTTTGGGCATATACTTCTTGTACTATAATGCCAGACTGCCCAGCTATTTAATGACTGTAATCTTTGCGCACTGTGAGTGGGAAATACAAGTACAGCAATACAAAAGAAATTGTTTAGTGATGATGGCCGCCTTCGAGGTAGAACGTATCGATCGTCTGGACGCTCCTTATTTTAAAACCTTTCAACGTTATTGTTATATAAAAAGTAAAAAAAAAGTTTATGTAGTTTTATTTAAAATTTAGATCCTTTATGTATGGAGTTTGTTCATTGTTTATTTTTCATTTATGTTAGTTCAGGAATTGATCGACATTCAAAATAGAATTGAATTATTCTTTCTCTCGGTTCTGCCTAGAAGCGTATTATTTTATGTATATTTTAATATTTTCTGAAGTCATATTTGCCTTTTATTTATTCGAACAGTAACTATTATTATTGTATATAAAATATATCGCAATATTATCACAAAATATGTATATAATAATCTATGAGACAGACCCTATGGCGTTTGATACTAGTAACTGTAACAAAAAGTATTTTAAGTTTTTATGTTTAAAAATATATGCATGTAAGTATGTATATGGTTATTCTAGTTCTGTGACTTCAGAGAGATTAATTTTTTTAAATATTTTTATTATATCGCGTAACAAGACACAATAATTATTGTTTTAGAATTATTAAAATAAATATTTCCCATTAATATGTTCCAATAATCTTGTTTTAATGCAAACCTAACTATATCTGGCGCTTTCATATTATTCAAGATGAATCCAAGCAAGTAAAGTCTGGGAGGATTAATATACAATAAATTGATATCACAACAAATAAAATAGCAAGATATAGCTTCAAAATACATATAGTATATATTTTAAAAATAATGTTGATAACAATCACATGAAATTTAATAATATATCAAAATGCTGCAACAAACAAATTCATTGATTTCGAATGGCACAAACTGATAAAAATGTTTTATCGCTTTTCAATTGTTTTACTGGTACAAAATCGTAAACTAATTTATAATTGACTGTAAAATTTTGTATAATTTCTAACAAATCTTCTGGCTTCTCCAGTTTTGTTACATTATAAAATATTTTTAAATTATAGACGGAAAGGGGGTTGAAATCATCGCTATGTTTGAGTTTTTGCAATAAATACGATAGAGCTTCATTGAAGATTTTTTTATCGAATATTTCTATATGCTCAGTTTGATCGATTCGACATACAATTGCTGCAACATTACTTTCATAATTAACTCGCCTGTAGAGGGAAATCGAATAGCTTTCTATACATTTTCCTTTTTCTTCATCTAAAATTCATTAACTCTATCTAATATTGATTAAATTCAATCAATGAACTTTTACTTGCATTCGAATTGGCTATTATGTTTATGCGCCCACACATGCCATTCGATTAAAGCACCCCTTGGCAATCCAGATACAATAACATATTCTATAATTGCATTTTTTGTTTTCTCTTCCCAATATTTTTTAGCTGATTCAATATATGAACTGTGTATAATGTAACAGACACCCTTGAAAATTTATTTCGCTTTTAAAGCTGTCGTGTCAAGCTATTAAGTCAATCGCTGCCTACCTGAACAACATGCCTTAAATTTACATTATTATCTATTGCATTAAGCAATCGACTAATATGTCTAATAACCAATTTGCATTGAGATTTTATGCCTCCGTTAATTAATTTCATATTTCCCGGTACCAAGGCAATTTGACCTGCCAGATAGATGAATTCACCTATTTTCACAGCCTGACTATAGGGGCCAATGTTACATGGTGCCCAGTGGGAGATACTTTGTACATGCATTGTATGTCTAGAATATTTTTATTTATACCAAAATTCATTCATGTGTTTAGAAATTCTACTTATTACCGTTCTATTTCAACAACATCACCATTAACTTCATTGCTGTTATGTTTCCATGAAATGGCATCAATTTGTACTGGAAAATTTATAGGTATCTGTACACACGCTCTTGTTGGAGGATTAATATGATTAAAATTCTTTATGTAGCTTTTATTCAACTGCGGATACTGAGACATGTCGCTTATATACAGTGTTAGGGAATATATATCGTTTAATTGATGCCCATTTGCCTCAAGAAGATCTGCATACAGAGAAACTTTTTAAAATGAATCGTTTATACCTAAAAACTAAAGCTTACCTTTCAACTTCTCCACAGCTTCTTCTAATGCTGTAGCAGGGTCTATTGCCCAGCTTTGAATACCACTTATCCATAACCATCCATCTTTATTTACACCACAAGTGGGTGTTTGTTTAAATATTGATTTAACATTGTCCAATTCAGGCTCCTCCAATAACAATTCATTAGTTTCAGTGTCTAAAATGTTCTCTTAGCTCGTAGCACTAAGCTAATTGACAATTAAAATCTACCTGGTTCATTGCTAAGTGATTCCAGCACATCCTCTTCGTTATCGGTAATATAACCTAAACAGTCTTTTAATGGTAAACCATCAAGACGACTTTTTAGATCCAATGCTGGTAATTTGAATTCCAATGATAGTTTATTGAGTTTTAAATAGCCCACCGGTGCAACTGGATCATCTTGATGCATTATAATTTCCGAATCTTCACTAGAGTGAGAGAGTGAGATATGATAAAGGCGTGAGCTATGAAGTAATGCTTACACAACTATTCTACTTTTAAATAATGGACAATCTAAGGTGAGAGTCTCATATTCGCCACCTTCACCGCAAACATTCAAACCATATTTCTCACGCATCGATAACAAATGCGGTTGCAGTGAACTTAAGCTACGACCCAAATGTTTTTTCGGATCCAGGCCTAAAGTGGCTACTTTAATTAGGACGGCATCAACTTCACATTTTATTATTTCGTCAAGTAATTCTTCTTGATTTCGTTGCCACAAATAGGCTAATGGAATAAGATTTAATCGTAGGCAACTAGAAACAATATTAAATAGTGAGGATAGATTGGTGGATGTTGACAATTATGTCACTTGATACACTGCAGATAATTAATTAAATTCATGCTTACACATTTTCAACACGTAAACGTTGATAATCACTTAATATTGCTCCTACAGAAATCCCTTCGAATTCCATTTCATTTCTAATTTCTTCTAATAGGAAATATAAATCCTCCACTTCATCATTTTCACATGGTTCGTACGATTTTTTTTTTATTTTCGATGTGCCATAAGTAATTTTTTTATATAGCGGTAAATCGATTGCTTGAGCTATTAAATCTATCGCTTCATGTCCTTAAAATGATGATAAAATGATAATAAATGGCAGTTTTACGACAAATTGAATTGATTATACTAGTATACGTACCGACACTTTGATACATGTAACTATCTATTTCAGTATTATTATATGGAACTATATTAGCTAAAGCTACAATTTCATGTCCAGCAGCAATGCATTGCATCAAATTGAAAGTGCTGTCTTTGCCACCACTTATTAAAGCAACAACTCTCATTTTTGTTTTTATTTTTCAACAGTACCTAATTAACTATATTTTGTGAATAGAATTTGTGGAACTACAAATAAATAAATTGTGATATAGTATAATATAAATAAATACAATGAGACCTCCTTAATTCGAACACCATCATAACTAACAAAACCAGCATAATTCAGGACCTAGAACGTACCGATAATTCGAAAACTATGTGATACATTTTAATAATGACACTAGTATCGTTTACTTCTGATTTCCTTCAAGGCGTCTAACCAATAGTATGGTCTAATTCCATTTCATTGTTCGAATTAAAGAGGTTGCCCTGTATTATACAGTCTAGACGTATAACTACATGAAAACATGTGACGAAACAAATTAAAAATGTGTAAACAAAATGAAAAACCTGGTATTTGATTGATAAGGATGTTGATTCCCCCAAAAGTAACAGTTAAATATTCATAAAATACGAAAAAATCTGGCTTTGGTAAGCTGTTGTTAATAATAAGCAGCATCAGCGTAATTTCATGAAAAAAACGGAAATTAACAGCAGCTGAATATTCGCTTTAAATTTCCTGACCTGTATAACAGTAACTTAGAAATAAACATTTAAAAAAATCGGAATAATCCGTTCAAGTACCTACTCAGTAGATTAAAAAAAAATAATTGTTCAATTGTTGATGATATTATGCAGACTAGACTATAAAAAAAAGAAAAGGCGTAATGGAATTAAGCGTAATAATGATGGATTCTATTAACACTAATTATCTGCCACTCAATAATCTAAATAAGCAGAATACCAATTGAGTCAGCTTCCGCACATAAAAATAAGAAAATAAATAAATACAAAGAATCAAAAGTTGCAAAAAACAATAAATTACGCACTATTGAAATTTTTTTACGTTTCATAACACAATGTTATTTAATAACAAATTGTAATGCAACAAAACAAATTGAAACGTTTGTGGATGAGTGTAGGAAATTTTTAAACTAAATATAAATCCGTGCATTTATTGTAGCACAGGATTTGCTGGTATTTTTAGACACATTGTTATCTTTATTTTATTATTCAAATTTGCTATTTGTCTGCTATGCAAAATTCCAAAGTTTGTATGTTTTATTTTTCATAGTATTAATGGATACCTGGTAGAATGTAAATGTTGAAATAGCTACTATAAATAACAATTTCGTGCATTTTTTTTTGCTAATAAATAACAAATTTATTTAAAAAAATCTAAATTGCCACTAGAGAAAAAGTGCAACCGTTGAAGAATGTTAAACAAGAATAAAAAAAAGTGTTGGTTCAAATAATCTTCCTAGTTGTTCATTTATCAATTTGATTAGTTTTAAATCATTCTAATTATGCTTTCTGTATACAGCATAATGTACAAATCAAAACAATAATAAAAACATCAAAAAATGTACTTACTTGCATATTAATTAATTAGAAAGAATGGAAACCAGTTGCATTATCCTATTTGTAATCACAATTTAACTAATAATAAACAGTATAAAAAGTACTTAATTTACAAAAATTGAGCTGAAGTTTGTTTACAATCATTAGAATATTGAGGTTATTTTATTTTCACATGAAAACAACTAAACTGGCGTTTCTATGTGATGTTTTGCGGGTTGCGTTTTGGTGCGCCATCTTCTGGATGTTCATTGCAACAAATTCAATTATATTTTTTTGTAAGCTTCTGTTATAGTATTTATAATTTAATTTGTATATATATTTACATACTTTACATCAACAATCAGAATAGAAGACTTTCAAGTGAGCATTTATATTTAGTTTCTTTAATACAATTTAATTCGTCAAGATTATTAATTGAAATAATAAAATCAAACGAGTAATAAAATGAGCGCAACAGGTGCGCTCATTTTAAAGTTTTGCGTTTCAGTTCTACAACAGTAAGATAAATTAGGAAATGTTCAAATTCAATCGGGGTAGAAAATAATTCAACATATGAATACAAAGAGAAATTGCCAAAATACAATTAAGCAATCTTAATTTAAAGTGCATATACAGATTTACTATGTATGAATGCTGGATGTTCTGCATGTATATTTACAGTTTACAGACCACGCAAATTTTTTTCCATTTTTTCAACCTCTAGTTCTGTATGATAATAACTGCAAAGTAATATGCAACTATATAAAAGATCAAGTTCTATTTCCCTGTCGCCAAATAGTATATAAAAAATATATTTTCATGAAACATAAAACTTTTAAATCCTAAATATAAAATCCATTATATCAAAACAAAAAAAAAAAAAAAAAAAGAACAAAATTAAATGGAAAAAACCAAAATGTTTCGGAAAAAGTTTGAAATAAATTTCCCAATGGATGTTTTTCACGCAAGCTCACAATCACACTGATTCAGAGGGGGCTGATCCGTTAAAACAAGAGGTTGAAATTTTAGATAGAACCTCCAACTATCACTAGTCCATGTGATATCCTTGTTAAGGGTTGTTGGCCGGCGACGGCGACGACGACGGTGGCGGCAAAAGCAGCGTCGTTTTCTCAAATATAATAGTTTTTTGTTTGATTTGAGACGCGCGTTTCCCAATAATAATAATAATAATAAGGGAAATTCAGCTTCATGAAGCGGGACTGTTGTTCTTATATCGTTCGAATTCGATGATACATGACTTCAGAAAGAAAATTATTGTTTATTTTTATGGTAAACAAATATAAGTAATTAGTTTTTTTAGTTCTTTTGCTTGTTGAAATTAAATAGTTTTAGCTCGTTTATTATTATTATTTTTTTCTAGTTATAGAGCGTTCAACATTTTATTGAATTAATTAAGCGATAAATATATAAAACATTTTTCTACTTTTGGAAAATTTCAAGTAATTTATTTGAAAATCCAATTTATTATTATGACATATATGGGAAATGCGTATTGTTTTTAGCGTTAATTAACTGTATTATTATCTGTCACAATGAGGAAACAATTCATTCTCATTATATAGATGTACCTATGTATACATATTGTTAAAATAACGATTTTTTGTCTATTGCAATGATGCTCGACACAACAGCGAGAAATGTTTGTTAATGAGGCTTTTATAATTTGACCAAGAGCTCTTGTCAGTATATTATAGCTACTACACATAACGAGTTGTTTGAACAAACATAATAATAATGAAAATTCACCACTAAAACGCTAAAAACAATGACATGTTAAAAAAATAATTAGCAAAAAAAATACAACAACGTGAATTTCACTAGTATAAACATGACAGTATCGTGAACTGCAAAATTTTGATAAATTCAACTTGCCTCTCGCACACACACCCAATGTAACAAAAACCTCATTTACCTGACAGTCATTTATATGAATTTTTAAAAAATGGCGATGTGATGAAACTAGTAGTCTATTTCGAAAATAAGCAGTTACATTCAACTGCAGTATTCTGCTAGAGAGAGCGAAGGATTATGTAGATTTAAGCTGCAGTTGAGAAGTTGCTGCTAAAAGTGCAGCTTAGAGCTATTATTTGAAATACAGACTTCTATTTTATCTCCCTACTGATGCTGCCGATGCTTTTTAAAAGAAAATTTGAATGTATATACATATAGTAATTGGTAACATTCGAATTTAGATTTTATATTTCTTTGAATGTGCAGCGAAAATTCATTCAGATTTTCTTTTTTTTTGCGTGCTGAATGATAAATGACATTGAACAGTAAGAAATTGGATTGTATTTAATATGATTAGTTAGTTTGAATATGAATGTAGAAAAGCAGCATTATTTTTGTCGATACACAAGACTTATATGTTGTTGATACAAACTTGAATTGCAAGTTACATCTGTTACCAGAATTAATGGTGCGAATACACTATAGATTAATCTAGGAAGAATTGATCTAGTCAATATATCCGGAGTTATCCAATCTACACTTTGTATGGATTTGGTAGGTGGATTGCCAATCTATCTGCTATAGACAAGGAATAGATAAATGGTCTCTATCTACAGCAAATAGTGCCCTAAACACTGTAGACTCGGTGCCGTCAAAATAATAGGGTCAGTAGTTAGGCTAACTCGACAATGTATTCGCACCATTAAAGTATAACAACTGTTATTCTCAAGTTATAACTTAAAATATGTGAACACAATTAATTTGCTTATGAAAGCTGAAATCTACCAACCCCCATAATACAAACATAACCCATATTCACGTAAATGTAACAATATCTACTATCTAAATATCTAAAAACTCACAGAGTTTCCTTTTTTCCTATTTACCCGTGAAGTTATTATTCTGCCGTACAAACAGTCTATGATACGTATAAATTTTATCATAAAGTTATTTTTAAGATTAAACAATGGTATTTTACACCAGTGTGTTCGTTGTTTCAATCAATTGATATTATTAATAATACATGGTGTATCATAGCTTATTAAATTATGCATACAGGTAAAGTGGAGGCACTGTGCAATACTCTACAATGTACATAATACAAACATTACATAAATATTGATAGAATATTGCTGTTTAAATGTGATAAAGAGAGAGAGAGAGAGAGAGAGATGTAGAAAGAGAAATCTAAAGAAAAAGTGATATTGACTTTATCATGAGCAATAAAAGAGATTCGATAAAGTATAGCTGGGGAAGAGGGGAAAATTCTATAATATTTTATGATCGAATCCATCCATATTATGTTATCATAATGCGTGCAAATATGTATCTATAGTATACGAACGAAGATCATAAATTCATTTTTATTACCTATCAGCCATTATCAGTGTTGAATTAAATGATAAAGGTCATTTTGCTTTTTAATGCCTTTTTGCCAATCTGCTTGTGTATACAAACATACAAGCAGTGTATTTTTAAATGACTTTGAATTCAATATCTTTTCGATAGAAATGATTTTTAATTATTATTAAACACACAGTATAAAAGGAAAAAGCATAGTCACTCATATACATTTCATCTTTTGTTATTAATAGTAATAACTTATTATTCCTCTCATGCCCCCTGAGGTCATGTAGGATATTATACACTATGCAGTACCATACAATTTCACGTTACTCACTAGGAGTCCAAGTGATTCCATCTATATTTCACATCATGATTTGGAAAGTTACTTTACGTGTATACTGAGCACATTAGGGTGAATATACTGTTTGTTTTGTATATTTTGTATATGTATATATTGTATATTTGTATGTATTGTATTGTTTGTATGTACTGTGGGTTTGTATACTGTGTCATATATGGAAAGTAATGAGTTTTGTGGATTCGTATTCAATATCTGAAGTGATGAAGTAAATTGTTCTAATCGTTTGAAATTCTGAATATACCGTATTAAGACATACCGTTATAACAAATCTATTTCTTTTCTAGAAAACAACACGCTGAAAATAATCTAATTGTCTTTAAACAAATTGGAATACAATAAGATTCGAAATTAAAGCCATCTTATTTAAGAAACTTTAATTAAATCCTCTACATTTTCTTTGTTCGTGATTTCCACACATTAGTTTCATAGTTTTCTTAACTGAGCAACGGTAGAACTAGTAACCAGTTGTGTAGTAGTTGAGTGGCAATGGAATGAGGGATGAAGTGAGGGGACTGGTTGTGGTATTAGAAGGGTGGAAATCGGCTTTTCATAATGGTTTCACATAAATATATGCAGGTATATTAAGATTTATGTAACATTTTATTTTCAACTAGATATATACTTCGGATTCTTCGAAATGATTAATATTAATCAGCGAAAAATGGCATATGTATGTCATATTTTAAAGATTCTATTGCGCTTCGTAATCCTTTTTACACATGCCAACATTAATTTTCGAAAGTATTGTTCATTTCTTAATATTATCTATGGCTTGAAGGATTTTAAAGAAACCGTTTCGGAATGGGAAAGGTTTCAACGCAACCATTTTTTCCCTATTTTTTTATTCATTGATTTTACTATCTGGGGAGTTGGCATGTCGAATTATTTATTAATTTACATTTTATCCCTCGTAGATTCCAAATACACATATGTACGTACGTAGAAGTGTGTATCGATATCCCTTTTTTAAATAATTCATCGATAAGTACACGAGAATCGAAATAGTAGATATGTACAAATGTGAATGTTTTATTTCTACTAAATGCGCTTTTGCCCTTTTTATTTGTACTTTTTCATTATTACAAAAGCTAAATATAGATTAATATACCCATCAGACTATCAGTCAGTAATAAAAAAGTATTACTTTGTGGCTTGATTATTACATATGATCGATAATTGATTAGCAAGTAAATTTAATACTATACTATAATGATAGATTCTACAAAATAATTCCAATAAAAATGATTTCTCGCCTGTTTAACTTAACTTAACATGAATAGCTTAAATAAATTAATTAACGCAATTACACAATGTACAATACTGTACATTTTGGCAACATTGCTTGACGTCACCAAGCAATAATTTAAGCAGCATTTACATGTTGATGTTGTTGAGTCAGTTAGCTGGCTAACTAAAATTTCAAAATTAAAATCGAACACAACAAAAGTTTTCCCGTTCAAGAAAATAGAATGAGAATGGTGCAGTATGAATGAAATTGATGAAAATTGATATCATTAAAACTTTGTGCGGTAGAATATCAAAATATTTATCATTTGTTTGTTTGCAGTACTTTATACAACACACTGCTATTAAAAGTCTGATATTCTATAGCTATGTAGAAATTGTATGTTGTTATAATAATAATAACAATATACGAAATGTACGACTTCACATCGCTACAGCGATAAAAACTTTCATTCAATTTTTTAACTTAATTTCCTTTTGCAAATTGCTTTTCAAATTTGTTGTTTTAATTGAATCTAGTAGACTTTTGTAGGTATATATTATCGTATGATTTGTGTATGTATCAGTCGAGTTCTATCTATGCATTATTTATGTTAATAAATATGGGAATTTCAAATATCCCTACAATCAATTGACACATAATAAAATTTTTCCACAACCAATAAAGTACGCAGAATAAGGACGTTCTTGAATTTGTTGCCGTTTGATATATTTGCTTCAGTGGGTTAGATTCTTGGTTTGAATGATTTTTTTGAAATTTTTCTGTATATGAAAGTAATCAATTCCAGTATGTATAGTTGCATACGATATTCTAGAGAGAGGTATAAAGAAGATTTTCAGATCACAATACTACATGTATTTTATTTTGGAAGAAATTCAGAATGTACTGTATTGGAAAAAAGTAGAGCAAACTTTTTTAAATGATTAATTTAAAAAAGTTTAATTTACTTTTTGCAAAAAATTTGGCTTGTCCTTTTGACAATCTGGACAAAAATTCACAATGCTCACTTTTCTTATAGGAACTTTATTAGACGTAACTTCATTTGAATTGGAAAAAATTAGAGCAGCAGTTTTACAATTTGAAACCTTTTATGCTGGTATTACATAATATTAGTTATAATTAATAATAATTGTATGTCAAGGTTTATGGGAAAATTTTATTTGTTCAATTCATTATTTGAGACAGTTTCGGTTATTATTGATTTTTTTAGAGATTATCATTCGAATGACTAATATTTTCTATTCTTTGAATAAAAAAAATAAAAATCTGCTTTATACATTAAACAGTTTTATTTGTTTAAACTTTAAATCGATTTTAAATTTTCAAGTGTATTTTCATGTAAATTCTTTTACTAAACGGTTTTCTTTCTCCCAGTATAAGTATAATCTTTTATAGTATATGCACTTTGAGCTTGAGCAAGGAAAAAGAAAAGTCTATTTAATTAAATCATTTATGCCGTTCAATTACTTGATTAAACAATTTATAGGGAAATTGAGGTAGTAATCCCCTAATGGGACAAAGTAAATTGAGTAAAAACTAAAGTGCATTGAGTTTTATTGAAATTATAGATTGAATTTTATATTTTCACGATGACAACGCATTTGTGACATATTGTGGCATATGTATGCATATATATATAGTACGAGAAATATCTACATGGTTAACATTATGTCTAAAATGGCCCTAATTTGGTTGCCATTTCGAAATCCTTTTCTTTTTTTTCTTTTATATTGTAGTCGGATGGGCACACTTTTGTTCAGTACATTCACCGCCGGTTACCGAGACGCGAATTATCCCCATTGTTTGGATAAAATATTGGATCTGTTATTTTCAATGTATTTTGTCCATAACAACTGGATTATGGATAAATGAATTAACCAAAATCCGGTTTTGACAGGCTGGCGGTCAGACTTCTATATTTAATACGCACGAGAGAATAGCAAATAGCGACCCAAAAATTATAAAACTAACTTAACTTTTTATAATTTCTTTTTGCTTCTATTATTTTTATGTATTCTCCTAGTTATGGTATAATATATTCTCATATATGAATAATTATTTGTTGTATGAAATTTTCCCTTAATAAATTGTCCTAGAAAAGCGATTTATTAAAAAAATAGGATAGACGAAAGTTGAATACATGATAGAACCTTATATATACATAATATATTATTTACAAACTTTTAACCTCATTTATATTCAGCCACGCGATAAGATAACCTACGTTTTTTTGACATTAGGGAAAAAAATTAAGTATCTACATGAACTAAATTTCCCTAAATTGTTTGTTTTTTTTTTCGTTTCGTTTCTTAGAATAGAATACACGATCCAGTATCTATGACTTACTGAAGTGTGATTAGGTCGAGAAATTATGTAAATAATACGTGACATCGAAATTTGTTTTTCCATTAATTTTCCATGCCAGTAAATTTCAGTTTAATGTAATATCAATAAATGTAATAATGATAATAATACTGTTAATTTTGGTAATATGAAATTATTTTCCTATGTAGTCAGACTAATTTTCATTACTCAACTAGAATACAAGGCGAATTTTAATTTAGTTTAAAAATTGGAAATAACATCATGATAAAACAATAAAGCTTCTGAATTTCAATATATCAATCTAGCTTTTCCGTAAAAAAAAACAATATTATCAGTCAATTCAGTCACGGAAAATCTGAACTTTTTATTTTAATCCGTGTTTTTATTAATACAATTTTCTTTATGTATTTACTTTTAATTTTCGATAGGTTACCCCTATTGAATACTGATTTTTGTTTTTTTTATAACTTTATATGTATCAGCGCTTTAAAGTTCTTTACATTCTACCCCCGTTTTTTATTTTTTTCAAATTAAATGAACCATCTTGCAACTACTAAATTACTGAAACTATCCATTAATTTTCCTTTTCAATAGTAGGAAACGGGAAATAAAAACATGCTTCCTAATTTATGATTATGTATAATGGGTATCATATTCTTTCTATAGAAATATTATTTATGATAGTTCTTAATTAAGCGTTACTGCTTAATATCTATTTATTGAAAATTTACTAAAGAAGAACTTGATAATGTTGCTTGGCGCAAGAAAGAAAAACATCTGGAAAATTAAGATAAATAGAAACTTCAATATGCTCCGTGTCTTAAACAAAATGAAAGTAAATTTCAAACGAACTAAATACACTTCGTTTACTTTAAAACATCTAATTTCTACTTCGCCTATTTCATATTAAAAAGGAACAAATTAACCAAACATTTAAATTCGCATGCCATACAAGAAATAATCTTGACTTTCTTGACAAAACCATAAAATAGAAAATTGCATAATAAAAATTTCTCTCTCTCTCTCTCTCTCTCTATTTCGCTAGCCATTCCCACTTTTTAATAGCATTTTATGCAATTTTATAAAACAATATAATTTCTTAGAATAACAATTCTAATAGAAGTCAGAAAGTTTTATAGTCAAATAAAGTTCTGCATATAGAAGGAGAATACTCTATTAAGTTTTATGGACATTTTGGCGTCCATTTTCGTTTGTCCGAGATGATAAAATTGAAGAAGTTTGAAAGTGATAACAGCTTAAGTTTGCTGATGAATGAATCAACAAAAAAAGAATTAATTTTGTTGATTTAACCATTTAGAAAAGGAATCAGTTCCGATTCTATTAATCGCTGCTTTTTCTTACCACAGTCCAATGTTTATTTATATTTAAACGTAATTGTTGCTATGACTACGACCATGCCATAGGATTTTTAAACGATTATTTAGGGACCGTAATCCATACATTGTTCCAATCTTCAAATTGACTGCTTTGTCTTACATATACTACGGAAATAAAAAACGGAACGACTTGCAACATAGAAAATTTTCAGAAGAAATTATACAACATGCTTAATTTTTGCAACCCTAAAAAGAAAATTGGGAGTGTCACATAAAATATATTTAAATTTCGCGTGACATAGGCTAATGGACTGCTAAAAATACATTAGGAAACTAACAGTAAAAACGCAATTTTCCTTCCGTTTAGAGAAAAATGGAACACCCAGAACAATTTTTTTGGGAAATTATTTTCTCAAAAATAATTCGCATTATTTGATTAGGATGTATGATACGAACGTGGTAAGTATGCCACCTTAAGGGATGTTTTATAGGAATATACTGTGCTGGCAGGATTATTTATTTGAGGCCAAAGACCATCTGGAGCGTTATCAAAACAGAACCGCTATATATCTTTTGCGCATGCTCAGTTAATTGTTTTTCAACTAAAAGAAATCTAATATATAAAATTCAATCCAGATCCGAACAAAACTACTTCTAATTACTAATTATAATAGAGCCGGTTATTAAAATAGTTTTTCATATGAATATATGAATACTTTAATAACTACATATTCAATGAAAATTAATTAATTTTCTTTAGCATAAAATATAACCTTTTATATTCAAATTTTGTAAAGAACTATTAATTATGCATTTTTCCTTTAAAAATGGAATTGATAAATGAAAAAATAGCAAAAATTTTCTAATAGACAAATTCAATTATCTCACAGGGTTATTTGAACCAATCACATTGTAACTATAGCAACACATTAAATAAATATCACTCCCACCACCATCAGACCAAACCAGACAAAAGCTAAAGCTCTATTAAATTCTAATTTCCTTTAATAATTTATTAAAACATTTAACCCTAACTGGTTTCCATTATAATCCAATAGTTACCAGTTTTCCATTTTTGCTCCCTTTTTGTTTTTTTCGTCGCCTCAGTGTGGCTTTCCTCGCCTTTTTGTTGTGGAAAGATTCTATTTTTAGAACGGTTTGTCTCTTCTTATTGTGTTGTCGTCAATCGGAAAAAATAGAAGAAATATAAGTTTTAGAGAACGTCAAGTCGACTCCTACTTTGTGTAGTTTTATATTGGTGTTTCTTCTCTCTCTTTGGTGACATTTTAGTTTCTAGCCGTCATTGGTAGTCCAAAAATTTTCTTTTATTTTATTTGACAAAATCTATTTTTGTTTCGGTTCGAGACTTTTATTGTTTATTGATTAGGATTGATTGAATTATTGATCAAAGAATCAAATACATAATTTGATGTGGAAACATAAATAAATGAATAAGTAACAAAAAGTAAATCGGATAAAATTACTTCGAAGAATAATAAAAAATAAAACTTGGTTATTAGAGGGACTTAAAATAGATGCACAAACTAGATTCTAAACCAAATGATTTAGGTCTTGAAACTTTACTTTTCATAAGCTTGACTACCAACATACCAAAAGTTAACGCGTTCTATTTTTGGCCCAGAATCTACATGGTACATCTACTTTTATTCAATTTAATACGATTATTATACTTAGCAAAATAACAATAGAAACTCTTTCGACGAAAAGAAGCTTTAACGATCCTATTAAGGAAATAATTAACGACAAATTAATTAAAGTTGAAAAATAAAAAGTATCTTTTTTTCTGCAAAATTGGTGCTGGGAATTTCTCTCGTTAATTACTATTTTCTCCATATTACGAGTTCTCTTTGCAAGAAAAGAGAAGCGAAGAACGAAGAAAAAATGTTACGGTTTAATTAAGTATTTACTTTGTGTTAATTGTATGCGTTTAGCGGTTAGGGGAAGACGTCGTCATGATAATTGAATAAATTAAGAAAAAGAAAAAAAGGGTTAAATGGTCAAAAACCATCTGCTAATTGAATAGAAGGGGGTTGAAATTTCTTTCTGAGTAAATCGTATTTTAAATTAAATAAATATAAATTAAAAGCTAACAATCAGTTAAAGGAAATGGCGATTTAATCTAAGATGGAAGATACAAAAATTACAAGCAATTGAAGCGCCTGTGTCATTAGTAATACTATTAATTAAAGAAAAGTAATTCCAAGTAGTTTGCATGACTGATGATCATCCTTATGGATGAAAGTGAAACTTTTTTTAGTGTATTTAACTAATTATCGAATCCTGCCAAAGTAATCTAACGTATTACAGAATTTTCTTGTTGCATTATTTACAAAAAAAAAAAAATACCCTATTAGTGCACTCGTGGAAAAGCCAACAACTATAAAAATAATACAGGCAATTTATCATATTCTGCTCTATGTCGGTGCTTGTTTTTATAAAAGGAAAAAAAAGCCCATAAATTATTGCCAGAGAGAATTTTTGTGTGTGAGAAGAAATATATGTATCTAGTGAGTTTTTTTGTCGGCAGCGAATAAAGAAAATAGTCTTTGATAAAATTGAAAGTCAGATATCATCTCGGGGATTGTTTTTCTTTAGTAGTGCGACTACTAAAGAAAGCAGCATTGAGCTGCTTCAGTAAAAAAATCAAATTCCATACTTATTCTTTTCTTATTATTATTCTTGGTGTAATTTTTTAAGATGTAATAGAAATTGTAAAATTGCTTTTATATCTGCAACAAGAATAGACTTTATAGGATCATCAAACCAAACGGGAGCGCCTTAATTTTGCAATACTGCACCTGCTACCATCTATCTTGACGTGAGAAATACGAGTATTGAAATTTTAAAATATAAATTTTAGAATTCATGAATTTATATAATGATGATAAATTTTACCGATACTTTAAAATATTATACGGTGGTATAATTAAATAATTATTTAACATTGTATTTACTATGTATGGGTAATTCTACTGTTGACCTCAGTTCATAATTAATTGCCGAATTTCATACCGTCTAGACAAAGTTCTATGCTCTATTGTACATATAACACCCTATATTAAATTCAATAATCTCATTAATCTATTTGTATAGTAAAATCGCTTTAACTTTATCATTCATTTTCAACATGCTGAAGCACGATTTGTCAATATCTGGACTGGGATTTCATCTTAAAATCACTATATTCATGAATAGATTATTGACATTTTTATGATTAGGAGTACATTGACTTTATTTAGTTATAGTATATCGATCAGTAGCTAATCTCAAGTGAAATTTACATTGATTTTCGTCAGCTAACAGTAGTTTGCAGTTATATTGAAAAAATACGAAAGCATAGTTGTGTTCCATTTAATTGATATTCCGTCTATTGGTGACGTGGTCTGTTTTAATATGACAGATCGATTAAAAAAAATTGTTGCTGGGTTGACCCACTGTGGGTATACTATGATTTAATTATCCTATGCGATAGATAATGTCAGTGGAGATGTTTGTTGCCTAAATCACCTTTATGCAGTGGATAAATGTCCATAATTTATGACATATTTAAATCCGAAATTATATCTGAATATCTTGGCGAATTAATTAATCATTTAGACAGTTGACATAGCCACTCATACAAACATACATTTACCTACAAAGGGGGACTAATTAGTATGTTATCACAGCAGACTAGATACATATTCTTATTCACAACTATATTAGAACGAAACAAAGTTTATATGTATAGCTACAAGTGGGGTTATACAATTTCATGAACTCTTCATGATTATGTCAAGATTTTTATTATTTCTTATTAGCTCTATTCGTAGAAGGCGCATTTAATGAATTAATAAATAGCGTAAAATGAGGAATAATTCTGCGCATACAATACAAGTTGCTTATTAGTAACAATGTTTGCTTATTATAATATAAGAGGTATAATAGACTTCTTATACTATAATAATAAATATTTATACTTTTATATATAGGGTGGAAAGTTACTAGTGTCTACCCTATTTTGGGTCATGACAATTTATCAGATTAACATGATGTCTGCTTAATTTTTAACAGCTGTTCTAGGGCCTCATCTTGACCAATAAGGACTCTGATCCGAGTTTTCCAAATTAGAATTTTCTTATCCAGTTTAATTTTTTTAAATACAAGATACTACTTTTTTATCTATTGCTGTTGTACACCTCAAATCACCTTCGTAAACTGCCCATCAAAATTCCGAACCGTTTTGGAAATAGAGCACTCTGAAGTGTACTCAAATTTGATACATTTTATCACAAAAAGTGCCAAAAACAACTCGGAGCTCATCTCTATTATTCAATATTTTTAATTGGCATGATGCCAATGTAAGTGGTGGCTAGGCCTTTAAATGTTTGACATTGTATATAGGATGTAAATAAAGTATTTTGATTTCTAGTTTTTTTAATAATCAAAAACAAACTTAATTTCCATTCCATTCACTATGTAACGTAGAGATGAGTCATTTTGATGGTTTTTTTTTTTCAATAAAAAGCATCGAACTCTGGAGTGCTCTATTTTCGAAACGGTTTCTAATTTTGATGTGCGGTTTACCAAGCTGGTTTGAGGTATTTACTCTCTGCAGTAATAAATAAAAACAGCAGCATATTGTATTTACAAAAATTAAACTAGATAGCGAATTCTATTTTGGAAAACTCGGATCAGAGCCGTTGTTGGTCAAAATCCGACTCTAAAACAGCCATTAAAAATAAAGCCGACATCATGTTAATCCGATCAAGAGTGCAGTGGGCACTAGTAACATTCCACCTTGCTTGAAATTATGCATAATTGATATTCATATAACAATATTTTGTATAGAAATTTTTTCTATTTCAGATAAGTTTCAACATGGAGTTTAAATGAAAACTGCTCATACTCGTTTCCCTGAAACGTTTGATATGGCTCTGGATGAACAACAAAAGCTACTAAATTCAGGTAAGCAAATTAAAGAGAACAGCATTTAACATCAAAGATGGCTTCGACAGTTTTAAGATTTCGCAGTATGTCGTATAGATTATTTTCTCCATCAACGCGGATATATTTGAAGCTAAAATATGTCAATAATTTTACGTTCAATATTCACCATTTTACAGGAAGAGTGAATGATGTAATGTAAAAAATAATTGACTTTTAAGAAGATGCTATGCCACAAACAATATTTTACAAAATTTACAGCTATCTGACTAAATTCTTATTATACAAATGATATAAATATGTAATTCTAAAAAAAGGTCTCCGGCAACGATTAAAACAAAAAACTAAATGAGTAAATGCTAGAGCAACATATTTCACGAGGGTGGCAATGTTTCTGGGTAAATATTTTCAGAGCGTTTATAAATTTTAAGAGCGAGGGTGATGGAATGTATACATATGTAGTGCAGGGAAATGAGAAAATGAAGTTTTCGGTTGCATTGTCAGAATTAATGCAGTTATTAATAAATAAATGCTTCATTATTGCTCTCTTTCTAGCATAGAAGTTTCATTATATTTTCTTTATTCAGAAATGATCCCTTGTACCTAGTATACGTTTTTTCTATGCCACAATTCAGTAGCTCGATTTAATCTATTATTTACATACGAAATTAATAGATGATTGGAATTTCTAAAAATATACGAGAAAATGTAGTTTTTTTATTTTAATAACTGAAATTCAGTCAGACCTGACCTATAAAATACAATTGTAGTTCATTGTAGAATAGTATAAAATATAGATTATTGTGAAGGTTGATAGTGTAACTTATCTATCATTCAGTAAAATCGTAAAAACATATATAGCCATTAAAAGAAAAAACCCCGTTATGTTGAATCCGGTACCGTCTGCAGAATATGCCCATTGTGTTAAATATTTCTAATTTTGATTCAAGGATAGCCATTTTTTTTATTCCCTAATCTTTATTTTAGACTAAATATGTGTACATTTCGCATTATTATTTTCCACTTTTATTAGCTTTTTCAATGGAATATGTATATTAGAATACCAACAAGAGAGAAGAATAGAAAATGAAAACTATAGAAACTAAACCATGGCTACATACATATACATATGTTATCCATACCAACTTATACAAAATTCAGTTCAATTTCCGTTTAACAAATGGAAATTCTTTTCTGTACAGTTTACTTGTGCGTATATAGCCATTCTTTTCAGTGTGTTTGCTAAACTTACCATTTTTCTTCCTTCTAGTCATTTGTTCTGCCTTAATTGATGATTATTAGATAAGCAGTAGTTCCTTGTATTTATTCTAGTTTTAAGTCTAATTATGGAGCAAGCGATTAGGGTTTCTTTTCTATGGAAGTTCCCAGAAACGAATCTCTTTAGATATGTGTGTAGATGGCGCTTATGTACAGATAGTCAACTATTCATTACATCTTGTTGGTTGGTATTTTCATTTCCTGATGGTCCTGTTTTCATCCTGATGCTTCTACATGGAAGTGCGGTTAAGCCAGAGTACATAGTTAAAGTATTAATAATAAATACGTAGAGGATTGTGAATTTCCATCTATTATACTGCACTGTTATGTCATGTCTAATTGAAAATGAATTATGAATTTTCAATAGTTCTTGAATAAGAATATTATCTCTGAGGGATTATTTACTTTTATATTCGTATAGAATTTTACTAATGCAAATTAAAAAATAAATTAATCATGGGGGATCTTATTGGAAATTCTGTATTTTAATAACATAAAAATGCAGTCAGATAGCTGATTCTTATTCAATTTTCAGAGACGATGTTTCGATGGTATCTTTGCACCGATTATACTCTCTAACGAGTTGTAATAGAGCGAAACCCATCAGAGGATAGAAATCTCGATTTGCAAACTATCATTTTTGTTGGTTGTCTAACTTCCGAGATTCTGAATTAATCACTAAACCTTAATTTCGAATACATTTATAGTGTTAAAAGAGTATTAAAATATATCAAATCGTTAATAATAAACTTTTTACAAACTTCCTTTTCTACTACAATTAATTAGAAACTTTTTATATTTGTAGGAGGACGTTCCCAATTATCGGTAACGATAGTTGAAGTTGGTAATACTGCATCCCCCAGCCCCATGAGTGACAGAAGCAGCCAGAATTTATTGCACACCCCATCAGATCCGGGTAAGATCTATGTGTGTGGTAGAAAGGAAATGCAACTCGATCAGAATTACTTTTTGGATAGATTTATCTTCTATTGATAGAGAATGATCTACAGAGTGGTTCAGTAACATTTGAATCTAATTAGTCATTCATGAATTTTGTCTGGCAATGTTCAAATTTGAGTGGTTGTTATTTGATTAAATCTTGGAATTTTATTTGTTCGAATTATGTTTTTCTTTTTTCCTTTTTTTTTTTTTTTGAGCAATAACTCTTGGCTGTAAAACTTTATACTCTTCAGACGCTTTTACTGCTAGCTTGGATCTACAGATTATATCTTCAAGAAAATGTAATAAGTTTTTTAAATGAACAATAATGTTTTTTTTTATTATTATTTTATCATTACTCGTTGGCCAATTAGATGACGCTATCCAATTCGAGTCAAAGCAATAAAAGTGACACTTAAGATTGGATACAATCTGTTAGATAGTTATTTATTTAACAGCTTCTTTTATTGATTATTTTGCACTAAACGAATTTCTGCAAAATAGTCATTTAACGGTTCAATTTTGGTTGTTTTTACATCTTACTGAATCAGCTATTATCTAGACCTAGAGTGCACCTAATTAGAGAGTGTAAGGTTTCTCTGAATAACCGTTTTAACGAACTAAAATTCGAATTTTTACTTTGCTAATTCTATAGTTCAACCGTCGAGTAGTTGTTGCCAATCATTAAATACAGCTTCGCTTTTATTGGAAAGTCCACCAAAATGGGGCGAAGCCGCCCGCTATGCTTCAAAACAACATCGAAAAATTGCTGGACGAGCCACGTTTCAGGGACAAGTTTATAATTTTCTGGAAAGACCCGATAATTGGAAATGTTTTTTCTATCATATTATAGTGTAAGTAGATTATGAGTAAATAGTGGGAGATTTACATAGCGACAGCCCTTTTACTGTAACTACCTATATATCGTGTTCGCTATTCGAGAAAATTTACGCAGTACTAAATAGGGCACAGTTTTTCATTAAAGGCATTGTTGGAACGCTGCAACCTATTCCGCTTTATCATTAAAATTTTGATACGTACAATGTTTCAGCTTCTTTTATTTCTTACTGTAATTTGAAAAACGAGGCAAATTTAAGGGACTGCAATATTAGCAAACTTTTGATAATTTGATAAATAATGTTTTCAGTTATTCATAATAATTCACTAATTTAACTCTTATTTCAAATGCATATCAAATTAAATATAATTTGTTTTTCTATTAATCAATTCAGTTTCCCACTAAATTTTCAATAATTCTAATAGAGTAATTTCATATTAATGGAAATTATCGCGTTTTACATACACCCTTAAAAATATAGTTTATACAATTTAAAGTGAGGGCATATTATAAATATAGGAATCAGCGCGACTTCTAAATGCAATTTAGTTTCAAATGTAATTTACAGAGTTGCTTCTTTAGCAGCACATTTTTGTTACAATTTACTTAGAAATGTATTATCTATTTATAATATAATCAAATTGACGTAAATTTCATTTGTTTTCAAAGCAATTATCATGCAAATTTGACTTTTGAATGTTAAACAATCATTAATATTTTGCTCTGACTACAATCATTAATATTTTGCTCTGACTACACAAGATTAATTGATAAGCGTTAATTTAATAAGAAAAACAATGTTGCTTGCGTTAATCACGCAGAGATTAATTCAATAAGACTATTCAATTTAATTAAGATTGTACGAAGTATACTTAATTCATTTGTTACTTAGATTCAATAGATTCAATAATTATATTGAATTCGCTGTTTATGGGAGTAATGAATAGATGACGCTACGGTAGGATTATATCAACTATTAACTGTTTTATGTGTCATTAAATCAAATTATGACTGGATTAGTTGTTCCATTTTATGGAATTAAAAATAAAGGTTGTACCAATTTTATAGCATTTTCGGGAGTTCTGGGATGTAGTTTAAGTTATTGTAAATATTTAATTGAATTAAAGAGTCCCATTACATTCAACAATATCAAAACGATTCGATTTTGCAATTACTAAAGAGATATAGATATTATAGCCATAATTCGTATATCTATACTAACAATAAAATAGGTTTGCTGATTAATGTTTGAACAGCCTGCGGCAATATTTCGATGATGTGATCCATCATACTACCAGTTTATAATATTGGCATGTTTGCTTGTACTTCTCGCAGTATGTAATAAATTGTAATAGCAAATTATCAATTAAGCATTTGACGTCGATTTCCGATTCAATTTCAATCGATTCGGTCGTAATATTCGTCATTTAATTTTCAATCTTATTTAAAGTGTGAGATACAATTATTATTTTTCTCTTCAATTGTATTCTGTTATTGATTCCTTCCATTCCGTTTTTTCCATTTATATTTTTCACCTTTCATTTTCTTGACATTCTCTATCTACTCTATCCACTTGTTGTATTGCAAAGAAAAAATGAGAACAATAAACGCGGATATACGGATAGAATTTTATAAAGTCGTTAAACGAGAAAAATCTATTTGCTATTCAATTTGACCTGTATTTAGATACTTGAGTATTGTGTTGGTTTCGAGATCAAATTCGGATGAAGTTTTTCGTCTCCATGCCACATATAATTTGCTATTGTGCTAGATTATAATTACGATTTTTTGAAAATGAACTATTAATTAAGTTAAAACAGGCATATTATTGAAAATATGAAAAAAATTGGTACCCATTTCAATATGTAAATAAATGCCGAATTTTTAGTAAATATATCAAAAGGAGCATCATATATGATTAAATTATGAAAATATTCTTTTATGTAGGTATTTGAGGTGTTAATTTTACTAAGCATTTAAAAGGCGTATTTTTTACATTAACCTAATGAAAAATCTTATTAATGAATGAAAAATATGCAAAGTTCATTATTTTAATGGTATTCCGGCAATAATAAAAGATGAGTCATAGTCAATTAAGTTATGATAAGCTAAGATTAGAATCAAGTCTCTATCGTCCGAACATTATCAAACATTCCTTTGGATATTGGATCTAGATTTTGAATAATACAAATAGTTGGTTGTTAACGATTGCTCAATTGCCAAGTGACAGTAACCTACTAATCCAAATCGTATTGACTGCAACTGTTTAATTTTACCACTAATAAATGTGTGGCAGCACAGGTAAAAGTTATACCGACATATTGTGAAATCGATATAAAACATAAAATAATCAACGACGCCATCATGATCCTTATAATCATCAACGAATAAAATTCAACATTGGGAAAGCTTGTGCGCCTGTTGTGGAAACCAACAACGACGACCGGGTACCTAACTATCACTTTGTCCAACAGTTGGTTTCAGATCGTCGTCGGTCGTCGCGACGCTAAAAACGATGTGTGTCAATGCAGTATTTTCGCGCGCTTTTCTTTTCTGAATATATATTTTAATTTTTTTCATAATTCAATTTTTTTTTTTTTTTATGAATATTGTTCGTCATATAAATGCAAAGTAGAGTAATTGGATAAAAATTGTGTTTGAATAAGTATAAAACAGAAAATTAATATTTTTATAATCAATATTTAATTTAACGATGAAATTTTGATTATTATGTTCTTTTGATATTTGGTTTTTTATTGGGCAACAGTAATTTTCTCTATTAATAATGAGCAGCATTTTGAGTTGGAACAGCATAGAAATAGCAGGAAAACATAGAAATTTGAATCGTCAGTGAATTACTATTGATCCAAACGTAAATTTTTGATTATGTAGTAACCTACTCATTAATTAATTAATTATTCTTTTTACTATTTTATTTGCTACAGTTTTGTGCAGAGTTTTAACTTTTATTCTGCTTCATAACAACAGAAATATATTGAATAAATCTCAAGGTCGTTAATGTTTGTTCTAAAGCTGATTAATGATTAGATTTCAATATTATATGTGATGTAATGCATCAAAACATCAAATTAAAGGGGGCCTATAGAGTAGTAGTTAGTTAATAGAAATAGTAGAGTTGATGTTAGATACTTTGCTGTCAAAAGATAACTGAGATATTATTAATTATTTAAAATTAGTAAATTACTACCTGTGTACGATTCACTGAAAAAATCAATTGTTGAAATTTCATCAAGCTATTTCCATTGTTTTGTTTTTATTTGTTATGTTATTCCAAAACCGACTTTTTCATATTGCATTTTTCCACGTGAAAAACAAATTTCAATAAGTACAATATTATTTTCTATATTAAATTTCGTATTAGGTAAAAACTTGAAACGAAACTATAATTTTAAATTTGAATTTCGTGCCTTGATCGTGCTTTCCTCCATTTCTGGTCTCTTGCATGACCCATCAAAATGGAAAATAAATTCTGAATTTGGTCTAGTTTTTCCTAATAATAATAATAATAATAATAGTAGGTACCTGTAGTTGTTTATTCGCCAACAGTGGAATTTCCATGTATTGCAAACTGTTTCCATATAATAATAATAATAATAATAATTTGTTCTCTATATGTACATATATGGAATTTATTTTAATATCATTAACATTTGCTATTTAATATGGAAATTAGTTCCTTGTCCATTTTTTCAATGAGAATCGTTGTTTCTCCCTTCTGGCAGGGATAAAGATTGACTTTTTGCGTGACTCTGCCCTTGGAAAAAAATCCCCTTTGTTTTCCATTACATTCTTTTTTTTATTTTATGTTTGGTGCATTGTGATTATTATTATTATTTCTTTTCGTTTTTACAGTTTCTACAAAAAAAATAATGAAAAAAAGTAGTATGGCAAAAGTAGAATGTTCTGGGATACATTCAAGGTTACTCCGACGAAAGCGGAGACCGTGGTGGTCTGTGACATCAACAAGTCTTGATAGTATCCCAAAATCCATCTTGCTATACTATTTTAGTAGTATTATTAATCATAAATTATGCTAACTCGATTATCGAATAAATTGTATATTCTAATGTTTACATTTCCTTGTTTACTTAATCTAACTAGGTTAAAATATGGATACAAAAATTAAAATTAGCTCCATTTGGGTTACAACTTGTATAATACCAAGTTGAAAACAATTTTTTATTTCAATTAAATTCTTTTATTATACCTGCATATTATATTCATTCATGTTAGTATGTATGTATAATTGGTTATTATTTATTACCTGATCTGAAGCGCTTTATTCCTCGGGCGAAGCGAGGACTGAACATGCGCCCAATTAAATTAAATTAAATACATATGTTCATTCAACAATGCCATATTTTGAATTACATAAGCTGAATTTGATGCTTTTCAAAATCTGATGTATTATCAATTTTTTTGTTATTAATACATATTGGCCTTCCTGGCATATTAATGTTTATTTTCGTATATGTATTTTACTAGCTAGATTTGGCTATTGAATATGTAATTTGACCTTTGGCTATTGAATTTCTATAGCTGTTCTTTTTTTTGCCTTCGCCGAAATTGTATTGATTTAAATGTTGCACAATGATTAATGGAAGTTTAATATTTATAGGCTGTAACATAGCTACACTAGCTACACTGTAAAAATTGCAAAAATAAATTAAACAAATGTACATTGGTATGTGTACGTATACATATAGAAACTACCGCTGCAGTGCTTCGAATTTGCTCTAATATTTTCTAGAAGTCATAAAATACGAAAATTACGATACCAGAAAATAACATACTATATCTGAAATTCAATCTGATGTAGTTTCATTGTTGCCATATTGATTTCAATGTTGTCAGGCCAATAACGTTCTCTACGTTGATACGCGGCTACCATGTTTGTGCTGTTTATTTTCGTTTATTTCTTTATTTGTGCTTCTTATTAATTTCATTTAAACAATACCGGTCAGAACAATATAATTCGGCTTATTTTATTTACTAAATTATTTTCATTTAACTTATCGCATTATTTTATCCCTATTTAGTTTTTCCAAACACAACAACAATGCTATTAGAATCATAAATTATTTCGTATACTTACCACATTCAAAAATAATTTTATATAATCAGACTCTGAGAGTTTTCAGGTGTTTTCTAATCAAAAATCGTTTTTTCTTTTCATTCTTGTGAAAAACTTCGAAAAGTACTGTTTGGAAAAGTTTTAACTTTTAGACAAATAGAAGAAGGAAGAATAGTAGCGTTAGAAGTACTTGCTGAGGTAATTCTTTTTCTTCATTAGGAAAACTTTATAACAATTCAAAAATTATTTAAAAAAAAAAATAATGAAGAAAATTAAGAAAATCCATTACCGAAAGTGCAATTTCACTTAGTAGATAGTGTAAGGAAAATGTCAAAATGAATTTTATTGGATATTATAAATGAAATAAATTATTACAATTCCAGTTAACTTTATTTGAGGGAAAAAAATCAACCGACCCACATTTTAAAAATAGTTTTCATTTGCTCCATATTCAACCTACTAGATACATATATTTTGATAAATATTTTAAATTTAATTAAAGTGACATTTAAACTAATGTGGGCGTGTGTGTGTATACACAAAGCACTATCCTCTAAGTAGGAAAAAACTGAAAAATTACAGTTGGTTTTCTTTGTGGCAAATCCCATTTTCCTGTTTTAATTTGCTAAATTTTTTCAGGCGTTTTAACGATTGTCGCATGAAAGTTATTTCTATTCTTTTTTGTTATCACGGCCATCATTTACCTTTATTAAACCACGACAATTTAAAGTAGCATATAATTTATACATGTCTGAACAATAAATTTAGAAATTTAAATCAATTCGGCAACGCTACAGATGTAATCTCAGAAATACGTTGTTGACTGCTATCGTTACTGTAAATATTTACTGTATTTAATTCACAAATCATCTTTTTGCTTCAATATTGATTTTCAGCAGTTAAATCAATCATCATTATCAACCCTTAGTTTGCAATCATGTTATCGAATTCCCAAAAGAAAAATAAATCTAATAATAATAAGAAAACTTATCA
This sequence comes from Platypus cylindrus, assembly GCA_949748235.1. Taxonomy (NCBI): domain Eukaryota; kingdom Metazoa; phylum Arthropoda; class Insecta; order Coleoptera; family Curculionidae; genus Platypus; species Platypus cylindrus. Next base: position 4,946,816 of record OX456491.1, on the reverse strand, counting down.
ACGAACAATGTCCTGTTATATTTGAACAATAAATCTAATCAATCAATTCAGACAATCAACAGCACAATAAAATAATCATTTAATTTCATAATCATAAAGCCCTTATGTGCTGCCAATATATCATCGCCAATGTTGTCACTGGTGATGGTACCTAGAGTTATGAATCGCTCCGAACAAGAAAATTTGTATCGAACATCTAGACGACTTAGTTTAGTTCCGATGGATATAGAACGATCTCCACATGGGAATTTATTGGATACTGCTGAAATAATTCGTGGCAACGATCGCCGGCCATCATTTTTAAAAGCAATGATGAAATCGAAGAATGATGATACAGAACATAATGTAGGTTTAACAAATGAATATCATATATAGTATTTAAATAATAATCAGGAATGCAATGACAATTAGAGTGGATAAAGTTAATAAATGTTAGAACAACATGAAACCATTTGAACAGTTACAGCACAAATTTAGTTAGAATCGCTTCATTTTTATTTTAGTAACACTTTGTGTGCAACATATCCAAATTTTTCTATCAAACTTTTTATATTTAAATAAGCAAGCCGTCAAAGATGAAGCATAATTAATTAAATATGTTCCTAAACGTACACTATATCCATTAGAAACTTTCAAACTTGATTAATTATTAGGGTATTTTACACTGATGGAAAGAGAGAGAGAGAGAGAGGCTAAAGCACATAGGTTCATCATAGTTGCTAAGATTTGAGACACACAAACACAGATATTTGTTATTAACCTGCAAGATTTAATATTAAAGTAGATTAAATATCAACTGCAAGAAGGAAATTTTGATCGCTGGGGAACTTCTGAAATTGTAGTTCACAGATTATGTTGCCGTATTCATAATGATGGAGAACGAAGAAATTTCCATTTGTTGTGTTGTTTACCATTAAGTTTATTTATTTTCAAGAACTTTGATCATTATATAGTTGATTTTGATAGAGTTTAAGTTAGGTAAATTAAAGTAGATTAGAGCACATGTCTGTTTGATCATTGAGCTCTAAGAGTAAATTTAGTGGTGTTTCGATTTTGATTACATTTTTGCACTACCATTTTATCAATACCTGCCGCCATTTTGCTTTAAATAATTTATGAACTATTAAATCCCATACCTGCACATTGTAAAATTTTAAAAGATTTTGTATGGCTGAGTAAACCACCACCTGCTTACTGCCAGTAGAAAGCAGCTTTATTACACTAGTATGGTATATGTTTGTGTTCTAAATTTTAAATTAGGTGCAGAGGATTTAGCAATAACATCTGCACCGAGAGTACAACTGAATTTAACTTGGAATAACTAATTGGAAACAAAATATTTAAAGTTTAATTACAGAGACTCTAAATATATTAATTACCAGCTGAAGTACCCGGCTTCGCCAGGGCTGCGATCACTGAATTATAACATTTATCAATGCATTTTTTTGATAAAGTCATCTATTAAATTACCCAACCAAACCAAACAATTCGTTATAAATTGAAATTCTCTATAAGACGAGAACTCATAACTGACAAACGACAAATGTTTCCAAACATTTATGAATGTAGATGGTAAAGCTGTGAAATTCGCTCGGCCAGCCCAAGTGCAAGTTCCACTACTACGATCGACTGGTGTACAACGACTGCCTGAGCAGCGACTGATAGATTGGTCGCTTGGCTTGGCTCTAAGCTCTAACCGTACAGGCAGCGATTACTTTTTATTTATATGATGATGATGACTAGATAGATAGAATAAATTAAAATGCTTTGAATGCTCAAGAATTTATTATGAAATTGAAGACATACTAATCTACGATGCCGTAGTGACCACCACCTGCGGTTCGATCCAATTATATCCTAACTTTTTTTTAGGTGCATGAAATATAGTAGACACTATATATGACAGATTTGTTGATTTAATATATCTACGTTGACGTATGTAATCGAGACTCCACTAAAATACTTTATTCCAAGAAAAGTATGTCACTACTTTTTTATATTGCTAAACAAATATGAAATCATTTTTATAGATGTACAAAGAAAAAATACAAAGGCGAAAAGGGCAAAGGCTAACCGTTAAAAGCTTTTAGGGAAATAGGTGGAGTGTATTCCGGTTAGTGTGTAAAACTAAAAAGAAACTAAATCCAAAAAATGAATTTACTTACCAAAATAAACAAACGAACAAACAAATAAAATAAGGGTCAAAAAATACTATATGATTTTTTTTTTCATATGCTTTTGAAGAAATAGCATATACATATAATATGTACATGTAACTAATATAACATACTATGTTTAGGTACATAATATGTAAAGTATTAGCTTTTAAAATAAAAGCTGACTAATGTTACTGACTTTCCTATTTTTTCGTTGTGCAAATAATGATTGTTTTATACTTTCATTCAAATACAGCACGTATGTTAATTCTTGCTTAAGCTCTCTTTGACACTAGCTAGGCTTGGGCATCTGATTAGCTCGGCTCAGCGAGATTTAACTCAGTGGTGCAGCACTTATTTAAAATAAGTACCAACATTTTCTGAATTTACATATAAATGACATTTTTATAGCCAACAGTTTACTCCTATAGGTCATAATATAATTGATAGGTATTTTCTAGCACTTACAATAGCTTAAACTCGAGAAAACACATTTTTCCATTTCTCCATTACATGATATGTAATGTAGCAAGCAGTTTAGCTAAATGTATAGCACATTGAATAATTAAAAATGAAATTTTACCGCTTACATGGTAGTGGATGTAGTTAGTGTATGTGGATATGCGATCTAATGTAAAATGCAAAGGGGTTGCATATACACACACAAAGAATATGCATGCCACCTCCATTAAATGACCTCGAAAATTGTATGTGTGTATGGCTTTTCTTCATTTTTTTTCCGTGTTCTGTTTTTTTTTTCATGTGGAATGTATAAAATAGTTTTCAATTAATGGCTTTTTTTTCTATCGTCCTTCCTTCAAATGAGGATTGATATAATTGGAATTGCATGTGAATCGGAAATAAAGTAATTCTTTTTCTAATTATTTCAAAAATAGTGTGAAATTTAATATTTAAAAATCTTTTATTTTTATGTAGTTAAAGTTTTTGTTCCCTATCGAATCCATAAATACAGGAGGTTTCAGCAAGGTTGTTATTTTAAAATTACATGATACTCTGTTTAATCCTAACTATTCACCTATATACTTAATTATATACCTATCTAATAATAATAACAATAATAGTTAAAATTAATAGTATTCCCGGATTATTATCTGGCATCTCTCTATTATCTATTATTATTAGAATAATAATAGATGATAATGAGTATAAAATCGTTTGTGTTCCATATTTTCGTTTTCCATTGATCCTCGAAAGTTGAAATACTATAGCATGAGCACCACCACCACTACCACCCACCCACCAGTACCCACTACCATCATCATAACAATCACTATACGAGCATGCCTTTATCTTCAACAAAGGGCAAAATCAAGTGAAATTCCCGATGTCAAATAGATTATTGTTTTCACTTTCCAAAAACAAATGATCGATTTGTTGATTCAGTTGATTGACAGAAATAGTATCGCAAATGAAACACCAATAGATTAATTAAAATAATTACCACTTTATATTTCCCTATCAAATCGCTATACAAATGTGTCATTGATTGTCACTATATAAAGTTCAACAAAGTTTGATAGATCAATTTAAATAGAAAAAGAGAAATAAATGGATTACTTGCACCAATGATGTTATTATCTATTATTAAACACTGAAACCATACAAATACATAAACACCAAATATCATTGATATTTAATTAATTCAGACATTCGGCGAGGATTTAGTTTTGAGTGTACTCAAAAGTCCATTCAACAACATTTGCAAATCGGAGACAAAAGTCACAAATTGTAATGAAGATTTAGTAGTGGAAGATTGCAATGCATCGAGAGGAATGTGTGAAGACGATCCAGGGTAATTAATCACAAAAATTTCAATCCAGTCATCCATCACCATTGTACCGCCGTATTATTATTAATTTATCTAAGAAATAATGCATTTTCTATTAACGGATATATCATAATTTGTCAGTTTAGTGTTGCCTGGCATATGAAAAGTACATGTTGAAATTGTTCAAATTATGGAAAAATAAACAGACATAATTTGATATAGGCATACATAAATTATCAACTGATTGATATTGGTACAATTTATTGATTGGTTTTTTTATCATTTACATTTCGCTTGATTAAATTCTATACATTCAATTGTTTTGTGGAATATATTTTTCGTTTATATATTAAATTTTAGATGATCTATTTCGATTAAAAAATTAACACACAAACCAAAATTAATTCAAAATTTCTAGGGCGCATTCATATTTTTTATTAGATCTCGAAAATTGCAACATATTATACATTATTAATCTAATTATGAATCTAATAATTAAGGTACAAACATTCGGGTGTCAGTGAAGAGGAAGAATATTCAGAACGCCTACCATTCTTACAACGAATTAAAGGTCCACGAAAACACACAGAGACAATTCATAAAAAATCACCTATTCCAATTATTAAGGTAGATAGTCACCCTGTATATTAAACAAAATTAATCTGTATCCGTATAAACTTTCTATGTATCACTGTGTGTACTGAAAAATTAGGTTCTGTTGCACATAGATTGTTAATATTCCATTTTATATTAATTACTTTGACAAATTATTGCCATAACATAAACCAAAAAAGAAAAACTCGTTAAATCGTAGCGTAAACCGAAACAAAATCGTGACCACGGTCTGCACCATCCAAGGAAAAAGCCACCACTCGATTCAGCCGATTTAGCTGATGATGAAGAAGAAGATATTGTTGATGGTGTTGATCCTGAAGATGTTACACCGAGAGGTGTACCAGACCCATATTATCCAATTTACTTGCCAATTGATCAAGCATTTAAATCGAAATATGTTTTTCATCATAAAAAAGGGAAAACATTACAAGAGAAAACTTATGTATTTTTGGAGCATCCGATTGGATGGATATGTTTTATCTACCATTTTACTGTGTAAGTATGTATAAGGGAATAGTGTACTGTGTAAGTTATGTCTTGTTCATTGTAATTTACTTAAACTGACTCAATTACATATTGATAAATGTAAGACAGAATACCGAGCATAGATTTGGTTATATTTACTTGCATTGCGCACGCAGTTGTACAATTATTCGCTATTGCATTCTGTCTGTAGCTAGGCAATTTGTGAAGATTCTTGATGCGTACGGTGACAATGCTGGACGGTAGTTTACTGTACAAGCTACAATTCAGCTGCTTTAATTCACGACGAATAATTTTATTCTAGTGCAATTATCAGAACTGCCATCCCGTTTCTATTCTAAGTAAATTTATCGAAAATTCCGCTGCATAATTAATTGAAATTAATTATGTTTTCTTAAAAAACTAAATTTCACAACAAAATCCATACTTATTTTTATCTGTTTAAGAGATATAGAAGATACTGAATACAAAATGAACTTGCTTCAGTTTAAATTAAATGACCCTCTGGAGATTTTAAATTTAAAGTTTTGCGTTTCAAAAGAACGAACTAAAGAAAGACTATACATAGACTATTCACTCACTATATATACGATAATACAGTATTATCTTACTTTTACTTATATGCTGCTGACTATCTGACGTCAGCAGCAAGATTTGTTTAAACACCGATTCTTAACGTAGTAAGAGTATGTATGTAACTTTAGAGTTTCAATCGAGACTGATTTTCAATGGAAAGAAAGAAAGAAACTTTTGAGAGAAAGATTTTTGAAAAGAAATGTTTTTTATTTTTGCTTAATTTTTAAATCTGTAGAGTTGTTCAATGTTTCGATTTAGTTGAATAAATGCAATTCTATCCAGGAACAATAGACTCCTGCTATTTCGATAGACCTGATATAAATATTTAACAATACATATGTCATTTACTATCTTTTGAGATAATAATTACATCAGAGTAATGACAAAAATAAAAAGAAATAGAACAGGATAGGGAATCCAAACAAAAAAAGATAATAATTACTAAATACTGCATAAGCTCTCAATTAATCGGGTATTAAGTAGCCATTATAAAGAGGATGCACTGTATATACATATTTATATATATTTGTGTGTTTGTTATTGTGAAGGTATTTTAAGAGTACTTTGAGTATTGTCGGACGGAATGGATGGACAGAATGTCAGTAGGAAATGAATGTTGGGGGCACAGCCTAAAAGTGCGACGTTCGTTTTAAGGTAGCATCTTGACGTTATTTTTTGATTATGTTGGGCATACCGTAGAAAGGACAATAACTCATAACAATACTCTAGGGAATAATTCAAAAACCAACCGTAATAATCTGTAGAATAGAAACTGGTCTTGATATAATATTTTTGCCTTAAAAGTTTTAACCAAAAGACCTTTTCGCTATTTTCCTTTGAGGTTCTTCTTGCCAGCTCGCTTTTAAATTAATCTCAAAGGATTTATATTTTGAATTTTTCCTCAATATTTGATGGCCATGTCTCAGTATCGAATTTCTAAATCCAAAGCAACTGGGGAAAAAGTAGAAAAAGGAAAAAGCACATAAAAGCAGATAGAAAGGTTTGAAAATAAAATTTTGTCAAAAATAAAAAAGATTAGTAAAAATATGAAATATGAAAATGATATTTTGATTATATGTAAAATTGAATACTAGTAAATTCTATTTGAAGCTAAATTTGTTCTCTAGTTTCCTAGAAAATTTATATTTTCTACGAAACATGTAGGTACGATTAAAAAATTTCTGGAAAAAATTGATATTTTAAGGTTAAATATCGATCAAATTTCGCTATAATAATACATATCAACACACAGGCACTTATAAGCCTAGTAAATTTTTCAATGCTATCATCATACCATCGAGGTGTAGTGTAATGCATACTCATATGTACCTATATACAAAACATTTATCCATATGCCACTAGACGAAATTTAAAAATGCACTTCAAAACTATATTTTTGTAAAAAAAAAATTATCTATTATGCGCCCTTTTTCAAGCCGGATATTAAACTAGACTATAATAATAAAGGTTGTATATATCTATACAGAACAGTTTGGAAAATCGGGAATTGCGGATGAGTTGAGAGCAATCTGGAAATAAATGGAAAAAGACTTCCTTTTTTGGGTGGAGGTGATTAAAATTAAAAAAAAAAGTCTGGTTAAATATCAAATTTATCAATTTCATTTTCATGGAAGGCAAGTGAAAATACATAGTCCAATTTAATTAAATGTTTCTACTATTATCTACTTACACCTTCCATGTGCCATTATTTTGTCTTTATTTTTGCGGATCTCTAACAAAAATTACCTTTTTTATTACTGACGGTAAAACTCATATGCTCGGATGTACCAGATATTTATTATCCCTTAATGAAAAACAAAAAAATTAAAAGAACAACGATTGAAAGAAACGACGTGTTAACAAACACTCAAATTCTTGTTGAGCATATTTTTGTTAACCTGTTAACCCTTATTAAAAGGGAATATTCGCAATAACAAAAATATAGAAATTCGAAAAATGATTTTTAATTTCATTAATGTTTTTATACCATTCAAAATGTGAATTTTAAATGGTGAAATAATAGGTAATATGTAGGCAACATATTAAAATGTCAAGTGTTTCGTGTATTTTTATAAATTGAATTGCCACGTTCAATAGAGTCAATAAAAAATACATTGAGAACGAAAATTGAGCATTAAGAGAAAAGATGACTTCATGTTTGTTTGTCTATTTGTTTTTTTATATTACCTTTTTATTTCTAATTTTATCTTTCAATATTAATCTTCACTTTTATTAACAATTCCAATAAAACGCAAAAGAATAGGTTAGAATTTTTTCACCATTGAATGTGCGTTATAAAATATTAAATAAGAAAAAAAGGAGAAAAGAAATTTTATGGTTCATTTTTTTTTCTTTTAATATTTTATGTTTTATAGCCGAAGGGGTTTTCATTCGGTTTCGAAATATGGCGCCCTAAATGGAGGAGATTGCCGACCATATTTGATTCCACTGTTTACTTATTATTATTATTATTATATATTTTAATCAATGTTAAGTATTTAATACTGACTTTATAAGTTTGGTGGATTTTAATGTCTAGAACGTATACGAATTTTCTAGTGTATATTTAAGTTATAAGCTAGTCATATATGGAGCATTATGTAAAAACTTATGAAGTCGGTTGTTCCTAACTTAAATAAGCATATGAGACGACAGTTCAAGCTGTGTTGGGCTTGGAGAACCCTTATGCAAGCACATTGGAATGATTAATTAATATTAATTTAATATTTTATTAATATAAAATTTTAAAAGTTTAATATTCTGAGCAAAATATAAAGCTACGTGGTTCAGTACGTAATATACTATTATTATGGATTCTTGTTGGAATTGTTATTTTGACTGATTCCTTTGTTTTGATTTTATTTCAATCTTTTTATCTTTCGTTTAAACTTTTTGTTAAAATTGTTTTGCTAGTGATCAGTACAATAAGACAAAAAAAAAGAAGAATAAACACGATCGTGCTATTTGTTCGTGGGAATGAAAATTACTAAAGTTTGTATGTCGAATTGAAATAATACACTTTTACTACTGCACACAAAAGCAAAACAAGGAAGAATTATTTTTGTTTAACCGCCAGATAAAATAAGCTGAACGATGGAAATGAGGTGCCTTTGCCCTTTTCCAAACAATGAACGGTTTTTTAAGGGCAACGAGACCTGGGAAATTTAGGGTAGACTAAATGGAATAAAAAAGCTTTTATGAATTTTTTGCCGTTATCGTTTTGGTCTTGTTTATATAAAGCTCATTGATGTAGTTGATAATTAAATGATCAGATAGCTGAAACAACATTTTGATATTCATTTATATTCGGTCAAATCGAACTTTTCCTATATTAGAATGAATGTGGGTCAGTACTCCAATTGCCAATATAAAGAAATTTCATCGGGATCATCTGATAGTATTAAATAAGACGATTTCTACTTAGAAGAAATTCGAAACAAAAAACTTTAAACTTTTGTTTTGATGCTGTCCAAGAAATTCGAACTTCAAATTTACGTTCTTTTGTCCGTATACGATTACAAGCCGTTTTACTAGTTTTTCTATAGCATAAATTCAGTCAACCAAAGCTTTCGCATCAGACCGAATACAAAAATACTAAATTTATTGGTGCGTTCAGTGACAATTATGGCGATGACTCTTATAGTTCGAGTGCTGCGACATATTCGATTTGATTCCATCAATCTTCATGGACTCTAAGAGGTTTTTTGATAAGTAATACAAATACGACTACGATATGAACAAATTCTGATTTTTCCAACTGGAAAACTATATTAAAGATAAACGAAAGATAAATGCACACATTATTGACATATTTATTCTTTCAATGATTTATCCCTTTTGCTTCGGAAATGACAAATTTGATTTATTGTATCGCTCGAAAAAATTTGCTATCAGCAAGGAAATGTACGAAATGCTTCTATACAATACGAGCATGGTAAACAGATATATAAAGTGGAAAATAAGAAGTGAAAAACGAAAATGTCAGCTTATTATCTTTTGGATTTGTTTATTGTATATTAGAAGGAAAATATTGCATATTGGAAACCGAACATATGTAGCTGTAAAATAAAGTTACAGATTGAATTTCCTCAAAACACATTTACCTAAATAATATATTCAATTGATTTCCCTATAGAATCTAATTAAGTAAAACTATGTCAAAAAAGCTTTCGTGACATCGATTAAAACCAGAGTATTTTCATAAATTTCCTACACAACTACTACTATATTATTTCGTTCGAATTTTCGTGAAAACATTTCAAGGTTAAGGTCATAAGGTGAGGTGAATCAGTTTTTATGCTATAGAAAATCGGTCTTTTTTTTTCGATCTATTTAAATTACTATTATTATAAGTAAGCATATATTTAGAGAGTAGCTGGGATCTACTTATTTGAAAATATTCGAATATAAATTCTAAATAATAATTGAAAATTTGTATACAAACACGAACACGAAAAGTTCGTTAAATTTATATCACTTTTTAAAATCGCATTGCATGTTAACAAACACTAGGAAGTGAATGGTGGTTTTGCATATTTTCGAAGGAGTTCAGTAGTAGACATAAAATGATAATAATAATAACACCCTTCAGTTAAATACGAGTCAGTTACATACATAGTTCTTGCTGCATTCAGTTTTCAAACTACTTCTATTGGAGCTAGAAAAGTAATCGTTACAGTCTCGAAACTTTCGTCTTTCGGATGCCTTCTGGCTTGTTAAATTGTTAACATTACATGCTAAATTTGTGGAAAATTGTGCAAAACTTCCTTTATATAAAGTCCCATTTAAAATCGAAACGCTCCCAAAGTATCTTTATCTGTTTTGTTTACTCAGATGGAGATCAAGCTTCGCACTGCTTTGTTCTAAGTTCTGCTATTCATACTTTAAAATAACGATTAAATCAACATTGTTGATTTGCAAATTAAAAAGTATACATATTAAAAGAGTAAAACAGCTGTAACTCGATTTTCCATTATACTGAACTTCAAAATTGAGATTATAAATATTCATTGATTCATTTATTTGTTCCGAAGAAAGCGAAATGCATATTAAGCATGTATAAAACTTTCTGAATTTAGTTAAAAATCCAGACGAGAATTTTGGAATATTAATTCGTTTGTTTATAAAATATACATTTACTATACAAAAAATAAATTTTTGTTGCAGATTTATGCTGGTCCTGGTCTGTTTAATATTCAGTGTTTTATCAACGATTGATACATATTCATCATTTGCAAATGAAACACTTTTTTGGATGGTAAGTGAATATTGAATGTAGTTTCAAACGGTGTAATGTATTCATTAAAATAACGTCTGGCAGCATTAGCAAGTTAACGCTAGTTCGAGGGGCAAATAGGATTCGTAAAAGGGAAACGGCTGATGTTGTTGGCTCTATCCGTTCCACTTCTATTTGCTATAGCATGAGCTATAGAAAGTAAAAGTGTGAATGGATTAGAGTATTTGTGCAACGTTAACGGTTAAAAAGGTCAACCGTATCATAATGACAATGTAGTAATCCCATCTTTTGCACAAGGGCCTTGATTTGGAATCGTTTAAGATTTTCAGGAGACATATCAAAGATTCTGTTAGATTAACTTTGATTAATTTACTTTTCATATATCAAATGTATGTATTTGATACCTCAATTTTTTCTAAAGAATCCGCATTTTTAACATATCATTTTAAGATGAAAATCTCTCTCTATTCAATAATCTTATCGATCGCGCATTGAAGTGATTAATGACATTGGATATCTTAAATCCAGTTTTTAAAGCACATACCACGCTGGAGAGAATTTGCTTTTATACGATGTAAATAATGTTCTATTAATACCGATTTTTTCATTTTTATCCTTTTCTCTCTTTTTCTTTTTTGGTCCTAGTTTGTTAGAAAATAATGATGCATTCTATTTGATAAATCGAACATATATATTTTCGAGACTATAAAATGTCAATTTAGAAATTTAAAGTTAATAGAGCATTGTTGATTTTTTTCTCGCCGTATCATTTTTTATCCTACATTTCCTATAGACATGTTTTTTCTATTTTTCGAAACTCCTAAGCCACTTATTTTCATCTTTTATGAAAGCCACGATGGATGGGGAAAGTGGTTGTTATCCTATACGGCGCCTATTCCACAATAATAATAATAATGATAATAATTTCAAGTGTAGCAATAAGCATTGCAAAAGGATTCACTAATGAACGTATCATTCGTCAATTAGATGAAAACTTTACGGAGGCTTTACAATCCCTTGCTCCTTCTCTTCTTTTCTTCTTAACGATGGAAGTAAAGATCGAGGCAACCATTAATTTATTGCTTTTTCTAACTAATGATGATGGTTTTAGTCGTAAATATACACAATTATCTGTGTGATAAAACAAAGGTTTATCCCTTCACGATTTATTTCTACACTGTTTTCACTTTTGATGTCTTCTATGAACGCTCGCTGATCGAGATTTGAGGCTGTGATTGACTGAAACTCAAATCAGACGCATCAGTCTCAATCCGAACGTCATCTTCACTGTACGCATCAATTATTGTTACATCTTCGTCATCGTGCTCACGATTTCACTTAACATTTGACTTTTTCAGCCTTATTGTCATATTGCGCATTTCGTTATATTGTTTATTAGTGTATTTTGTTAAATTGCATAGCAATTGAAGTAATCATTAGATGATTAGTCTGTCATGGAGTGTATTAATTTGTAGAATCAATTTAAGGTTTACTACCTTGGAAAGATTCAGGCTTGGCTTGAACTTTAGCGTAATACTCATTTCATAATATTTTCAATTCTTAACAATTCAACTTGATTTATTAACAAAAATGCAACGAATATGTGTATGCTTAGTAGAAATGCTATCCATGCCCAACATAAATTTTAATAAATATCTCTCTTTATTTTCCAGGAGATTTGCTTGGTTGTTTTTTTCGGAGCTGAATATCTAGTTAGATTATGGTCGGCTGGATGTCGTTCAAAATATATGGGATTTTGGGGTCGTCTTAGATTTATTAGGAAACCCATATGCATTATAGGTAAGCAAACACAGGTTTCTTTTATTGATATCCTACTCAGGTATCGAATATCGAAAAGGCAGAAAGATAAAAAGGTTTTTTTACTTTTATATTCTCCCTTTCTCTTTTTTTTCTGTTCTTATACTCGTAATACCTACATTAATCTTTCATTTTTTTCATTATTAATAATACTGCTCATTGTATTTTTTTTGATATTTATTTGAGTTCTTTATTTTGTTTGTTGTTTTTTCCAGATTTAATTGTAGTTGTAGCATCAATAGTAGTTTTAACATTGGGATCAAATGGACAAGTTTTTGCTACATCAGCAATAAGAGGGATACGATTTTTACAGATCCTACGAATGTTACATGTTGACAGACAAGGTGGCACATGGCGACTCTTGGGATCTGTAGTTTTTATACATCGACAAGTTAGTCATAAACTTAATTCAGTTTTAGTCAATTTGCTAAGTAAATAATATACATAGATAGAATCCTTCTACCATTAAGTATGTAACTTCAAATTAATTTATCTATTTACGAGTACAGAGATGCCTACCATTACGTTCATTCTCTGTGCGTACATGCCGCTTTTTTTGACGCATGCAATTCAGAATGACAATGAATCAAGTCAGCTAAAGTTATACGATGCGAAAGAAGTTTTACGACTAGCATTTCCACTATACGCACCAATTACGGTTTTGTATTAAACAGAAGAGAATTTATAGTGCAATTTATTTAAATTTTTGTCTTCATATAGCAGCTCACAACTTATAGCTTAACTTAAATTTTCTTTAAATTGTTAAATAAGTCACAAAATTTATCATTTATTACTTAAAATATTAATAAAGCTCAAATATAATAGTCACGTAAAGATCGATCTAAACGTTACAAAAATTATGAAGACTTCATAATAAGTAAATAGACGCTCAGAATTTACTATCACCTGTCTGTCACTTCAGCTATTTCAAATTTACATTTTAATAATGTTTCCTCTCGGAAATTACTCAATGTCGTGCAATAATCGTCAAAGTTATTGTACACAATGCCTTCATAATGATTATTACCAACATTTAACCATTTATATAGGTTGATGGTTTAAACGCTTTTTTATTTCAGGCTCAATGAATAACTTATTTTCTTTCTATTGTATACTTCTTCTATTATCACGTTTTCTGTTTACATATTAGTTTCGTTTTCAAGTTTAAACTGAAAATTTATTTATTTAATTACTTATTAAAATCGTACATTATCCATAACGAATTATAAATTTTGCATCTAGAAGAATTGGCACAGGCAAAAGGCATGGCTCAGAGCCAGGACCATTCATAATGTAATAAACCACTTATGATGTGAACAAGAATATAGCATAACGCGCATCAGGTCTCTTTCAGTACAGAATTCAAAAACTCATTGGTGCGTATGGTGAATCCTATTCGTAGCGTATAACCAACCATTTATCTTTTTCATTTATACACTAATGACTCAATGATGTTTAGTAAATTCCATATACAATATACAGCTAGTATATCTGTCACCACAGATCAGCCAGACACCCATCTGTGTTTATTTCTAATAAGGGCTGGAATAATAATTATTACAATAATTTTCAATATTGGAATTCTCCTTTAGAATATAGTTTGTGGTAATATATGATACACATAGTCGATACGTAAAGCTAATACGAAGATATTGCTCGCTTCCGATCCAATTACCGGTCGGTTTTATTAGGGAGTGACAGAGAGATAAACGATGAGGAAGATAGAATAGAGATAAATTGGGACTGTGCTGCTCATTAATAGATAATTTATTTTTGAAACGAGAAATTAATTTGGAAATTTGATAATATTATGAATTTTAACTTTAATGGTTTCGCTGATATAGTATATGTAGAAGGCTGTATCTGTACTAATTGAAAGATAATTGCAAAAGCACAATTTTAATATTCCATTGTTCGAGCGTAGTAATTGATTAAACAATGATCAAAGTTTGCTTTCCAGTTAACAGCTGTTTATATGTTTATGTATAATTTTTTTTATATTGAATAGTATAATTATAAAATTACTTAGCTTTTTTAAAAATGAATTTAAAATGGAAAAAATAGAATAATAAATAGAATTTAAATTCATAAGAAAACAAAGAATTAAAACAGGATGGAATTGCCAAAAAAGCTAAGTAAAATTTGCATGTTTATCATGTTTCTGTTTTTGTTTTCTTGCAGGAACTTATCACCACATTATACATTGGTTTCCTAGGCTTAATATTTAGCAGCTACTTTGTATATTTAGCTGAAAAGGACGCTGTCGGCGCTGATGGTAAAAATACTGGTGATTTTTCCAGTTATGCTGATGCATTGTGGTGGGGTGTAATTACCGTAACTACAATCGGTTATGGTGATACCGTACCAAGAACGTGGATGGGAAAAATTGTCGCTTCCTGTTTTAGTGTATTTGCTATATCATTTTTTGCTCTTCCAGCAGTAAGTTTGATTTTATAATATTCGTTCAATTCAAATGAATAAATCATTTCCTAAATTCGTGTTGATTGTTCAATTAAAAATATTCGTTGTGCGAACCAATTGAAAATAACCACAAGCTCTGCGCAATAAATATTTTAAACGTTTAAATCCTATTATACGGATTTACAATTTGTTTAATAGAAGATCGACAAGCATATTACCATGTCGTTAGTTTAACAAGTGAATAACAACGGTCGAACGCCCAATGTAGGGCTTCAAATTTAATGATTATATGTAGTTTCTAGTTGGTGACATGTAATAATAATTGTTACACTCTCAAATACGTTAGTATTATTCTTTGAGCTATTTGCATATAAATATCTCTAATTACACTGTAAATCTTTCAACATAATAGTATGTATTTTGACATCATTTACTCTTAGATTATATTAAAATCCAACATAAGATCCATCAATTCACAGCATGTTAGGTGGTTTAAAGATTTTGACATATAGACAATGAACAATCACCTCTATTCACCTCACATTTAGAATTCTATCCAAACTTTAACCCTTTAATATTATATACTTGCAAAGATAAATCACAAGGGGCAATACTCACCTTTCCTGATGTTCTTCCTACGTTCCCTATGTCTTATCTTTTGATTATTTAATGCAAATCATTAATTTAATTATCAAAATCAGCCATTTTCATTCAAACATATTAATTTGGGGGTTACCACAACTAAACCGTAACCATTATAGGTACTGAAAAGTGAAAAATAATAATAGTGGAAAAGACAAAGGGAAAGACTGAAAGTAGCAGTGGAGCACCCTTTCCATTTCTACTTTTTTCGCGCGTTCTACGTTTTAGCCCTTTTATATTTTCCTGCAAGCAATGTCGTTGCTTAATTAATTTTTAATAAAACATTTTATCAGGCAACCGCATTGGGCTGCAAATTGTTTTTTTTTTTTTTTTTTTTTCTTTTCGTTTAATAATACACTGAGTTTGTTTTTTTGCGAGGCGAAACTTTAAGGAATGTTATTAATATTAAACAACTTGATCTTTGTTTAGTTGTGTATTGTTGTTCCGTTGCCGTTTTCCTATTTTTAGGTTGTTGAATAAGTTGTGGTTTAGTTATTTGTATGGAAAAATTAGTTATTTTTATAGATTCTGTAGAAGGTATATTACGAAATGGGCAATTTCTCTATTTGTTATGCTAGTATTTAAGCTGTGGGTTCGACGTGACGACCAAACGCAATCCGAGCCGACCCGAACTGTGTTCTCACCATACGTTGTATAAGTACTTCTTTTCTTGTATATTTATTTTATGGACGTCATGGGTCGGCGTATCGAATACACAGTTTTAGTTGGCTCGAGTTGCAAGTGTCTTGAACTATGCCTGTTGAACTAATAGTTTGTAATACTAGTAGTATTTTAACGTTATTTCCTTTAATTATAAAGGAAATTATGTATTTATTAGTATTAACTAATAAATACGATAATAATAATCCATTTTCTTATTAAATAGACTATGACATGTTACACGTCGTAGGTAATTTTCTTATTGAGTTTGAATTACTGGTGTAAGACCATTAAATTTTCATATTCATTGTAGTCGATAGTACGGGCGGACATATACAGTCACTAAACCAAATTACACATTTATTATGATATAGAAATTAAACATGCTTATCGATCTACTTTCTAAACAAAATGGCATACGTAAGAGCAAACATGTCTTTGTCGTACATACTTGAGCTCTTCCTAGAGTTACCTACATACATATGTGGAGAATAATACAAGAAAATACTGTTTTTTCTGCATTTTTCATTCTAATTAGGTAAAATATTAAATTTTAACTAATATCATATTTGATAGTAAAAACAAGGTACGTTTCCGAATTAGTAAGCAAAGAAATGAACGGGCATAAATAAATTGAATTAAAAAATACACGCACAAAACAGCATGCATAAGAAATACGTTGAATTTATCTTAATCTAAATAGTAATTTTGCACTAAAATTGTATTTCTTATACTTCTGTAATCCAGGACATTAACATAAACATAGCAAACAAAACATAAACCAAACTTGACATGATCTCCTCCAAATGGAAATGTTGAGCTTTTAACCCCAAATTAATTTACTTATATTAATGGTGTAACATAAACAGCATCTTTATGCATATACATATATACATACAATATAATCCTTTACTCTTAATCCTAAGTAACCCTTTCATTATTATAAAGTACACTCTTTTGTATAGTAAACATTTTGTATATGCATTTAAGTACAGCTCTAATACCGCATAATATGGAACCTCTGTTAAAATCCACATATAAAACATAATTTACATTTCCTTTGAATTCCAATTAACCAGAGTATATGCTATTAAATGCTGTTTTTATTCTGAATAGGGTATTTTGGGTTCCGGTTTTGCACTTAAAGTACAACAAAAACAACGTCAAAAACATTTCAATAGGCAAATCCCGGCAGCTGCTATGCTAATTCAATGTCTATGGCGATGTTATGCAGCTGACAAAAGTTTTAACTCAACGGCCACGTGGCAAGTTTATTTAAAAGATCCAAATTCTAATCAACAGGTTTGTTCTTTTGTAAATACCAATTTTAAACTGATATAGGCCCTGCTTGTAAATATACCTAGATAGAATAGGTTTTTGCTATAGGGCAAAGCTAAATGTCGCTGGGTCAATTCAATAGATCGTAACTAGAAGTGGGAGATAATCACTGGTTAAAAATAAATCCCTGACTTTCTATCAAGGAATCTAACCTTTCTTTTTTTTTTAATTAAATCTTATCAATTTCAATTAATTCGATAATTATTAATGAATGCCACATACGATTATGATTTCTACAGAGTCAATTTTTTAAGGCTTCTAACCAGGCAGGAAGTAGCAATACAGGAGGATCTAATTATAATATGCCCCTATCGAAGGTAAGCTTAAATGCTAATAATGCAACAACGTAGAATTAATATTAGGAATTTAATATCATAGTAGATGAGTATGGTGATGATAGTAATAATAAATATGGCATTCAGGGTATGAGATTCAATCGATTTGCCTTCATTTCTACTAGTACAAAAAGGCAGAAATGCATATGTATACATAGTGCATACTGTAGACACATACAGTATAGATGTCATGTCATGTTTATTTTACATTCATTACTAAACATATGTAAATAATAACAGAATGAAGCTTATAGAAGACACATGAATGTTAGTTGTAATATAAATTGAAAGAATGAAAATGCTAACATCCCTAAATTACATTGTACAGAAGTTACATTGTAAATGTGTTATTCCGCAAACGAAACCGAGCAGCTATTCTCGCCATGCAGTGACGATTAACGGTTCACTCGTCGTGTATTTACGCAATCTCGGCTGTCTTTGCTTTCATAGTAATCTGCACGATTCATAAATGTTGCTGTTTAGAGTTTCGGATGGCGGAATCACTCCCTTAGCATAAATCTCTGTTAGTAAGATTTATATGCTTTATTTCATAGAAATTAAACTGTAAAGTGACAGCTGTATAGTATTATTTTATGAAAATGATGTATAAAAAAAGAAATATGTAATGTTTTGCTGAAATTTAATTTAATAAATCTAGGAAAAAGTGTTTGTTTCACATAGGCAAATTTCTTTATTGATAAAAATATTTTTTAATTGAGCAACTGAAAAAAGAGATATTTCTATATAGCGCGTTACATTTTTGTTTTTTTTTTCTCATATGCTTTTAATGATGCAAGCATTTTTCACCATAGAACAACATATTCCATTGCCACCTCAACACCCCTATACACTTTTAACCCTTTCTGCTTTTCACTTTACTCCGTTATCGTTTTCCTTTCATTCATCTACTCCTATTTTAGTAGAGAATGGTTTTACAACAAGAAGAATTATTAATCACTGTTCTTGTTCACCGACTATAAATATGTTCATTTCCATTTCATGGAAAATCCTTATGGCTTATCGTAGTGGGTTACTACTATAAACAGAAATGGGAATATTAGATGTTAATATGTTAAGCAATTCGTAGAATTCAATAGGGTGGAGATTTGTAGGGCCATGGGGTAGGGGGGTTAGTATAAACTAAGGTATGTGGGATTCTATTATACAAAACACGCCTGTACATATGGAAACTCGAGATAATAAAAAATACGTACATCACTCTGAACCCTTATATATCGAATAATTTGTTTGTTTTTTTTTCTTTAAAGTTGCAAATATTCATTGCAATTCCATTCTATAAAATCAATAAATATCTGAACCAATTCAGTTGTAAAACCATAACCCGTTTAATTGTAGATGTCACATAGATTTAGAAAGAGATTATTTAGTAGCCAGTGTTGGTGTCTTGGTGTTAAGTACTCCATACGTTGGGTCAGTCCCTGATATTGCAGGTTGCTAAAAAAGCATCGGTACTAAAACGAAGAAAATCGAAGAATCGCATGGAATCAGTTGCAGCTACAACAGCAACAGCAGCCGCTGTTGCAGCAACCGCCAGTACATCGAATACAACGCCAAGTACACCACAAGCTGATGTGACCTCATCAGGTGGTGGTCCGAATAGTCAGGCATTAATTGGAAATGAACCATCGCGATGTGCATCAGAATCTGATGTAGTTTATTTTATGGATGAACATCGAACTGGTAAGAAGGAATTCTTTATAGGTTGATGGAAAATCTATAGTTCTACTATTCTGGGAAATGAGTGACATTGAAACACTTATTCTTTCTAACTTTAATTTTAACATTTAAAAGTTTTATAATAGTTTGTTTAATGGTATTTATTTAGGTTTTCAAACATCCGGTTTTTTTTTTAATGAAACTCTCGTAACTTTCCAATATTACAATATATTCATGCGGTCCATGTTAGAAAGCTTTTGAAAGCTTTTCACCCTTCTTTTTACACATAACCACCTATCTCTCTTTCACTCAAGCAGTCAAGCAGGCAAACTGTTAGTTGCCTTTCAAAAGGTTTATCACTGCATTTGACGCTGGAAAACTAAAATCAATAACGTCATCACTGACGTCAACCTTTCACAAACATTGCATTAGGCCTTTTTGATACGAACAAAGACCATAACTAACTACCATGAGGACGACAACGACGGGCGACGACGTCCTTTCTCAAACTTTTTTGGTTTATTTTGCGGACGTGTGGCGCTATCAAAAAGTTTTTGGCGAATTATTTTATATTAGTTTCAGTCGCATTCTATTTTTATTAACTGATAAAACAAATTTTCCATGCTACATTGGCTTTCTAAAGTAAAGTTGCACGCATAATGATTGCGGACGTTTTACATTGTAAATATGGTACTAAGCGAGTTCGACTAAACAATTAATTTACTTAAATAAATCATATATTGACATGGAATTAATTAATTACAGAGAGAACAATAATGTTGAACAAAAGGTTTACGATAATCCTTGGAAAAGTTGGGGATACGTACTGTTTAATTAATAACATCGTCTTAATGTGAATAATTAAGGGCTTAATTAAACCTATAATTAATTAGATTGTCTGCATTGATATAACAATACAAAAAAAGAAAATATAATAAATATTTAAACAAAGAACATGTTGATATGGAAGGAGCGTATCGAAACACAGCACGCTTTTTAATTATTTAAATTGAAACTAATAAAAAAATACCTACTGGAAAAAATTAATTATTTAAATGATAATGCATGACGCTTAAGAACTCGAATTGCATGTGCATTACAATTAACAATTTCACATTGTATTGTTAGAATTGAATCTGATATTGGACAATTGCACGAAAACTTCAAATTTAATAAAACCGAATAGGTTCATTAAGGCAAATGGAATTTTCAAAAAGAAAACGACATTTTCCTCTTTGTTGTTGTAAAATGTGTCGTGAGAGGCAGAGAGGTGGCACAGGGCAAAACGAAGGTTTGATGGAAATCAAACCGCAACTAGAGAACAAACGAATGTTTTCATTTGTCATAAATATTTATGTGGATGGAAACATTTTTCATTTGATAAATTAAAGTCAGATTTTGCATATTTCTTGTTATAAATCATTGTATGTAGGCTAAAATTTGCGTTTGCACATAAATTTAGAACTAGTACATCTTCCGCAAGAGATGAAAACTGGAGTTAGTTACATTGATTTTAGCACCTTGTATTTGTTTTGTTCAGTGAAATCTATTCATGTGGAGCCATGGCTCAACATGAGGCATTTCCAAAATATTAACATCCATCCAAAATTATTGCATTATTGAACTTAATTATGGCAATATTAGTATTAATATTGCCAGTCAGTCTCATTTCTTAGAATCTATTTTCTGACTGTCTGTGAACATAAAAATCAATTAAACATTCCTTCGACTAGGAAAAGTCTAGTATAAAACAGTATAAACTCAATTTGTCATCGATTTGTCATTAATACTAACAATTTATGTGATTGTAGTGTATGAAAACGCGGTGGTAATTTTTAGAGGTATTTTCAACTATCCTTTAGCCTTGACATCGGAAAGTTTGATTGTACAGACCTAATAACTGAAAAATTATTTGTTTCACAAAGCCCATACATATATAATACGATCGATATTAGTTGTTGGTACCTTTTTTTTTCGAGACAATTATGGAAACTAAATAATCGAAATCAATTTCTAGTTGAAATTGGAATGGTTTTTTAATTTTTTTTGGAATTCTGTCATTTACTGCTCATATAAAACATGCATTTTAAATTTATTTATCCACTCAACATCGAAACAATCGGTATTTAGTGATAGCTTTGATCTACAGTTCATTCAATTTTAAATGAATACTTTAAACACTAGACGATCGCGTGTCGCTGCCGAACTTATTACAAATATTCGGCGGCTTATTTATTTGAATTCAAAAAGCAGTCTCGCCAACTTAATCTGACAGCTTTTCTTGGATTTCAACTACAACACACATTTGCAAACATCATTTTATCAACGATTTTAATTAATTTAAATCGACATTTTATTTTCAGTTATTATTTAGTAATCTGTTTTTACACGTACATTGAAATTCCACAAACGCTTTTTGCGTGTTATATTTAATCTCATTACCATTTTTTATTCCTCAAAGGAACGCCAAGTAGAACTCGAAGAGGTGAAAGAGAAAATAATCGTGGAGCGGTTTTTATTAGTCAAACAAGTACAGTTACTGAAGCACCCTCAGATGAAATTGATGATATTGACACTGAACTCCCGAGAGTTACACAGTAAGTAGCGACGTGGTGAGAATTAACTGATTTTCTTGAATAATACGAGCAAATTAAGAATTAACAAAAGCAAGAAATTTTGCTTGAGTTGTAATTCGAGGGAATGTATACATATCGAAAAAAAATAAAGAAACTTAAATGAATTATTAGAGAATATTTTTATTGATCGCTCTATTTAAATGATATACGGTCAGTACAAAAATCAAAAGTAATATCATTTTTTGTTAAAACTTTTCAACATGGTTATGCTGAACAACGTTCATGAATAATATTTACAAATGAGTGCTTTCGTCTAATTCGAAAAAATACTCTTTCAAATCAGTTTTCAGTGCTATCACAAAAATTCATATATCATATTTTCTCTCTAACACAGATTGACAGACGCCCATAAAAATGCAATACGTGCCATCAGGAAAATTAAATATTTCGTTGCAAGAAGAAAATTCCAGCAAGCCAGAAAGCCGTATGATGTTAGGGATGTAATTGAACAATATAGTCAAGGACATTTGAATATGATGGTCCGTATAAAAGTATGTTATGTATTTCTACTACTACTGACATTGATCGCTTTTTTCTTTTCCTTTTTTGTAATTAATTAATCAATATTTCCTTTTTTTATACAAATTAGGAGCTTCAAAGAAGATTAGATCAAACTTTGGGAAAACCAGGGAGCTATTTAGCCGGTATAGATCGTGTTGGTAATGTTAAACCAATGACAGTGGGTGCAAGGCTTTATAGAGTCGAGCAACAAGTATGATTTGATTTATTACTAGATATTCCAGTGTGTGGAGGTCCAATATATATTGGTTTCTCGAATTGTTGATCATTTACACTTTGAGCAATAAATAATGAAATGTTATTTGTCATCGCAATGTTACCATATAAAAGTTTATTGTTTATTTTAATTTTTTCTATCTTCAGTTATCGACAATGGATAAAAAATTGGACATTTTAACCCAAGCCTTAAACACAATGGTACAAAAACAACTGGCTATAAAACTATCAGACAACGATACATAATTCGCAATGAAACAATTTTTGAAAAATCAATGAACAACCACTGCAATGAATAGCATTGTTATTGTTGAAAACTTTTGAATTGAATAGAAGTTAAATTTGTTAAAAGAAAAATTAAAAAGTCCCATAATGATATGCTACTTGACATAAATCTCTATCATTCATTTTCGAAAAAATATTCGATAAAATATAAAGGCAACAGATTTAACTATCGACCAATTAATTTCGATGTAATTAGAGTACCTTCTCAAGTTTATAAAGATTATTAATTTTCCGTTTTGTAATGTTTGCTTTATTATATCGCTATTAGTTCATTCAGTGTTGTGTTCATTATTTTTTCACTAACCTACAAAGACAATCTGATATTGATGATAAGTACGATTAAGTAGCAATAATGATTAGTATCGAATTAAGATGAAAAGCAAAAAATATGTAATTAGGGCACATAATTATAAAAATTTATTTAGAATTTTCTCTTTATTAGATTATTTGAAATTCATATCATAACCAAATGAAAAGGAATAATTTAGTGTAAATACATATCGAAAATTAATATTTTAAAAGAAAAAGGAAATTTTATATAGACATTTCTGTCTTAGCACCAATTAAAGAAGGAAAAAAATCTATTAGGAGTTGAATAAGAGAATAAAAATTATTCATTTAAAACTAATTTTAATCATTAACAGTAATGGTCTTATATTAACGCTAAGAAATTAGATTACTTAATAAAGGGCAGATGTACTTTTCCTACAAAATCTAAAAATAAAATAATCAATGAATCACTAGAATTGTCTGTACAATTTAAGATGAGTAAAAATCATAAAGTTCAAGGTTTTAAGATAATATGCTTAATAAATTAATGGGTGTAATAGGCATGTGATAATACTGATGTATAATACTCATTTTAGATTGTACCTACTATATATTAAGTTGACTGATTGTGATGTCAGCCCCGATAAGAAATAAATCTCTAAATTTCTAATAAACTAAATAGATAATCATAAAATTATATCTCGCTGTCTCGTTGACGGCAGCAATTCATTTATTTTTTTTTAATCTAAGAAAGTAGAGTGCCTACATATCTGTGATTTCTTGTCTATTTACATGTTGTATATAAAGCAATTATTTATATAATATTATGTAGCAATAATTACAGTAATTTAAACATATTGTACACACCCGAATTCACTTCGATCTTAATAATTACTAGAAAATGTTTACGTTAACCAAAACGTACAGGATTAAACAATAGGACCAAAAATTATAAAGAAAAATAAGAAACCAAACGAGGCGAACCAATTAATTCGAGTCTAATTTATAATATCTGTTAGGGTAATCCTTTTTGTATATTATTATTCTATACACCTAAAATTTCTATGAAAGACAATTATTTTGCAGAACTTATTTACTAGGAGTATTATTATAAATTTTTTCTAAACATAGAGTAAAAATTATGTATATTAGAGTACCTTTCTTATCTATATACCAGGGCATTCCAATTATTATTATTATTATTATTTATTACTAACAAAGGGGATCAGATTTTTTTTATTTAAAAAAAAGTAAAAGTCGATAGAAAAAGATACGAGTTTCGGAACACTTTATACAGGGTGTTTCATACGATTTTGAATAAATTGCAAGATATCTTGGTGTTATTTTAGCACCAAACTAATCTCGTCTTAAGGGTAAATTATATTGTACAGTGTACAGTACTTACTAATAAACGAATATTATTCGACTATTTATCCCGTCAAATAGGACATGTTTGACAGAATCCAAAATGGTCATGATGAGTGATACTTTTACTACTGGTGTCTATGCACAGCAATAATTAACTAGTTTATTAAATCTAATCTGTATAACTAAAAATCAAATTGTTTATAACAATATATATTCTAAAAAAATATTTCAAAAATAATAATAATAATGAGAAAGTTCTGTTTAAAGAACATAATATCAAGATAAACACAAACAAATAAACTAGTGCTTATTTTAGCCTATTTCCGAAAGAACTTGTACGACGAGTTAATTAATCAATTTATACATCAACATAAATGCCTCTATATATTATATTTTAAAGTTGGCTTCTGTCTTTTATTTGTTTTTGTAACAAATTATGATTGCTTAACGACCAATATAATGTTTAAAATTTAGTAGAATACAAAATTTACCTATAGTCTTTTATTATAGAGTATTTCAACTTAATTTTTATCTACGAAAAGCGATTTATATACAGGGTGTTAGGAAATGGTTGCCGAAAACATAAACCGGAATTCTATTGTAATTTGTATGTATGTCATTAAGTACTATAGCAATAAAAAAAAGTTTGATTCAATTAATTACAGAAATGCAACAATATGCCAATTTCAATTAAATTTCATTCAGATTTGACTTTGTCGTTATCAGTTTAATATTAATCTACTGAATATAAGCGAATTGTAAATTTGAATTATCAAATGTCGAAGTGATTATTATAGTTTTCCTCACTGTCATTTGATTTAATTAGTATAAATATTTATTGTATATTTCGCAAACAACACGAATGATAGCAGTAAATCCATACTGTATTCTCTTGTTGACGCAACAGTAAACTTTTGGTTTAGCCATTTTTTGTACCTGTCTTTTCTAATACATTACGGGATGATTACAATACAACTAAGTACTCGAATCTACGAGTATTCAGTTACTAACTGTGACATATTCTTTTCTAATGTTAAGAATTAGTAGATAATAAGTTATTCTAGAATTAGGTTTATATAGTCTATAGAAGAAAATTTTTGTGATAGCACAAGTTAATTAATTTCATTTTATTGTCCACATATATGGATTTTTTCGACGTATTCCAATTACTGTTGTGATACTCCATCCTTATATCCAGATATCTCCCCCTGTTTCCTTTATCCTACCATTTCATTTTCCCTTCTCTTTCTCTATCGTGCCTTTTTAAATATAAATTTTCCTAGAGATTTTATTGTAAATAATATTTGCTATTTTTACCTTGTTGAATTCTTTTTTAAGCATGCTCACATATTTAAAATATACATACCTATAATTTTTTATAGATTTTAGAAATACAAAATTATATTAAGTTTCCATTATTATTAATATTATTGTAGTATGAATGTAGTTGAAAAATCTCGAAAAATATTTAATTTATAGATATTTTGGACTATTTGCTGTGAATGCTTTTTAAAAATTATCAATAAAAATTTAACAATTCATCTAGAATATTCTTTTCCTATAAACATGTATTCGAGAATGAATTAAGTACATTTTCTAATGTATATGTAAAATATTAGATCTAAATGAATAGCTTAATTTACTTTTTGGGGCTGCTCATCTATAATATAATATCATATTTATTTCGTTCAGTCCTCGCTAAGCGATCGCTTAATAAAACAAACACAGTAAACATATTTGAAGCACTCATAATAGTAAGTAGAATGATGCAAGGTTTTATTATAAAAATATCAAACAAAAAAAAATCAAATTATTTTATTAAAATTAACAGTAAATTTGATAGTACATGGTACTATAAAAATCCTATAAATAATAAAGGACTAGATTAGACAGAAATCTACAACTTACAAAAAAAGAATACTAAAAATTAATAAAAACAAATAAATACATATAGTAAACACATAAAAAAAATTATTTGTTACATTATGTAGACATTATAGACAGTACTTGCTGTTTAGCACCAAATTGTTTATATTTTAACCCTGTTTAAGAAAAATCTTAATCTTTCTATTTATTGTATTTCATTTATAATAATAATTATTTTATTCACATATCGCATCTTTGGTTAAATCATGGTTAAAATTTATTAAACAACATTACATACACACAAAAGAGAAGCAGTGGCGTAACACTATTCATATCCAACAAGGCATAAAGCACCCATGTGCTTTAATTGTCCCACCAATAAATTTAATAGATTAAATAAATAAATATTAGAAAGATTATTGTTAATAATTTAATCAAGTAAATGTTATTTGGCTGCACACTGTTACGCCACTGATTACAATTCAGTAGATTTATAAGGCTGATTTTAGTATTGATCTATTTTTATCTATATTGAATATAAATGCAGCGTATATTCCATTTATTGCAGCTCATAATAATTAAAAGGAAAAACAAAATTATAGCGTCAATATTGCAGAAAATAAATAACGCAAAAACATCAGACTTTCTAAGAATTATTAATTTTTTGGAAAAATTCTGGCTAGTAGTATGGAATAGGGAATAGAATTGTAAAAATCAAAAATTGAGCTTTTCCAAAAATTAACAATAAATAATTGCTCCTTAAATTAACTATTACAAATATACATACATACGTAAAAAGAAGAAAAAATAAAAACAACAATTCAAATCACAAAACATACAAAAATATTCATGATGTACTTGCAATATCTCCAGATATAATAGATAATCCATCCATACTGCTGCTACCATCATTTGGCATTTCACTAATATTGGCCAGTTGCATTTGTTCCCTTTGTTCATTTTCCTGCATTTCTCTTACATTCCCTGGAAGATAATCCTTCCAAGATCGAAATAAATATCGAGTAAATTTCCTCAGTTGTCTGAACTTACAATATGTGGCACCTTCAGCAGATTCAAGTTGTTGTGTTTGTATTAGAAAACCTTTTTCTTTAAATGTTTGTTCCAGTTTTTCACGTTGTATCGATTTTCTTGATTTTCGTTTTTTATTTCGTACATGATGATGATTAATATTACCAGCATCCTGATGTTGAGAGGCTACTAAACTAGATCCAGGTAATTGCGGTGTTAAGAGAAAATCTGATGTGGTATTGCCACCTGTAATATCTAATGGTGGTATCGGATATATTTTTTCACCACTAGCTTGTAGAAAAGCTCCTGTACTAGAACCTTGAGTATTACTTATTTGCTGTTGTAATGTTTCCCTTGGGAAAAATTCATAGCCTCGCATGCTTTTATCACCAGTGCCACTATAATATCTAAAACATAAATAAAAAATTATGTAGAAACATGTATATATAATATTGAACCTAGGTAAGAGATAGTTTAGGCTAATTATTAAACCTATTAATTAATCGTCTTAATATCGCAAGACCTGCAAAGCTAAAACGACTTTATAGCTTCGTAAATAGACACAAGCCCAAACGTTTCTTATTACCAATCAGAATCAATAAATTTATATTTTCTTACCTAAAATTTCCACCAGAATCCACTGATAACATCTTTTTTTCTTGTAAACTTGGTTTGGCACCTCCAGTAAATTTAAATTTACATATACTAACTTCAGTTGCTGGATTAGTACTATTTTCAGTTGGTATTGGTGGAATAAAAATAGCTGAACGTTTTCTTTTTGCAGGGGTCTTCTCATTTGCAGTTGCGTGTGCATTACGTTTCGATTTAACTTCGTGGTGGTTAACATCTGATGCCGAATCATGAGATTTATGAACTTTTGGTACAATTTTTCTTAATGTTACATCCGTGGGTTCTGTTTTAATAGTATCAGTTATATTAGGAGGTGGCTTGGGACTATGGCTGCTTGGTAGTGAGCAATTCATATTTCCAGCAAGTCGCTGATACATCATTAGTTGTTGTTGAAGTGCTAATGGATGAATAAAAACACCAGCATTTGGCCAATAGACATATCTAAAAATCAATAAATTATCTGTTAATAATTACTATAGTGGAGGCAATAGTGGGATTTATACCCTCCAGTTCCATTTGGCCCATCTGGTGTATTTGGTGTATCCGAACTGGATGCTGAAATACTATCAGGTGTAGCTGATGGATATCTGAGTTCACTTTTTACAGTCATTGGTGATGGTGTTTCAGTAATTATCTCTATATCATCATCTGATTGAGGTTCCGATTTAATTTCCACCGTTTTTTCATTTTTATTCAATAGTCTTATTTTTAAATGATTCATATCACGAATACACAAGTTAAGAGGTTCATTTTGGTTGGTTTTGTGCTTATTCTAAATAAAATAAATTGCTATTAAAGACTCTTCAGTATGTAAATATCAAAACTTACCATTGATGGTTTCTTATTTTCCTGTGTCAGTCTTTTCTCTAATAAACTACTAATAATTTTATTTTGTACATCACTTCTACTACTACTGCTACCCTCTTCATTGGTGTTTGCCACTGTTGCTAATATTGCAGCAGCATGTTTCCTGGATGTCGTACTTTCCTTTTCCAAATAACTACTTGCATTTGGTGTTCCAGGAAAAATTGTTCCATAATTTTTATAAATCAAATGACATATATCGGCCTTCTTTGGCTTCCTGCCACGTCGCGGTTTTGAATTATCCAACGTGATTTCACCCATATAAGGAAGATCTTGATATTTTACAACTCGAGTTGTTGCAATTTGCTGTACATTATTGGAAGATGAGGGTTTTTTATTAACAATAACAGCAGCAGCCGCAGCAGCAGCAGGTGTTGGCACTTCCGTAATTTTTTGTAGCCAATTCTTTACCGATTCACTTGGATGTTCTTCTGGTATTCCAGCAAAATCTTGAAGTGAAATATATTCCGGCTTATTAATTTGGTCCACTGAATTTAACAATGATGATGATGATGCTGAGGATGACGATGATGATGGTGATGGTGATTCAACAGAATCCACTTCAACTTTTTCAATATCATCTTCTAAATTAATATTATCAAAATTTGGTATTTTACATGATGAGCTAAAAATGGTAAAAAAAAATTACTTAAATGAGTATCCAGTGCCAGTGACTAATCATGAAAATATTTAATAATTAGTTCCATATATTACATAATTAATTAACTTACTCAGTCTCATTAATTGGACTAATTGGAAAATTTTCTGGTGTAATTAATGTAGTTCCTTTTGTAAATGTCATTTTTTCTGTTTGAGAGTTATCTTCTGGGCTTGATGTTGGTTCTTCAGTATCGTCCGTTTGCATTGTAACAACTTCTATAAGTATATAAATTAATAGTGCTAATATATACTATTAAATATAAAAAAGATACAAATTAGAGTGATATACAAAATGTATTGCATCCATCTTAAGAGGAAATCTAATTCAAATTGATTACACTCCTCGATTTTCTATTAACATAGAAGAAATAGGTTACAGCAGTTCCCCGTGTATAAGTGTTAAGCAATCGACTATTTATAGAGAAATAAAATCATCTACATACGTATATAATATCTATGTAAGGTAAATTAAGAAGATTTAATTTAAGACTTCAAACATTTCTGATCAACTCACAGAATCACTCTCTATTGAGTGAGCAGCGGTAGTAAAAAGAGGAGAAAGATAGGAGCAAGTTATATAACTGTTGATTAAGGATACATCAACTATATCTACTCCATATAAGCGCAATGTTTACAAAAGTCAAGGAATTTTGCTGGAAAATCGCCAACTTACTTTCAAGCATATCTTAATTTCCATTCAATCAATCAATCACAGAATTATTGACTCTATTCGCAAATAGGTAAAAAACAAGATAAAAACACTCGGCAATATTTATTCGCAAGAAAATGAATGCGCCTCCTAGATTTTCAACTCAAACTTACGAATTAATAAAGGAAAATCGCAATTAAAACTAAAGGAACAAAATTGATAAAAAAAAATAGTAATACAAGAACAAATTACTAAAAAACTTTACTAAAGCCGCAAAAGCCCGCGCTAACTGGCCGTAGAAGGCCGTAGATTGGCGTCGTGGCCAGTTATTTTTGGGCGTCGGGATGCTCTCCCGCCGCCGCCGCCGCCATAGCCGCCGGTTTATTCTTAATTTGGACGTCGTGAAACCCGAGATTGAACCATATTCGGTACTTAGATGTACGTTTCCGTACAGTTTATTATTAACTCGCTGTTCGGGTGTTCTTAGGTTGCTTTTTAATTTTAAATAGCATTTTAATTATCATTATTATTATATTGTTGTTTGTTTTTTGTATTTTTAGGTTTTGGTGGTTAGACATTTTCGAGTTCGTTGGATCAATAGGCGATTTCGATGTCTAATATGGTTTATAAGCGTTTGCTAATCGAAAAGGTCGATTATTACTAAATCAATTGTTTACGACTACAGGGTGGACAAGTTCTGGCATTCTATAGTTCATCTGGCATTCTCGATGCCTAATTCTGTCTAATGCCTGTAGGTAAACATTAAAACATCTTTTCGATACATAAAATCCCTGAATTTTCTGTAGTACATTCCTGGCTGGCATCTGTTATGACATTTCCTGCTAAAACGGGTTTCCATCAAAATGATAAGTAGGCGTGTATATGTGTATGTTTAAATTGATTTTTATTTCGAATTTAATACATTTGAAATTCAAAAATTGTTGTTGATAGATTGTGCAGCAATTATTTAATGAAATTTATAATTTTTCTTTCTGTAGAATTTGGCTTATATTCTTATTGAATAGGCGCGTATAGTATGAGACCTCCTGTAGATGCACACGTATATTTTGTATTAAAATATTCATCATATTACAACGATTACAATGTATGTATATCATTTTCTAGTTTCTTAAATGTTTTTGATATTTTTTTCAAACTTTTTCACCTTGATGATATTTCGGTTTTCTCCATAGAATTTTCTATTTTTAAAATGCAGTTTGAAAATAGTTGACGCAAAAAAAATTCTATTTTAGTATCTACATAGTTATAGTTTCATGTGATGTTTATAATAAAACATTTGGAGAAAAATTAGTGTCTTTGCCTGCGGGGTGTGATTTTAGTATCTTCTAATAGACAGATTATAATTGCAAACAATTTTCAATGGAATTAATTCACGATTATTCGCTATATACAGAATGAGTGTAGGAGCAAAATGATGATGAAGAAGAGCAAAGAAACGCCCAACTCAAATGAAAGAAAAAAAAATGACGAAAAGTTTATTTTTAAAAATAAACAAATCGACTAATTATGAAACGAAAGGAAAATATACATATATTTAAAATATTAATTTGCTCATCACCCACCACCGGCCTCTCCCTCGCCCTCCACGTATTATGGTGGTATACGTATTTGTAAAAATCATTTTATTATTATTATTTTCCATTTATGGAAAGTACCGCGTATTTTTTTATTAGTTTCATACTAGTAGGTTTTCAAAACTCGACGACAACAAAAAAACTTATATCAGATAATAAAACGTCACATTTTTAAATCGCCATAGGCATCTATTAACTTTTAAATAGAAATAAATAATTTCAAATTTGTTTGTAATTTAATAATAAATTAATATAAGCTATAAAAGGAAATTTCAAATTACTGATAGCTGAAAAAAAATTTGAAAGAATTATAGGTATAGGAATAAAAATCTACAGGGTGTCCCAACAACTGCTTTACATAAGAATATACAATCAAACTTCGCCTCAAAGAGACACCTATCGGCGTAAGTAAGGAATTACAGGACCGTTGCTACGCGGACATGCATAAAAAATAGTCAATTTGCCAAAGTTACTATCCCCCATTATTCTAAAACCCTTTCATTAATTTTCCATTCAATGTAAATTGCTGGTTTATGAACAGAAACAGAGAGTGTCATTTAATAGAGAACTTACTGTACACCGTATACTTTGTATATCTTTCCACATTTACATAAAATCTAAAGATAAACTTATACATTATAACTAAACACATTAAATTCATTTGTGAAAAACGAACAGTTTTTACTACATAATTATCAACAAATAAATCTCTTATGAACATAAAATTTGAAAAGGTATTTTTGCAAACAGCTCACTTCGCTTGCAACTTTGCTCTGCACTAGTGGCTCCATCTTTTAATTGGAGTCGTATACAATACAAAGTATGCAGAACGTATACCACTAACAGAATAGAATAAATAATTATTCGATGTAATTGAGAAAAATCAATTCACCTACGCGTTTTCCTTTCAGCTAGTATTATGTTTTATTATACGCACTTTTTGTTTATTAATTTTTTTTTGTACTATTCTTTAAGAGAAAACGTTAGATTTCTCTTTTGCATATCATTACGTACCTACGATAATAATAATTATCTATTACGATATAATATGCAATTTGTACGAATGATATTATGTACCTAAAGCTTAAACATTGCGATATTATTGTTGTTAAATAACAATTTAATGGTCCAATGGAGCATTTTAAATATTAAAAGATACATGCTATCCCATAATTAATTAATATTTATATCTAAGGAAATTTATCTTGTTTGGAAACATTAATTAATTTCGAATTTATACTTTCTCTGATCCATTCAGATTAAATATATCGAGCGTTTATTTTTTTAGATTTTTGGCATCTATTTGGCAGTGAAGGTAAATTGTAATTTTTTATATATTCTCATATGCAAATAGAGGTATCCATTATTATTATTATTTTATTAGATACGTCATTTATGTATTTTTAGTTTATTTTAAGGATGCAATTTTACAGAACATTAACCGCTATTTTGACATGATTCATCCAATTCTTAAAATTAAACCACCATACATTTACTGAAAAAATGTTATTAGCAAAATTGGCTCTGAAATCATGTGGTAGATTACAATAGTAATTTGATATATCCAATTAATAACCTAATGTATGATTGTTATCTACAATACAACAATATCAAAAAATCTCTTTTTCACATCGACCTTTGATGATTAATATACGGAAAACTTACTGTAAAAATATATTTAAGTAATCCATTTTATATACGATGGTCAAAAATCAATTAATTTAAACACAAAATAACATTGTATTACACTTGAACAGATATTTGTTGTTAACAATACGTATAATTATCACTAACTGATTCATTTTCGTTGATGAACGCTAATAAAAACAAACACAAACTAAATATTTAATTTATATTGTAAAAATTCGATAATGATTAACACATTACAACAAAATCTCTTGCTACTAAATTTTATCTTTTAAATTAACTGGAGCACGAAAAATTTAATTTAAATCAAATTGCAGTATCGATATAGTGTTTGTTGTGTTGCTACTGAAGAAAACGTCTTTCCGGAATACGATGATAATCATTAAAAAGACAAAAAAAAAGGAAGAATAAAAATAAATAAATAAAACAGAATTATCCGGCATGCATGACTTCAATTTACTGTATTAATCACGTAAATAGATTGAGAATGTGTAGGATTATTTCATTCAGGGCGGGCTAAAAGAAAATGGGCATTAGTTAATTCCACCATCAATTGATACACAAAAAAAAAAGAAGATAGACCCATTCAGTTAAATAAATTCTATAGACTTAATCGTTTCGCATTTGCATTACCAGTTAATCTTGATCATATTGTTGAATAAGCAATGTATATACTATGTATTTAATTGAGATGCGATCAAGTCGAATTAACTACTATCCGGAATGTTCCTTCTTGCAAATCCTCATAAGCGTAGGTACTTATATTGAATAGTGAATTTAATTAATGCTTTTATTGACGATTTGTCAATTAATTTATGTGATAATTGTCAGGTAATTAAGACTAATTGAAAAAAAAAAATTAAAATACTTAAATAAAGTGCATATACCCATATATAAGAAAATCAAACATGTACAAATAAAAAACATAAAAAAACCGAAATAAATCATTCAATCATTCACCGCGGCAATCCGACGATCCGCCACTGGCATCCAATTACATTCACACACTCACATATTGTAGATACTTATAATGGACACGTGGGTGTACCAGAAGAGTGCTTCTAGCTGAGTATATCAATGTCCCCCCTTATGCCGTGTTGTATTCCCACCATATGTACTCTACTATATAGTAGTTTAGGTACTCCCCAAACAGCAATATCCAGAGCTACTTTGTTTGTTGGTGTGTGTTATTGGCACACCAGCAGTTGTAATTAACAACTATTTGGAGAGACACTCCCCATTGTATTATTTTCACACCTATTTTTTCAACACTGTGAAAATGATTGATGATGTGTGCAATCATAATATGCAATGTGTACTTGATTTATTTTATTTAGTATAATATGTAATCAATCGATTGTATGGCTTTAAAGTGAAATAAATAATATTTTAAAACTGATAATTCCAAAAAATAAAATTACACCAAGATAGTGTCAGCAATATTCTTAATTGATCAGACTGATCAGATACGACGCATCATCAGGACCAGTTTGCAAAGCCATTCGTATCAATCTATCTTTGTACCTTTTTATTGGAGGTACAATCCCTTTCGTCATCTTTTGTTTGCGTTTGGTTTTTTTAAACGTTCCAATTGGAAGCTGTAGAATTTTTGTCAATAACATATATATCGCTATATGTATTGTTGTTCCGTTTTGTGTTTTAAATAACTAATAATAATTATACATACATATATGTAATGGGCCTTAATAATATGGCCCAAAAATATGTTGTGGTTGTTACAAATACTATTAATTAGTATTTAAATATACTTAGTTCCAGGTATCCGATTATTCCTTTCATCCTCAAAAAATATAAAAGAACAGGACAAGTCCCACATTAAAATTAATAACAATTTTATTCAAATGTAAACCACTTGTAATTTTAAGTGTTAAATAAGAAAGGAGAATAGAAAAAAAAGTATATTATAGATTTATCTAATATACATACTAAGATTTTATTTTAGTTTCTAATATGTAGTATGTGCCTCTGTGTGGGTTGAATTTTTGGCTAAACGTTTATTACTAGGAATTTTATGTATGTAAGGCACACCTCTAATAAACAATTGAGATAAATAATAACGTGGTGTAAATAACAAAATAGGTTATTAATAAATAGATATAGTTATTAGAAAACATTTAAATTGAATTCAGATTTCACAAGTTTAATAGATAATAGTTAATAATGAAGAAATTTAATTAATTGATTTATAGATAAGCTAATTGGAATTTAATTTATAAATTAGCTAATGTCGGGGTTTCCCATTTGCCACTTGTTTTCTTCTGAACTTAAAATTTCTGCTAAGGAGAGCCATCACAGAATCTTGGAATCAGGTAGCCACTAGAGCAACCAATATTGTGAAAACTATTGATACTTAGATGCAATCTATTAAATTTAAAAGAATTTTATTGCGCGCATATAGCAGATGGAAAAAGCGAAAAAAAAAAAAATTACAAAAAAAAAAACTGGAAAATCCTACGACAATTTTACATATAAGGCCTATCTCTAAAACATATAAATAATTGCAATTTCAGAACTGGTTTCGCTTTCCTGCCCACATATCGAATAATTATTATTTGCTTTTTGTAATATGTAAAAGTTGTTCGGAAAAATAATAATAATAATAATAATAATACATATTCGAATCCGGAGTGGGCAGACGATTTCTCAGTTAGGCAATAATTCGACTGGAACATTCATATATTTCTTTATTTCATCTATATCTGGATTAGAATATTTATACTACATACAAAATAGAATGTATTTTTGATATGCTTGATTAGATACGTTTCATTTGCTTTGATATCACCAAGCTAGTTTAATCTGTTAAATCGCGCAAATATTTTATCTATTTCATTGATATTTATTAGTTCATTTTGTTCTCCCTAAAAAGATTGTAGATAACTACTAGAGAATTTATAGTCGAGATACCAAGATTATTATGATTTCTCTATTTTTTCAACTATCAAATGTGGAATATGTTAATTAATGCGTTCTATATGCAACATATAAGACGTTATTAAATTAAAATATGAGACATATCCAATAAAAACAACATTTTCTTTATTGCCAATCATTAAATTGCAATTTGCAGTACACTTAATGTACAAACAGCAGAAGAGGGAGAGAGAGCTGCAGGTGTTGCGTCTTAATTTAATTTTGTTAAAATACTTTTAAAGAATAAATGTGGGAAGTCGACATTAAATTATACATACAAAGACGACAATCGTCAGTTTTAATGGATTTTACGAATTGCAAAAAAATAGTGTCATTTCTATCTCAATGCAAAAATAAATTATTATTTTTAATGTTCATATAAAAGAACTGTTCGAAGTCGCGGGGCATATTGTTCCTAATTTTTTCTATTGAATAAAAAAAAAATAGTTCAAATATAAAATTTTGTGTAGGCGATTAAAATATAGGAGGTCAACGTTTTAATAAATAACCAGGTGCACCCATTCCACTTGTTCTTATTAATATATTTTTTTTTATAAATTATTGATATTAATTTAAACACTGTCGAAAACTTCAGTTTCCTTATTTAGTCATCATGTAAACATTCATTAAGATTGATACTTTGATAAATTATAATTTAAAGACTTGTATAAATTTCTTACATAGTTATATAAAGTTTTACAGAAACGTAAAAGAAGAAATTACAAGATCTACAAAAATTCCGCATATTACATATTGAATACATAAATAAATTTAAATGAAAATACAATATTGTATATGGTAGATACCAATTCGTTATGACCTTCCCAGCATTTTTCTCGGACTTGCCTTTTAGCCAAATATAGTATAACAACCACCTCCGCGAAATTGCCGCCCCCAGGGTACCTATAACAAGAAAACATCTACCCAGCAGAGTATATGTATATTGATGGTATACTAACATTAGGTGTGTGTGAGTTGTATGATGTACATACAATCCACTATGTCTATATTTGTATTATTATAAAATAACAATAAAATGCACCTAGGGTATTATGTTTGTTTGTATGTATATGGTTTTCCATATTTATAATGGAAATATAGACTTATAGGGGTTTTAAAAATTACATTATGCATTAAGCTTGAACTGTTTTTGAATTTTCCATGTCAGCCAATTTTTGTTTTAGAATGCATTTAATACGGAATTAATTGTTTTATTCTGCATCACTCTATTGTTGTTTTGTCTTATCCGTTATAATGGCATTTCACTTAAAGGTACTTATTTAGGAAAAAAACTCCTAATATGAGAATAGCAGTACCACCAATATAAGGAAGTGACGCTGCTAACATATTTTATTCCATTTTAAGGGATTAACTGAAATCGAAGCGCAAAAATTAATTGTGAGATATGAATATAGTATATTTGAATACAAGTGTGAAAAACCGCTTGTTTTTTGGTGCGAACGAGTTTGAAACACGAGCTGCGAAGCAGTGAGTGTTTCATTAGTGAGCACGAAAAATCGGGTTTTCATACGCGTATTCAACGCTATTTTTTCTACTGAGGTAATTTTAATCAACAAATAATTAATTTAAAAAATTAATTATGTCTGCCATTTAATCCAGAAATTGCTTTGTTTTTGCTGAAAGTAGGTTTTGTGGTAATAAGTGAATTTAGAAGATGAATTTTAATATAATCTAACAAATGAAACTACGAAATTACGTTATTATACGTCATTAAATTGCGTGCGAAAAACTTTTACTTTTCGGCACTCAAATCGACTAAAACGGGTGCCGAAAAATGCACTTTTCGGCACCGAATTACAAAAACAATATTTTCAGTGGCATCTTGCCATTGCTTATTGTAAATTACGTAATAAATGCTTATTTAATAAAAGTAAATTTAGCTACGAAATTTTAGTTCTAGACATTTCTGGAAATTTTTGTTATGTATCAAATCAATAAATTAACAAATTTTTTCTATTTAATATTTCTTGCATTTATTCTGTTTCATTACATTTTTTTCGTGTATGTTGAGTTGCGTGGCTATCTACTTTAGTCCGTTCGATTCTTCTTCTTGATTTTAAATTAATGAAATCACGATTAAATTAAATTATATGATTATATTATATTTATCTCTGAATAAATATAATATTTTATTTTACAAGAATTACAAGATAAAAGTGATAAAACTTGATAATAATTCCAACAAATAAATTTGTTGGAATTAAAAATTTTGACAACAATGCTTTGTTTATGCCATTCTCCATAGAAAAGAGGTTAGTGATGTGCATTATTGTGTACTTAAAAAAAAAAAATAGAAATTCTGAACATTTTTTTCAATATATATTATCAAAAGAATGCTGTATATTTATTAATCTTTTAATCATATTCTACAATAAGTATTTTTTCCAATGGTGTACTGGTTGTGTTACTAATCGGTTAATAATATTTTATTGCGTAGAAACTATAGATTTATTACACAGAAGACTGTGTATTGTTTACATTGTTTTATTGTACAGAAAATTATAGATTAAAGGTTCTCATGCTAAAATGGCAGACGAATTTGAACTTGAAGAATATTCAGAACGTTTTATTCAAGATGGAGTAATACTGAGAAAAGCCCAACCAAAATTTAAACCACTGTTAGGTAATACTGGAACATTATGTATTTTGGAAACACCTGAAATAGAAGGTGAGTTGTTAATGTCGCTGGCTTTAGCTCATCAAAATGCTAATAAATTTTATCTATAATATACTGTCGGCCTAAAAGTAAGGGGTATAAATCTGTTATTGTAAAAATATACATTGAGTAGGTACGAATTTGATATTTAGCTATTGTCTTGAATTATATTTATATTAATAAATAACTACTAGATTAAATGTTGTTTTCCGAGTTCATTTTAATTTACCTCGATTAAATTTAATATACTCTGAATTGAAATAAATTCTGGACTTATTGGTTGACAACCAGTAATACATGTAATACGAATGACAGAATTCTACCCTGTTTAACTTGGAGCTCTTCGAACTTCGAACGAATAGGAATTAATAAATTATACTTATAATAATTATTTTAGGAACTACGAATAAAACTTTTATATTAGAATGGAAGCAGAATGATATAACTGTAGATTCAGAAATACAAGATCAAGAATGGTCAGTTGTTAATACAGTGCATAAAAGAGATCGAACATTAAGCGGTAATTTACCGCCCGATTATCATACGCGTTTACGTAATGTACGATATAACTTTGATGAAATTAAAAGGTATTGCCTATTACCTATTGCTTAATAAATATTTTTTTTTCAATTTTCATTGATTTTTTTTTTTTTTAGTTTTAAAGTAAAAAATAAGAAAAGAGAATTAACTTTTTATAATGGTGCCTCCGATGAATTATGCTCTTTTGTTATTCAAAATGGAAACTGTGAATTTTTCATGGGCATTTTGAAAAGTATTTTCAAAATTGAACCAACAAAAAGGGATAAGCATATGTTTACAATTTCACCTGCAGATTCTTCCGAATATCAACAATTAAGTAAATCATTTGCGGCTCTAAATATAAGAGACGATACAGGTTCTTATTGGGGAATGATTAGAAATATCAAAGAGAACCCATATGAGGGAAGTCTTAGTGCTTTTGCCCAACTTTCTAATTACTGTAGGTTTAATATGTACATTTAATGCCTTCAGCATTAAATATAATTATTTTCAGTAATATCTTTATCCGATACTTCGCAATATTCAAAGGACGAGGAATTACATCCATCTTTAACTGATTGTGAAGAGGCAATGAGTCGATCTCCTATTGATTACGAAATTGTTCCTTCACAGATCCATTTACCACTAAGAATAGATTTTCCCCGATGTAATCCCCTAAGTAGAGAACATTGGATATCACAATTTGATCATAAAGGAAAACTTGAAGACGTTGAATCAATTAAAATGTTAATTTTCAGAGGTGTAAGCTATAAAATTTAAAGGAATACTTATAAAACATATTCCTTAATAATATATTTTTATAGGGTGTTCAACCATTAATACGAAGACAAGTATGGAAGTATCTACTTGATTATTATCCATGGGATAGCACCGAAGAGGAACGAATTATTTTAATGAATAAGAAACGCGATGAATATTTTTCAATGAAACTACAATGGAAATCATTTACTAAGTACCAAGAAGACCATTTTTCAGATTATGTACAAAGGAAAAGCTTAATTGGAAAAGATGTTTGGAGGTAAGATTTTTATTCTATGCTTTTGTTAGTAATGTGGTGATTTCATTGCGTACTAGATACAATTTCCATTAATGCAAAATTATCTATTGTATCTGTTTTTTTTTAGAACTGACCGAAATATAGAATTTTATGCTGGTGACACAAACAGTAATCTTCAAACATTAAATGATATTTTAACAACATATGTAATGTATAATTTTGATTTGGGTTATGTTCAAGGCATGAGCGATTTATTATCACCGATTCTGCAAATAATGCGAGACGAATGTGATGCTTTTTGGTGTTTCGTTGGATTTATGAATAAATTGGTATGTTTTATTATTATGGACGCTTCTTATTCATGCAGTTATTAGGTTAAATTCTTAGAATAAAATAAATGCATTTTGTTTTCGCAGATGGCAAATTTTGAAGAAGACCAGGAATCAATTAAACGACAATTATTAGATATACATGAACTTTTACGATTTGTTGTTCCAGACTTGTTAAGGTATCTGGATACACATGACAGTGGAAATATGTTTTTTTGTTTTCGATGGATTTTAGTTTGGTTTAAACGGGAATTGGAACTGGATGCACTTTTGAGGTAGAAACAATGTATAAATTATACTATAATGTTAAATTGATTAGAGTGATATTCGAAGAAATGGATTTGTGTATTATTACTAATATTTAGTTTATGGGAAGTTCTTTGGACAGGATTACCATGCTCAAATTTCCATCTGTTAATTGCCGTTGCCATTTTGGAAAATGAAAAGCATATATTAATGGATAATAATAATGGGCTTACCGAAATTTTGAAAGTAAGCATTTTCTTTAAAATATACCGTAAAATTACGGAATTTTTTAGTTTTTTCAATTTTCTATGAGTTGATATTATATTTTAGCATATAAACAATCTAAGTGGAAATCTAAATATGCCATTAATGATTAACAAAGCAGAAGGTATATTCTATCAGATTAAAGATGCTGATAATGTGACTGATAATATTAGATTAATTTTGGGATTACCGTTGTTAGAATCAAATGGTGGTAAGAGTAAATTTAATCATATAATGTTAATTAAATAATTATAATCCCATGTCTAAAAGTATTAAAAGATCGCTTTTCTCCGTTGGGCATAGTAAATCAAATAGCGAGACTATCTGTATGTTATTGGAGTTACGGAGAGAAGAAAAGAGCTGTTTTCAATACATAATACTAAAATACT
Source organism: Platypus cylindrus (assembly GCA_949748235.1). Classification (NCBI taxonomy): domain Eukaryota; kingdom Metazoa; phylum Arthropoda; class Insecta; order Coleoptera; family Curculionidae; genus Platypus; species Platypus cylindrus. Next base: position 4,904,460 of record OX456491.1, on the reverse strand, counting down.
ATTTTGTTATATAGGCCGTCAGGATAATGATCAAGCGGCAGTTGCTAATACATCGAGTGGTAGCAGTCAACCCAAATGTTCCGTCGATGAAGTACATATAAGTTCTGATGAACTTTATTCTGATAAATAATCGGAGACAATTATTGCTAGTATATATATGATGTAATTATCAGGATATAATATTGAATTTTTACTATTTTGTAATTTTTTAACTTTATATAAGCAGTACAATTGAATAGAATATTTAAATTTTTACGAATAATAACAATAGTTACTATTTGTTTATTACTTTGTAGCAGCTTAATACGTATTGTATGATTTGTTTTTGTATTGAATGATTTGTTTTTGTATTGTATGATTTGTTTGCATGACAATTTAACTCATCTATACAACATAAGCACTAATTTGAAGACGCACTGTATTTTTTGTATATTCTCGGCTTCATTATGTTATGTTTCATATATTTGAGTTAAAGCAATGGATTTTTTATTTTTTGAATTGTTACAGATGCGCTGAAGATTATTTTTATTGTATTTTGCCTAGGCCTATTTGGACTGATTAATTACTATTATATATAACATATGAATTGATATATAATTAAAGGTATGGGTGTATATAATATATATTTTATTATATTAAGTAATAATATTTTTGTGTTTATGATTTGATATGTAATTTTTTTGTAAGGCAATAGTTAAGAAATAAAGCAAAAAGTTGCTCACCGAAATTGCTTAGCTGGTTTTATTTCAACCATAAATCCTTTTAATATAATCATGCCATTGAATAATAAGTAGTAATAGGGAAAAACAAACGTTTTTTTATTTGATTCAATAATTAATATTTAATGAAATATTTATTCAATAGGTGTACCACTGACGTACCTACATATTTAAATTTAAAACAGAAAAAAAAAACATCAGAAATATTCTACAATTAAATTACTGGAGATATAAGTAGAAAACAATAATATATTTAATCTATTAACTCTAAAATTATTCTCCAATTACTTAAAATTCTCATAGGTCTCGCTTGAGGTCAAAACTAAAACAATTAACGATAAATGAAAAAATATTTCACCCTTTCTCTTAAAATTAATCTTCAACGCTACTTATGGTAGAAGCTCAATAATATCAGTATACAGATTTCCAAGTATAACTAAAACTAAATTATTTTAGTATTTTAATCAAAAATATAATTGTATATTTATACAATCTTATATAATGTAATTAAATAAGAGAGTGTCATCATCTACTCTATTTCGATAGAAAATTGCGTTGAAATAAATTTCTCTAGACAAATATACCTACATACAAATAATATTATTACAAACTACAATTTTAGTTCTAGACTATCCTATAAAAATCTGTATCAAATTAACGGAATACCAAAGAAGAGCAAATACTATAAACGCAACAGCAATCGAGTTAGGAAACTATATTGAGGAATAAATTGATTTTTAAATGAATTATTAGAATAGAAACTACCTCAATATAGAATACATATATATTTTGTTGTGGAAAAGAATATATAAAGCCCTTCTGGCATCGTGGAAAACCATAGTCCATTCTGAACTAGCATCAAGCATACATACTTACAGAGTATTCGAAACTTCAGATTTTTCCTACAAAAAAGTAAGTTTACATTTGCAGACGTGATAAGTACTTACAGTATTTCAGCTGTTATTAATTTATATTGTATTTAGAAAATGTATTGTACTAAATTCGTTGGAATATTCGTCGTTATGATTGCATTGATTCTAATGTTTTCACTTGAATCATCTGAAGCAACCTATAGAAAACCACCATTCAATGGCTCGATTTTCGGAAAAAGATCTGGCACGGTAACTGGAGGTAATATATTTTTTCTTTGTATGTTTCCCGCATTGGTTATAAAATAGTTAATGGTTTTACTGGTTTCTCTTATTTACTTTAGAATATGATTCAGCTGGCAAAGCTCTATCCGCAATGTGTGAAATTGCAAACGAAGCATGTCAATCCTGGTTTCCAATGCAAGAAAAATGAGGAAATTCTGTATTATTTTGCTTTTTTAATATATATGACAGTATAATGTAATCAGTATGTTATGTGTATGAATTTGCATTTTTTAGTAGTCGAAAAATAAAGTAGGTAGAATTATTTAAAAATCAGAAAAACTGTTTATTATTTCAGACGAATACTTTTGTTACAAGGGTATGCCAATGAAACATTTCATTTAATGCAAATTACTTAGTACATTTTCCTGTTTCCTTGCTGATGGTTATTTCCTATATTTCTGATAACTTTTTTTCTTTTCAGCCTAATTTATTATATATTGAATTTTTCCTCTATTCGGCAGGACTCATATCGTGAACTGCTTTATACACCATTTTATTGTTAATGAAATATATTTATCCAATGTATTAATTTATACAAAAATTATAAATACATAATAATCGGTGGGGAAATTTATTTCGTTGTTAAGGTCATCATGCTCGAGCGTGTGATGAGTCTGATGAAAAATAAATAGAAAAAAGACATACAGCTATCAATAAACAATACACTTTAAACCATTTAAACATTAATTGTTTGTTTCGCTTCAAGTGAATTTGTTTAGTGGGTAGCGCGATCGATAGAAAAAAAATGTCCTTTATTGTTTAATTCTTTGGTGGGGCAAGTATATGGGAAAGTTTTGTGCAACAAAAAAAGAAAAAAATATGATATCCTAGTGAAACTGCACGAAATCAATTTTAGAAAACATTAGCTATTTAAAACTAGATAACCAAAGTAAGTGAATAGTATGTAAATAATAGATTGTATATACTGATTTGGTCTTTGTGTATAATAGATTTCAAATCATTTTGGAATATAAGTCAGTTATTTGCTGTTAATTAAATACGGACTTGCAACCGTAGTTTATAAAATAAAAGAGTATCATCTAGGTTAATTTTTCGTTTAGTTTGTATAAAAATATGTACTTGAATATAGCAGATGCTGCGATATGACGAAAAACTCCAGTAAAACTGTTTTTTTGCTTTTTAAATTTCTTTAATAACTAACTAAATTATTTTTACACTATTTATTTTTTTATATAGCTATGCTTGTTGATAATTTTAATTCTATTTAATATTTATTTGCTTATACTTATAATATTCTATTCTGCAGTCAATAAAATTCCATATACCAACAAACTTTTCACTACAGTTTTCCACAGCATAGCGACCACGGCTAAATATGTTGCATAACCAGTTGCATACAGTTCCGACATTATTGAATTGTATTTATAGTTTAGTGAGGCTCTATAAGAGCTTTACCTTTTAGAGCTCTAATTTTGGATTCTGTATAGCTAAAATTCAAACAATGTAATCAGGTTGGATATTTTGTACAATCATAATAGAAAGTTTCTTAGTACCCTGGGAAAAATCCAATTAGTTTATCTATTTCCGCATATTTTTCCAGAAAATTGCACAAAATACGTACATATAAATAGATAAAAAGAATTTTTATTTATTTGGTCGTATGAAATAAAAATGCCTTGAACCACAAATCTGATTCTATCAAAATATACATTATTACATAACACATTACACTAAATCACATTTAAATTTGGCTGATAAAATTAACAGTAAAATAAAACTTCGAGTAAATAAAAATTAATCGATAAAGAACTGAATTGTTTCAGAGAAACACAGACGGAACGATTTCAATCTTATATATTTAGTCATAAAAAAAACCATGTTTAAAGCTATACTATTAAATCAATATACATGTAGAAATAAATTTGAAATAACAATTAAAGATTAATAAAACGATTCGTCATTATTATAAGTAATATAATATAATTCTAGGTTTCTTTTATGCAAAACCAGTATTTCCTTTAATTTAGTTTAACTTTTAATATGACTGACAGAATTTGAGATTCAATTGTTGCAATGAATTAATTTTTTTTGTTCTTGGATTCATTCTTATATTTACAGCAAGTAGTTTATAATTCAACAAATTATGTCAAGGAAAACCATAATCACAATAACACCAGTGATTTATTTAATGGACTACGCTAACTTCACCCATTTTTTTGCTGTAATTCTTATTACTCTTGTCAAGGTTAACATCGACATGCATTTATTGCCAACTTTATTTCAGATGCCAATTCCACTGAATTTAATCTTTATTATTTGCCTCGCATTTACTTCAAATAGAGCACAAAATGCCACATTACAGAATGCCTTTTATTTTCCTAGTGAGTTGAAATCACTGCAGCCATCAGCTTCAATTCCATCTGTAATATCAAAAGTAATCAGCTTAACGTCTATAAATCTTTATTATTTTTTAAAATAATTTTCAGATGTTAATTTTTGTAGAATGTGAACAGTATAGAAGCATCATTAGCACCTGTATACGACGCATTCATAAATCATTTAATTACAACGGGTATGTCCAATTTGACTTTAACAGTCAATCGCATCTTATTGAAAACAGGCCAAGCTGGTGAAAATGTCTTATTTTCACCTGTAAGCATTACTTGTAAGTATTTCGGCCAACTGCAAAGTGTGCGCGTTACAAAAACTTACATCACTAATTCCTAAATTATATGAATAAAATAATTTATTATAGGTGCTCTTTCAATGGTTCTTCTAGGAGCTAATGGAAAAACATTTTCCGAACTGTCAAATGTTTTGGGATTATCACTTGCAATACCAAATATATATAGTAATTCGCAAACATTTCATGAAAAGTTTGCAACAGTATTAACACATTTTGCTGAAACAGCCGGTGTGGAACATCAAGTAGCAGTTGCTACAGCGATATTTTTACAAACTGGATACCCGGTGAATATTATAACATACATTTTTTAATCCATATTCCTATGGAGTTGATATATTCAAATATGATCTCTAGATTAGGCCTTTATACAAATCTACAGTTGAAGAACTCTATAAGGGTCAAGTAATAAATGTTGATTTTCAAAGAAATCCAAATTCAGCTCAAAAAGTAGTCAATGAATGGGTGGCGGAGAAAACTAATGGTAAAATTAAAAGTCTTTTAAATGAACCACCAACAACAGAAACCAAAGTAATTCTTGCAAGTGCATTATATTTCAAAGCCGAATGGAAAAATCAATTTTATGAAGGAGTAACTAGAAGGTAGGTGCAAAATATAGGCCTAACATTTTCATATTTTTACTTGTACCTATACAATTATTTTTAGGCAAAAGTTTTTTATTAATGGTCATCAATCACCAGCAACATTCGAAGTCGACATAATGGGCGGTGGTGGTGATTATCCATACTATAAAGATGCTGAATTGGGTTGCGAAATATTAGGATATCCATATAAACATGATCGTACTACAATGTACGTTATAAAGCCATTCAATTCAAGTAAAGAGGTTTTACAGCAATTTGTATCGAAATTAACCGTACAGGATTTGGATCGATTAGTTGATAGTACTGTAGCGAGAACTGCTGTTACGCTATTTCCTCGAATGAGACTTGAAAGTAGTATGGATTTAGTGAAAACTTTATCTATTATGGGAGTAAAGTAAGATCTACAAAAAAATGTTTTGAAAATAGCAGTAATTTTTGAAAATTGTATCCTATTTTAGATCTTTATTTGATCCGTTTGAATCAAATTTGGCATTACTTTCTAGTGGAATAATTTCGAAAGCGAAACAATTATTTTCTAAAAGTCTACTTAATCAAACTCTCAATACAATTATTACTCCATTAACATCACTTCCAAAAAAGACTCTAGATAATTTAAGACGTGATATAAATACGGTATCTTCAGATAATAAACATCAAAATCCTGGATTATACGCTACGGATGTTGTACATAAGGTATATTGTTATACGCATGTGCTAATTTATCTTTATTACATTTCTGCGCAGGTGGCCTGAAAATTGCATATTTATTTTACTTTGGATTAAAATTAACAATTTGTTAACCCACATTTTAGGTATTTATGGAAATTACTGAAAAAGGGACGGAAGCCGCAGCCGCAACAGGTGTTTCCTTGTCAAAATCTGGTGGTAAACTTAGCTTTAAAGTTGATGTACCTTTCTTCTTTTTCATAAGACACGAAGAAACAAAAACAATTTTATTCTGGGGTTCAGTGACTGAACCAAATCCAAAGTATCCAATAGTTAATTAATTAGTACAGTTTTAGTGTCATAATTAAATTAAATAATTTGAAATAATTTTACTTAACCTTAAATAAAATTTATCAAAACAAAATCACTCACCATATAAACTTAATTAATTATATATTAATCGATTAATATCTGAGATCTAATATATCATAGAGTGTAACCCTAAACAAATAGGATATGTTGTCATGGGCTACCATATGTACAGGGTGTTCGATTGGCGGTATTAGAAATTTTAATAATATGTTGGAGATGGAAATAGCTGGATATGATGGCAGTTTGCTATTTAGTATTTAGTTTCGTAAATAGTTGCTGCTTAAAATATTCACGAACATTGAAGAATTTCAGATAAATAGAATGCAATTTTTTTTTTGTTTTGAACTTGAATTTATATTTATATTGAAATACACATGAGTTCTAAGTATACATACACATAGTTGAAGTTAATTGATCGTTATTTTTAACTATATAACAAATCTACGAATTCACAAAATTTAAAAATGATGGTTTTAATTAATTAAAGTATATATTTAGACAAATCTTCCATAATGACCTTGTTAACTAAAGGTAATTTTTCATAACAAAAAAAAAAATCTAGAATAAAATAACCCGGGAAAACGAAATAAGTAGCGGAATATTTTCTTAATATTAATATGCTACCTGCACGAGATACTAATTATTATCTACATTAGAAAGCGATTAGTATACGTAGTTTCTACGACTACAAGCTTCTGATTAAGAAGTTAGTTTTATAAAATGAAGCTGGTATTTTTTGAATTCAAATTTATGTACAATTTATTAATGGCAACTGTTGTAAAACAACAAGAGAATTTATGGCATTCTTTAAAAATAATAACAATGACGCGACGTCACAACAAAATGCGGGTCGTATTTCACTTAGAAACGTGCTGTTTTCGACGTGACGTCACACTACTACTAAGTACTGCTACATTAACACGATTTTCTTTTGTTTCTTTGGGTTCTTGAAAAAGAACATTTAGTATTTCCGTATGATTTTCTAAATTTGGTTCTTGAAAAAGAACGATTTACTTTTAGTATGATTTTCTACATTTGGTTCTTGAAAAAGAACGATTTACTTTTAGTATGATTTTCTACATTTGGTTCTTGAAAAAGAACGATTTACTTTTAGTATGATTTTCTACATTTGGTTCTTGAAAAAGAACGATTTACTTTTAGTATGATTTTCTACATTTGGTTCTTGAAAAAGAACGATTTACTTTTAGTATGATTTTCTACATTTGGTTCTTGAAAAAGAACGATTTACTTTTAGTATGATTTTCTACATTTGGTTCTTGAAAAAGAACGATTTACTTTCAGGACGATTTTCCAGAATTTGTTCTTGAAAAAGAACGATTTGTTTACAACACTAATATCTCTTCTTTGATTTAAACCAGAACAATAGATTTCGATCCAAATCTTCTATTTCTATTCTTCTCTTGTGTTCTTGAAAAAGAACGATTTTAATTTCAGCCCCATTGCTTATGTTGTTTCCGAAACAATGTTCAATTTGTTCTGAAAAGAACAGATTGGTTTGTAACCGTCGTCTAGGTGATGATGTGATGTCGCCAAACGCAGGACCAGCTACTGCGGTCGCTCGCTGGTATTGTCGTCTTTTTATGCTCGTTACCTCTCCTCTGCCGCACAACCCGTCTCTAATCGTAAGCTCCACCCCGCGTCTGTTATCATGCAGAGTCAACTACATTGATTATTCTAAATCATTTCACACAATGAATTGTCTGTTAATAATTGAAATGGATATGTAACACACGTAAAATCATGTTGCTGCTCTATCTACGGTTTATTGGGCCAATTTTTGACCATTTATTCATATGATAATTCTAGTTTTCAAATGAATAAAATAACATACAACGACTAAATATACCCAATGCTCTTGACCCATATAAATAATACCATTCAATTATGAACTCAAACAAACTGCAAACTATTAACAACAACATAACGGTTCAAGTTTTTTACTTAACGCAGATCTACCATATGAATTACTTTTCATATACGCTACGTGAGTAAATCTGCATACATTGGAAATTTGCAAAGAAACAATACATCTGCTTTATAGTACAAGGCACATAAAATAACACATTTTTACCAGCACATAACACTAAGGTATTCGAAAATACAGTTTACTGCTTATTAACGTGACGTCAGAGGAGTAGCCAAAGAAATCCGTCTTGACCACATATGGCACTTGTTTTGCCGGCGATTTAAATTTCGCTGCTATATGTTGTTTTGGCTCTGTAATTACTAATAATTTTTTTTGTTATGTAGATTTAAGTATGTATTTCCGTTTCACACAATTTTTGGTTGTATACAATATTTACGTTAATTACTATGCACTTTTTTATCGTTTCTGAACGATGAACTCTACTAATTTTTATATGATTTTGATTGTATCTTTTTTATTGATTGATATTTTTGTTCAGTAGTGATATGCATTATAGAATAAGATTTCCACATTCTGTTCTTATCAAACTTGCATCGAAAATTGTTCAAATTTAGTAATTATAAGAATTTTCCAATCACCACTCAGATTAAATTCACGCTTGAGAGAGGGCCCATCATTATACGTTTAATGGTAGTTCAGTGCTCAGTGCGTCCTATTTATTATGTATATGGGAATGGAGCATTCAAGAAGACAGTATACAATTTTACAGTGACTAAGTTAAAGTGTTTCTACACAAGTGTATCTCAAGAATCATATCTCACAACCAATCACTCACGTGTCTCAAGCATAAGCTCTCTCTCTCTCGCGACAGTAAAGTTACTTACGTGTCGACAAGCATAATCCTCTCTCTCTCGTGACAGTAAAGTTACTTACCTGTCCTCAAGTGATAAAATAAATCACTAGCTCACTCCATCGCGACAGTAAAAGAAATCTACTGATCGGGAACAAGATTAGCACTGTAAAGTTTATATTCACGGCAAAAGACTTTCTCTCACTACATAAATCTGAGGTGGTTGTTTTGTATTTACATCAAAGTTATATTATTTCAATACTCTCAACCAGTGTTGTAAATAAATGTACATAGTCCAAATTTGTTTTTGTTTGTTGGTGAAGTCCAACTGAGTCAGCACCTATCTATTTCTCTTGTTCTGGCAAGAGCCATCTCTATTAGCCGAGGCTAGAACAAATTGGTCCTTCGAGCCGGATCTTCATCGACATAAATCAACGGAATTGGATTGGTACGCAGCAGACAACCGCATCGCATCACATAGGTACCGTTAAGTTATTGTAATTTGAGTATTCGTCAAGTCAGAGTTAATTTCTTTTAAATAAATCTTACAATTAATTGTTAACTAATTAAATAGTGACTATCTTTTTTGCTTGTATCTATATCACGATATAGTACACTTTGTAATTTATTTGACGAGTATTCAACAAATTGGGCTAAATTTTAATTTCTTGTTTTGAATTTTGATTATTCGTTAATCAATGAATGATTGTTTAAGCAAATAAATAATTGTCTACACACTACACATTTAATCACTCCTTAATTATTTTACAAAATAGCTGCTCTAATTAATCATACGAATAATCAACAATTCTCTATTTACATTTTTTTTGGTATTTGATTATATAACGCCGTTTCTTTGTCGTACTCCTCTTGACATTTATCATGGCGACACTAGAATCTCTTATCAAATCACGCGGTGCCTATAAGGGTAAAATCACTTCTCTTAACTCATGGTATGAAAAAAACCATGAGGTCGAAACTGAATGCTTCATGTACGAAAGTAGGCGAAATTCACTGAGTCAATTTTATCACAAGTATTCAGATATACAACTTCAAATTGAGCTTATAGATCCTCTGAATGAAGATTCAGAGGATGTGGAAAAAAGGTATTTCGATTGTTTAACGAAATATAGTACAAAAATATCAGAATTAGCAGCATTGAAACTACATACTTCTGCTTCTGAAATCTCACAAAATACCAGTGCGATAGCTTGTAATTCAATTCAACCAGTGAATTTGCCACAACTTAATATTCCACAGTTTAGTGGAGATATCACAAAATGGAACGCATTCATCGAGCTGTTTGAAGCGTTAATATCGAACAACCACACTTTAACGGACGTACAGAAGCTAGTATATTTACGCTCTTACTTAGAAAAAGAACCACTGCACTTGATAGAAACACTACCATTAGTTAATGACAATTTTAAAATTTCACTAGAGACCCTCAAAAACAGATATGATAATCAACTGTCGATTATCTTTGCTCATATCAAATTATTAGTTGATATCCCCGCGCTCACTAAAGTTACTGCTCACACTCTTAGAGACTTTATCGTAAAAATCAAACAAAATATCGCGTCTCTAAAACTTCAAAACATTCCAACTGATCATTGGGATTTAATACTAATTTATTTACTCTCTAATAAATTAGATTTCTCCACTAAAAGGGCATATATCGCTGACAGAGGCAGTCGCGTTAGATCTGGTACAACTTTAAAATTACCTACGATCTCTGATTTTTTATCATTTTTGGAACAAAGGTGTATTGTATTGGAAGATATGTCTGAACCAATTCCACAATCACGGAATAACTTTAAATATCCAAGTAGTGTGCATAGAGTGGCACATCATGCACAAACCATATCTTCCAATAAACCACCTTTACCCTCATTACAATGTGCTTACTGTACTAACTCAAATCATAAAATTTATAGTTGCCCTTCATTTAACTCTCTAAAGGTACTTGAACGCAGTAAAGTTGTTCAACAAAAAGGGTTGTGTTATAACTGTTTAGGGTCCAGACATAGTTCTAAACAATGTATATCTCCACGTCTCTGCTCTATTTGCCAAAAAAGGCATCACTCCCTCCTTCACGATTCATCTCGCAACCCTCAGCAATCAGTTCGGTTAGCGAATACACACAACACAACCCAATTCACACCTAATCACTCAGCTGATCGTGCCTATCGATCAGCAACCACATCTAGAAACACACAAGCTCAACAATCCACACAAAACACCAATGTAGTGAAGTCCAGCACAGATGATGATGCTAATACACAGACCACGTTATCAGTTCTTGGATCTGATAGTTATGAGGTACTGTTGGCCACTTGTGTGGTTTTAGTTTCTGATGTGGATGGACAGCTACATCAAGCTAAAGCCATCCTCGACCCTGGAAGTACCATATCCATACTCACTACGTCATTAATGCGGCAATTGAAACAAGTTCCAAATGAAGAACACGTACAAATCTCGGGCATATCTGGAATAGTTAGGCAATCTAACAACTCAGTTACGATAGATGTGAACTCGTCAACTGACCCTAACTATTCCATAAAGGTCAATTGCTGCGTGCTTGACAAAATCACTGGCAACACACCACAACGATTCATAAGTAGGCAAAGGCTAGCTTTGCCACATCACCTTCCACTAGCCGATCCAAACTTTAACGTTCCTTCCAGGGTCGACATTCTCTTAGGTGCGGATGTATACTATCAAATTCTCCTCCCCAATATGCAAAAAATTAATGATCACTCTCTCACACTAATCCAAACCAAATTTGGATATGTACTATCAGGTATAATTCCTGACACCGCTTCTAATAAGCAATCTCTCTCACCGAATAGGAAGCACAGTTGTTTTTTGACCCAACGCCCTACAATAGAGCAACTCATGCAACAATTCTGGGAAATAGACAACCCAGAATCACTCTCGCCTTGTCTCCTTTCAAAAGAAAATCAATTAGTTGAAACACACTTTCAAAACACTACACGTATCTTAGAAAACGGGTCTTTTCAAGTTGATTTACCCCTTAAACAGCCCACCAAAGAATTTCCATTAGGTGATTCATTCTGTATCGCCAAAAAGAGATTCCTCAACCTCGAGAAACGACTACAAAACTCTCCACAACTGCACGATGAATACAAAAAATTTATAGACGAATATGTCGCTCTAAATCACGCAAAAATAGTTCCACTCACATTAGTAAACGACCTTGGTGCCTCTAAGTATTTTCTTCCTCATCACTGTGTAATACGAGAGGAAAACAAAACAACTAAACTTCGCGTAGTGTTCGATGGATCCATGAAAAGCACATCTGGATTATCTCTCAATGATATAATGCATAAAGGATACACGGTACAACCAGAACTGTACGACATTTTATTAAGATTTCGCACATTCAAATTTGCTTTAACTTGTGACATTCAAAAAATGTATCGTCAAATCTCAATTAACCCCTCACAGACTTACCTTCAAAATATTTTATGGAGGGAGAGTCCATCTGAAGATTTAAAATGTCTCGAGTTAGTCACAGTGACGTATGGTACAAATAGTGCACCTTATTTGGCCACTAGGTGTTTAAAACAATTAGCTGAAACACATGCAGCTGAATATCCAATAGCAGCTGAATCTCTCCTCAATCAATGTTACGTAGATGATGTATTAACAGGGCATGACTCCTATGAATCAGTAACTACCCTACACCAGCAGCTGGTCGACTTATGCGGAATAGCTAAACTCACACTTCATAAATGGTCCACAAATTGCCACCCTCTACTCAGAAATCTATCCAATGACATAGATACTGACAGCAATGGTATTCACGAGATTACGGACAACAATCAGTCTAATAAGGTGCTTGGAATATTATGGGACTCTAATAATGACACATTCTCCATAACTTTGCCAAATTCTACTGTCAATAAACAAGCAACAAAACGAGAGGTGTTATCCAAAATTGCTCAAATGTTTGATCCATTGGGGTTGATTGGTCCAGTCATTGTCATCGCCAAACTTATTATGCAAGAACTATGGAAATTAAAAATTGACTGGGACGACAATTTGCCAGCTACCCTACTCCAACAATGGAATACCTTTTTTGAAAACATTGGCCAGTTGAAGGAATTAAAAATTCCAAGATACATCATGGAAGATGCCACCCCAATTATAGTAGAGCTCCATGGATTTTGTGATGCAAGCAAACGAGCATATGGTGCTTGTATTTATGCACGAGCTATTTTCCCTTCAAAAAACATTTCGACACAGTTATTGACATCAAAAAGCAGGGTAGCACCAATAAAAGAAATCACCATCCCTAGACTGGAGTTGTGTGGAGCATTATTGCTTTCGACTCTAATGAAAAGAGTAGCATCTATCTTGACAAACAGATTATCCATCACTAATATCCACTGCTGGACTGATTCGGAAATTGTTCTCGCGTGGTTGAATTCAGACTCATCAAGATTCAACACATTTGTGTCAAATCGCATTTCTCAAATCCAAACTATTACTCAAAATTACACTTGGAATTATATCTGTTCGACGGACAATCCAGCAGACTGTTTGTCTCGAGGTCTTATGCCGGCTACACTGTCAACATCAACACTTTGGTTTCACGGCCCTAATTTTCTTCAACAAGAAGAAATCACAACTAAAAGCAGATCACCATCACCATCCATCCCCGTGCTAATAGGTGAAGAAAGAAAATTAAAGCCAATAGTTTCAGCTTGTCTGGCAACACAACACACATCCATTGAATATTGGCAAGAAATTTTCAAAAAATTCTCATCATTTTCACGATTGCAATACACTATGGCTTATATAATAAGATTCACAAACAATTGCAAGTCTGATGTTGACAAAATCCAAGGACGGTTAACAGTAGCAGAATTGACACAAGCTGAAGCACTAATCTGTAAGCTGACACAGGCTCATGCATTTCCAAAATTATACAAGGAACTTAATGAAAGCTCATCAAGCATCACTGATCAATACTTACAAAAATTAAGTCCGTTTTTGGATAATAATAAACTAATAAGGGTTGGAGGTCGACTAGCAGCTGCAGCTATACCGTATGATAAAAAGTTTCCTATACTACTACCCTCAAAGGATCACGTGACTACTCTAATACTAACTCGAGAACATATCAAGCTAGGACATGCAGGTCCGCAAGCAGTATTATCCAATATCCGAGCAAGATATTGGCCTTTAAATGGACTCAAGGACATCAAAAAATTAATCATAGAGTGTCACCCATGTTACAAGTTTAAAGCAAAAAACTTCGAACAAATAATGGCCCAGCTCCCTAAAGAAAGACTTACACCCTGCCGCCCTTTCGAAAAAGTTGGAGTGGACTTTGGAGGCCCATTTTTAATTAAATCATCGACATTAAGAAGTTCAAGAACCGAAAAAGCATACATCGCCTTATTTGTATGTATGGCCACCAAGGCAATTCATCTGGAATTAGTGTCAAGTCTATCAACAGAAGCCTTCTTAGCAACGTTAAAACGTTTCAGTTCACGTAGGGGTTGTCCTAGCATCATATACAGTGATAACGGCACCAATTTCGTAGGAGCAAAAAATCAACTTAAAGATTTATATAACTTTGTAAATAACACACACACACGCACTACCACGGAGTCGTTTCTCGTCACCAAAGAAATCTCTTGGAAATTCATTCCTCCGCTTTCACCTCATTGGGGTGGGTTATGGGAAGCAGGCATCAAAAGTACAAAATATCACTTACACAGAATAATGGGCAATCAAGCTTGTACTTTTGAAGAACTCACCACTATTCTCTGCCAAATCGAGGCTATATTAAATTCACGACCACTACAACCCTTAACCAGTGACCCCAGTGACAACCAATGCTTAACTCCAGGCCATTTTTTAATAGGAGGACCTCTAACTGCATACCCCGAGCACAATGTAACAGAAATTCCATTAAACAGGTTGACTCGTTGGAAAAGACTCACTCAAATCCAACAGTCCTTTTGGTCTCGGTGGTCAAAGGATTATCTCAATCTCCTCCAAAATAGGCCCAAATGGATCACCCCTGCTCCAAATATTAAAAATGACGATATTGTTCTCTTAAAGGGAGAAAATTCCCCACCACTCGAGTGGCCATTAGCCAGAGTTTTGGAAGTATTCCCTGGAAAGGATGGGAAGGTAAGGGTTGCGCGAATTAAAACAAAACAGGGAGAGTTTGTTAGGAACATTACGCACCTATGCCCGCTTCCACTCTGTAAATAGTTCATTCTACTATCCAGCATTCACGCTGTATATATATGTGCGTACTTGTAAATATTTTTCAGCTTCTCAAATTGCATTAAGGCCACTCATATTTCAGTCACTCACTCAAAACATTGACACACATCATTGCCCAGATCGTTCACACAAGGGGGGAGTTTGTTGTAAAACAACAAGAGAATTTATGGCATTCTTTAAAAATAATAACAATGACGCGACGTCACAACAAAATGCGGGTCGTATTTCACTTAGAAACGTGCTGTTTTCGACGTGACGTCACACTACTACTAAGTACTGCTACATTAACACGATTTTCTTTTGTTTCTTTGGGTTCTTGAAAAAGAACATTTAGTATTTCCGTATGATTTTCTAAATTTGGTTCTTGAAAAAGAACGATTTACTTTTAGTATGATTTTCTACATTTGGTTCTTGAAAAAGAACGATTTACTTTTAGTATGATTTTCTACATTTGGTTCTTGAAAAAGAACGATTTACTTTTAGTATGATTTTCTACATTTGGTTCTTGAAAAAGAACGATTTACTTTTAGTATGATTTTCTACATTTGGTTCTTGAAAAAGAACGATTTACTTTTAGTATGATTTTCTACATTTGGTTCTTGAAAAAGAACGATTTACTTTTAGTATGATTTTCTACATTTGGTTCTTGAAAAAGAACGATTTACTTTCAGGACGATTTTCCAGAATTTGTTCTTGAAAAAGAACGATTTGTTTACAACACTAATATCTCTTCTTTGATTTAAACCAGAACAATAGATTTCGATCCAAATCTTCTATTTCTATTCTTCTCTTGTGTTCTTGAAAAAGAACGATTTTAATTTCAGCCCCATTGCTTATGTTGTTTCCGAAACAATGTTCAATTTGTTCTGAAAAGAACAGATTGGTTTGTAACCGTCGTCTAGGTGATGATGTGATGTCGCCAAACGCAGGACCAGCTACTGCGGTCGCTCGCTGGTATTGTCGTCTTTTTATGCTCGTTACCTCTCCTCTGCCGCACAACCCGTCTCTAATCGTAAGCTCCACCCCGCGTCTGTTATCATGCAGAGTCAACTACATTGATTATTCTAAATCATTTCACACAATGAATTGTCTGTTAATAATTGAAATGGATATGTAACACACGTAAAATCATGTTGCTGCTCTATCTACGGTTTATTGGGCCAATTTTTGACCATTTATTCATATGATAATTCTAGTTTTCAAATGAATAAAATAACATACAACGACTAAATATACCCAATGCTCTTGACCCATATAAATAATACCATTCAATTATGAACTCAAACAAACTGCAAACTATTAACAACAACATAACGGTTCAAGTTTTTTACTTAACGCAGATCTACCATATGAATTACTTTTCATATACGCTACGTGAGTAAATCTGCATACATTGGAAATTTGCAAAGAAACAATACATCTGCTTTATAGTACAAGGCACATAAAATAACACATTTTTACCAGCACATAACACTAAGGTATTCGAAAATACAGTTTACTGCTTATTAACGTGACGTCAGAGGAGTAGCCAAAGAAATCCGTCTTGACCACATATGGCACTTGTTTTGCCGGCGATTTAAATTTCGCTGCTATATGTTGTTTTGGCTCTGTAATTACTAATAATTTTTTTTGTTATGTAGATTTAAGTATGTATTTCCGTTTCACACAATTTTTGGTTGTATACAATATTTACGTTAATTACTATGCACTTTTTTATCGTTTCTGAACGATGAACTCTACTAATTTTTATATGATTTTGATTGTATCTTTTTTATTGATTGATATTTTTGTTCAGTAGTGATATGCATTATAGAATAAGATTTCCACATTCTGTTCTTATCAAACTTGCATCGAAAATTGTTCAAATTTAGTAATTATAAGAATTTTCCAATCACCACTCAGATTAAATTCACGCTTGAGAGAGGGCCCATCATTATACGTTTAATGGTAGTTCAGTGCTCAGTGCGTCCTATTTATTATGTATATGGGAATGGAGCATTCAAGAAGACAGTATACAATTTTACAGTGACTAAGTTAAAGTGTTTCTACACAAGTGTATCTCAAGAATCATATCTCACAACCAATCACTCACGTGTCTCAAGCATAAGCTCTCTCTCTCTCGCGACAGTAAAGTTACTTACGTGTCGACAAGCATAATCCTCTCTCTCTCGTGACAGTAAAGTTACTTACCTGTCCTCAAGTGATAAAATAAATCACTAGCTCACTCCATCGCGACAGTAAAAGAAATCTACTGATCGGGAACAAGATTAGCACTGTAAAGTTTATATTCACGGCAAAAGACTTTCTCTCACTACATAAATCTGAGGTGGTTGTTTTGTATTTACATCAAAGTTATATTATTTCAATACTCTCAACCAGTGTTGTAAATAAATGTACATAGTCCAAATTTGTTTTTGTTTGTTGGTGAAGTCCAACTGAGTCAGCACCTATCTATTTCTCTTGTTCTGGCAAGAGCCATCTCTATTAGCCGAGGCTAGAACAGCAACTAAGAATTATTATTAAAAATTGGCACAAAATATACATACATATTCGACAACAGTTTATACAAACAAATTATAATAACATTTATTAGGTATCCATTTTTTTTTAATAAAAATTTATCACATTTACATTCTTTTTAATCTACGTTAAAATATTGGAAGTCAACGTAACGTAAATAATAATTTATATCTACCTATGTCATATTATAATATAATTTAACTAAACATAATCGATCAAACACGGCAGAAAAACGAGCTAAACAAGCTTAAAAAAATTTAAAATTTAATTCAAAACGTCTATAGAAAATATGTATTCTTAAATTTATATTTTTGGTTTTGAATTAGTGGAGAAGAAGAGTATATGTATATACTCTCTGACTTTTGTGTAAAATGTATAACATAAATAGAAATATTTCCATATTATAATATTGGTGATTAATTTAATATATTAAATATTCAGCAAAAACATTAAAAGCATATTAAAGTTTAATATTAAAATGTACATTAAGTAAGAACTCTTGATGCATGATGCTCCTAAATAGCACGGTTTCTGCAAAATGAAAAAGTCCATCTAAATTTTCATGTTAGAAAACTATTACTATGAAGTTAATTATTAGATATATATTCGTCTATCAAATTTATGCAGATTCGACCCGATTATTAGTTACATACATATCTACTCTATACCACTTCCTTTTTAATCCTATGCGCTAAGCCAATCAACTTAAACAAACATTAGGTTAATGAACATTTTTGTCAAATAAACTGTGAATAGTATTAAACATAAGAAATATTGTTACAACATAAAACAAGGGATTCATCGAAATTGTATTTCTATATGCTGAATTTGCTGTTTGAAATGTAGTCATATTGGTATATTCACTTAAGCCTGCCCGATTTCGTGTAGCTGCCCTTACTTCGTATGGAGTGTCATGTTGAAGTTCCCGTAAGCTGTAGACTTTATCTGAAAATAAAAGAAATATAACTATAAAAAATTTACAAGACAAAAAAGCGAAAAGAAAATTAATGGTTTTCATACAAAGAAGTTTCCGTATCATTCCAAATGAAAAATATGTGAGGGTATATAAAATGTTTTATACAAAATGGAAAAGACAAGGAGAAATAATGTGACTTTAATGTGAAAGAAAGGGTGATAATAAATGTGTTATTTTTATGTTTAAATCTGTTGAAAAGAAAAATGATAAAAGTTAATAGAATTAAAAGGTTATGCAACTAAAATGTTATAACAACCAACATGACGTTTAAGTTAAAAATTATTAGGTTCACCTGTTTGGAAGTCGGTTGCATAGATTTATTTAATTAATCTCCCCTTGTATGTAATATTTAATAAATATTTGCATGTTCCCTTTGCACCCAGAAAACATGGTTCTCGTTATGCAGGTGCAAAAAGTTTTAAGCTTCTTTATCCATAGTTTGCCTTTGCTTTTCCCCTTTCATTCATAATCAAGTTAACCCGTTTGTTTCATATTATATTATCTACTAATCCTATTTTTTTTTCTGTTTATTTAAATTATACTCGCAGCTAACAGCAACTAGGGCTTTGTATGAATTTGAAAACTGTGTGTGGAATATATTAAAATATGTAAGTATGCAAAAATTTTATATAGACAGACACAGACGACTTGCTATTTGGGAAATGGCAAAAAGAAAAATTTATTCTAAATTCTTGAACCACATTAAAGGCAATGTTATTATAATTATTACATGTTTAGTGTGTAATTTTTAATAGAATTTTATCCACATATGATCTCGAGCATTTCGATTACTGAAAAGGGCGAAAAATCCAAAAATTCATGTTTACGCATGCGCATATCTTTTATATTCAGATGGAATATACCCAATAACCGGGTATTTTAATTAACAATGAATACAATGATAGTGTTTAAAACTGCAGAACTCCCATTAAATTCATACAACTCTGCTACGCTTCTTCTACATTAAGTAATTGTATTTATATCCATTTAATTAAATACACAAAAGATTCATTAATCAATCAACACAAAAAAAAAGAAGACATTAGCAGAAATATAACCACACACACATATTACCCAATATCCAAGACATGAAGATTGATTAAACGAAACACAAATAAATGCCTAAAACAAATAAATTAAAAAACTACCTATAATAAATTGTTGCAAATTAAAGAAGCATTCAAGCAATATGAATAGAATAGCTCCAATGACAGCTGACATTGACAGAATGCTGACATACATTATGAACGCATTGATATTTAAAATTAGTTTCGTGTCAAGAAATGTCTACTTAACAGAGAGGATTTTTAACGTTTTACCTTCAGAGACAGGAAAATTCTGTTCCATCCAAGACGATTCGTTTGAATATTTTTCTTTATATTTCACTAGATATCCAATTGGTTGCATAATGTCATTTGTCGGTTCCTCGGGTTCCTCCATCAATTCGGGTCCTTCAATTTTCAAATTTAATGCATCAGATTCCGCCTCGATTAGTGTTACTGATGTTGGTGGATCTGGTCTACTTCCTAAATAAAGTTAAATGTGCTTCAAAATGTACGTTTCGATTGTGCAATGATTAATACAACCAGGCAATGAACGAGAATTCATTATAAAGATTTGCTGATGGTGCCTTAAAAATATATACGTATTTGATGTTTGGTTGGCACAGAAATTAGATAATATAAGATTCAATAATTCAATGATGCGGAATCAGTTTTCACCTTCAATAAACAACAAATCAACAAAGAAAAGGAAAAGAAAATCTCCAGGAAAACTTTTCGAAATACATTTCATTAAACCTGTTCCTTTTAACCTTTACGATTTTTCCGTGAAACTTTTGCCTTTCTTTTTCGCACTATTTAAACACACAACCCCAGTCTTTTCAACACTATTGTTTGTTTGTCCGATTTTCTATTAGAAAATTGGAATTCAATGTACAACGTCTTGTGCTAATATCCGGACTTTTATTCCTCCTTTTCTTTGTTTCTCATTCTTGGTGAAACGAAATTTTATTCTCTAGATTGTTTCGTATGCTGTTTGATCTTTATTATTACAATAGGTGAGTGAATTTAAAATTTAAAAAGATTTCAGAAGTAGGTAATGAAGAAAATGGAGAAAAAAAAGATTAGGTAAATTGTGATTAGTTTTACTTTTACATTTTTTAATGGAAAAAGGCAAGAAAGTCAATTAATTGATTTTTCTGAAAGATTATTAAGCGTTACTGCTTATGAATTTCCATTCTCTCTTTCAGTATTTACAATCATTTATTTAATAGTCCTGAACTGAAAGCTCTTTAAATAAATGCACAATTAATAATATGTAAATAGACAAAAAAAGGAAGTTCATACGAAAATTGTATTCGATAGTATATATCTAGATTAGGTAATTTCAAATGAGTTCGTGTTCAGTGTGGAAACTGCAGCTTGTTCCTATATGGGCATTAGAATTATTCATGCATTCCTCATAGCTCGTATAATTGTAAATGCTGTCGAGCTGCCTATCTCATTAATGATTACTTTAAATAGACAACTAGTGTGTTGTGATGTGCCTAATTAAAAAAATGGAACAATGGAATTTTGCCTTTGTGTCTCTGTGAACTATTCAGAAAAAAGTTATTCTATTTTAAATTCAAAGGCGTTCGTCGATTCACAAAGGATTTTTTTTTGTTTGCTTCAACAAGCCACAATGGTCGCATAAGATTTCTGTTTAAAAATTAATAAAGCTTTACCTGTTAAAATTTTATAGCGAATTTCCAATTTTCCTTTTGGATTTGATGCTTCGCATTTATATTCGCCAAATTCATTTTCTGTCATTTTTAACTGTAAATAATAAAATTATTGATAATAGTTTCAATAGAACCTTAAATAATAGAATAACACAGATGCTAATTCTTTTATTTATTCATTTTATTAACGGCAGATTGCAGAAATGCGAATTATCCCTGTTGCTAGGATAAAATCTGTTATTTTCAATGTATTTTTTCCATAGCAACTGTGATCATCCATAATCCGCTTTTCAGAAACAGGCAGTGAATGTTTAGCCTCAATATTCGTCTAATTTTTCTCTGACACCCTGTAGACAACTGCAGCTATTACTAAATATCCCGATAGGTATCTCTTGTAATGTTAGGCAACCAGTAAAACACATATAAATAAAATTTTGATTGTTCTCTTGTTGAGAAAAATTAATAACCGGGTGTCTCTCAATCCATTGCAACTGACCTCCACCACTCTCCTTTCTAATTTATTATTAAAGTACTTGGATGATATAACAAGGAGCAATTAGAAATGGCACGAAATAGCACTTATAGATCTGTATTCTGTGATAATGGTCCAAATGTATTTGTATACAGGGTGAATGGAACAGTTAGTAGAGATTTTGACAGCTTAATCGTAGAATGCAACTACAGAATTATCCACACAAAAGCGGGTTTTTATTAATTTTGCCCCACTTCCCTGTAACTCCTCATATTTTTATATTTAAGGGAAATGTCAAATATAAAATGCAAATATTTATGTATTAATTTTTTTATATTGGATAATATATGTTAATTTTACTTACCTTTTTTTTTGGATTTTCTATCCTGTTAGAATTTCTGTTGATTTTCTTCACTCACACAGATTTAAATATCGAAACGGCCGTCAGAGTGAAGAAATATAAAAAGAAATTATAACAGGATAGAAAATCCAAAAAAAAAACTAAATTAAAATAAAATGCAAATATTTATAATCAAGCATTGGGAGCTGTCTCGCTGAGTTTATTGGTTCTTTGATTCTGTGCCATAACACTGTTCAATTAAGAATAAACTTAACCAAAATTGTGGTTCGCATTACTTTCACTTACCTTCATTACCGATTTATATGGAGAAATGTCATTATTAATTTGAGCAATTTTTCGTTTTTTATCTTTGCCATACCAAACAAAGTTTGGTGGCGGTTCTGCTTCTACTTCACATTCTAAATCCAATTCACTACCAGGATAAGAGTAGACAATTTCTTCTTTTATGTAAAGTTCGTGTCCAGCGGTATTTGGAAATCTTGGACGATCTGAAATAAGAAAGTGTTAACAGAGAAAAATTGAATGGATTTGTGATGATACAAGTGATCAATATGCTTGTCTGTCGTCTGGTGTGGCAGGACTTTTTTCGTTTTCTTAACCTAATCTAACAATTATCTATCTTAATGATGGGTATTAGTATAGTTGTTAATTAGTGGAAAATATTGTTTGTATGGTCTATATTATACTTTTTATCTAACCTCATTGCCTCCAGCTTGTCATAAATTTTAAATACACATCTTTGCATTCTAATTTGCCAAGGTAAAACTTGATAAATCTCTTTCAAGTCTTTTGTTTCGTTTTGTCGTGTCTAAATAGAGCGACACGTTAAACATTTTAATGAAGTATCATAAAGTTTTCGTAATAATTATTATGCAATAAAATGAGAAAGAGAAGACGAGAGAAAGCTTTTGAAATTTCACGTTAAATATTCATATAATTAATGTTAGATATTGAAAAGATAGAAAATCGTCCGCAAATGATGAATTATTATTATTATTACTGCAATTATTCACAGAATATGCGGAGATGTAAAGCCAGTCATTTACTGAGGTCTCTTTGTTCTTAAAGAAACTAGATTTTACAGTTCGGTTAATTAATGCAAGCAGTTCCATGCTATTTTCTATTTAGTTTCTATTAGAAAACTGATGTTTTATACTTTTAATGGTACTATATTTTGTTTCCAATCTCATCATCATATTTTATTTGTACGTAGAACTGAATTGCATAAAATGAATAACGAGACAAAAGATAACTTGTATCATAATATTATCATAGGAATTCTTCATGAACATTTTTCGTATTTCAAGTCATTTTCCCTTTTCTCCCTCATTTAACAACAATTCGCGTTTTCTTTCAAAGTTTTCTCACTTTATAATACCAACATAAATAAACATGACAGGGCGACGTTCGTGTTCGTATTAATCTCCTTTTTACTTGAAAATCATTTTGAACAGTAGGAAGAAGTAGGAAAAAACGAAATCAACATTAATTTATATAATTTTCCACCAGCTTTTAATTACAAAACGGACGATGGAGGCAAAATAAGAAAGAAAAGATAAGAAATATACTAAAAATAAAAGGCATTTCTACGTTTTCTAGAAGGAAAAACTCACCAATTATTTTCGAAAAACAAACATTTTATTTGTGCTTTAATTGGACAGGGCGTTTGGTAATTTAGATAGATCTCGTGGAAAATCCTTGTTTTCTTACTTTTTTTTTTTCTAATGTCTTGAACTGTCTTTCGATATTATAGATAGATAGAGGGAAAATGGCAAAGGGCTTTCCAAGACACTTTTTTTCTCAAGTAGGCGGTGGCAAACTTAATTAAAAAGATAAGAATGAAAATTTGAAAATTGCCTTGGAAAAGTAAAGAGAAAGGGATACTAATTGTAAAGTTCATGAATAATAAATAATTGTTCACAGGTCTTTATTTGAGTTGATAATTACATTTAATTCAAGTAAGCTGTGAATTAAATTTTCAGCTTCCAATGTGTTTGAAATACTAATTTTCGATTTTAAATTATTATGATGGACGTATATAACGCTAGCAATTAAAGTGCAAATTATCAGATAGTCGCCTCACCAATGTGAATCCCATAGGCCTGTCCAAACTTACGACATTTACATTTACTTAGTTAGTAGTAGAGTAGGAGTAAGGAGGTATTCTCCTGAGCTGATAAATATTTATGAAAATCATATTGTTTAAACATTCTGATGAACTTAAATAAATGGAACTTTCTTAATTTTTCTTACAGCTGTTATTAGTCACCCTGTATACATCTGGATCTCTTATTATCATACGTTTTCACCCATATACTCTTGTTTATTTAAAAGCAACATTTGCAATATAGCAAAAAAAAAGATCGTTTTACATAAAACTTCAATTTTAGATTTATCGAGTTGGAAATTAATAAATGCCAACGTTTAAACAGATGCTAATAACTTACACTGTTGTGCCTACTTCACAGCCAAAAAAAAAAAACTTCTTTTTTTTCTCTTCCAGAGCAAATTTAAACGGCATACAAACGGGAGCCTTCCTTTGCCGTTATTATGAATAAGTTGGGTTGGGATGGGCAAAATAGGGCGCTATTTGTTTGCGAAAGTTGAGATTGAATAAAAAGAAAAACCTACACGCAACTTGTAGCGCACTCCGCTTTCATTATAAAGTTAATTCTTAGGGCTTTTTTTTCGGCACCGTTCCGGTATAAATTTATTGAAACTTGTTAGGGAACTGAGTTTTTTTTTACTCGAATTTTCGGGACGTTTAAACTGAAACAAAATCTTTCAAATTAAAAAAACAAATTTTGGTAAAATTAAAAAAGAAATAAATTTGGAATAAATACTTATTTCACAAGCTGCTTGAGCGCAATGCTGAACTATGTCATTTTGAAAGCAGAATAAATTCCAGTCCAAATAGTAGAATTATTCAAGATTGCAAACGTTTACGAGAGTGTTAAGGATAAGAGGATTCATTAGGAAGCAAATAGAGTAACAAAAATATTTTAAGAACGAGCGAGAGAGAAAATAAATGGTGTTTCAGATAGATTATCAGGACGTAGTGCAATGACGAAGGCAGTGCGTTTGGAAAAATAGAGTTTCTTTTATCCTAGAATAATTTGTTCAAATAATAAAACAATTAATACAAGAACCACCTAAATTTCTATAATTTCTCTTCAGGTTTTCTAATCAAAAAACATGCCGTTCTTTACAAATTCCTAATTACGTAAAAGTATTAAAATGAAACGCAAAACAGTTCCAAAAGGTGCCCATAAGCGAAGGTTAAAACGAAAACAAATACCTCCAGGTTGAAGATCAATCTTTCGTTTATTCGCAATTTATTTTGGCTTTATCTATCTATTCGCTCTTTTGTATACCAACCTACGTATACCTATTTTACATTTTAAAATATAGAGCTGAATAGTTCGGAACTTTCATCCTCTTTAAATTTCAAACAATGTGCCTCTTTAAATTGGACGATTAACTTTAAAAACAATTTCAACTGGCAAATGGTTGCTGGGTCTGGTTTGGTAGAATAACACAAAAGAGGGAAACTTTTTAATTTATTGAACAATATCTGTGAAAAGTGAAAAGTGAATACACTGAAAAATGTTAAAAACCCATCAACGAACAAATGAATGAATGAATGGAAAATATTTGCAAAGATTATAAAGTTTCAATTCAATTATTTTTGTTAAGTACTGAATGAATTTTAGGCTTTTCATTTTCCGATTGTCTCTATTGGGTCTTCTTCTTTAATTATAATAATTATTTTCAAGCTCTAATTCACATCGACTTCAAATTAAAAAAAAATATACTAGAATTAAACCTTATATTCACAAAAGATCGTTGTCTCCAATCCATTTACCTACACTATTACATACTGGCAGTAACTGGAAGTTTAAGAAAAAAAAAAAAATAAAGAATGAAAAAAATCTCGAGTAAGAGCAGAGCAAAGACGACTGCAAGTTGCAGTTGTTGAAAATAAAATTGTCTTTTTCGAGAGTCACTTGGAAAATTGGTGCAAGTTCTTCTTTTTAACTGCAAACTTTAATGAGATTTTACAGTTTTGTGTTCAGTTTAAATAGGAACTTTTGTTACAAGTTGTACACAATGTTTCGTAGAATTTCAAAGTCGATAAGACACCTGATAAGGAAGTATATATTCATTAATTATTTACTAGTTTTATACTTTAAGTTGGTAATTAACAGCAATCCATGAATATTAAGAATTAAAACAATTGGTAAAATAACACAATTGCAATTCAACACCATATCGATTTCTTTGCCAATTATTATTGACGATCAAAATCCTTTCAGTTTAGTTGTCTAAACAATGTATGTACTAATTCCATTTTAAATTTTCCCCTTTAAGAAAAACAAACTTAATAAGTACTTCCATGTTGGAAAAAAATATATCCTAATGGAGGCTAGACGTGGGTGTCTGCATGAATACGTCTTTAAATATATAATAAACCTTGGGACGGTGATGGCATCGTACGAGTAGATGGTAGACATTGGTTTGGGGGTTAGGTGATCACAGAGGGTGATGGGTTAAGAAAGGCAGACAGACATACACATAAAACGTTTTTAGTAGGGATAAATGTAATTTTCAAGGTTCATTATTTAATACATAGCAGGTTCTAAGCGACTTTTACTCATGTTCTCCAAAAACTGGGTAACAACTAAAATATGAAATATGTATGTATATGATGTCTATTTATGGATGAATTTATTTTGCATTTCAGAATTTGTTGTGCAATTGATCTGTATCTATGTATTAACAGATTAAACATAATATCTGTAGCCTGTAGCAATCTATATTCTCTGTTTCATAGCCATAAAATGAAAAAACTTCTAAATCGCTTTTTTTTTAACTGAATCACCAATTTCGAACTTTTTGTACATTTTTATTATCGGCATTATCAGCACAGAACGCCAGAATCATAATAATAGTACCTAGCAAAGAAGAAAATCGCTAGGAGAAAAACGATAACGATTAAATTTGACATCCCCGAGATTTATTTAATAATAAAGCCAAATGGTCATTTATTCGGTTGACATTTTCATAATCAGATTATTTATATGCACATGCAGTCAGTTAATGAAAATTAATTAGTATGTACGTCCCAGAGAATATTTCAATGTTAATTAAACAATAAACAATTATAATTATTAGATATTTGAATACGAATGTAGATAAATACGATTTAACAATAATATCTAATATTTAGTATCTGCAGTGCATACAATTTAGGGCAGTAATTCTAGGGAATTTCACTAATGAAACAAATATAATTAATAATATTATTGGAATATTTAACATATATTCGGTTGATTTGCATATTTATCTAAGTATGCGTTGCTATAATGAAATTACTTTCGAAAACGCATATTTTTGTTAAAATTAATTTGAATTTAAATTCTTTCAACTCCATAAAGAGTTTTAACTGTAGCAGAGAGAGAAATAGGCCATCGGGTTAACGAAGGATTTGGATAGTTTTCTGCAGTTCAAGAAAATTAATTACTAAACTTTCAAAAATTAATTAATCTAATGTTTGTTACATACTTGCTGGACAAATAACTTTCCACCAAAACATAATTCTATTAAATAAAATTGGTTTAAAAATGCTCCATATATTGAGTTTAGGATAAGTAGTGAAGTAATCAAGTAATCAGGAAAATTCTATAGCAATTTTTCGTCATATTTTCTTTGCCAATATAGTTGAATTGACTTTTCCTAAAATAGACGTTTGCTTCAAGATTTCCCCTTTTTTTTGCACTCAATGTTTTAAATCATCTATTGAATTTTACACTTCAAATAGAATTCTGAATTACCGGAAAATTCTATTTTCTGAAAAATGGAATTTCCGTCAGAAGTGCTAAAAGTACGAGTACATAGTATGTGTGTATATGTGTGTTAGTGAGTTTTTTTATACTTTGATAAGTGAAAAATTTGTCAGTTTAGTTGATCGAAATTTTTCTGGAATAATAAACCTTTCACATCAAGTTTTCCATCGAGGTTATTTTTGATTGTGTAGCCATATAACTTTCTGAATGAGCCGTAATATGGCGAATAGTAGTCGAGTGATTTGGTATCACATAGACTTGTAATTCTGATTACTATTCATTAAACATTAATGAAATTTGTTAATGAAATAAATACATATTGTTCTCATAGATTTCTCTATATAGAGTCAATGCCAACGAGATCACACTTACAGTTAGACATAGGGCAAACATACTGTATTTATTTACCTATTGATTTGATCTCGTCTAGCACCGAGCTAGAGCCGTGCTAAGCAAGAACGTAGAGAAATCTACAATTGCAGTGTATACGCACCATAAAATTTCGATGTTGATAATTATTTAACAAAGCGAAAATTTCATTCTATTCTCCCCTTGTGCCTATTATTACAACCTACGTATGTGTATAGATAGTGTAGAATGTGAGAGAAGTTTAATTATTTAATTTCTCAAAATCATGCCATATCCAGATTCGTTAATTTCAATAAACGTTAATTGCATAAACATAAAAGCTAAATTATTAATGAATTCTCCGGATCGGTTCAAGTAAATATTCGCTAAATTAAAATCAGATAATTTTCATATATAAATGGTAAAACTTCTTTCACTAATTACACCTGAAATATATCGTTCATAATCTGCTAATAATTGTCGTAAACAAAGGCCATACCAAAGTTGTTACTGGTTAGTTAATTATTGTAATTTTCTAACAAGAAATTACCGCATTTTCATCTAATCAATTTACATTAATCGACAGCAAACTGTATAGTAACTAAGTTTATTATAGACCTTTCTCTCTCTCTCTCTCTGCACTCTACTGTTCATTAAGTTTGATCCTAATCAGCTTGCTGTAAATTTAATTAACGCGGCCGCTGTTGGACGCTAAAAGCGGCTTTCCTATCATTTTTTTGAAATCCCATTTTCCGAAGTTGAGTCTTCACTGTGACTACTAGTAATAGTAATAGTAAGTGTATTAATTTTGATTTATTATATTTTGGCACATATTTTTGCTTTAATTCAAATTTCATTATAATTAAATGGAATTTGATACTTAATTGATTCTCGTTTATCAATGTGTCGATCAAATCCGATCGATAGTTAACCATTTGACAAAGAAAATGTGATAAATCAAATGCTTACAGTTGCCACAATCGACTAGTTATATAGCATATACTAATTGAAGCTTAGCTTCAATTAGCCGAGGCCGCTTAATTTATTCCAACTTAAAAATTCATAAAGAATAATATTAATTAAAAATACGGCCATGACTGAACCGAAAAGACTTGCAATTCAAATTGTATCTTCAACTAAACTTTAATATAAGATGAGTACAATTCTCTCTAGAGAACAACAATCGTTCCAGACTCTTTCCAGACAAGTAAATATCGTATTTTTCTTGAGCATTTTGTGGAATTTAAGATGCTAACGGGAGTTGAATAGAGTAGCTGGTTCATTTAAACACAGCTGTTTTAAAATTACGAAAAGAACTACTATTTCAAAGCAATTTTTTTTTGCTTGTTTTCTTGGGTGTTTTTTTAAAATTCTTATTTTTAAATATTATTCAGTTGTAGCAGATTGTTAGGCAAAAAGAGAACACTAATAATAATAATAATAATAATAAAGTTTTACGGTTACAGATATTGTACTAATCATTAACTGTAGATATCAGCAAAGACTCATCGCAGATGATGTGTGCAGCTTGTGACGTAAAGTGGTGGGCCATTTTGATGTTTTGCTGCAGCTATGTAGGGCTGGAAGTCCTAAAGCTAGACTGTACTTTATTTGCGCACACGAAATTGTTTTTGCGGTTTCACTAAAAAGATATAAACGATATACCCGTATGTATACATATACCCATAATATATTTCACAATTTAACCATCACCATTCAGTTATTCCATACCAATTAAATTAATACAGTTGCTGAATATAACTATTTTCCAACAATAATTAAATAATATAGTAAACATACATATAAATGGATACCATATGTAACCTTTAATTCCTTTGAAATTCATTAAACGGATAAAAAGGACTTTTAATTGGTTTTAGCTTTAATTTTCAGTGGATCTACATAGATACATATACGGTCTATTTCCACTGAATTGGTCTGTTTCATTTGGTATTTGGATTGCTTTAGGATAATGGCGGCCGAGTATTCTTTTTTGTTACCCATTTTTATCTCGATTTTGTTTTTGTCTGTTTGGCTATTTTGTTCCTGTTTTCTAATAAAAATGCAATTCCAAAAGCTTAATAATTAAAAGAAATTTTATTCTGATTAATAGTAGAAGAATAGCTATAACAAATACGATTTATTATTGTTTTAATCAGAGCAAAAGGTACTATCGGCGTGTCATAATAACTGCACTTGTCTCTTGGACAATATATATATATATATAGGGTGTTTCTACAGGGAGTGCGGTAATTGGTCGCAACGAGCCATATGAAAACTACATATATCGATCGCGTTACATATTTGCAAAGTACTCGAAGTAATATTTGCCAATAGACGATAATTGCTTCTTTTCAAACTTTCTATTCGATAATTTGAAATCAAATATGTACGTAAAATAATTATATACAAACAACACCATTAATTTCAATTCTATAATCACCGATAACAGGAATCCCTTCTAGTTTCTATTCTTCCCTTCTCCATCTATTTCGCACAGTACACATGTACAAATAATACAAACTTCAATAATAGAGAAAGTCTAATTTTATTTAAATTTCAACTCAAACAAATAAGATGAAAAAGAAATAGGGAATCGCTCAGATTAAATTTATTTCGGACGAAATTTCAAATGTTTCGAACCTCATATAAGGATACACACACACACAAATACTTTGCTTTTAAATTGTTTCAAATACAAATGAAGTTTTGAGGTAGAGAGTTTTAGAGAAGGTTAGAGAATCGTGTAAATATATGTATTATAAGTAGAAGTATAGTCTAGCAGATCTAGGTCTAAAGGAGGGTTAGTAATAGTTAGTATAAAAGTTTAATGGATACATTTAATTATCTTAAATAAAATGGATGCGCATGTGTTTTTTGGATGATTGAAAAGTTAGAAAGTATTAAAATATATTTAAATGGTATTTGTTCATTAACCGATTGGATGTATTAACGGATTTAACAAGTTGAGATGTCGATTTGTTGCTTTGGAAGAAGCAAATGTTTATAGCCATGATAATCGTATCAATTTGCTTGCAAATTGAAATGTGGTGAATGGGCTTTTCATAAACTGGATTCATAATGGAGAAATAATAAAAATAAATTATGTCGTTTACCATAATAACCACAAAAAGATGCTCACATTTTATACTACACAAGCGGTAGTAGTTGTAGTTATAAAACTCAATTTATTTTTCAATTACTTGTTATAAATTCTTTTCAAAATTTTTCCATTAAGTTTTTTCGATAGTTTATTTTCATGGAAATTCATTATGTCAGCTATAGATTTACTATACATACTATATATGGTTTAATATTTATGTATGCGTGTAGAAGTTTATCTAGACATTTTGAAAAATGATGCTGGAAAAACATGAGAAACAACATTTTTTTGTACTTACGAAGCACCAGTAGCTGGATGATTCGATCTTTCATTATACCAAGTTGTGTATTATAAGCATTGCAAGTGTAGTTTTTTGCATCTGCTTTTGTCACATTGAAAATTACAAGACCATCATTTACCACCTCGTATCTGTCTTCTAAATCATGCAAAGAAAATTATTAAAAAACGAACATGTGTTAGTTTCAAATACATTTCATTAAAAGCCAACTTGACTGTACTGTTTCATTTGTCATATCCCGATTTTACAAGAATCCCGTCTTTGGTTAATAAATCACAGATTGGTTAAAAAACTGGGTATACATCCTAATTTTACAATTGCCCAAAGTTAAATTAAGAATCACGTAGTAAAGTTGACGATTATTTAATATAAAAATATAGTTCTCCGTAAGTCTTTTGCTAACAAGAAACGAGAGACAGTCATTATGCTTACCTGTTGGTGCTTCACCATCAATAAGCCAATTCACTTTTCCGCCAGTAGCCTCACAACGGAGTAGAAATTCCGGATTTCCTTCATCGGTTTGTTGAATTCTCGGCGTGTCCCGAAATTCAATTTGTTCTGAAAAAGATGAAAAATAGATATTTTATCTGAATTCTTTCTGCATGTTGATAAACCGTGTCATGTTGACAGTACCATTAATAATTGCCTAATTAACTTCTTTTTAAACTGAGTCAAAATGTGACCAATTAGCATCGCTTATGGCTTGTTAAACAATAAAATCTAGAAATTATGCTCTTGCTTCCACAGTTTGCTTCTATTATTTTCCAACATCCGTAATGTAACACCCTGTATATATATTAAACGTTTACCGCTAAAACCGAAATGGCGTACATAATTCAAAATAATGAATTTCATTTCAAAATTCTATATTCACCAAGAGAGAGAGAGAGAGAGAGTGAGAAACAAGTATTTCACTGTTAGAATTATACGTAATATAAAATTTTGTCATTGCTCATATTCGTAATGTTAGTAGCTGTAGAAAACCACTTTTAACATTATAATTTAATGTCTATTAATTCAAATTTAAATGCTCCATATTAAAATTTTACATTTACAATTTGGCAGTGACAATAATGACAATTGGACTAATAATTCCATACATTATTTTCACATATCATGTAAATTAATATTGCATATTGATTAATTGCATTATTGTATCATATGTCAAATTCCACTTAAAAAAAAAATCTTGTACTAATCAAATAGATACAATCTTTATGTTTCATTCACAATACAGCATGCATATTAAATTAACACATTCAATACACTGGAATGTATTTGTCATCCAATTGTCAATAATTCGATAATGACTAAAATTTATGCAACCAATAAATGTACATAATAATTCGCCTAATCCTAATATTCATGGTGTTATTCATCGAATAAAATTGAAATTCTACTGAAATTTAGGATTCTCTGGATTTTCGAGAACCGCTTTTCCATATATATGTACATATGTACTTATAATATACGGATGTACATAGGAGTAGTATTGAAATGCATTCATTTGTTTAGAATCTATCAACTTGTTGTTTAAATCTAATGTGTATATAGTATGAATATGTGTGAATGCTAGATGTTATTTCATTCATGCAATTTATATACGTATGCCGTGATGGAAAATAGAAAAAGTTCTGATCGAAATGAATAGGAAAGGGGCAAATCGCCACGTCCTGCTATCATTATTTTGTTATTGCTCATTTTATGAATATGAGTTAATATAACGTAACAGTTTAATTAATTTTCTACTGGTTTGATAATTAATTAATCGAAGCCCACATCTGATTTTTTCAATCAATTTATTCCGGCGTTTCTTCATGTATAATACAGGGTGTTGTGTTACCTCTGTTAAAAATAGTGTCATATATTAAAATAATATATGACGTGAGCAATGTGGAATGATGTGTTACTTATGATTATAGTACCGAAAATTGCTTTTACTTTAGTTATTTTTTTACAAAATCCGAATAAATTTATTTCAAAATTAAGGATCTCTAACTTGTCGTAAAACAGCGAAAACCGCAGTAAAAGCAATCAAATGAAAATTGAATTACATATATAAACTTTCTGTCCATTCTCCCCCTCCGTCTGCTCCGCTCTAAAAATAAATTTGCATAAATTAAACTAAATTTTCATTTAACGAAATGAAAAAAAAAAAAAACTAAACAAAATATATGTGCCACTTATCAACGCTAGATTTATTTAAATAAAGCCCGTTTAATTGTACACTAACCACACACACACAGCCACACACATACATGAATATTTTCGAATTCAAATCTATACGAATAGAGATTTCTAATTGTTGTATCTGCCCAATGAGCGTAAGTTGTTTTATTCCAATGTTTCTTTTCGTATTTTGATTTGGGAAATGACTATTATTATTGTTATGCATTATACATTTTTGTAAAAGTATTTTTAGCTATATTTTGCAATAAACAGGTCAATAGATTTTCTATTTTGTGACAAACAACTAGATTGAATCTGAGTAGAGAAAAGCGGGATTTTTTATCATTTGAAAAAGATTGTCTTGCGACTTGCGCTTCATTTTCTGATTATACCGTATTTGTCTAATACAGTTGCTTCTATAATACAAATTATTTAAATTGCAAATTTCATTAGATCTAGTTCTTCTCAATAAACAAAATTTAATGCGGGAAATATATATTTATCCGAAAATTTCTAAATAAAATTAATAGAAAAAAACAAGAAGCATAATAAAAAGCAAAGGAACATAAGAAAAATTCACCGCTATAATTTTATTATGTGATTTTAGGTTTAAAAATATGTTCGACCAATATTTCTCCTCTCCAATTTAATTTACGTTCGTCTTGACATCTAAAAGATTTCCTTTCTTATTTTTATTATCTACTTATGTAGCTGCTTATTTTTCATTTCATTTCTAAATGAAACAAATTCTGGAAAGCTTTCGCAATGTTTAAAAGAGAAATTTTACGTTATTTATTTAACTGGTACAAAAAATGTAGCTAATAGTTGCTGAACAGCGATTACTATACAATTTTTTAACATTGAATTCGAGTACAATAAAATAGTGCCAGCCATTACCACAAGTTCTTAAGTCATACATTAAAAATGGAAAACGAATGTATTGCAATAATCTAATAAATTCTCATATATAATTTTATATTCACGTAGATTGTCAAGCAACTGAATGCAGAATAATCACTAATTGATCTAATTAAATGGTTTTTCAATTTCTAGGCACTATATATGGAAAAGCTCCGCCATTGGTAATGGAAAATGGAAAATACAAAAGCATTGTACGAGTACTTATGTTATGTCTAAACGAGTGGATGTGTATATTTTATAATGGTTTAGTATTTTGATGTAGTAAATCATAATGTAATAATCATTATCCATTTTCCAAAAAGATATCCATTATAAATGGAACAATACTAGTAGTAATAGCAGTCATAATAGTAATTAGAAAATGAATGTTGCCAAGTTTCTATTTTAATTATTTGATTTCTTGGCAATTTTCTTATTATAAAAATCACTGTATCAGCTTTCTGAATAGTATATTCATTCTGCAACCTATAAAAATATTGATCCAAACGTTTCAAAATGCATTCCTTATCTCTTATTGCTCAAATCCATGCATATGACACCTTTAATCTCTAAGTTTAATCAATGTCTTATCCATGTTAGTTCAGGAGCCAATAATAATCGTGGAGAATATTACAATTTTGCTGCTATGATATGACGCTTATTGCTCGATTATTCCTTCTATTATTATGTATAATATCGCCATTTTGTAATAATGATACACATTTCTTTAACAAATTTAAATTCATTTTTCTGTGATTTACTTTGTTCAAAATCCCCAGTGGTGTTATGGATCATAGCAAAATTGATGACAGCAGGCAATATGAATTTTACGGTTTTGCATAATGTAACATACTTTATTGTTGGTTGTACTGGTTCCAGGCAGCGAATTATGCTGCCACTGTATATTTGCTTCAGATCCATACAAAAGGTATCGTATTATATTTTCACATAAGAGATTAAAGGATAAAAGATAAAAACTTTGAAGAAAACAGCGCATGGTTTTATTCCAGTAAAGAGGCACAATGAATAATACACTCGACAGAATTTAATACTGATAAAGTTTTACATAATAAAACATCCCTGATTATTCTTTTTTTGTTCTCTGCGCTCTTATTTAAAGTGCTTTTTTGTGCCCCCCCAAAAAAAACTATCCATTAAATCTTTTATCCATTTCCATTCCTTTTATTTAAATAGAATAACAAATTAAATTAATTAATACAATGGATAAATGCCTAGAATAATAAATGCGATGTCAAAAACAGTTTTCTACCAAAAATAGGGAAGATAAAAAAACAATAGAAAAACAAATCTAATTAAAAAATAAAAGGAAATAGAAACAATTAGCAGTAACCTAAACCAAAAATGGCAAATAATAAAATAGCTCGTTCTATTTTCCACTTTCCAGCTGGGTAAAAAAACAGCTAAATAATGCGACGCTGATTTTAATTTAAAATTAAAGGGATTTAGAATCGCGCTGGAGACAAATTATTAAGATTTTAAAACCTGTTTGGAAGCTAAGCAGAGTAAAAATAAATAAATAAATAAATAAGAGCAGCTGTTGGAGAAGAGATCTAGGGTTAAAATAATACTAATAATAATAATAATAATAATAATAATAATAATAAAAGAGAAGCAATCATTTTGTGGTTGTGCCAATCTTTTTTTTCTAAATTATTTTTCAAATATTTTTCCCCAATATTTTCAACCGATTAGAATGTAGGTTGGAAAAGGATAAGAAACTGGCAACGGTTGCAAACAAATTATTCTAGCAAGCTCAGGCGGGTTTATGCGGGCGCTACACGATGGTACTAACTTGAGGCCTGCAAAGCAAAGAAAACACAGGTCACAGAGTCTACTTTGGCTGTGGAGAAACAATTGACGTTTGACGTTGCTTACCTTCACCTATGGCCATATAGGCCAGCGTGTAATATTGAAAGGTGGCGTAGCATCCCGCTGAGTTTGCATGGACTTGGAGTAGCTACTATCTTTTTACGTACACAAACACACACACACCCACATGCACGCACATCAATATAAGAGTGAAAATATGATTACTTCGACCAATTTAACCCACCTTTTTATAACTTTTTTTCTTCTTTTTCTACGATGTGTTTTCGTTTTTTATTTTATATATTTCATACTAAAAAAAATAAATTTCTTGAGAACGTGATGGTAGAAGAAGAAATATAGAATAAAAGGGAGAAGTTCTACTTCAGTGAAATGAAGGGAAGCAAAAACAAAAAAAAATAATAGAAATATATTGTTCTTAGAAGAGAAAACTGAAAGTTTGTTCTACTTTAAAAAAAAAGACAAAAGAAATAATTTTTGGAAAAATACGTGTCGTAAGTTTTTTTTTTGGGGCTTTGTTAAGATGAAGGATACTAACGAATGTTGAAAATATGGTGTGTCTACTCTTTCCACTTTTTCTGGACAACTAGAGAATATCTTTTTTTTTGTCATTTTAAGTAAACTTCTTTTTTCCCATTTTAATTTTCTGTTTTACATTTTTCTATTTTAAAGCATATTTACCCTTTAAACAACCTACTAAACGTAATTTTTGTTATATATTTTTCTCATAAACATAAATATTTTAAAAATCTGAACAAGTTGGAAATTTTTTGAATACAAATTTGTATTACTTTGTCGCAATGAATGCAAATTCGATAGAGAAAAATTTCCCTAAGGAAAATTGTTCATCATAGTTCCTTTAATAATACGAATAGTATGAATGAATTGAGTGTATTTTTCATCTATGTAGAAAATTCGTGTATGAATTTTCCTTAAAAATCATTTTATACATTCTTTTTCGATATTAAATATTTTCATTAAATACCTCTTTTGTTCTCAATGCATTTTTCTGGTAATTATGCACTCTCGAGTTATAATAATCTTAAAACTTTTATATCAATTTCATTTTATGAGAAGCCACATATGAGAATATACATTCCATACCACTACTACCACCACTATCACCATCTACTTTCTCATACAATATTAACATCAACTTACATTACGACACAAATGTATTAAATTCCCCAATGAGAGATAATCTCTGTGCTGCACAATGCGGCATTTCTTTACATACAAGACAAGGCAACTGGGAAGAGATTATTTGAAAGTTTTAATCGACATATAGTCGGATGACAATATGGAATATAAAAAAAAATTGTTTTCAATAATGCTATGGTAACTCATTTTTAATTAAACGAAACTAAACGCTATACTTTTACTTACCACTTACCTTACAGCCAGTGATGCGTGATGATGCTCTCCGTCTAAATAGTTGGCGGCTACTTGAGGAATACACCACCTACTGTATGATTTATATGCTATGAAGGCAATCAAATTTAGAGAAACAAATATTTTTCAGGCAAAATCCTATATTAGCCTCTATTCTAAGAGCAAATTTTCATAATACCATATGGGTGTATCTACTCTACATCTATTCTTTTCCGAGCATTAGTGTCGGTTGGTTTAATTTTCATTTAATCTTTCTAAGAAGCAGAATGTAAATTCGCTAAAAGATAATTTCAGATGAAAATTCATTTTCTTAATTGTAGTTATACGTCGAGTAACGGGGAAAGAGAGAATTTATTGAAATTTAAAACTTGGATTAAGTAAAGTGATCTGACTGCTAAACGTCAATTTGATTAATTAAAAAGCAAACTCAAATTCTTTAGCTAAACAATGTCTATACACGTTTTTATTAATTAAAACGTGTAAAAATTATAAGTGCTTGAACAACATCTTTAACTAAATAATTTATTTAGATGTTACCTTCAGATAAATGGATTCGGAGGGTTAAAGGTGACTGGAAGGTAGGAGGTAAACATTAACAATTATTTATGTTTGACAATTTAAATGGAAGCGTGTATATAAATTTTATGTTACAGTGATTCACAACAAATAAATGAATATACGTGACGATAAATATTGTTTCATCTACAAAAATTCTAGATACAAATATCAATTATTTATTTCCAGAAATTATGGATCAAATTAATTTGATTTAGCGTAGTCAAATAATTTATTATAAATTGCAAAATTCTATTTGTTTAAATTATGCTACAGTTTTGTTTAAATTCATTGCGAAAGCTCCAATTAATTGGCAACGTTGCCACTATCCGAATCGCATTATTGCCTTTTCTCTTCCTGCTGTTAATAACGTTATATAATTTTCATTTACCTTTATAAATAAATATTTAATTGATTGATGGCAAAGCTGAATTGATTACTTAATTCTATTACAAAATTTTAACTCAGAAATGAACTAAATCTCCTCTTTATCTTACTCTAGCAACGTGCAAAAATTGGCACGTTGCAATTAATTAAAAAAATTTTTAAAAATTTCAAAAAATTAATAAAAGTGTTTATCCTGCATATTAGAGATTATCGATCAACTTTAACTTTTCATGAAAACCTATTATTATTATTATTATTATTATGGTTTTAACCTATACATACATACGATGCACCATCACCAATACGTTATCCTATCTTTTTATATTTTCCATTATCAGTAATTTTATGGAAAGACCATTTTAGCTGTCTAACTGATGATGAAATTTTCGTATAGAGAATAAACTGTAGATAGACTAAACGGTAGATTGAAAATTTATCGAATAAATTGTTTATTTGATAGATTAAATTCTCATTTAATATGGGAAATTATTTTTTAATGACACAGAGTCACTAAAGTGTAATTAAACTTGAATCCAAAATTACTTATACTAACTACTAAACGTATGATTAATTTCTCATTAAAGTTACTATTTAAGCGAAGTTTAATTAGATTCCGATCTGCTCTGATTGGCTAATAGTTGATCGAAACAATAAAATGAGAAAATAGTTAGAATCCATAGTCAGCGTTACGTATGAAATTAATTCTTGCTGAAATTGTTTATGATATATTAAATTTAGAATGAAACCAACGTAACTAAACAGTTTCATTATAAATTACTCTGTTTGTCGAGCAATTTTGTTTTAGCACATACTTAAATAGAGAAAAAATTAAAGACAATATAAAGTACACTCTGTGGACCCATAATGTTTTATATGACGGAATAAAATAGACCATAAAAGTCAAGTTTATCTATGCCACATCGTGCATGTGTTTATGATTCTGTGGACTACAGTCCACAGACTACATGTGTGAGCGAGATGTTCCTGCATCTTTACAATATATATCGGCTTTTTGTGTGTATGTATTCGAATACCACATCTCTACGATTCTTAGTACATATGAAAATTTCATATGCAGATGTGACTTTAGCCTGATGAGCTTTCCAAACAGACTATATGCACTACCTTTGATGGCAGTGAAATTTATTGCTCGATTTTTGCCTTTTATTCATTTGTCCACCAATTATCAAAAAATCTATTAACAAAATTATTTTTAATTTCCCTTCCCCTAGGTTCAAGGAAGAAGAGAATGTCATAAAACAATTTTTCCATCATA
Organism: Platypus cylindrus; assembly: GCA_949748235.1. Classification (NCBI taxonomy): domain Eukaryota; kingdom Metazoa; phylum Arthropoda; class Insecta; order Coleoptera; family Curculionidae; genus Platypus; species Platypus cylindrus. The sequence continues at coordinate 4,864,113 of OX456491.1, read as the reverse complement.
TAAATAACAATAAACATGAAGCCAATAAACTGAGCGAGCAATTTTACTGGCTTTAACATTATTTCTCATAAAAAACACACAGCACCAGTCAGACATAAGAGAGCAGTTTGAGTTTTATTATATTTCTTGTTCCTTCTTTTTTTTTTTGTTTCGGAAAATTGCTTTCCCTAACCGGTCATCAGCAGACAGCGATATACGTATAAAATGAAAGTAAAAAAATATATATATATTTATTAAATAAATATGCTTGAGGAAATATCATAGGATTTTCCACTTATTTGAGTCTTGAAACAGAAATGATTTTGACATATAAGCTGGTCTGTTGACTGGTCGTCTTTCAGCGACGGGCTCAGTGGCATTGTTTTAAATCAGAGCATTACTTTCAATTGATATTTAAAAGACCATTCACATACTCATGCCCTTTGGACGAATGGTCGACTACATAAAAGTAAAGATGAACTGGACATCAATGTGAGAATAAGCCAATAGGCAAGCAAATGGTCATTAAATTCAACCTATTATCCGAGATTTAAATGTAAACTGAAGCAAAGCAATTAACGCTATAATTTTTAAACTATTAGAGAATCTCGATTATACATCTAAAAAATAAAAAAAAAACTAAAGATTATATCAAGTATCAGCTACATACTCTGCACTCACCAACTGGATCGTGATAATTCTATATAATTATGCTATGCTATAAAATTACATAGTAATTATCGTGTACTAATTCGCTAACTAAAATACAGGGTGTTGGATAACGGCTGTTATTGAAAAAAAAAGCATAAAATCCCATGCTCCTAACTAGAATTTGCCATAATGTGTTAGTATATATTGTCTTACTTGGTAAACGTGTTGTTAGTTAGTTTAATAATTAATTTGATTACCTTCAAACCTAGTAGAAGAAGTAGTAAAAGAAGAGGTAACAGTGTGAGAGGGAATAGATTCAACTCCAGCATGTTTATAAATCCGCGGTTCCGCGACATTAGTTACGTCATACGTTATAGATCCTCCTGTAGGATTTTCGATAGAAGTTTCAGGATTTCCTGAAAAGAAATGTATTGTTTCGGTGGCTGTGTGTGTGTGTGTGTGTGTGTGTGTGCGTGTGTGTATGCGTGAGAGAGAAATACTCATATATGTATGTGTATACAACTGATTGTCTATGATAAACTAAAGAATGTTTTTTTTTTCAATTTATGGATAAAACGCAAAACGAACATTAATGAAAATATTTAGAAAAGGAAGAAAAAATAAAATGATATATGGTCATATTATTTTCCCTTAGTATATGGCCTTTTGTTTTATTTTGTAATTTAATTCTTTAAAGCTCATTCAGTTGGCTAATTCAGTAGACTATATGAACTATTTTATTGTTTTTTGTATGGAAATAAAGTTGAAATCGATAAGTTTTCATTAAAGAGGATTTTTATATGTACTCTTCCTGATGTATATGCGAATTATAAAAACAAAAAAAAAACATTTTGTACTTTTTAGCTCAATTTCCATTAGCAGATAAAGCATAATCCTCATTAATAAACAAAAAAATTGATATTCCATATTCGAATGCATGTGAAAATCAACATATAAAAAAAATACAGACAAAATCATTATTTTACTCTACCTTGAACGTTTAATTCAAACTGAACTTCTTCGTTTTTCGATTTACACTTGTATATGCCGGCATCACTTTTTTTAATTTTCTTAAATATTAATTGAGCTCCATACGTAGTTATTCTTGATATTGGATGAGTTTTTTGGCCTACAGAAACAAAATTGTGTCAAACTATAATCAAATTGCGATTAAACGAAGTTACAGGAAACACATAAACGATGCATAGCATGTTCTTCTAGGTTCTTTATTTTCTTATTATTATTATCACTCACCTAACTCGCGACCTTTCTGAGTTTTCCACTTTACAGCTGCACCAGTTTCTTCCTCTCGACATATAACACTTAAAGTATCATTTTCCTGTTTAACTTCAGTAAAATGTGATAGAAATAAACGAGATGTTACATCATCTGAAACAAAACAAAATTATTAGTACCGTTCTTGTAAAAAAGGCACGTATATTATGCTTAAATTAAAACAATTAATTACCAAAAAAAAAGCAAATAAAGAAACATTAAGTAACTTTTTTTTAATACGAAAGTTTCTATGTTTTGTAAATTATATCTAGAACGAATCAGGACTACCCTCCAGGTGGCAGTTATTTAACTTTTTGGAGTAAAATATACCTGCATAATGGCAAAGTTCAGTAAAAGGGGGGAATGTTAATGAACAGATTTATCGGATGGCAGCTTAATAAAGTCCTTTACTTACATAGTTAGGTATTTGCTTGCTTGCTTTACGAACTTAAAACCTTTTACTTAGATTATTATATTTAGTATGAGAAAAGGTGTTTGTTTTTTTTGGACATAGAAAAGTTTTGTAAAATTATTATGAGTGTTAAAAAAAAGGTATAAAACTTGAGCACATTTTTAATTTTATTTCTTTAGAAACTAACCTATTCAAATATAAAATAGTCAATTTATCAACGCAAGAAAAGAGAAAGAGAGTTAAAAAAAATGAAGCTACTACTAAATTATTACATCTATGTTTCACAAAAATGAGCGTGAACCTTTAATCATTTTTCATCACCGTTTCTCTTTTTTTTTATAATTTTTTGCCACAGTGAAAAAGAAAAGAATAGAAAACGAGAGGCATTGGGGGAGAACGAGAGAAAGCAAAAGCTTTAGAAAAGGCAAAATATAAAATGCACATTTCGCCATGATTAATGTTTGAACGCCCAGCAATTCCACGTCGTTATTTTCCATTTTAAGTAATTTCATTTTAAAATATCCATTTCTCCTACCATTACTACAACTACTCTCCAACCCACCTCTCTCTCTCTCTCTCATAAAAAGTAAGAGATTCTATTTTACAACGCATAAATTGCAAATGTTATTGCGAGAAATCCCATTTGTAAGAATTTTTTTAAATTTTATAATTGTTTTTAATTGTTATGGCCAACTTGATATAAAATTTAGAATTTAAAGCGTAGATATAGAAGTAAATACATAATCGCACCCCAATGCTTCCACCATCCCTTCAAATCTGTGTTTGTTATGTTACTAACAAAAGTTAGCTAAGCTTGTATATTTAGGACGTTCATCCTATGAATTTATTTAGTTAGGATTCGTAAGAGAAGTTACAGAATACAATAATAATAGCAGTATAGAAGACAATTTCATTCTCTCTTTTTCCCCTTCTGTTCCACTATGACCCTTCCCCGTACCCGCTCATCCCGTTCGAAGAAAACCAGATCTGAATATTGATAAGTGACAATATGATGTGACATGCGTCTATAATTAGGACACAAATTGACAAAGTATTGGAAAACTTATTTTCGCTACTCTTTCCGTTTTGGGGTAGAATAACGAAAATTGGTTGAGTTGGAATTTTTCGTCAGATATTTGTTTAACTCAGGGGTGGAGGAAAGTGGTGGGAATTAAATTTAGAGGTGTATGAGATGATAAATAAGGGGCACAATTGTTCTTTCTAGCAGTCAAATCGCATTTATGCAATGAAGAGTCATAGCTTAATATAAAGTGACCCGTAACGATCCCATAAGGCGACTAATACAAAACCACCATCACGACTACGAACCACTAAAAGTTATCAACACTACCACCTCCACTTTACTTAATCAACCAAAAACTATAGAAACGTACCCCCCCCCCCTCCACTTCCGAAAACAATAGACTTGAACTAGAGAAAGCAAGACAATTTGTCTCATTTGTAATGCTTGGCACAATTAGTCCGATTAAGCTTTTAGTTGAAGCAACGTAAAAGCATCGAAAGGGGAGAATGGAATTCATTAAAATTACACATTCATAAAAAACTTTTTTCGAGAATTGTTGTTGAAGATGGTCTCCCTGCTCCATTATAGTTTAGTCTGGCTTGAAATGGACTTTCAAATAGGACCTTTTCCCTATCTAAATTCACCATCTGTATATTATAATCATCAATTTATCTCCCTTCTCTCTCACTCTTGTTCTTCAAACTTTGTAAATGGAAATGGCACCAACAACATCAAGCCGCCAATGTAATTGCACCATTACTAATTTCTCCCTCTTGGAAACATTTAAGATAGATACTAGAGAAAGAGAGAGAGACAATGGAAAGAGATGGACATATCGGTTTACAAAATAGAAAGAAAAAGATAATATTTTCCAATGGTAGAAAGTTTTAGATGCACAAGGAAGTGATTGATTGATATTTCAATTTATTAGTTTTCGTTGTAATCGAATTTATCTTTGTCAATTAAATTGAGTAAATAAATAAATAAAAAAAAAAGTATAGTAAAATTCATTCCATTAGAGAATTTTGAATAAATCTGCACCGAATACAAAGACGTAATTAATAAACAAACCAAACAAAAGGGGATGCGAATAACATTGTTCCAGGGCAGATGATACCTTTAACTAAAATTATTAATTGAAAAATATACTATACAGTTTCTATAGTTCATGCTATCGTAATCTTTTTAAGCTCCCTCTGTCTAGAAGAATAATAATGTTTAATACTCGGCTATGGTGAATGAACAGAGTCAGTCAGTCAGTCAGTCCGTCAGTTGGAGTAAAATTGAATTTTTATCCATGTCGTTTACTTGGATTAAATAGATATATAAAATGCAGGCAGCAGCAACAACAGCAATAGCTGTTTCCCTTTGTACACTATTCCGCCTTCAGTTATCTCTTTTTCTGTCTTTTTTATTCTGATTTTTCTCCCTCGACATTTTTTAAAATTAAACTTTCACATTGTTTTTTTAAACAATTCAATGACTTAACCGTAATGGAGAACTACGAATAATATACTAGCTAACCTATAAATAAACTTGAAAAGCTATATAGAAAGGGTGGCTATTTAGTGGGAAAATTAATGCTTAAAGTATGGTCGCAAACTAAAGTTAAATACCAAAAGGGTAAACTACACTAATTAAGTCCAATTCCATAATAATAATAATAATAATAATAGATTAATGCCCATATGGGGTAACACTAAATCGGATTTCAATGAAAATCTCGAAATAATTTGGAAACACATTTAAAATTAGCAAATGGCAGTGGAAAGTCACAGTTGTGTACAAAATAGAAGTCTGTTACTGGTCGATTGCAAGCAAAGTTTTACCTGTTTGTTTTCCATGGCACTCTATTATGCTAAGCAAGATTTTAATTGAGTATTGCTAACAATACCACTAATATAACAGTTGATTGCCTTCAATTAATTCTTAAACTCCACCTTATGTATTCAAATCACCATAACTCAAAATAAGTAATTTAATAATAATAGATTTTCCGTTTCCTTCAACAGCAAGCATTTCAATTCCACTACAATTCCATATACATTTGTACACATGTATGTATGCTTGCGGTGGTTAGTTTTCATCAATTTTACTCCCATATGTGCTCCCCGAAAGGAGAGAACATCCTTTGCATAAATATAGAAGGATTTTCTGCTTGAATTCGTACATCTGATAAACCACTATTCCCTGCTTCACCCTTGTCTTCCTCTTCCATCTACCTATCTATCTATTCATTGGTACCTAATAATATACTATACTGAAAGAGGAGCTTCAATCGAACATACATAAATGCACGATAGATACAGACATCATCGCTCAAACAGTCAAGGGAAACGGTCAGCTGGATTTCCAATTCAATAATTTATCTCGACATCATGATTGTGATGATGTTCTATTGAATTCTTGTTGAATGGTGGGGCTGGTGAATGCATCGATTTTAAAAAACAATAAATCTGTGTCAATTGATTAAATAATTGCTATCCAATAAAGTCTAATGTTAATATATTTTAATGAATTGCTTAGTATTGGTACCCCATGAATTTGTCCTTAATGATTTTAAATAAACTATAGCTAGCATGACTTGGCGCAGTTATTCCGTTACGACTAGAGACATAGACTAACATTTTACAATGGAAAATCATCATCGAAAAGATTTATTAGTTGTTTACGGTCCCGGTGGAACAGTATATAAATTTTCGTGTCATCAGCGATGTGAAATATTGATATGCGTGATATTTTCGATGAAAGATTGAATAAGAAAAGTTTATAGAGTAGAACAGAGCAGTAATAGAAGATGTATGTATACATCTTCTAATATATAAGTTTCTATAGAATTTCTATACCAATAATATATAAAAACTTCCGTTTCTTAGACAGGATTGAAAGAAAATGTCATTGAATAAAAATTACTAGACGAATTTGTTAAATAAAACACGACGAACTAAACTGAAACTAATCCTGAACATCATAAGTTAAAATTATTTATGAATGTACGAATAGGAGAAATCATAGAAACAACTTTAACAACGATAAACTCATCAAGCTACATATAAAACAATTATTACTAAGGGAATAGTTCCACAACTGTTTGCCGAGTGGCTGGCGGCATTGGTAATTATATGTCCATCTGCTTGTTTGTATTCATTTGCCCCGAGCATAGACGAGTCGATGGGCCATGTCGATGCGGTGGTGATTAGCTGCTTTGGCAACGGTCATTGTATGCGGAACTCGTACCTAAAAACACCATCCACACCAATTGACCATACCATAAGCTTCTAAATTACAAATTTATTTCATACATGATCATTTCAAAGTTTAAATAGGCGAGAATAACGTTGAATTATTTATGTATGTATGTATTTTGATAATATTTATGATCAACCACACGTTGTTAAGTCACTCCCAAGAGACAAAAAGTGATAAAGAGAAAGATATATATGTGTATGAAGAGAAAGATAGATACACAGAGCTTTTGTATGTATATAAATTTTACTTGTCGGGGTTTATCGTGGAAAATTTAAATTATAGTTGTGGCAATTTAATGAAACTTTAAAGTTGGATTTAAATTTATACCTAAATAAGACGAAAAAGCAACAGTGAATTATCATTATATGATGACACGGTTTGTTGGTTGAGGTTGAGTTCTTTCGTTGAATCAACAACGACTTTCTCTTTAATGTGATTTTATTTCACCCCCCAAAAAAAAGGAAAAAAACATGTATGCGGGCGTCACATATCGTATATTTGATTGCATGTTAAATATGATTAATTTTTTTTTAATTTATTTAATAAATATATATATTAAATAGGCCAGGCCAGGAAAATTAATTAAGGCTGCTGTGACACATTTCCATTTACATGTTAAATGTTAAAGGGCAAAATGTCAACTAAACAAAAAAAACATGTAAAATATTAAATTCATAATTTTTTATATCACGATACACATTTATTTATCGGAACAGTTTAGAAGGCCATTTTTATTCTTTTGAATTAAAAGGTCTGAATGGCAGTATCTAGAAAAAAAATGGCTTTAAATAAAAAATTCTAGATTATGTTAGTAAATATGAAACACAGTGAAATGCTTTATATCGTAATTTTATGATTTTAGAGTTTTATAGATATGATACTATGTCATCTATATTTTATTGCACTATTTTGTTGTAAAAAATATACTGGATAAGTACAAAATAAATCATTTCTAATGACATTAAGCTTGCTGCATAAAATAGCTAAATTTTGTATCATTTATTCGTGCACGTGTTTGTTTTGCATTTTAATATTTTATTTACATATATTCAGAATAGTGTAGAATTAGAATATGAATGAAATGGCAAATGTTACTAAAAATAAAAAATGCAGATCGATAATAGTTTTACTTAAAAGTTCCGTTTTGTAAGCATAAATTATATAAAAAAAGCCTTATAAATGGAAATGATAACTTATAAGTAAAAATGCAAAAAAAGAATACATGCAATGCGACGAATAAAAATAACAGATTAAACACAAACATTTTAAAAATGACATCAAAAAACTGAAACCTAAAAACAGGAAATAGATATGCAAAAACGATTCTGAACTAAAAGTAAACCATATCGACTCTGAGAGTTAATCGATTAAGGGCCAGTTTCATAATCAATGTTTAACTTTAAGCCAAATTTAAAGTTGACTGTCATTGGCTTAAAATGTTTTTTAGCCAATAGTGTACGACTTTAAACTAAATTAAAGTTACATTGTTGATTATAAAAATGGCCATAAAAATGTAAAAACTTTAGTAAATCTGAACGAAAAGTCAGATTATTTTAAGTAATTATTCACCATTTCGGTGGGACCTCAATTAATAGAATGTCAACAATAAAACAAACGCATTACTTTTAATTTATTTTAAATAAATGCTGTCGATACAGTTGTCACGCTGCTGTCATCTCTAACCAACATAATTTAAATTTTAGCCCAGATAGTCTGCTATCTAAATCCACCTATATGTCTGATTTTAAATTTTAAATGTCAAATTAAATTTACATCACTCTAAAATTAACAAAATTTATAAAACCAAAATTGTATATTCGTAAAACCGAATTTTAATTTACTAAAGTTCATATAGTATTCATTGGAACTGAATAGGCAAACGTCCATATACAGGGTATTAGCGAAAAGTTGTTAAAAAATTCAACCACGTGCTTCCCTATCCACAATCGAAATTAAAAATAGGCATTCGCAAACAACCTGTATATATACATTTATAAATATAAAGCAGAGAAAAATCGCACACACCTCTAAAAACTATAATTGCATTTGATCTACTAAAATATTTTAAAACTCATTCACTAAACTGTTAAAATGCGATGGGAATAGACAAAATGAGTGAGAAGTGGAAAATAAGTAAGAGAAAAAAACGATTCAAAATACTGATGAGTTTAAAAGTGCAGTGATGATGAGAGAACTGTTAAAATTCACACAAATCCATCTGCATTTATAATAAAGAATTATTAATTCCGCTAAAAGTTTGTAAAATTTTAAAGCATTTATGTGAAATGGCCACTTATTTGTGGAAAATGAATAAATTATTTGTTGTTTTTTTTTTTTTTCGAGCAGTTGCATCGCTACGGTGTTGCCAAGCTGAATTTTTAAATTGAATGAAATTAGGCAAAATTGAATAATTCAGTTCGCATTTCTTATTTCCTTGATAATCAAAAGAAAAGATAATAAAATTTGTTTCTATTTTATAAAGGAAAGACTCTAAGTAGGTACATTTATAGTTAGCGTTTCTTCTTTTACTACTTTTATATCAGATACAGGAAAACTGAATTATTTGATACTACTTTGTAGTTTTACCAATTCGAAATAAGTGAAAAGAAATGACTTCCTTGTGTTTCCGTAGCGTCACTGCGATATTATTGCACTGTTCCACTATGTTTAAAATCCTTTAAATTAGGTAGGTATAAAAATTTCAAAACCATTGTTGTATTACTACCAATTATCTTTAATTAGGGGATCTCCATGCTGTGAGCAAAGGAAGCCATTACTTTTACAATTGTTTTTTCTTTATTAATTTAAAATTCTAAAATTTCAGCTTTAATAATTAAAAATATACAATTATGAAAAAATGTGCTTAAAAGTTAAAATTAGATAAAGAAAATTCCTTCGATCTGAAAATATAGACTGTAACTTTTTAGATACGAGAAAATACTCGATAAAAATTTCATGAACTTCTATTTTTTTTTTTTTTTTTCATATTTAGAATTTTTATTTTACAAGATTATAAAATGGTAGTGCTCCTACAATAGCAGCACCGGCCTCTTCGCTGAAGCTATTATTTTTATAACTATTATTATTATTAATAGAATAACGCCCTTACCGAACCATACACCAAACTCCATGCAGCAGCAGCAGCAGCATAGAGTAAATGGGTTTGGTAATTGAAAAGGCGCAGGATTAGTATCATTATTATTATTATTATTATTTTATTTTCCACTTTGTCAACAATTTTCCTATTAAAAATGTGTATTTTACCGTAATATTAGAAATTCGTTACAGTATTTCATTATATATGAAATCATAAAGCTTAAAAAATTCCCAACAAAAACAGTGAAAACAAATTGAAACAAAAACAAATTTTCACTGAAGTAAATGAGTAAGTGCCTGCTTACTTCCCCCTTCACCACCAACTGCATTATTTTTTCAAATAGTTTTCAGTTTATTCCCATTTCCTTCAAATAATCAAAAGGAAATTTTCAGTCTTTAACACAGCTAGCATAAAATTTCATTGTTATTATTATTATTATCATGATATTTTAGATACTTTTGAAAACATTCGAATTATTCATTTGTTGTTACGTTTCATTTTGTTGAATAGCTTTCCCAACTAAATGCACAGAAGAGTTTTATCTAGTTTGAAATTAATTTAAAAGGCAGATCTATTCACAACAAAGAAACCCAACTAAAAAGTGCCCACCCTCTAGGTAGGTAGGTAGGTAGGATAGTAGTTGTTGTAGTAGTAGTTGGTAGCAAGTAATAGTAGTAAAAAGAGGCAAATGGGTGGTGATAGTTGATGGCGGGCAACTCTAGGAGCAGTAGTACTATATATATATATATATATAGTATATACACATAAAAGAAGAAAATAGGCAAAACAAACAAAACCAGGACTTTAATTTAGCGCTGTGTTGGTTTTTGTGTTTTTAAAGTGTTTCATGAATGTTTATTTTACGATTCTTTTTTGGTGTAGATGGAAAACAAGCTCAAAGAGTGTTTATTTATTTTGATTAGTTTGTCTGTATATTGTCTCGGTTATACGTACCCTTTTCAAAGCGTTTGTTTGCAATTACAAAATAACAAGTATTGAAAGTATGCATCAGTATAACAAGGTTGGTTCTGGATTATGTCAACAGTAAAACAAAGTTGATCCTAAATTTAATACGTCCGTAGTTTACACAGTGATGTTGGACTGATAATATCCAAATATGCAGGTTGTTCTGTCACAGCATTCAAATTACTTAAATTACTTGTAGTGATGGGCTCTTAAGCCATTACATTAATTCTTCGATGATTTAGTTTGACTTTGTATGTACAGAACCCATCTTATTAGGCTACTGACAAAGAAATATCTTGCTAATCCAATAAATCTAATTGACATTCTTAAAAATATACCCTTAACGTCAAGACTTCTTTAAAAACCATTTTATTCACTTTCCTTTCCACCTATTTTTTTCTTTATTTTAAAAGACTTTTAAAAGAAACAAGATCTCTTTCTAATTTCCTAATGAAAAACCAACGAAAAAAGAAAATCTTTTTTTTTTGTTTGCTTTTAACCAAGTTTTTTTTTTCAACTATTTTTATCGTGCTTCGAAGCTACTGTCTTTTTTCCTTATTCTTTCTAATTTAAAGCGTCGTCTTAAGTCTTTCGATGTTCGTCGTCGTCGTCGTTGTCAATGCAGGCAGAGTTGTTATATAATATAATTAAATTAAATTATTGCCACCCATGTTGTCGGTGTCATCAGCGAACTGACAAATTGCATTATGCCATGATTGCTTGAAATAAATCCTGTTTTATGTCAAATTTTCACTAAAGCTGGGATGTCGTCAAAATGTCGTTTCAGTAAGTTTCGAGTTAATTAAATTATTTATATGGACGAATGGATAGCCGTGCCATTACAATAGAATTATTATTAATATTTTAAAAAATCATGATTTTTCACTTACCTATAATGAAATATAAAAGAAGAAGACTAAGGAAGATATTTTTGCACATATTTTCAGCCTTTTATTTTATCTGAAACAAAATGTATTAATTTAGTAAATATTTGGTTATAAAAATATTTAGAATTAACCTTAACAGATATATATATATATATATATATATGTTAGAGGCAAAAAAGAATTTCAACTTTTTACATTGAAAATGGGCTTTTATTACCACAATATAGAGTATAATTAGTGGGTATATAGTATATTTGAATACAAGTGTGAAAAACCGCTTGTTTTTTGGTGGGAACGAGTTTGAAACACGAGCTGCGAAGCAGTGAGTGTTTCATTAGTGAGCACGAAAAATCGGTTTTTCACACGCGTATTCAACGCTATTTTTTTTAATGAGGTAATTTTAATCAACAAATAATTAATTTAAAAAAGTAATTGTCTGCCATTTAATCCAGAAATTGCTTTGTTTTTGCTGAAAGTAGGTTTCGTGGTAATAAGTGAATTTAGAAGATGAATTTTAATATAATCTAACAAATAAAACTACGAAATTACGTTATTATGCGTCATTAAATTGCGTGCGAAAAACTTCTACTCTTTGGCACTCAAATCGACTAAAACGAGTGCCGAAAAGTGCACTTTTCGGCACCGAATTAGAAAAGAAATATATTCAATTTAAATATAATATTTTAATCTTCAGAACTTTCAATCTTTTTGATTTTTAAGTCAGGAAATCGCATAAACTGTGGTTATATTTTTGCGAATTCCGTCTCGTACGTAGAAATAAATGTTGCAAAAATGAGTGGTTTTCATTTGACTTAGAATTACGTGTTAATTGTCCGCCAGAAAAATAAATGCGATTTAAATGGAATCATTTTTTATCTTTCTTGAATGGAACCAGTTATTTTATTTTCTGCACCCCTATCAATTTCCCTCATTCTATATTTCGCCATCTATTTTCATTCCACACACCGTTCCCAAACAAATTTATATTAGATTATCCTTTATCCTTTTCATATTACTTAATCTACTTTTGCGTCAAGTACATACGCACACAGTAGGTATTATATAGATATAAAGAATATATTTTCGTTTCATCCTCTCTCACCCTAACTATTACAAATGTAAAATCGAATTTATTGCTCCCCATGACATATTTTGAATTGTCGACATGCATGACGACGTGTCGAAGACATCTTCTGCCTCCTTTATCTTTTTGTATGTGGTAGAAATAGATATAAATAGATGATGCAGGGAATTCCCAAAAATGTATATACGAAACTTCATTTGATATCTCAACAGCATACTTACTTGTTTATTTGCCCTGTGGGAATGACGGAATACTATTATTATTATATGTGTAATTTGAATGAAAAATGCTTGAAGAAATAATATAGCGATTCACATAATATCAGGGTTGGTTTGATATTGAAAGAAGACCTTTTTTCGTTTATCCAAATTCTAGATTACAAAATTTTCCTTTTAGAAAAAGGGAATTGCCAAGAATACCGCCAAATACAAATATATATTTTAGGTTAAGTACTGGTAGCCTCCTCCTACTACCCTTTCTATTCTACTATATATGTATGTATATCTATGTGAGACCACTTTCTAAGAACTTGCACCATTGTTTTCCTTTTAGATAAGGGTTTGAAAATAAATGGTCTCTCTCTCTCTCTCTCCCTTTCGCTTTATTTTAGTCTTTTTCTGTGTCGTATATCTTCACATTCCTTTCTTTTTTCCTCTTTTTTTTCTATTCTGTTTTTTCACAATGGTTTTAAACCTAATTTTTATTTTATTATTTGAAAAGTCCGCCCGTTGGAATTTTGTATTCGTTCTATTTTGTGCCTTGTTTTCCGGACGATTTTTCTTTTCTTTTTTGGCCCTGGTTAAAGCAATCAACATTTTAGAAAATCCTTTTTCAACGGATTTTTTCCTCTTGACAAAAGAAAAGGACAATCTCAATCCAGTGAAAGTGATAGACCCTGTGTTTTTTTTCTGATTTTTTTTTTATTGTTAATGTAAAAAGTTTCATTTTATAATAATTAAATTCTCCTGGAGCAAGAAGGACAAATGTCATGTGATGAGTTGAGACCTTTTACAGCTCACTTATTATTTTCATTTTAGACGTCTTTTTTGCTCATTCACTCGATTTGTCAATTGAGCGTATTGTTTTTATTATATTTTGTTTCTTTTCTTATTTCTAACTTACTTTCATACATAATAATTATTTACTGTTAGTTTTTCATTTCCATTTCTCTATTCTATGTAGATAGAATAGAGCAAGACTAGAATAGAGAGATACTTTAATAATCCACTTGAGTTATTTTCCACTAGAATTTTCTAGTGGGTAATGTTTTTCTCGTGAAAAATCGAAGACATCAAAAGCGACAGCAACATTCTAAGAAGACATAAACAGACCAAGAAAACAAAATGACATAGAGGGAAAACAACGAACAAAATCTATTATATAGAGAACTGGGCTTTAAACTTTTAAACATATTCGTACATAAAAGATACGTGAAAATTTCAAAATGCCATTACCTAATAGTTAAACTTTATGGCGGGCGTGTATTTTAACATTTACCGAAAGTATTTTTCTTTCTCTAACAAATGTTTTCAAAGTTTTAATCCATTAAAACATATTTTACTTTCTATTGTCTTTTAATGTTGAAGCAAATCGATAAGAGCCATCTATGAATAGATGTAGTAAGTAAAGACCATTATTTTCACATTCCTTTGATTGTTGTAAAAATTTTCTATCATTTCAAAAGTTTTTTGCAGGGGTATGTAAGCGCTTATGACACAACTGTTATGTGTAACTATGTTAAGGAAAATAATTAAACTCGTTGACCCGTTGGACCTTCGATCTATAGAGAAACTGATTATTATCATTATTAATATAGAATCTGAACAGTAAAATCTCTATCTTCCTTTAGGGATATCGACTTATATCGTCCAGATAAATTTTCTATAGAAAATCGTTGCTAAATTAATATTTGATGCCTTAAGCAAGAAGCAAGACACCACGGCAAGGGTAGATGACCGGATATTTGAATTTTGGAACTAATATTTCCGTAAAATTTATAGCATCCATGGCCTGCTATGCATATGGATTTTAGTGAAACACATTTAGCAACAATATGATTAGTGGACGTGCTAGCAAGATATAATTGTTATTATGCTATATCCCCATATATCCTAAGGAAATTAATTAATGTTATACAACGAAAATGGCATTTGCAAAGTGATCTTTTAGCATATGTTGACGGCAGTATTTTTTCTGCAGCAATGAGTCAAAACATAAATCTAAATTCGTAAATTCCACGTGAGCAGGACATACGAATTTTTTGTCATCTCAATTCCGGTGCTGATGAACTGAATTTCATTAGAGAATGTTGCCCTTTTCGTAGCGTTATGACATTTTCTATGCTATATAAAAAAAATTTCTCGTTAAATAGCAGAGTGTTAAAGCTCTAATTATTAAAAAATATTCATTTAGTTTATGCTGGGAATAAAGATCAATTTTTGACATAAATTTTAGCAAACTTGATGGCGTGTGATATAGTAACTTACCCCGCTACAAATTCATTTTGGTGTTTTATTACTTGGACAGCACCAAAATTGAAATGCCAACACTTACTTTATCGCATATAAAAACAAATTTTTAAACGACATTATAAAAGTATCCATTTACACCAATAGCTATTCCAATTCTCCAGCCAAAAAAGACACACACCCACACAGATCCATGTACACGTAGTGTTAGAAAGCTATGCATGGAATTGTTCCAGGTGGAACAATTCAATGGGCTTTTCGCCTTTGTTAGTAATAGGTAGTAGTAAGCTCTCTGATATGGTTTGCAAAATTTATGTTGTTCTAGCAGAGCAGAGTTTCCCAGTGTGAAAATAGACTCTATTTACTTTACAACTTTATATACATACACGTATTATTATAGGTGTAATATGTTTCTGGATAAATAAAGACAGAAATATACATACATATATATCGCATGTAGATTTAAATGATTTAAAATAGACAATTTTGTAAATTAAAAATGTATAGTGCCAGTTTTGAATGTTGATTACGTTTTTATCCATTTTGTTATTTTGCAGTTGGTTTTTTTTTGCTCTTTTTATGTTTCCCATTCATTCGTAAATTAGTTAAATACCTATTGATTTTTACAGTTGTTTATTGCAAATTTTTCACCTATACAGTTCCAGTAAAATGAGTTTTCTCTATAACGAAATTATTCTGTTTATATTAGAAAGATCCCAACTTAACTAAAATTGACTCTCCCGCTTAAGTTTAATGCCAAACATAAAATTTAAGCTATTAAAATTTCTAAAAATTCTTCACGTAGAAAAATCAATAAATAAATAATTTTCTAAATGCACGAAAAATATTTTATCACAAGGAAATATTTTATTTAAATGCACAACTGTATTTTACCCACGCACATACATATACACATGCAGCACAAGCCACTTTACCTCCATAATTTATGGAGCTAAAATTTTAGCCAATAGAAAATTCTAAAGGATTTATAGCAAAATTTTGGGATTTGCACCAGGTTCACTTTATCTATATGGACGTTTATTTTCCTTCGGTAATATATGTATTTGTATGTATTTGCGTGTATATTCGGTTGCAGGATATTGCTCTAATTTAAATGGAACAATTAATTAAAATTGACCAAATATAACTATGTATTTTAATTAATTATAAAAAAAATATAAGATTTTATTTTCACGGATACATTTCTGAAAAGATAAATTTGAACTGATAATACATAAAAACTGCCTTGTCAAATCGAGTCTGTGCGGAAAATCCAACATACCGAGACTTAGCAAGAAAAGTCCACCCTTTTTGGAAGTGACAATTGATCAAAAATACGAAAAAAATTATACTGTGTCTTTACTCTCATCAGAAACTTTTCGGATAAAACATTAACACCACACATAAAATTAACATTAAACATAGTTAAATCCTTTGTTTTCTGACGAAAACTCAATTTTACGCTTATTATACAATAGGGTGAACGTTAAATGCCAAATAAATTCAAATCATTCAAATAACCCACCACTAAATAAACCAAAGCCAATGCCAATAAAAATCCGAAACATCTTCAAAAACCAATCACATTGTTACCTGGTGAATCTCTTTTAGATTTTCTCACGTTTTCCAACATTAATCTAAGATGTTACCTCTGGCATTCAAACACATACACATATACGATGCCATATATGTAAATCATATACCTATTTTCCAAACAAGAATAGGTATATAAATGTATATTTGGAAGATGTATTTCTGAATAAATAAAACTCTTGTACAGTTCTGGCTCTATTCTGAATGGTTTCAGGTCGACCATAACACACCAATAATAAAAATCAGAAAAGAATCACACAAAACAAAATTACCTCGACACCATCAGCACTGTCAGTGGCGGAGAGAGGAAAAGGAAGAAGAACGACTAGAACGCGTTGAAAGAGGAAGAAAAATGGTGTTGAATACATTTTTCTTGTTATTTATTACTGCAATAATCCATGCGAATGTGCCTCCCCTTTTCTTCATGTTCTATATTTGTATGGTTAGGGAACAGAGCAGGCCTGCAATAGTCCTACAAACGTACAATAGCAAAATACGAAATAATCTTTAATGGAATGAGTTATTTATTGGGTTTTTTCAAGAGGGGAACAATAAGAGAGAAAAACTGGATTATTTTACTGGAAATTGCTTGAACTGAATAGTTGCGATTCCTTATGAGGTTTGACAGTTCGATCAACATCTTATAGGCATTGATTGCTTAATACGCATGCGTATAATAGTTGCGAGAATAAGAATTTTGTAGTAGCTGTTTTCACTCTAAATCGCATCATTGCCATAAGGTGGTTACTGGTTAGTAATTCATTGACTCAGAATTACAAAGGTAATGAGGTTTAATTATCATTACAGGTTTATTAGTTATTCAATTTCGACTTCAATTTTTGAAAAGTTACTATTCTTACCCAAAATGTTCAGATAGCTGTCATTTTATATATAAATTAAAGAGAGTCAAAATGAAGGATAGCTGGATTTTATAATATATTAGCAAATAATTTAAGGCATAACGTACAATTATTTATTATTATTCTACTAATTTATCACGGAATTATTGAAGCATTATTAAATTGATGTTGAATAAATTTTTGGTTTCTATTGTACCAAAAGCGTTAAACAAACATTCGTTAAAATTCCGAAAGTAATAATAGCAGCAATTAACAATTAATGATATTTATCTATAATGATAGATTTATCTCTGACTGAAAAAGTTTAATATATTGCATTGAATTTGACCTTTGACAATATTCATAATTATTTATTCAAACAATTCGAGATTGCTGTGATTACGCAATAATATATCTCAAATAAACATTGATCGAATAAATAAAAAAAGTGAATCAATAAAATTACAAATACACATTTATAAACTCTTCCAAATACGATTTCATCTCTTAACCTATTTCACTATATTACGATTCATCAGGAATGTTATTCAACATTGTCTGTTGAAAAGTTTAATAGAATAATTTTTAACATCGTTAAATCTTTTTTTTTGTTGTTTAATCAAATGTAAAAAGACAAAACGGATTGGTATAATCATCAAAATGGACGTCTAAAACGTTCATCTTTTTTTTTTAACTTAATGTGATTACCGGAATAAAAATGAGGGTTACGAGAATCCTACTTTACTTTTATTTAATCCATTTGGAAATGGTATTAGAGAAAATGAAGACTCAATTTCATTTTAGTTGACTTTTAACAGTAAATTGATGTCATCATCACATTGTTAGCTGTTAAATATATATATATAAAGTTTATAATTTAATTATTTGTATTATGGACACGTATTCAAGGTTTCTGTTCTGCAGGATAATTATAAAATGCTTTAAGTATTTTCATTTTCTAAAATGTATCAGATTTTCTTAAAATTAATTCTATTAATCCATTTGCTAATTAAACACATCGCCCCTATTTATTATTACTTTTTTTTGTGTGGGGAGGGGATTTAATTTCTTCGCTTCATTCTGTGAGACCCTCATCTTCGGTAATCGCCAAATAAATTGCTGCTGACTATTTAGGTAGTTGTTTTATTGTTATATAAGGAAAAATCGAGGGGAGCGCCCAGGTGTAATTGGTTACTATTAACCCTTAAATTTATCGAAGAGTATTGGTTAAATTTTATGAGCCACAATCAATACTGATCGGAAAGGAGAAGAGGGTAGAGAAAGGGTGGTTTTGTGTATTAATTTAGGCAGTTCAATATAAATCATTTTGAGTGAAAAATAAGACTCAATTTATGAAATTTACCAAAAAAATAATCAGGAAAAAGAGAGAATGTTAAATGTAATGTCCGCAATATTAATTTATTGTCAGCTTAAACTGCGAAAATTCCCTGTTGATTCAATTTAAATATAAAATGATACATTTTACAGACAATATTCCAATTTTTGTTTTTTTTTTTAAGAAATCAAATACCTTCCTTCAACAACAGAAGTCCGTTGATATCAAATGGAATATATTCTACTCTAATGAAAATTACCATAATAATAATAATAATAATTTATATTATTATTCCTTGTGGCAAAATCTTGCGTTGGCGGGTTTTTGCATTACAAGTACGTAGGAAAAAAAAAAGGATGAACTGTGAAAAATGGAAAAAACAAGCACGCCTAAAAGCTTACCCATGTCACCACCAACATAAATATGTGTCCCTTAAAATTTGCCTACTTTTATTTGACATAAATAAAATGTACAGTGGAAAATGTCATTAATTTGACTTAAAACATATAAAAAATTATATCATTCATGTTTAATTTGCGTTAAAATTACTCAACTAAAATGAAGAAGTGAAACTATTCCATTATTATAATGCACCTCTATAACGGTAATAGCGTAGCCCACGCTGATTACTTATAGCAACTAAATGATCTGTTGCTCAAATGATTTGATATATGTACGCTCTGTCGGAGCGTATGTAGTACCTTGTACGGAGGTCTCGTCAGCGTGAATGAATTCGGCTTATTAGTTAAGTTCATAAGTCTGGAAAGACTAAATTACTAGACATCCCAATGACTAAATAAAAAAAAAAAAAACGGGAATCTAATCATAAAATTGATAACCCAACTCCATCTGTCATTATGGTTTTAATATTCATTTTTCTAAAAAAAAAAAGTCCCTATTGTATCTGTGTAGCTATTGTATATGAACATGTATCTATTTTTAAAAAATAAAAAACAAAGAAATAACAAGTAATATTTTTGTTTGGTAGGTTATTGTAATGACTGTGCTAGAGTTAGAAAGAGGCAACGGAGAGGAGATTTTTAACGAACTCATTTCAGGTGGGATGGAAAGAGAGAATATGTATGTATAGGAAGAGGGAAGTGAATGAATCGATAAATCTTTTATGTGTAAATAATGTAATTTAAAAAATAATGATTGGAATTGTGTATTTTCTTTTTTCTATTTTTTGTTTAGTTGCTGTTGGAAAATTAGTTTTTGTTATTTTTCGAAAAAGAATTATTGGAAATTGGAAACTGAAATTTTTATTTGATGATGATAAACAGACAGTAAAGTTACCAAAAAAAAAATTCAAACTCATTATAAAGTCTGCCATTCGTTTGTCACTTGAAAACATTCTAGCATAACGTATAATATATATGTGTGTATATGTACATTTTTATTCCATTTCCTATGGAAAACTGTTGAATAGTTTTATCCAAAATCCCTAACAAGTTGCCTTATTTTCGTCAAGCACAAGACAAACAAATGTTATTTGTTGATACGTATTTTACAAAACAAAAATCTTACATGCATTCGCTCTGTTTTTTACTTTTATTTTCATTCTTATTTGGATAAAACTTTTTCGCCTTTTCTTTTTTTATTTATTCTTGTCTAAAAGTTTCGCTTGAAACTGTTCTACACCTGCCTACTTGACGCTGAAAAAACTTATTTCAAAAAAGGGAATCCTTTTATATTCAGTTTTCTTGCAGATAATTTCTTTCTTTTGGAATATTTTAATTTTCTTTTAACCATTTTCACAAGCAAGCCAGATGCTTCGTATGTTTTTGTTATCTAAGTTCCGCTAACAGATGGAACTATTGGCACTTTGGGTTTAAAGTCAATTTATATTCAAAATACCGCGCAATTACCGCCATTTTCGAGCAAATTTAACTTATAAATTTGAAATTAAAAGAATTAAGTTAATAAACTGATAGGTTAAATTTTCCAGCAAATGTACCTCATTGCGGCACTTTGGATATTAGAGTGACTTTACTTGGCTTAACCTTAATTTGCGTTATGTTTATAAATGAAATATGCTAGTGACAAAAAAGGCAAACAACATCAAGAAGCCAAATGACAAGAAGAATTTCAACAATAATTAATCTTGCAAATATATATTTTCTTATCTATTCATAACCGAGTATAATAGGAAAGTTGTTATTATTATTATTATTATGATACCTATATCAATATCATCTTTTATCTCTCTCTTTCTTCTTGCCAGTTTGGAAAAGTTCAAGATTTTAGAGGCATAATTAGCAAAAACAAAAGAAAAAAGTCGGAAAATCGAAAACTTCTCTACATTGTATACTACATTATAGTCTAGATTTAGCTAATTTATCAAAAAGGACGCTTTTTAGATGGATCATCAATCAAGCTAAATCTTGGTAGCTAACTTTTCAATGGACTATTTATTTAAATAATGGAAAGAACCTTTTTTTATGTATGAATATTGGCTAGGATGCAAAATCTATTGGAGATAATATTTATCATTTGTTCTAAAAAAATAAGTAAAATGGCAACAATGTTGTGCTGAGTTATTCTTTTATTTTTTCCACAGTTTTCATCATTTTGCTTATTTTTTTGACATATGAGGCCATTGAGCGAAAATGTCTAAGGGTCGCAATAGTAAATCTTCTACGTCTCAGATTTTATTTCTTATATTTTTAGAATAAAACAGAAATGTATTTAATCTCATTTATTAAAATAATAATTTAGCTAATGCTTATCTTCATTAGTTTGTTAATCAATAAACTGTAAAATTTAATTTAGTGGAAATTTTACATGAATTCGTTTACACACGTGTAATGTTCAACGTCATAAAACAAAAGGTATGCATAAATGAATGCACTCTAACAAATAATAATAATTACAATGGATTATTAATTACAAAGTACAAAGTTAGATGATTAAAATTACACAAGCAGACAAAGGATATATCCGTTACTTTGTTTACACAAGTTTCCTATTTTGGGGATATTTTAATTATTTTCTCCATTACTACAGAACATATTTCGGAATAATATCAAAAACACCAAAACTGAAAAGATTACTGAAGCGAAACGTATCAATAAATCTGGAATCAACTTGAAATCAATTTCAAGTTGATAATGAGTAAAGGAGAACAGTAGCAAGATAAAAGATTAAAACATTTTGACATTAAGAGAAAGAGACAGAAAATTAATCCGCTATACTAAGTACTAATCTGGATAGAGTCAAAAAAAAAAACTAATATTTTTCCTTCTAACGAAACAAAAAAAAGATTGAAATAGAATTAAAGAAAATTCAAAATGTTTAGCAGATTTCATTCGGATTTATATTTTTTACGCATCTTAAGATTTTAACTCAAAATAAATTCAATTTTAAATTATTTTTTCATCTCTTAATCCTTCTCTTATATAGAAAAATAATATTCTTTGCTTTACGATTAACTTTTTTTCATTTTTCGTTATATATTAAATTCTGAAACTTTCTGTTATGATCCGAGCATTTATTAAAGAATAATACTCAATCGGGAAAAAATAATCATTTTCGAATTAAAATATCAAAAAGGGATTTATATAGGTACCTACAATATTTGACAGAAGGAGATTGGAATTTTATTTCTACCATATATTTGATATCATTGAAAAATAAAATGAAATGTCATGGAAGAAAAAAGCGCCATGGATGATTGACACTTGGAGTTAAATCGTAAACCTTGTTGCCAATTGTGGCAAAAATTATTGAAAATATTTTCCTCTCACAGGAATGTTTATTGTTTTCCAAAAATTATGGTTCAGAAGCTGTTACGAATCGCTTCACAATCTTCGTACTTTGCACGGACCGAATACGGAGACTATAAATTCGTGTTGCAACGATGCCAGCAATCGCTGACATTCTCGTCGAGAGCGAACTTTAAATGAGTCTGTCGAACCATAAAAAATAAAGCCGCTTTTCAATACAATCGATTTCAGCGATCGCAATATTTTCAATTTAAACTTACAAACTTTATATTGTTTTAATATAGTTTGTTAGACAATTTTCAACATTTTAACAGACAGACAGCCATCGGCCAAATAAAAAGGCAAAACCAACAACTTCCTCAATGTCGCGTTTTTCTTTGCCCATGTCAGAAATTGTTCACTAGTTCAGTGAAAATAAATCTAGATAGGAAATTAGTTCCCATTATCTTCGTAGTCATGTTATAAATTGATATCACACTGTTTTAACAAGACGCCCTGTCATTATATTAGTTTGTTGGCTTTTGTTTGAAAACAGCAAACGAGATAGATAGAGAGAGAGAGAGAGAAAGAGAGACTATTATAGCAAATTATGAAACTATTAGAATGCTATTAACATTTACTTTGACAACAAACCCACCTGTCTAGAAACTCCGTTTAAAATTCTAGATGTTTTCCTTATAAAGTTTGTTAGTAAACAATAAAAAAACATCACAAAGTTGTAGTTACGACGCGCAACGGAAAAGATACTCCATTACCGTATACTGGTACCTATATAGGCGGTAGTTAGAAATATATTAGTAGCTCAAATCGGGCAAAACTTCCATATAGGTACAGGTAAATAAATATTACTCTCTCATGTGAATATTAAATTTAAATTATTGGAAATTACCTGTTTGGGAAAATGGAAAATGAAAATGAAAGTCTCTAAAATAGCTTGATTGTGTGTCGTGTTTATTTTTAGATATGAGGGTTACATCGGGTTGCTTTTTACGTTTTTTTTTTTTTTTTTGATAAATTGACGAGGGAAAACAGCTTTTTAATGGAAGTTATACGTTTCAACAGGACTGAGCGTCAAATAATTTATACACATTGATTAGATGAACATTACGTTGGAATGAGACACTCTACATTTTCTCCGAGCTTTTCATACACTTACAAATAATATGTCAGCCATTCGCTACAAATGTGTATTTCAAAATAGATTATGAAAGGAACCTCCATTATATACACCCATAACACACACACACACACACACACAAAGTACTTTGCATATCACTCTAAATATATTCATCTGCCACCATGTGTTGGTGGTTGCATACTATTTTTATTATTCTTCAGAAAAAGTCCTCTATCTATCTCTCTCTTATTCAATATATTCTATGCTCCGTTCATATATGGGAGCTACTACTACCACTTTCCATAATAAAAGTTAAATCGAACGGGTGCACAGTTGGTTTTTATAGTTAGGAAAATTGGCGAATTTTTATCTAGTAGAATATAAAAACAAAGAATGGAAAAATATAGTTCATTTTTGATAATATTTAGCGAAACAAGATGAGTTTTACGAGTTTAATTATTGATAATATTTATGAATATTTCGGTAACATGAAAGGGGAAGGCAATATATTCGCGAGAGTGTGTTTTAAACTACTAATACACATGCATTTGATGTGTTTACCCCTAATTTACATTTAAATTACAATTATAAAGACACAATCATAATTTTCGATTCATCACTATGTGACGTCATCCTAACAGTGCATTAACAGTAGGTCTTATGCAACACCCTGTAGATTAATCTATGATCTGTATATGCTATATTCTATTGGTTATTTTATTTATCTTATTATTAGATTAGAGTCTTTTATTTAGTTTTCTTTTTTGTTATTATGATTTAATTACAGATTTTGTAAAAATATGCACAAAAGTAAGCACTATACAGGGTATTACATTAGCGACGTACAATAAATGAAATGCATTACGATGACGTAATATTATAATTATTCCGTGAATTTTAAATAGATATGCAGAAATCAATACATATGCGCTAATCGATAAGTAGATTCAGTACTATTCCATTTTTTCTAACCTCATATCTATAACTTTACATTTCTACCAGGGGGATTTATGATTATGTATATGTATATAGTAGTGGGTTACTTATATTTCAATTCAATACATTCAATATAAAACCATTTCTCTTTCTCCCACAATATATATACATATCTCTCTCCCACTCGTTAAATATAAAATTACAACTTCTACAGCCATTATTGGTTGCAGCAAAATGTTTACGTGAGATATATATATATATATGTATGTATATAATGCTTTATTTATTACACACTTTGCTCTTTTCTTTCTGTCAAATAAAAGTGCGCTTGAAGCAAAGATAAAGTATTATTAGAGAGTGAATTGGCAAATTATTGCGTTTAGTGGTGTTGAAAGTGGTTTGTAGAAATTTATATTCGTATCTTGTATTATTAGTAGAGATAGAGAGAGAGAGGGAGAAAGAGAGCAAGCAATCGAGAAAAATAGAGGTGCATTCTGGTATTACAGCTATTAAAAAATAAGGGTCTTTTAAAAACAATTCGTTAAAAATTAATAATCATTAATACTGTCACTTGTTTGTTTATTGAATTTTTCTATTATTTCTATTTGTTTTCATTTACGAGGAGAGCTTTTAATCCTCGGAAAATTTTTCATTTAATTTATCGAAGGGCGTAACTGATTGTTCAATACAATAGGGTGGATTTATGCGGTATTTTTGTGAATAGGTTATTTTTAAACGGCTTTTAATCCGTTAGCTTGGTATCCCAATAGGCTATTGTTATCTGAATAAAAAAATATTCAAAAACGGCTTGAAAAGGGATTTCATTACAAGGAACAAACAATTAATAAATTGGATTAATAACGAAGCTAAAAACCTAACCCCTCCAGATTTGGCCAAACAGGAATGTCGAATCAATTTGATTTCGTAAAACCACAAACCTAACCTTTAATATTTGACAGACAAATATATCGATTAGCCTTCTCAAGCCCGTAAGGATTACATTGAAATTCAAATAGAAAATCAGCCGTTTCAAGCTCCCAAAACCCTTTCTCCATCATCAAAACCTTAAATTTCGCATTATACTAGAGGCGGATTTCTTATCGTTTATTTGTTACACACTCACACACACACATAAACACACAACTCACACACATATTGTTGTCGCCGTTCCATCTTTTCTCATCGTTTTCTCTCCGACAAACAAATCTGAAATACGTGAGAAAACTTAACGAAGAAAAGTGTGGAAATTTTCAACTGTGAGAAAATGAGTGTGTGAGAGAGAAATAGAGAGTGGCACAGTTAGAAATAAAAATGGCTTCTTTTTTAATATTATGTATCATATCATAACAAAATGGCGAAATATTAAAAAAAACTGACTGGCAAAAGAAAAGCCTTTAGTGAAATGTACTGAAAGCAAAATGTTTTGAAATTTAATTTTATAAGAATTATTAGAAATGGAAATTGTGAAAATGGAATAAAGGAATGGAAAACTCTTTTTTTTTGTGTAGGGTATTTTTATTGTATTGATTGTAGTTATATCTGAACTTTGCTGATTTATTAATCTGCCACTTATAACTGATATAATGTTTCGGAAAATTCAGATCTGAATAATATTAAAATCACCTAAAATAACAAAACTTTCCATTCATCATTTAAATAATCAGCATACAAGTACATACATGTAGTATGTATTCGAAAATTTGCATAATAATTATTATTATTCGAAATATCTTCTATGTATGTATGCCCTTAAGTAGTTCTGAAATTTTCCGTATAACCTAACCTATAATTTAACATACAATATTATGATAATTTATCAATGTGAACAGTCCTAAAAGTTTCTACGAACGAAACATATTTAGCAGCAGTGTAAAATTTCAGTTTGCACGTCAAACTTTCAGTATAAGCTAGGTTAAGGAAGCATCCACTTCTAGTTTTGATAAGGGTGTGTTCTGGGTTTATATGACGTAATTTTATTAGAATTATGACGTTTTTTTTCTAATTTATGGCGGAAATGATACTATCAGAAAATCTAACCTTACAACTTTATGATAATAAAATTCGATATAAAATCGAAATAAAGCTGATAATGGCAACTTTATACACAAACTGAAACGTTAAAACTAACTGAGCTAAAACTGCTACTAACAGCAAATCATTAATATAAAGTTGTAAAACTTTTTTTTTAAAGAATAAGATTCTAAAAGTATTGTATTTGCAATACAAAATTCTTACAGAGACCTTATCAAATTTTTATTAAAAGAGTTTTAAAAGTAACTCAATAGTAAATGAAATATTGCCCTTTTTTCGCTATGGAAAATTCTTTCCCTATCTCTCTCCAAACATAACATTTATTTCCTATAAAAATTACATAGTTATGTTGTTGATGATAACTTTTCTAGATAGAGCGCCGGTTGTTATTTTCTTTTTCCTTCTGTTTTTTTTGTTTTTTTTTTTTCAGCATTGAAAGTTCGAAGGAAAACTATTTGACAATGTTACTATAAATCTTTCTATAAAGTTTTAGAAACTTCCAAACAGCTACAATCAATATAGAAAAGAGTAACTTTTCAATAAACAAAAAAAAATCATCCAGTATAAATAGTAAAATATATTTCTCTTTCTGTATAGGTTCTATTTGTTTAAATTTAAATATTGTTCCACATGAAAATTCACAATTTAATTTTCTTTTAAATCATCCCTTATCGATTTGAACATAAATATTAATCACACTTACCACCAATAATCTCCGCAATTCAAACACCAAAATCCTTCAC
The DNA here is from genome assembly GCA_949748235.1 of Platypus cylindrus. Lineage (NCBI taxonomy): Eukaryota > Metazoa > Arthropoda > Insecta > Coleoptera > Curculionidae > Platypus > Platypus cylindrus. The sequence continues at coordinate 4,836,701 of OX456491.1, read as the reverse complement.
CAAAAACTATAAAATAGATTCTAAACGTTCAGTTTCTCCATTGAAAATTTCGTTCGGTTTTTCTCCCTACTTGGGAAAACACACAAAAAAATTAAATAAAATAAAGAAGTACTCTATACAGCACTCTGCAAACGCGTGCTATTGCAAATGACGACGCTTTGTCGTTCGTTAGTCCGTCAATATGTTCGTCCGTCCACACGTTCGTCCGTTCGTTTGTTCGTTCAAATCGCTGTCGCTCTAAAAATGTTTCAGAAAAACCTTATAAAATACTACTCCTAGAGCAGGCTATAATGTTGTTGGAAAGAAGAGATGTGGAAAGTTGGAGCGCACAAAAGCGACTGGCGTCATCCACATTTGGACATTCTGACTAGGCTAGATGGCTGCATGACTGACTTTCCTATTGGATCGCTGGCAGGATCCAAATCGGTTACATATAGAATGATAATGATGATAAAATAAAAATCAAATAGACATTAGTTAGATAATATTTTGAATATGGAAATAGAGCACTGACATTTTATTAAGAGAATAGTTTAAAAGGAATATAAAGAAAAGAATAGGTTATGGTGTAGAAACGAAACAATTTTCGCTATCACTATTAGACTAATTTTTTATAGATTTAATGCTGCTTTTTGATAGATATTCAAACTGCTATTGTAAGGATCACTTATGGAACACCCTGTATATAAATTTCTGCATACATATACATATATGTATCTATTTATACTATATAACACAATCCATAATACTAATTACTATGCAGTATTTTCATGGTTAATAAACTAATATTGATGTTATAGATTATTAGAAAGTAATTAAGCTAAATTGATGATCTTTAGATATATTATAGATGTTAATAACTAGCTAAATTAATTATCGGTTACAACAAACAAATAACAATTAAGAAAATTAGAATAAAAAACTTGAAATGACTACTAATTAACCACAGAAAAATAAAGGAAAACATTCTTTTTCGTTGCTTTAACTAAAATTATTAATTAATAGACGGCTGTTAGAGGCTTCCTTAAATGTTAGGTATACATGACTTATTCTAGCGCCTATTAATTACATTTTATTTCCTTTAAACCAATCCGGTATAAATTAAGCAAACAATTTACATTTTACATATTATTATGATTAATATATGGATGCAACAGCTGGAATAACTCTCGCAAGCGCTGATTGCTGAATTCGTGGAATATTATTTGTATATGCATTTTAGCCTTTTAAAGGGTGTGTATTTGCATTTGTGCTTTTATAATGGTATAGGTATGAGCAAATTATTTTTGAATGATTGAATAATAGAAGAAGAAGAGAGGGTGCATGAAACTTTCGTTGTAGCTATAAATAAGAAAACATGTTTTGGGCGATTCGACAACTAATAATCTTCTCAACTATTTTCATACATTTTCTTCTATACAAGGGTGGCAAAGTTATTGATGCATACTGTGAAAATGACACAACCCTACTGTGTGCATTGGCCATCCCGTCACCAATGATGCTTGGCCATGCTTTCGATCATGCGACAGAGAGCCATGTTCGCTATATTGCCGCTCATAAATTTCTCATTCTTTCACTCTATAATAGAGAATCTGTGTCGGGCATTGATGCGAATAAGGCAAATGTGTGTCAGTCAGATCAGCTAACCCACTCTATGCTAGAGAGTTGTTATTTTATTTAGCTATATAGAAAGTACTAGGTACAAATACATATGCGTATGCATTTGTCAGTTGCATCAATGCAAATGAGAATCCATTATTCAGGAATAGTAATAATTCAATATTGTTGAAATGTTGTTAAGATATTTACAATAATTGGATATTATTAATTTCGTTTGCTATGAACGAAATTACATTTTGTTCAGTTTATTTTATAGCTTCGTATTCTAGACTTTTTCTTTGATGAACAAATTCGCTCTTATTTATAAAGTAGAAAAGAACTTAACGTTGTACCCTGTAAACAAGTAAAATTCCATATACGTATAAGTTGAGTATATGTTGCAATAGAAAGAGATGCAAATTTAATTTTGTTTCATAATTCAATATGAAATTTCATTATTCAATTATATAGTTGTTACAGGAATTTGAGAAATTTATTAATATAATTTGCATTGCAGCCAGAATGCATGTATTGAACAACGAAATTGAATTATCGAACAAAATACTATAAGAAATTCATTAATTTGATGAAACAGAAATAGATACACTAAATCGAAAAACACATAAATCACGTATATTTAAAAATCATAATGCACAGCATAATTATCCTAACCTCATTATTCATAATAATATTAATCAACTTGCCGTAACCCATGTTTAACAAGGAGTTAGTAAAAATGGAGGAGTTACAAATTAGTGACGGCCCGGTTTACAAAATGGAGACATAAATCTCTTTCGTAATAATGGAAGGAAACGAAAAAGACTTGTCTTGTCTTATTAATGTCAGTTGAATAAAATGAGAATTGCCTGTTCCAGAAAATTTGTATAGACTAATTGAGTATTTTTTCGTATTATTATTTATGATTATTAATCAAGTCGTTTTCCGTCCGCTACGAAATATGTATATAATTTACTAAAAAAAAATAAATGATCGAATCACAAATTACCATTAACAACATCCACAACAACAACAACAACAACAAATTAGAAACAGTTTAAAAAAAACATGTTTTTTTTCCTCTTTCAATCTGCAAAACTTTCTGTTCGACTCTACGGTCTTCTCTACTCCGGAATTCTATAAAGCTCTATGGAACTCCAGATCCATGGGATAATAACGTAGATATGTAGGTAACGATGATTAACGATATTATACTCATCCCCCTTAGTGCCCCCTTCGTTCTAGCTCCTAAGAGAAACTTTACTTTTTTTTTAGTTTCTCTTCTCTCACTCTCTCTCTTGTTATCTTCTTTTTTTATCGTTTTACTTTTCAAAAGTTTCCACAAATGATTGTGTGTTGCAAGAAAGAAAAAAAACTAACTTATATCTATATCATACATCGTATATACGTAGATGTGTATATTGTTGGTTAGTTTTTAAAAACTTTTTACCTTGTTAAAGTCAAATTAAAGTTAATTTATTTATGCATCAGTTCTATTATTATTAGTGAAGTGAAACGTATGCAGTTAAGGTCAAGGAAAAGATTCTGTTTGTTTTTATACAATTAAATGTAAATATTGAATTTTCTTTTTTGGTATTTCAAATGAAAGCTGATAACACTTTTATTCGAATTCGAGAAAGTATACTTTTGAAATCAATTCAAATTGAGCATACGTAGAGTAGAGAGTAAAAGTAGTAAGAGGTAGGAGTAATAAGATAAGTTATAGAAGGATTATTCGACTCATCTTTTACGTTTTTTCCATAAACATTGTCTGCCTATTCCGCAAATGACCTTGAGGAATAGCGAAATCCATGAAACTAAGATTACATGTTCAAGTGCACCTTGAATAATAACTTAGCACAGGTTTTGCTTGTGCTGCTTATACAGGCTAATTGCTTATTCATTGATTTTATATTAAACACATTTCCTATCAAAGTATATAGGTATTATATTATACCTATATATTATTATTATACATAAATTTACATATAACTAATTTTCTAGTAAAATTACGCAGCCATTATTTTACAATTAATTATATAGTCAACTGCTTCTTTTTTAAGTTACATAACCGCAAAAACTACCCATGCACGAATCCAGATTAGTTGTGTTCAACACGTATTAAATTTACCAACAGACATTTATTTTAAAAATAAAATAATTTCCATTGTTTCCCAACTAATAGAAATAATGTAAAGGGTAGTTTTCATTTAATACCGTTTAATAATTGGGCCTATGAATTCCACTTTTTGTAATTTATTTTTATCATTATTTTAACGAATTGAATTTCGATCACTTTAATACAGGAGGTATAGAAAATGTAATATATTAAATTAAATTTAAATTTTATAGATATAATATGTATCCGTTTATTGGATGCATATACTATTACTATTAAACTAATTGCAGGAATTTTATTTGTATGAAAAAATTGATTTCTGCGTATCCATCATAATTAAAATTCGCAATAACCGGATTTCATTAATGCTGACAGCAAACTTTAACTAATTTCTCTATATAAATGGCATACAGTAAGATTCTGTTGTATTTTAAAATTTAAACGAATTGAGGGAAATTGCCCCGCATAATATTCTCCTAGGTTTTTCTATAATATCTACTCAGTTCCTTTGATAAAACAACTGATCAAGGATATTTTTACTGATACCCAACTAAAACAATTTAATAAACAGACATTTATGTACTATACTATCTGTCAAACAAAACTAATGGCTTTCAAATAGTTAGTTGGTTTGTTAGTTACTAGTTAGTAGTAATAATGATGATGATGAGATGATGACAATGGTGAAGGTAGATTTGAACAAAGGTCCTTTTATCTTATGTAATGTCATCTGCTCGAATGTCTATTTGTCTGTCTGTCTGTCTAGTTTGTCTGTTTGTCTTTAATTAACGAACAGATGACAATGACATCGTGAAACTTTCATTTCATGTTGGTAATAAAATAAATCAATTTCACTTAATATAAAAAGAACTTAAAGCAGTAAGTGAGTGGAAATGTTATTAATTTATTAAAATAAATTGAGAAGTTGAATCAAGATGAGGAAATAAAATTATAAGCATCAGTTGCGTTTTTTTTATCGCTCGTTTTTTTCATTGAATATTTTATTTTATTACGTTTTATTTTTTTTCTATATCAAACCAAACGTCCGTCTTTTCACATTATGATCCATATTGAATCCCCAATGGGAGATTGAGGAAAATTGAAAAATCATTGAAAAAGATAGATATCGCAAGCAAAAGACATATACGTACATATATATAAAAAGACTTTCATTCAATCACTTGTCGACAAAATCTCTCTGGGAATTATACATAAATACATACATAAATGTAATATAGAAAATACTATTGAACTATAATAGGTATTTTGGAATCTAGATAGATTGTCCACATCACATAAACTTGTCTACAATAGAATTTATTTCATAGTGAAGAATTTCATGTCTTTATAGTATATATTATGTATTTTGTAAATAAAACTTCATCTTTTTTGAAGGAATGTACATATGTGTGTGTGTATAGGTAATATAGCGACATAGTAGTGAATTTCATTCATTTTATGAATATATAGAGAGAAAATATGAAATTTTATTAATTTTTTTTTTCCAGTTTATGAATACTCTTTGACAAAATAACGGAATAAATTTTACAATAGTGGAAAAAGTTGCAGCCAAATTTTTATCGGTCTCTTCAAATATGATTTGCGAAATTCACATTGCACAAACTTCACATTGTGGCGTAACCAAATTGAAAGCGAGTAGAATGTCGTTAGTCTATGAAATATTAAATATTGCATAAATGTGCAATAGGCCTTGTATAGATAACATATTAATACATATATTCTATATATGTATTGCTCTTCGAAGCAAAATAATAAGTTTTTAATGGTGAATGAAAAAAAGAAAACGATTCAGTAAATTTATCAATAACATATTACACAAATTTGACATTGCTATTGCACAAAAAAAACGAAACAAATTCTACATAGAATTGAAAGTAAGTTAGTCAAATGACGATCAAAGCCCTTCAGTGATATCAACGTATTGCACCAATGTGCAATAGATAAATACATATTGCACAATTAACTGTATAAATTTCATAATATTGTGGGATATAGAATCAATAAGGTCTAATTGATCTATTCATATTATCGGGTCAATTATTAACATTGCTAAAAGCTGCTAGATATTGCACTCAATTAAACATAATAATTGAACTGAATTACTGTTTGATTATTAATCAAACAATCAACACACAATTAATTCAACAACAAAACTAAAAAATTATCTCTATGTTCATCCGATGTTTATCAACTTAGTTATATTGCACAATTAACTAATGAAAGTAGGTACATATACCTATGTATATCTTGACATACTTTTATTAGTTTATGAAGTTTATCCAAACAAAATTAACACATCAAAGGAACGCTACACGCATTTTTTGGAATATGAAACGTATATCCCTATCACCATAATATCAATATGCTACCCACAACCCTTAACTTATTTACCACCTTATATTAGGTATATAAGGTATATTTAGCCTACTTTCATTTCCCTCTTTTCGCAATGGTTGGAATTACATTTTCGAGCTCAGTTTCCTTAATATTATTACCTAATAGAAGTATCGACAAGAGGCACACATATAGAAATCCCTTGGGGATCGACATGCATTGAAGTTGGGGCTAGAACGGGAGAGGGGAAGGAGATTTCACTTTCATATATATTTTTTTTACTTTTAAAAGAAAGACAATTTTAAAAGAAAAGATTTGGATTGACAGGAAAGGTAATTTTAGGTAAAAAGTATTTTTTTTTTCTTCTTTCCCTAGAGATTAACAATTTTTTTGTTTTTCGTTTTTTCTTTTATAAAGTTGGCTTGTACAGTGCCGTGAATATTTTATATATAATTGCTCTGTAATTTAATAAAAATTTAATTATTTCAGGCGAACAAAAGAAATTAAAATTTTTTACAACAAAATGCAATGCTTGATTTAACATTTAAATGAGTAATTAAAAGAGCATTTAAAAGTAGGTATACAAGTTTTAAAAAAATTGACAATTTAATTAAATTGTTAAATGAAATTTTCATGTTCGGCGAGTATATGCATAACAAAATATTAAAATTCATATATGAAATAATACAGCATAAACTTTAAATAAATGAAAATCCTTTAATTTTCTTTTATTTAAACCTTTCCGGACCCTCATCTGCTCACTACGGCCAATCTATTTGTTTACATCCAAAAAAAAAAAAAAAGAAAAGGAAAAAAATCAAAAATCTAAAAGGCCTTTCCTTTCGTTCCCGGCCATGTTACAACTCCTACACTCTCCAGCTCTTTCATTTCCTTCCCTTATCCTCCATTATTTCATCCACATATCAAAATGATTGATGAAATAAATCCCTTCTATCGAAAAATTTCGAGGAAAAAGACTACCATCTTGAACAAACTTTTTAAGACAATGAAGAGAACAAATGTTGCAAAGGAAAAATTTCCATATTTTTCCATTATTTCCGTTATATTTTTTTTGATTTTCATACAAGTTTGGGAATATTACACTTTTACTATTGCACACTAATATAATGCCATTATTTTAGCACAGAATACCTATCAGTAAGCAATGTCACCTCAGATACACAACTGTGTCTTGTATATACCCATTTACACTGTGGTCTTTTAGAATTATACAGAAAATTGGAATAATCGCCAAAAATATTGACAGTTTGGCTACTGTGGATATACTTTGGATTTTACCATTGAATAAAAAAAAAATTAAATAAAATAAACGTAACCACTAAAATTATCAAACGCGGACAAGTCAAATCTAATTTCGAAAAGTTGTAAATTTAGTTTTAATTTAAAATGTGAGCAGAAACTTTTTCATAAAAAAAAACTAATTAAAAGTATTGCAGCTGTTTGACATTTTATTTCTGATTAAAAAGTTTTTTGGTTTCTTGGAATAAATCTTAAACATGAGCGAAATAGAATTTTTAATAGTGCTACTATGTATACTAATAGAACTACAGTAAATTAGAAAAGTTTTAGTTTATGTAATTGATTTGGATTTTTGTTTGAATTTTTTGGCTATGCAAATGAAAATTGGTCTGTCACGAAGTTATTGTATCTCGAATGGCATTTATTGTCTTATAATATAGAAAGAAACAGTAGCTCTCAAAGTTGGTTATGGCTATATTATCTTCCAATGAATTTGGCCCAGCGATATTATAATATGTGATGCTCCTGTGTAATCTGCTTATATATATATATATAGATTAAGTACCTAATCTATATACGATGAAATATTATATCAGCTCCTATATCAACTCATAATACTTCTAGTTCTAAATCATCAATGAACAGAGATAATTTTTTTTAATCAATTCTAAAGAACCAAAACAACAAATTCCAAAACTAGGTCGTAAATAATAAATAGTAAATTTATCTATAATATTCAGCGAAGAATAAGTTCCAATATCCAAATCCAACAACAACTAGAACCATAAATTTTACTTAATCTAATTAAATAGGAATACAGAGTTGTATACATTTTATATAATAAATAGAGTCACTCGATATACTATAGTATAGCATAATACTAGGATTTAAGCAAGTACATAAAGTATAGTTGGTCATTTAGCTTATCATAAGAGATTATTGCACAACTAAATGATAATAATAATAATGAGAGTAATAATATGATGCAATCAATGCTCCTTTTAAACTAGGTTGCTATAATCCATTATATATACTATACATATAGGATACGTAAACCTATATAACGTAAACATATAAAAACTGGATGGAATCCAAGAAAGTCATAAGAATTTAGGTCGAAGATTATATAATATTTGCCATCTAGAATCTTATTAAGGGTGTATTTTGCTTTTATATGAAATCGATTAAGATTTAAACTACTTTTAGGTATAAAGATAAGAAGAACTTGCACAGCAATAGTTATACCTCCTTATTACTGTTGCTCTGAAAATAAAACTGGTTGCTTGGAATTAGTATGTATTAAACGGTTATTTTGAGCTTATTTGTTGTATTTGGAAATTTGCAATTATTTCAACATGTGCATTGCACAATTTTAAATATTTTACGCGGTCATAATGTCAGGAATCATCAGCATGAAAGTTCATGCAATTTTTTACGGTGGATTTCAATATCCAGAATATTGAAGTTTTTTTTTTGTTCAAATTATGCCAGCAAACATGATGTTTATGTTAACTATTTGGTGTAAATAATGCGCGCAAATATGAAGAACAATAGATACTATATCATTTTAATTTAGTAAAGAGTATTATCGATTCAAGCAAATATTGTTTTTGAGCAAATATTTTCATTCTGGCGGTTGCTTATCTGCATTTCATCATTGAAACAGTAATAGAAGAAAAGGTTTCTGGTTTTCATCGGAAAATCCAGAAAATATGCACTAAAACAACATGATATTCAAATACCTAGATGGAAAACGAATTAAATAATATTGATCGTAACTAAATAATAGGAATTATTTTCATATATGTGCTTATATTATAATAAGTCCTATATATAATAAAAATTTTGATTCTAAAAATAAAACTTTTTCCTAGTTTTCCCATTCTTCTATTATTTTGCCTGACATTTTTCGTTTCATTCTTTTTTTGAAATGAGTCGCCGGAAAGGCGTCTTCAGCTGGCTCCAGGACGTCCGGCGTCCTATATTCATTTGGCATCTCCCTTTTTGTATGTATGTATATATGTATATTGTATATACAGCAGAATAGCAGATCAATTTTTCGAATGTTAAAATCTAGGTGGCATAATATTCATTCCCCTTAAAGTTCAATAAAACTAGCTAAACAATATGTAAGTATAGAGAATTTTAGATTTGCTTCAAGCAAGTCCTTATAAAATGACCAATAGAAATTTGGAAGTTTGAGAATTTAATTCTTTGTGCCTTACCAGGGTTAGGGGGGAAGGGGGTGAGCGATACACGTTATTGCGTATCGATATCTCTAAATATCGATACATCGATATACAATATATCGAATATTTCCGTATCAAAGTATCGATACGAGCCGATATATCGATATATTGAATTATTGTCGTATCTTCCTTCGGAGAAGGAATAACCATTTAATTCTTTTCTTACTACCTTATATATTGTGGGTGTGGGTAACTGTAAATGAAACCCATCGGGTCGATTATATATCTATACATATTGGTCATTGGGGTATTGATGGTATACCGATATACCTCTACGTATCGATATTTCGATATAACGATACGTATCGACAAAATATATTGCAAGACCGATACGCCCAAATGTATCGATACGTATTAATATATCGCTCAGACCTATGCCATATCTATTAATTATATAAACATTTTTTTTGAACTAACGTCAATTAGTTAATTATGTAATCTAAAGTAAACACATTTACTTTTATTTGCTTTTTTTATCTAAATTCCTTGTATAACTATTATCAACATCTTTATTGATCTAAAAACACCAAAGACGCCAATTAACCATAATTTAGTATTTTCACCATTTGTAATGATGAATTGCATTAGATACATTGGAAAATCGAAAATACTGGAATTAATAAATATTCCAATACCAAAAATAACTGAACCCAATCAGGTTTTAATTAAAACAGCTTTTGCGGGAGTGTGTGGAACTGATTTACATATAATTGCAGTAAGTTCACTAATACGCTATAAAATAAATATAAATATATCAAATACACTTAGTATTAATTAACATTAATCGATCTATAGGGAAAATTTCCATGTAGCGATGAAGCAGTTATATTAGGACACGAGTTTTCTGGAACAGTAATTGATGTTGGATTACACGTAAAAAATGTTAAACAAGGCGATCAAGTATCGATTAATCCTAATGAGTAAGTTTTGACAGGAAAACTTACTCATGACACCAAAAAACACTGTTTTGACAGGACATCAAAAAAAAAAGATGTTTGAAAGTTTAAAACTTTCTTATTGAATTCAGATTAAAGGTACCCATTGGTGAAATATTTTTTGTAGAGGCTGCCAATGTTGTAATCATTGCACATCTGGTAATCCCCATTATTGTGAAACAAACGGTATAAGAAATGCGATAGGAATTTACCGAAACGGTGGCTGGGCAAATTATGCCTTAATACCTATGTTTTTAGTTCATAAATTACCAGAGTCTGTTACTTTAGAAGAAGGTACTTAAAACAAATTAAGTCCTAGAAAGCTAGTATACTGCAACTTCTGCATTTTGCCCTTTCGTTATATCACACGAGTCTATAAATTTTTGGTACTTTGTCAGGATTTACTTGAACTTATTTATATCATTTACATGTATAATTGCATATAAAATTTTATTAAGGAGCTCTAACAGAACCAATATCCTGTATATCGCACGGTTGGGACTTGCTATCGCCTGTGCCAATTGGATCTCGAATTCTAATACTCGGTGCTGGAATTATAGGAAATCTATGGGCATGTTTACTGCATCTTCAAGGACTAAAAAATGTTACAATCTCCGAACCAAGTGTAAATCGATTAAATTTACTAAAAAATTTAGGTAAATAAATTATTTTTTATGTATCTACTCGTACGGCTTATATGAAATGGCAACTTATTCAATTTTGCTTTATTCACCAGATACTGGCTATAGTCTTATCACTCCTCAGCAACTAAAGACAAATCAGGATTGTGATCCAGATTATCTATTTGACGTTGTTATAGATTGTTGTGGATTTTGTCCAGCTATTGAACAAGGTTTAAATTTATTAGATAGAGGAGGAAAATTATGTTGTTTTGGTGTTGGACCTCCAAATGATTCGTTCAAGTAATTTATCTCTTTAATTAATTATAAAGAAAAATTACTAACTCTTTATAATTGTCAGAGTTTCAACGATGCAGATATTTCTTAAAGAAATTCAAATATTTGGAGTCAACACGAATCCATTTAGTTTTCCTAAATCTCTAGCTTTTGTTAAGGCATTGGGACAGAGGTATTTGAATTACAAAAAATTAGGCATTCAAGTTTTTGAACTAAATGATTACCAAAAGGCTTTTGATTTATTGAAAGGAGGAGAAATTTCGAAAGCAATGTTCAGATTAAATAGAGAATGCGAATATTTATTATAATATTATTTATGAAATATTTATTCATAGAAGTTATAAATAAATCGATGACCCCTTACGCCCAGCATCTCTCACTTTGATTTTGTAGAATATATCTCAAAACATGTTTTTTTTATATATATTTCGAACGACAGTCGTACATCGACCATTGTTTTAGCCGATACGACTTTTGATCTTAGTAATAAGGCGATTGTGCAATTTGAAAAAAATTTATGGCTACTTTTACCATCAAAATTTGGGTGGCGCCATCTTTTACATAATAGCGAAACTGATACCGGCATTTACAGATTTTCCAACATATTTCTGTAATGGTGATCTGCGAAAATCTGTTCATGTCGGTACTAGTTTGACTATTATGCATAAGATAGCGCCACCAAAATTATGATGTCAAAAGTAGCTACAAATTTTGTTTATTTTCACTTAACTACTAAGATGTAGTTCACAGAAAGACGTATTTACAAAGCAAATTATTGAAGATCAGTACTTTATTGGCTACGCTTTATTACAACTCAAATATTCCATAATTATTCGTGAACATTGATTTTAACCTATGAATTGAAAAATCATCAATTACTTTATGGAAAATAAACTTGAATTAAAACTAAACATTAGTTTAAAAATATGTCCCAAAATAATTTAAGGCGTGAAGTTTTACATTGTTTTAAATCGTTGCATAACGCTAGAAAACTAGTTTTCAATGGTGACGAATTCGCATTAACTGAAGGTAGAAAGAAAATTAACGAAGAGTTTAAAAAACAGAAAGATATTCAGGATATTGAAAAAATTCAAGAATTAATAAACTATTCAAAAGCATCGGAAATTGAGCTTCGAACATGTATTATACAAGCTAAAGAAGTATCACCTGGTGTATATCAAGCACAAATTACAAAGGATACATTAAAATTAGATAATGTTCCATTTAAATGTGATACTGAAGATAATAGCGATGTTTCTTTACATAAGACAAATACAAAATGTAGTTAAATGAATATAAGATTGACGGTATTGTGCAATTTATTAATTCCAATGGAATAGAAAGTTAATTTTGTATATTTGATTTGCGTGATTGGCAAATTGCTTTGTTATAGAAATTTAAAGCTTTAACATAAATTAAGATGCAATTTATTAGGATAGGTAAACTCAGTGTAGCAGATATGTAGATAAATAAAAACGAAATCTGATACATATTTATCTTTATTCACAGATTTAACATTCAGGATAAACACTTATTTTTTTAGAATTTTTAATATCAAGACAAGAAACTAACTACGAATATATATCTAAGTATTAACATTTAAAGATTAAAAATTAGAAAAACATTACAATTTTTAAATATTCAGTTAGAAGTGGTTACATCACATAAAATTAGTTGAATTGATTAAATTCACCGTACCATATCATAAGTAGCAGCTAATGTAATACTGTATATGCAAATACTTAAGCATCTTCTACATGTTCTTCAGGTACATACTTTGCGATATAGGTATAATCATAATATCTTTCCTATTTTCCAAAACAGCCATTTCACTTTGAGTTAATTGTGGAAGTGTTGATTGATCGACATAAACACTTGTGTTGTCATTCATATTAGTCTCTGATGGTGTTATTTGATCTCGAATATCATTAGTGTGAGTATCCATTTTTCTTATTTTACCTGGATGGATAACAAGTTGCTCATCAATAGTTTTATCTTTTAGATTATCAATTACTTGTAATTGAATGCGATTAGTTGAAATTTTGTCTTCACTCATTTCCTGATTATTATCCCACAATCTGGAGTCTGAATGATGATGGTCCATTTGACTTTCTATGGGTTCGGAGTCTTTTTGTTCGGTAGCCAGGGCTACACCTCTTCTACTTGAATCATCTAATAGTGGTTGGTGTTCATTTAGTTCTTGTTCCATTGCGTTTTGTCCATCACTATGAAATTTCCCATTATCCTGCTTATTTAGTTTGTCAATAATAATTAATGGCGGTAAATTATCAGCATTTCCTTTATAAGGGAATCCAGAATACAAGCCTTTTAATAACAGTTCAATTGTTGTGCAATTTTTCTGAACATTATCAAGGTGGAAATTAACCGCCGGCATGAATCGTACTGGATCCTTTTCCATATACTGCAATATTTGATAGCAGTATGTTATCCATTTATTTTTTGTCTCATTAAAAGTGGGAAAAAGTGACGGTATAACTTCTGAGGGTGTTTCATTGGGTATAGAAGAATCGTCGGTTGGTCCAATAATTGCCTCTGGATTACGATCGATTATGTTTTGTTCTTCATCTAGATAATCTTGATATTCAGGTAAAAATGTATTTTTCGGTCTCAATATTCCTGTGGCAGTAAAATAGAGTGCTACTTTTTGATCAATCGTAAATAATGGAGCAAAAATATTATATTGACTTATTACTTCGGCAATATGCTCACAATATTTATTTTTTATTCCAGTAGCACATGTACAAACATTATTAAGCATATCTACTTGATAGAAAGCTTCTGGTGAATCACCGAGTATTGGTTTAAACAAATATTGGTGATAACCAATATCTTGAATTTTCAATTTATCGATTGGTTTTTGTAGATATTCATCGCTCAGTATAATACTTCGTTTACATAAAATCATTTCAATCATTCGAGATTTATAAAATTTTTCAAATGCGGAACACATAAAATCGAGAATTTGTGTTGCATCGAAATGTTTTGTTCTTTTTAATGGTACATCAGCTAACAGTCTGAATAATCTGAAACTAATTTCCGCTTCATCGTAGTCGAATGATTCAAAGTTTCGAATACTACAAAACAAATTAAAGCAGTAGAAGTATTATTTGATTCTTCTATAATTATTCGATTCTATATAATAAATGTAAATTTCGGAGATCTTTTTTTTTTTTGTTTTGACTTACCGATAGAATAAACACCATGATGGAATAGTTTTATACATTTTATCCACATAATCTAAAAATTTCTGTTTTGAACATTCCACAGCTAAAACCTGCTTGGATACCTCCAATGTTTCCTCAGTATCAGAAAAAACAACATCTCTAAATAGTTTATAATACGATTCTTTTGTACCTTTTACAATTTCCTGTCTGAATTTGAACGATTTACGATAATTTATTGAAAACAATTATCCCAAATCTTACCTGATATCATATAAATGTTTCCAGCATGAATTCAACGTATAATAAAAACTGATAAGGACTTGAGATGATGGAAAATGATTTCGTTCAATTAGTTCTTCCATGATTTCTTCACTGGTAAGTATTATTGATGGTTGGACATGAACCATTTCGAAAAATAATTTCAATCCTTCATTGAATGCATTCATTTCTGAACTATTTGTTATTATACAACTGATTGGTAGTGCACCAATAGATGATTGAGCTAGAATGAAATACATTCTGTACCCTTTAATATCGTTGGTAGTTGAATGGATGAATAAGGTCTCTAAAGTTTTCGAAACTTGTTTAATTGACCGTTGCATTAATGGTGTACATAAACATATTGTAAAATTGGATTTTTTTGCCGTTATTTTGTATAACGTGCCATTTCTTTCTTTGTACGAATTTAAAATCTCTTCCACATTTCTCACTGTAAATGTTGAATATGATTTTTTGATTTTCATTTTCTCTTCGATATTATGCACATTCCTTAGAGCAGTCACATCGCTGCGTCTTGGAAAATAGCGGCGGTCATCAATTTTCGTTTTATAATCTGCACCAAATTCCTCAGATTTAATTGTATAATATGTAAAATATGCTGAAGAACACGAATGGCCTTTATTTAGTAATTTCAGTATATCCTGTTTAATTTCCTCAGTTAATGGTCGTATATTTAGGACGTCTACAGCATCCAGTTTATGATTATGATCTTCACTAAATTCAAATAAACATGGATATTTATCATCTAACAATAATCCATGATATTTGGATTTTCTATATAGTGAACTTCTACGAATTGTTACAATCAGCCTCGCTTTGCAGCCGATGTTACGCGATCTTTTATGTTTTAGATTTTTGGTTTTTGAACGACGTCGTGTCGACATATGGCATCCATAATATCTTTTAAATAATGTTAATGTTCTTTGTGAACTTTTATCAAAATGTTTCGTATGTGTTACTGTCCATGATACTTCTGTTATTTCCTGGATTTGCTCTACTACATTCTGAAATTAATGATATAAATGGCATCGATAAAAGTCTTGAAAATCAATACGATTACCCAGAGCATTTCTTCATAGCTTACCTCAACTTGTTCCCTTGTATTAACCGCAATCAAATACACATTTTCTTTAAGTTTCTTATTTGGAACTTCGAGTTTTTTCATTACTAAATCCACATCGATTTTATACATTTTAGATTCCTTTTCTGTAATCTTATTGCATTCTTGTAATTGCCCTTTAACATTTTTTGTTTCGGTATCTATATTTCCGTTTTCTCTGTCACCAATTTGAACGCGATTTGTAGTATCTAATGCTATTTGAGTATCATCGCTCGACATTATTGATTTTTGTTCGAGTTTAGTTGAAGAAAATGGAACACAAATTACAAGATTCTAAACTTATCAATGGAGGTGAAAACTGCAATCGATAAAAGGATAGAGGATAGAGAGATTTAGGGAGTATAATGATCTGTGTTGCCAAATTTTTTTGAGTAATGATACGTGTATTTCATTCAATGTTTTTATATAAGGATTGATTTAATTAAATAAAAAGTACAAGTTGTATTCTGTAATTTGCAGCTAGTTTCTATTGAAACATTGGCGTCTTGTTCTGAAGATACGTAATATAATAGTTATTTTATATTTTTGGCATTTTGCATTTCCAACTTTCATCTGGATTCGCCAATTATTTGACATGCGTAGAAATTCAGCATGTTTTCACTAAATTTAAAACGAATTAAGCAAATGTATGTATTTCTTTAATTAAATTGTTCAGGTAATAATCTTAATTAACAAAACATTCCAAAAATATACACTTAACTTTACATTTGACTAAAGTACTCTGTAAAAAAATTGAACTTTGCCCTTTAAACAAAAGAAGTTTTTGCATTTCTATATTATATATATAATACTATGATGTATTATATATACATATGTATATTGCGTAGTATTATGTAATACTATTACAGTATGTATTTATGTATGTGTATATATATAATACACACTATAATATTATGTACAGCATTTTGTGTAATGCTTCTAACCTTATAAATAATTAACAAATAATTTTAAATGATGATTAAGTAAGATGTTAAAATTATTGAGTATTGAGTATATGTATATAAAATATCAAATATCTAACAATATTTATAAGTGTATAAATAATCTCACTATAATGCATATATTGACAGGATATTGACTAGCAGACTTTTTACTTCATTTCAATATACAACATAATAAAAAAAACTGGCAAAACTTTTTATAGTAGTGCATAAAATAGTAAAAGTGTAACAAGTTTAAGATATAAATTAGCAACTCATCCCTTATTTCGATGGATAATAATATACATATATAAACTTCAATTTACGCTATCGTAAATCACTAATTATTATCATCAGATTTGTACATACAATACACAATTTATCAAATTTAAGAAATAAAAAACAGAAATTTAAAAATAATGACTAATTATTATCATAATATATGGAAGACGACAGTTTATTTAATGAGATTTTCATAGATAGATTTTTAGCTACGTTAAATTGTGCGTTCTAAATTTAATTAATGATGTCCTAAAAAGATCTTTTATATTGTCATAAGTCGCGTAGCTGATACCAACAGCTATAGGACCTTTTATCCAGTTCATTGATAAGCCTTTGTAAAATCCTTTTATAATTCCTTCAGTCCTAAAATTACATATAATAAAATAGCATTGTATACTAATAAATAAATAACTAAATAAACTAAATGCTGTATTCACTCACTTATAAACTACAACAATTGTCCGATACATATTAGGATATTTTCCTTCGTGATCTGTTTGCATTCGACGTCTAACAATATCGAATGGATAACTACTAGTTTGACCTAATATGCCAGCTACTGCACCAAAACCTAATGAAGCTATTGGATGAATTACATAGGAATTATCTACTTGCTCTAAAAAAATGGTTTGTAAATTAATTATTGCTTTACACTTTATACGAGATTATATGATTTATACTCATGGGAATTGCTTACGCTTTATAGAAGAGGAAGCAATTGCAATACAGTATATAAATGGATCAGTATGTTGTCCATGAGAAAAATAAAATCAAAGCACTAGCGGTAAGTAGAAAATCAAACATAAAGTTGTTAACGTTATCAGTACTGTAATTGTACTATACCTCTATAAAACTTTTTTAGTGAATCATAGGTAAGAAATGACACACCAGCATAAGGTATTACGCCGACAATAGTCGGTATGAATCCTTTGTAGAATGCAGCAACACCTTCAAAAGAATAAATTTTTTGAAAGACCTGAAAAAGCAACATTTTATTTAGAAAAGAACGTTAAATAAATCTTCACATTAATATTACATGACGTAATGTAGAATATTGGAGCTTATGCGTTACAGCCATTCGAGCTCTCGCTAAATCTAGTGGATAAGTTAATGTTTGAGATGTTACCCCTGCTAATGAACCTGCCAAAAACAGCTTTTCAGGAGATCTAAAAAATATACGACGATATCGAATTTATAAATTTTACATTTGTATACTGAACTAAATTGCTCACCCATTATTTTGATCAACTTTTAACAGACGTTTCCATTGTTCGTGTGATGTAAATTGAATGGCACAATATGGTACAATTCGTGCCATTGTTGCACTGTTTCCTCTCCATAATGCACAACAACCTTGTTTTTTAAATGTTTCTATAATAAATCTGAGTGCTTTTTTCGTTGAATATGATTTCTGACTGAAAAATTGCACCGAAAAAAATACAATCAACCAAATCGACGTATATGAGCTACGTATATTTTATTTACCAACCTAATTTGAAAATTGATTTTCGTTCTATCTAATGGTGCAATAGTTGTTTTTGCTAATGCTCCAGCTATCGCACCAGCAGTTAAACTTGTTAGGACAATTTCACTGTTACTTAATTGTTTTAGTTTTGGATCTTGACTTTGTTCACTTTTACCCATAGCTGCCAAATTGATTTCAGGACATTATTTATTGTCGTAGAACGAATTCACTAAAAAAAAAAATAGAGATTAATTAACATGACCTACTAATAATAATTGAGTATTAAAAGTCTTTGTCTTGTAATTAGCATCATTTAGTAGACCAGTTAAACAATTACTGCAATCATTTCTAATAAGATATTATTTTATACGATCTACTCTATAAAAAACTAACGATCCAATTCAAAACCACTAGAAAAAAACTTATAGAGTTTCTCTGCAGAGCCTCGGATATCGTTCAATTTTAATAATTTGTCTAGTATTCTTCGCACCTATTTCAATTTCCCGTGAATATAAATTTAAGTGTGTTAATTGAAAATAATATACGTAAGACTAAATAAAGATTTCCTAATTTACATGTTATTCGGATAAACAAGTGTAAGCAAAATACGTAACAGATATTTTTTTTTCTTTTTATTTTTTCATTGCGATGTTTCCGTTTTGCGAATAACAATTATCCGCCAAAATAGTAAACTAAATAAATAAATAAAAGCATCAAAGGGCAAACAGGATTTTTATATTATAAAATTGAATTTAACTAATAAACAGATGAGTTCAAAGTATTTCGGCGTTATGCGCGTTTTGGAAATTGCAATAAAATAAAAACATATATGCAATGATAATATGATTCAATTTATGCTTGAACCCTTATAAATTGTAAAGACAAATTAAACGAAAACAATAAAAAAACAAATTCATTTTGCCAAATTTTTTTTAACGAGCGTGTTTGATTTATTTCCAAAAAAATATAAGAAA
Organism: Platypus cylindrus; assembly: GCA_949748235.1. NCBI lineage: Eukaryota > Metazoa > Arthropoda > Insecta > Coleoptera > Curculionidae > Platypus > Platypus cylindrus. The sequence continues at coordinate 4,817,045 of OX456491.1, read as the reverse complement.
AGGCTACCTACATATTCTCATGCATACTTTAATATATTATAAATGACTTTTTTTTACGCAAACCTACCAAAGTTCCTTTTGACAAATAATTCCAAAAAAACATAAAGTTGAGTCAGTTTAAAAAAAAATTTGATGTTACTCGAATGAACTTTGAGCGTTGGGAAACACGCATTATACGTGTATAATAAATATCTGTATTTTTTTTCATATTAAATACTTCAATATACATATTTATTTATTAACGGATTAAATTTAGCTACAGTTTATTAAAAATAGAAAAAATAGTAAGAATAACAATGCGTATTTAAAAAAAATCACACTTATTAGGAACATTAATGGAAATCTGGCAAAAAAAATAATACATAAAGTAAACATATTCAAAATATTTATATTTGCATAGCTAATAAATACAAATTAAATGCTGCAATATACTTTTTTTTAAATATATTTGTATATTTATAGGCTATAGGTTGCAAAAGGTCCGTAATTATAATTTTGTTATTTGTCTTTCCACAGAGTAGTAAACTTCAAATTAAAGTCACTAAACTTATGTGACCCGTAAAACATTTTTAATAAAACATACATTTCAATTTGTCTTTAGTATCATTTTTATTAGCTTAAAAAAATATAATAAAGCAATTTAAATTTCAAACTAATTATGGCTTATATAATCTGTTTTTTTAATATTTTTTTTTCAATAATCATTTGTTTACTTACCGATTAAATATCGTCTTGATTATTTACATTAAATAAAGACATATCATATACATACGTAATTAATTTAGTACTTAACTGTTATTAATTCTTTTTTTGTTCATTTATCGATTAAACAACGAGCATTAACTCTAATTGCAAAATTTCTGTACCTACATCGATGTTTGAATTGAAATAACAATTTATATTTTTAAAAAAAATATAGGTACCTATTGTACGTTTTCTATTATTGATAAACTTACATGGCAGCACTGCAGTTGTTTATTTATTTCATTTGAATTGATTAGAATAATCGTAGTAAAAAACCATATATTAATTTATGTTAAAATCAATCAGTACCAAAATATTTACTTTTCATCATTCATATTTTGACAATTAAAAATGAAAGCAACTAATATTATTATATAAAACTAGTTATTTATTATCTTTTTGTCTCACAAATCATTTATCAAAACAACAAATCAATAATGCGTACTTTGGACCTCGTACTAAGCTGATTTTAAATATTATTATAGATATACCTATATACAGGTACCTTCACCTGAGTACTAGCTACTTTCCTACACCTGTCGACTGTCTAAACTGGATTAATTTGAGATAAAGGCAAAGCAATAAAAGTTTGCTAACAATTGTTTGTTTTCGTGTTAAATCAAAGTTAAATAAAAATTTGTATAAAAATAATGGTAAGAAATTAAAAATCTTGTGTTTTACTCAAGTGTAGTTTTTGTTTCATTACTTCTAGGCGACATTTTTCAGAGAACAGGACATTGACGGTAGGTATGTGAATTAATTAATTTAAACAAGAATGAATGACGAGCTTGAATTTGTTCTAGCTGTGTCTAAAGTAAAATTATTATGAATCAAAATATGATTGAATTGTATACAATCTGGAAAATGTATGTTATGATCGCATTTAACGCTATTTTCAGTTTGTACTATATAAAATCTGAACTGATAAGATAAAGCTGATAGAGTCAAACAACACGCATTTCGACAAAAAAAGAAACAAAATTTAAGTTATTTTTTTTTCTAATTGTCGCTCACCTAATTAACCGCCTACCGAATACTACATAATTATTATTTTATTATGCACATCGAAATTTATCGAAGGATTCTTTTGCTATAAATACATAATCATAAAACTCTTCGTATTATCAGTAAAATAATACTAACAATAACATTAGGTAAACAATAAACTCCATTTGATATATAGACTCCACTGATATACTATCATGTTTAATATGATTATATTTATACATATTTTCTGATTGATATAAACTGGTGTTCATATCCGATATTATTCGAATTTGAGCATAATTGTTATCTTCATATTTGCTCAATTCTTTTCAAGTCGAACAGATTATTTGTTATACTACAACTGAAGTTTGTGGTTGTTGTTAATCTTAGTTCATCTTAATTTTTTGTTTCTAGTTTATGTTCATATTTACATTACATAATATTAGACAAAGTATACAGTGAGAAAATACTAGACACTGAAAAATACAACTTATCACACACGATTTGGTGGTACCATTATCATGGTGCCACCAAATCTATCTTTTCTATGTCTGCATACGTAGAAAAAACTCGTGTTACGGGTTGTATTTTTCATTAATGTTTAAACAAATGACGTTATTTTGAATTGAAAATATCATCATAAAGAAGAACATACAGTATGTAGATAATAATCCATACATACATTATTATCTAATATTATCTCGTGGATTATTTTTTATCTTTTTAATGTAAAAAATATATAAAATTTGCCCGTTCTAGTTTTTCTAAACGCATGAACTTAACCTTTATGAACACATGATTATTTTATTTTCTATATTTCAAATAACTTGAAATAAAAATGTCTTCAACAGGTAAAACTCATTTATCTAAATAAGTAAAATGGTGGTTCTGATAATCTTTTTATAAAATTTTCCAATTGATTTAGTTATATATGTATCTATGATATCAATATTTTCTCTTCATTATTCAAGAATTCAGAGAATGTTTCTACCTATTTGCTCGTTCCTCGCACATAAAAACCCTTGATGAACTAACACTGATTATGCGAAGTTTGGGCCTATCACCTACGATATCTGAATTAACTGGGTATTTTAAACAAAAGGTACGTAAACAAGTACGTACGTAAATCTATACTAAGATAATTAATTTTTCTTTAGAATGGTGAGTTAAGTTTTGCAGATTTTCTAGAAGTAATGCATATACATTCACGTGCTGAAAATATTCCCAAGGAAATTTTGGATGCATTTAAAGCTGGTGATACAGAAAAAACAGGTTTAATTTCTGCAAGGCATTTAAGACATATTCTTCAGAATTGGGGTGAAAAATTATCTTCAAAAGAAGTCGATAGAATTTTCCGCGAAGCAAATGTGGACAATAATAGTATGGTTAACTATGAGGAATTCGTTAAAATTGCTTGTGCTCCAATTCCAGACTATTATTAAGATTAATCACTTAATCTAGCAGAACATATAATTTTACACTTTTACTTTTTGCGTATTTATTATTTGTCAAATCCAACTAGGATGTTTATTATTAATTATTATATAAATATAAAGCAAGGGACTTACCTTGTTATAATTGAATAAGTCGGATTAATTAATTAAAAATTAATTTAACTGCTTCATGAAAAAATGTATACAAACCAACATTGTTAGAACAAATAAAACACTTTTGTCGAATAATTCACATTTAAATCTTAGGTTTGATTTTTTATCTTTGAACTTTTGACGTGCTTAGCACCATCGTACTTGTGATATAATGATAACACTACATTTTGTTCTGTCTGGAATCTGGATACATTTATTTGTTACAAATTTCCTAGTGTTACATGGCTGGGAACTAAACATGAAATCCATTTCTTTTTATGCAATAGTGATTAGTATGTATCATTTTAAATATGTGCATATGGAATTTTGAAATAAATTGTTCAAAATTGAAAACATGTTTAGATTTAAAAAATTGATTTTCTAATTCATTCGTATTTTGTTTGCCAAAATAAAGCGGTATTTTTGCAACCAGATATACACGGTTATTATAACATTTACGTTACGATATACCATTTTACCTTCATTATTTAAAAATTATTTCTCGAAAATTAAATAAAGAAAATTAAAACGATAAAAAATCAAATTCATCATAGTTGTGTTATTTTACTTATTTTGTTTTAGAAGTTCTATTCTATTTCTCATCTAAAAATGTTCAATTTTTTTTCATATCAATCAATTATTAAATCATATTATTTCGTTAACCATGCATTTTGCTTAATTCCTATTTAATTTTTTAATAAAGTAGTTAAAACTGTTAAAAGTTAAATTAAAATTTAAAATAAAACGAATGGTATTAGAGACTTTACATTTACATTCTTTAAAATCTTTAATTTAATTTAAATTTTAAAAGCCCGCCGACTGTTAAACTTAAAAGTTAAATTACTTAAACTTAAAGTTAAATTAAAATAAAAAAAAAAAAAAATCTAAAGATTCTAAAACGAATCAGTGATCCTTTTCCATGTCAAATTGCCATCATAGTTCTATCAAGAGAATTGAAGCTAAAGAAGATGAAGTATGACATAACCTGAAAACCGGAAAACAACCAACTTATATTTAGGGACGCTTGTAAAAATCGTACTTATTTCGTTAAAAACTAGATACAATAAAACAAATTTCAAAATGGCAACTGCTATGCCAATAAACCCTAAACCATTTTTAAATAGTCTTACTGGTAAAGCTGTTGTGGTAAAATTAAAGTGGGGCCATGAATATAAAGGATATTTGGTATCAGTTGATGGCTATATGAATTTACAACTTGCCAATGCTGAAGAATTTATTGACGGTCAAATTTCTGGTAATATAATCAGTTTTTTTTATCAATTATCAACTAGTTAATTGATTTTTTTCCATATTGTGTTTTAGGTAACTTAGGAGAAGTTCTGATTAGATGTAATAATGTATTATTTGTAAGAGGGGCTGAAGAAGATGATGAAGAGGGTGAAACGAAAGATTAACGTTAATTTTAAGTTTAGTTGTATAAAATTGAGAGAATGAGTAGTATAAAACGGTATATCTACGTTTTTATTTTATAGAACTTGATTTTGTAGTTTGCAAAATGGGTTCAGATAAAATGGATAATAATGGATTTCATAAAGTACGATAGGAAAGATAATTTAACTAATTTACAAAGGAAATTTAAAATTTATTCATAGATTTGTACCTAATATACGTTTTTGTTTTCAAGTAAAGGAAGTTAAATTCATTTAAGCCTATAACCAAACTTAAATAAACTTAATTTCTTTCTGCTACTTGAAATTTAGTAGTCCTATCTAACGTATTTAAAACGAATATTTTTATAAATAATCTGTAAGGTTTAGTTTAATAAGTAATGCTACTATCTATACTTAATTCTTACTGGCGATATTGCCACTAAGTCAATCAAAGCAATAAATTTTTCGGATAAAATCGTGATCTTTTATTAATTTTATGCAACTATATGTATAACATGATGAAAACATCATCATATTTATTCAGTAATAATAATGGGGGTGGCCCTAAATGGACAAGCATATATGAGGATACATAATAGTGATAGTTGTCATTTAACTAAGATTAGCCAATAAGTCAACAGTAATATGTCATTTAGGCCGTCTCTAATAACGGCATTGTTCTCAGTCTATACACCTACATATCTACGCTTCGATTGCAAGGGAGATGAGGAAACAACAAGGGAAATGGGGTTTTCAATGATTGGGGGGAGGGGAAATGATTATGGGGAGGATGTGAACTCGTCTAAAACGAACAATCGGCTGCAAACGAGCGGTTCAATGAAATTCTGGTTAATCGGTTAAATTCGTTAATTAAAGATGCGTAATAGAGATAGACTGGGTGGTTGAAATGAAATTTCTATGAAACTTTGATATTATATATATATGTGTATACATAGAACAGTATAAATGGAAATATTTTGTCAACATAAGAATTTATATATATATATATATATATATATATTATATTGTCTATGTGTTTGAATTCGAAGAAAATTAACAGAAATATAACACATGAACATATTTCTCTATGGAAAAATTCCAATGAAAAACACCGGATGAAATATAAAAGATGAAATATGATTCTTTTAATAAAATGGCGCATTTTCAGTTGCAGCAAAAATGAAAAAGAAAAACAAAGCAACGGCAAGATCAAAAAGAAATAGGTAAACTTACCTGTGACTGAATAATATAAACATGATTAAAATGTGACACAAACAAAGTAATGTAAAGACATGGAACACAATTCGTGTTAACAGCCTTTCGTTACAAAAAATAAAAAAAAAGCGAACAAGTTAAATTTGTAGACATGATGGAATGTTTCTTTACTCAATTTTAATGTGAACCATTACTTGATTTACATACCAAAGAAATTAGAAAATTACCAAATTTTTTTTTTTTTTTTGTAATTTGACTACTAGTACAGCATCAAGCTAATTCTATTGCATCTAATAAATCTGGCATTATGTACTTTACCTGGAAAGTAAATAGCCATTTTCCCGGTTTGATTATTTGTTCACAATTAAAATTTTCGGCATATTAACCCTTTAAACCGGTGGAAGTTTATATTTGTGGTTCGTTTGATTAACTCTCATTTCTCTCTCTCTTTCTCTGTTTTCCTTTCTCCTGTATAATATAAACTCTAACTAATAAGCTTTAATTGCCAGAAGGTAAATTGCTATTTCAAGGGTTGTGAGCTTTTGTAATAATATATTATTTTACGTTTATTTTCATTTGAAAATATATTTATTATTTCTGTTATATAAAATATGGTCATGATGGACTATAGTATGTATTACCAAAATAAATGTAGCTGTAGAATTACAATTATCGTCGTATAATCACAAGTCTGGTGCGATTTGCAATATGAGACAAGTTCGATATTTTTAGGGCCATTGACGTCACTTTGTGTGATATTCTGTCTATTAATCTAGTTTACCATAATAGTAAATTTTCGACCAATAAACTTTCAAATTTTAAACAACAATAAAAATTTACCTTGCGATTTCCTTTCATCATGCTTTCTGTTTTCTTCCATTAAAAATACAACTTCTATTTTCTACTAAACTAAATTCCAATATGACGCAGTTTTTTTCTGAGTTTTAGTTTTTTTTTTTTTTTTAAGCAATATAAACTTTATCGTTCTCGATCAGATTTATTGCTTTTCAGATGTGAGAGCGTTTCTCAAAATAAAAACTGGGAAAGATAGGATTTATTGCAGGCGGTTTTTTAATACATTTTTTTTTTGTTTGAACGTTTTATGAATTGAAAGAAGCCCGAATTTTATTATTATTATGAAAATTAATCTAATAAAAAAATTAAATTAGATTTCTCCCTTATAAAGTGAATTTTCTGGAAAGCAATTTGTGGTTAGGAGTATCCAATTAGTGGTAAAACAGATAAAAAACTGAATAATTACTCTTAGAAACTCGTGTACACCCGCAGCCAATGGAATAGAATTAAATCTGTGAGAATATAATAACAGTGGCAACATCTAAATTATTAAACATTGATATGCTATAAAATAAATTAATAGGTGGTATTAATTAATTACTTGTTAAATAATTAATAGACAGTTATGCGTAACATAATCCATGGTCGAATAGATGTTTTATTTACATTATGATTGGCTCCGCCCCATGCAGTCACAGCATGAATATCCAATATCAAACAGAGAATAAGAAAATTGATAGTATTTTTCATCTCCAAAATTCGCAAATTATTATGCCAAAAAAAGTATTCCAAACGCATTTCATTCCGAATGAAACACACATAACGTCCATAACTTTCAAAGTGAAAGCTCATTTCATATAACCATAAAGTCCTTAGTATCGTAATATGGACATGCATAGTATATACATATATAGTTATCAAACTTTTATTACTTCACATGATAGACAATAGCTGGAAAGTTCATATATGTATAACATCTTACGACTGTCCCAACACACTATAAAAACTTCAAAAACACCCCCTCAAAACCCGATCACCACTGGCTATCGAAATATAAACAAATTTCCGGTACGGTCTCTCTCGCACCTATCCACAATTCGTATATTTTAGAGGCGGCATCAGTTTGAATCTCCGCCCAATTCCGGGACAATCCCGGATTTCCAAGTGCCCGGCAGCACATAACAACACGACAACGACAGATAGCAAATTCTCTATCCTGCTGCCGAAACGAGCAGATCAAAAAGTAAAAAAATCAAAATAGAATAAAAGTGTGTTTTGACGCGATCGTGTTTTGTTTTAGTGTATTTTGAATAAGTTTGAAGTCGTGCAAATTTTCTTGTTTTTTTTTTCTTTTAATTTGTTTTATTAAATGTGTTTGAATGAATCATGGAAATGGATCAACAACATCTATTAGCTGAAGAATACGTTCAAGATTTTGTATTGGATCATTTAGAGGACATTGCAATTAAACACGAAGATCAACGACAATTTATTGAGGCATCATCCACTTGGTTGCCACAAGAGGAAGATATGTCCGGTGGACGTGTATGTGGTCGTCCACAATTATGGGAAGATCGACGAAACATTCCACCACAAGATGTTCCATATTATCAACCGCCAGTATTAATGAATATGAATATAATGACTGATCCATCAACACCACCGGAAACACCACCCGATCAATCGCCCATTCCATATCGGCCGCCTGGATTTGTTGATGAATCAACCATGTTATGGTTCCAACAAGGTATGCGCTGTGGCGGCGAACCACAACCATTAGATTTAAGACATTGTATGGGACCTGATCCAGAATGGGAACGACGCCAGTACATGCAATCTGGATTGGTAGAAAATCCAAATTATCATAATCTTCATAATCGACCGCAATCGGTTAGTTCGGGTGTTAGTACAGTTTCACCACGTTTAAATAGTCGTAATAGTAGTACCTATCGTAAGTCGTCGTCCACAACAGCATCAACAACATATACCGCATCAGCATACTCGAAAGAGTTAGGTATTCCAGATGATTTGTTAGTTTCACTGTCGGTACGTGAATTAAATAAACGACTTCACGGTTTTCCACGAGAGGAAATCTCTTTGCTGAAACAGAAACGACGTACATTAAAAAATCGTGGTTATGCACAAAATTGTCGTTCGAAACGTAATCAACAACGTGAAGATCTTGAACAAAACAATCGAAATTTACAACATGAATTACATCGTACCAAATCTGAATTATCCAGGGTCGTACAAGAACGTGATCTTTTAAGAGATCGTCTACAAATGGCAACAAGGGCTCAACAACAACAACAACAACAGCAGCAGCAGCAGCATCAACATAATCATCATCATCATCAGCATCATCAATGTCAACCACAGCAATCTCAGCCACAACAGCAACAACAACCACCATCAGTTCCACCAATTCCACAACAACCAAGTAATAATAATCATCCAATACCACACAGTTTAGATTCATCAATGAATTCATCAGTCAATTCATCGTTAAATTCTGATGGACAGAGTTCACCGGAATTTTATCTATGACAACATTTTCCGGGTCGTAGACTGTAGCAGTAGAAAATAGAAATCGTTTTTGCGACCCATAATTATATAATTAATGCTTAAGTTTTTGTTTTATTTTGCAAAAATGATAAAATTATTGATGGGTTGGGAGGTGGGGTGCAGAAATGCTGTTGATTGTTTTTTTTATGTTTTGCTTTATTTTTTCTTTTTATTATTGCATGGGCAACTGTTTTTTTTTTCCTGATGTATTGGGATGAATATGCGAGAAAAATGTCCATGATTATTTTTAGAAAATCAGATTTTTAATGCAATTATCGTTTAAATTGCATTGATTGTTGTTTCTAATTGATTTTACTTTTATGATTATCTATTACCTGCTTCGTTGCTCCTTTTTTTTCTAGCTTCGATTTAAGTATCAATGTAAATATACATACTATATTCAATAAAAATCTGCATATCTTTTAATGAAATAGATCATATTAATTCACAATATGATTTTTATACTATTGTTTCATTCAGAATGTTTTATTATTAGATAGGTACTATTCTTTCGAAAATATTTTTATATCTTCTATCAGGCGGTTTTTTAAGTCTGAAATAAAATGTTATGTTTTACAATTATATTAATATAACATATAATTTTTGAATATACCTACGTTAAAAAAATATTGTACATAGAGCACACATTGTGTACGTTATTATTAGATTTCAATAAAATATTGGTTATAAATTTTAAAGTTGCATTTTTATTGATCAATTCTTAAACTAAAAAAAAAATCGGTATTCAATGTTATATACATTTCTATGTAAAAAGTAATCATTTGGTATATGCTTTGAATACTATACGGCTAGCTGCATTTTAAGTAAAAATAAAACAAGATTTAATTACTAATTTTACAAAAAGTTTCAGTTTCAAATCTATCAAACTAATGGGGCAACTACACTATTGAGCAAACTATTTAACCCTCTTTCTAAATTTAAAAATTGAAATTCTAAATTTGTTAATGAAGAAGTTAAGAACGCATAAAATAAGAGTGTCCACCCTATATATACTAAAAATCCAATATATAATTAAACCAAGAGATTCCATATAATTAATACGTATTCAAATTATCTTTGTCTTAAAAAAGATAAAGTTCAAAAACCACTAGCATTATCTTTATACTATCCAATGAACAACCAAAAATTACATAAAATTCTCTCTATGACTCTAGTTTCTATTGGCCAGACCATTAGCCAACAAATTGTTTAATAAACTAATTTAGTTGTTTAAATATAATCTACGAAAATAGAAAATGTTTTATTAATATCAGTAGATAGTTTATAAACTTAAATTGGGTTTGTAGACTTCAAGAAATTTAAATAACAATAGTGATTGTTGCATAAAACTTAATTTTTTCCAAATCAATATTTTCACGTGGATAATTTATTTTATTTATTCAAACTATGATGTAAATATGTACCAAATGGAATATAGTATGTCGCATAATCGTTAAAAGATGGGGCTATAGTTAGTAGCACTGTAGTCACTCTATATTCAGAGCACCGCAATCAGTGACATTTACTCAAAAATTTAAGTTATTAATTGAATTGTTTTAATATCAAATTTAAACGTTAAATTGGCCCGAAAATGACACTGATTACGGTACTTTGAATATGCAATGACTTTATAGAACTGGCAGCTGAATTTCATTATTTAAATTTGTCTAATTAAAAAACACACACTAAAAATGAATGAACCTAATAAGAATTTTTAGAAATAGATAAACTCATACAGATGTAGTAAAAACGAACTGTTGATTTCTGTCTCTTTCAAATGTGAATTTCGAAAATCAGCAACTCTTCTTCAGCAGTTTCAGCAAATTTTGTTGCTTAAACAGCAGAAATAATGTGACATTGCTGACTTGGGGAAAAAAATATGAAGTTCAAACGAATGAAAATCGATAGGGAAAGTGTCCTCAATTTTAGGGTTAGATTTATTTTGGGAAAATTATTTTTTTTGTCTTTAATTGTTGGTAATTGTATAATAAGCGATCAATTGGAAAGATAATTAAATGAACAGATATACTTTCAGGTAGGTATGTACATAACATTATTTACGTTGCTCTATTTTCGTATACAATTAGACAGAGATCAAAGGTGTACAAAACTTGGGCACCCTTATATCCTTTTTATTATTGTCAACATTACAAATATAAAAATTGCGTTTATTCACTAATTTTAAGAATAATTTAGTTGATAGGACTATGTACCGAAAACTTGATTTCTAAGCAATATATTCTGACGGGACATCGGAAATTGGACACCCTGTATGTGTCCACTATACAAATCCGACTCTTCAGACAGAAACAATAGCCGATTTAAATCACCTATACATATATACACGTCAGTGTTTCTCCGGCACATAAATAAATAAATATTTTAGCGGCAAAAAACAAATCGATTTTCATCACAAACATTCGGCTTGTAAATTTTAAGACAGGAAATACCAAATAGCATAATAAATTAGTGTATATCTAATTATTGCAAGGTCCAAAGACTCGGACTGACTTTTTTTTCTGTTTTTTATTAATTTTTCGAACAATACCACCCAGACGACAAGTCGAATAATTATTTTTCGAAGAAAAATTAAACATGCACTAAATTCTTATTCAATTTTAATAATAATAATAATAATAATGGCAATAATTATCTATTATAGTTCATTTACATCTTCCCGATTTCGTCATGTAATAATAATAGATTCTAATCCCCTCTCGCCCGCCAATTTGTTCCTTCATCCTCTTTATCTTATCATTTTTTATCATCGGAGCAGCATGTGCAGAATTTTACGAAATTTCATATCATTCTTTCGAATTAACCTAAGGTTATTAATGTTGAAAATTTCATTAATTAATTCTGATAGGAATGTATCAAATTTTGTATACAATGTAATTTGTTTGATGGTAGATTGAACTTGTATATATAGATACGGGGGCCAGTAGAAATACTCATATGAATGAGATAAAGTCAAAACTCTGATTGGCGGCACTTTGTATTTGTTTCTGAGAACTTTACACTGAATTTTTTTTAAATAAATAAAAGGGTTGACTCAAAGGAAAAGTTTATTATTTCGATTAAAAGAAAATTGTGTCGATATAAAGGGAGGTATGTTTATAGATAAGATAAGATCTGTCTATAAAAGGAATTTTCACGATTGAGTGTTCGAGTATGAACTTTACACAAAAAATTTTTTTCTACTACTTCTCGAATTTTTAGAAATTATAAATTCATATTACATCTCTAAAATTCGAAACTATCGAATTTTCCCAACAAATATACAGCAACAAAAATCATTAATTTTTCGAACTTTGGCCTTTCTCTATCTCACTCGCTCTCTTTCTCTGGCTGCTGCATTTCTGTATGTCAGTTACTAATGAGTGACGTCACCGCGACGCTTACAAGCGGGCGTCGTCAGGCGTCGACCACGGCCAATTGTGCTGCATCAGCAATTTTCATTGGAAGAAAAGGGAGACGGCGCGAAAATTTAGGACAGCCTGAGAGAGGGTTAACCTGTGTTTGTTACCTGGGAATAATGAAACGAGAGGAAAAAGAAAAAAAAGAAAGAAAATTGATGAAAATATTCAATGGAAGAGAAAAAAGCTCCGCTCATAGATATAGATATTTTTAATGGTTTTCAGTGATTATTATGTTTTCTTCGTTTTGTGCTCAATGACTTTAGTAGAATTAGGTTAGGTTATGGCATATGGTTGATTAATAAATCTAAAGTTTCCTTGGATATGCTTATATGAATTAAAAGCCATTTTTCTACGATGAATACATTCTTGTTTGTCTTTTTTCAATTTTGTATCGTAATGTTTTTCAATTCAATTTTCACCCACTATTTTAATTTCAGTGGAAATACCTGCTAAATAATAAGAATTTTATTCTTTTCCATTATATTTTTTTAAGAAATTCCAATCAAGCCGTTTGCACTCTGATTCTAATTTAATAATGAACGTGCTGTTTGATAAACTTCATAACAATAATAATAATAATAATAATATGAATGGTATATTTGCAAAAATTTGCTGACTTATTTCCCTTTTCACACATTCGTTCATTATCATCATTATGGTATTAAGTTACTTTTAAAAAAGCTACCATTTTGTTTATTGTTCAAGTCGAATATATTTGTAGCTGACATAGGCATTTCCTTTCGCCTGTTATTGTCTATACATATAATGTATTTATTTAAAGAAAAACAGACGCACATACATATTTGTTTTCGTCATAATTTTCATAAAGAACATACAACTTGTTGTATGTTATTAAATGAAATTTATCAAATTAATTTCATAATTAGCCTCTTATTACAATTAGACTTATCTACCTTATTTTTCGATTCATTCATATTTTATTTGTTGATGACAATATTTATTATCATTAGGTAAATGAGTGAATGAATGACTGAATGAATAAATTCATTAATTAAATAGTCTTTGACGATGCTTAATTTGCTTTTCTTTTGTCATAACCGACTGCATGCCATGAACAACATATTTTTTTTTTAATGGAAAATTATTGTGAGTAGACACTGAACGCAAAGTCAACTATTTTCATAAACATTATCTTATCATCTATTTAATATTTTTAAGTTGTCCGGGGTTGCCCTACGGCTCGTTTCTATGTATACTATTCATAAATATTGTATTTCAGTGATCTCAACCTGGACGAAGCTGGGTACTTCCGCTAGTAATTAATAATTTGGAACTGCCAATGCCCAATTTAGTGATGGACTAAATGGAGACCGGCAATGAAATTTCCATAGTATATTCCACTGTAACTTTTACAGTGAAAAACTCTCATCAGCTTTGACTAACCAAACCAAACATTTTTGTTCGCAGATAAACCTCATAAGGAGATGATTTGCTGCGATTGCTGTCTAATAAGAGAACTGTGTCGTTATGACAAAACTTAGTTTATAATAGTTATCCTTAATAGGAGCTCTCACTGTATATACATGTGGAACGATGATTGTATGGAACTTACAATCAATACATCAAAGATGTATTGAATCCTCCTGCTTATTTTCTATTTTTCCAATGAAAATCTTTATAATATCAACATATTGCTGGATAGCCTAGTTATGGCTTTGTTGGATAATTAGGACTTCACTCCAGCTTTGAAATGAATTTGGTAGAGTTCTAATATTAGCTAGACAGTTTCACAGTTGAAACTTGATGTTAGAGTGAATAACTACATACATTATTGGCCAAGTTTCAATAACTGTATCTGTGCAGAAGCAAGGCATAATCGAAATCAACTGCCAATCAATTTTATATATCGATATATGGAAAAGTTCCACTGTATTATACAAGTCTTTTAAGTAAATTAACACGACGCAATAATGTCATTATTGTCATTTGAATATAGAAATATTTCACAGGTTATAAAGAAACTTATTTATTTTTTATTGATTTTATTTTACTTTTCGTTTTTTTTTTTATTTATTTGTTCTTTATTGTATTTATTATTAAATTTTTGTATGAGAACTAAATCGATTTCATATTCACATACATACATACACTTTGTGCTATTGAATTTATCAGAAGGGAGATTATACTATTATGAGAGATATCGTCATTCTTTTCTTCGATTTTTTTTTATTTAAAGAATGCATTTTTATTCTTATCTTATCACAATAAATTTTCATGCTTAAAATATGTTTGCCACCCCATTTGTTTTCCTGTTTACGTGTTTGGATGGAAAATTGGAAACAGAAATATAAAAGAGCTTTAATTATTATTATTTATTAACCTGTTAATGTATTAATTTTTTCATATTGGATAGTACTATGTTGAATTTTACTTAGCTTTTTCTGGATTTTCCATCCGGTTATTTTTAATATATTAGAACAAAGTGGAAACAAACGCATCCTCTTTTTTATCAAATGAACCGAAAAAAAAAGGAATAGTAACAGGATAGGAAATCCAAAAAAAGCTAAGTAAAATTTAACCTGTTAATTACTGAGGTGAATCACCTTTTTTCTATATTAGAAATTATTGCATAATAATAATAATAATAATAATACATAAATATACTAATTGAATTGGTGTCAGATAGATGATGAAAATTGCTTCGGTGTGTTTTGATTTTCAGTTTTATTTTATTATTAATTTTTTTTTTTTATTAATACAAGTTGGTTCGTCTGTCACTGGGTATAAAATAACATGGTCATTGACCACTCGACATCCTGCACATTTTCTTTTATATTTTTTTGTAATTTTCTTTAAAAATAAATCCACAAAATTCATTAACCTCAACATTCTGAAATAAATCCTTATCTTATCATGATGAATGAATTTAATGGTTTAGCTTCATTATTATTGTAATTGATGTTATTCTTTTTATTGTTGAGGGTGCATGAGAACGGTTAAATTTGTCATTTTGACTGGAAAAACAAGAAAAATATAGTAGATAGAAAACAATCATTAGGTAGCTGCATTTTAGTTTAGAAAACCACGAATCAAGATCGAAGATGAATGAATTGTTCTTCTTCTTACACTATTTAAGTAATAGTGATATTTAGCGAGGGGTGAAAATACAATTCCCAATTTAGTAATAGGTATAGATTTCATTCTGGTATTGGGAAATTAGGGAATCTGAAGAAGAAATCAAGGAGGATCTTTGTAGATACAAAATATTCGCTAATTCTTGCACACAATTGATAAGAATATCTCGTATTTCAGGATACCTATTCGCAGTTAGCATTTTTGTTTGGTTTTAGAACTAGTTCTCACTAAACTAACTGCGTTCGATATAAACTCTGTTAAAATCTAGTTTTCAAATTCCCACTTTTGGAATTAAATAATATAATTAAATTTCCTTTTCCTATGTTGTTTCATCTAGTAACCTAAATAAACTACCCTTATCTATTCCCTTATAATATCATAACTATACTCTGTTTTTTTTTTATATTTTCATTCCCAGGTTTTCCACTATGTATTTCATTTTCAACACGACAAACAAACATAGAAAAAAAAACTAATCCCAACCAAACTAAACCTTAGGATCAGTCACCCTTATCCTTTTTTATTGACCCATACTGACCCTCTCCCTGTCCTTTCTTTGTATCTCTAGCTGTCTCTCTCTCTCTCTATCGTTTTTTTTTTGCTTCCCAATTTTGCTATTCTTTCCGCAATCTTGGCTAATTGAGCGAAGGCGACACGCGGGTTGCCGATAATGATGTTACCTTTAGTGCCAGTCTAATGGTCGCGATAAACTCCTGGAATGACAAGAAGATTTTCTTTCTCTCCGATTTTATTTGTGGGATATAGTAGGTATATTTTGAATCGATATTTTCAATTGATGTGTGTTTATAGGTGAATGTGTGTGTGTAAGAATAAAAAACGATCATTGGTTAAATTTCTGACTAATTTCTTTTTCATTATTTCTCTTGTTGTGTGGATGAGTGGGCCGGTTAAGTCAATCTTTGATTTAACAACGTATAGTGAAAATAATAATAATAAAAAACAGAACAGAAATCCCTCTTTATTCACCCATACACTAGTAGATATAATATATCCAGTGTCTGGATCCCTTTATAGCTATTTCATGTATTGCCAAATACATTATTTCTAGGCAGTTTCTAGAATAATAATAAAAAAAAAAAATACAGATAAGAAGAAGCTGTTTGTAGTTGCTGATTGTGTCTGTGTGCATGTGTGTATGCCGTTATGGGGCATTTTAGAAGGGAGGAGGCGGCCCTGGCGACTTTTTCGGGCCGATCGCCTCCGGAACCGATATATTTTATGGCCACCAATGTCCACTTGCAGTCAATAAATATAGTACGGGGACAGTATACGGTTGTATAGCTATTTACAAGACTATGTTGTCTTTTTTTTTAAGGAGTGAAGAGGAGCGAGGGCGGGGGAGGATGAGGGATGAGATGGTAGGTGGAATATTTTAGTCCCAGAGTATGTTTCTGTTTTTTATTTGTTTGTTGCGTATAATATGGCTACTATGATAAGCAATTAGAATTGATCAGCTATAAAAATTAGTAAGTAACTCTTTTGTGGTAGGAATGTGACACCTTTCTGCTCTGCACATGTTAGAAACTCAACGAGAAGTTTGATGAGTAGAAACTCATCAGACCGAAAAACCAAAGTTACTTTTATCATTTAATGGACACGACAAATTTGTACTTTCAATTATTTTCTTCGATAAATTATATACTGTTTTTCTTTATTATACTACTAAACACCAACACCCGTACTAAACCTACATAAATAGATAGTTTCGAACAAAGAAACTAAATGGGTCTTAATCAAAAGAATATCCTAATTAGATGGCCGGGAACCTCCCAATATTCTCCCTCGCCTCGAAGAAGAAAGATCGTCGTGTATCGCCTCCTGCCGATAAAAAAGATATCACAGGGAAAAGATAGTAGAAAGTAGTACAGTTAAGTTACATATATGAGGCTGCTGCTGCTGTTGCTGCTGCTGTCGCTGGGATGAATGCATGGCTATAAAATAAAACTTCCCTTACTATTTTTTTTTCTTGCTCCTTTTTTTCGATCCAATGTTGTTTGATTTTATTAAATTTGTTTTTTCTTCGTTTAGTGCGCTTTTTCGTGAACTTTTGAAAAGGAATTGGTATAGGCTAATTAAAGAAAATGTGCGTGACGTCATCGAGTAAGCGAGCAATCTGTTTAGAGTTTTGAACTGTGCTGTAAATACCTTGATTTAAATTTATTTAATGGTACTAAAGCGTGACATATGTAACTCACAATTGATCCAATTGAATTTAGTTACAAGTTGAAGTTATTTTAGTTAAACACTCTCTATAGTAAATTTACCCCCTCCACAGTATTTACCATCTACAAAAAAAAACCCTTTGCCAAAGCGACAGAGTAAAAAGCAAAAAAAAAGGACGTCACTTAAAATATCCCTTTATTATAAATCAAGGCCCTTATAGTTTAAAATTGATAAAATCCATTTATAAGTGCCGGTTGGCTTCACTTATAAAGTATTAGCAATCGCTTTACGTGATATAGACTCCCCTGGTGGCAGTCTATCATAGCTTCTGCTTTAGCTGGAAGGGTCTTTTTCCACCAAAAGAAAATCCACGGGTTATTCGTTGGAAATGGGTGAATTTTATAGATGGTTTTAAGCAGAAGACATTAATCTATAGAGAACCAAGCATCGATTTATTACGACCAATAATCTCAAAAAAAAGTGTTGTTGCACATGCACAAAACAGTAGATCTCTATCGAATCAGTTTGTTTGCCAAAGTCTATTAAAATCGAATTTTTTCTTTTAATTGGTGTAATTTTTCTTTTGTTGAAGAATGACCCATAAAGAAGTCATAAGTCAGCCGACAAAACTGTGCAAATTTCACTCCGCCTTTACGTCACACTACAGGGGGGAAAGTCCAAATTAAGAATTTGATTTTCCTGGATTATGTCACGAAAAATCTTTCAAACCATTTCGCCCGGCCCACAATCACCACCACTATCACCGTAATTGCGGCTCGTTTGTAAAATTTTAATTTCATTATGGATGGAAGTTAAGTATTTAAGAATGTATAATGATGTATAATGATGAAATAAAGGAAGAAATAAAAAGAAGGGATTTATAAACGAAAGGGGAAATATCTACATATATACATAGTGTATAGATAAATTACATTTAAAATTATTATATTGAATTAATTAGTGAAAAGTGTGGTTATATGAATGGATTTAATTGAAGGACAGTGGGCGTTAACGATATGTGTCAACGTTTATGTCATGTGTCATACGAGACGTGTTGTTATAGTATTTCAATTATCCCCATAATTATATTCGTAGAAAATTTTTTTTATTTATATAAAATGACTATATATCACAAGTAAATATCAATCTAATTATCTCAATTTATGATCAAGGGGCTTTTCTAGACGGACATTTTCAAACAATTGTATCTGTTAATGCGCAAAATTTAAATTATTAGCAATTTTTAGAAAATGCTTCAATTTGTTTTCTACATAGATTATTGTCTTTGTGATGCTATGCCGGCGCTCGTAATTTACGATATTTATTACCTTTCTATATTTGTTTATTTTTATCAAAGAAATCGATAAAAAAAAACATGTTCATCAAGTCTCAAAGCACTCCTGGGAACCTGATAATTAATTTTTCGTTCGGGTAACTCAGGTGGTTTTATTTGCAGATAAAGAGACAATTACAAAAAAAAAACTTGTTTATACAAAACCTCTATAAAAACAAACTGCTATTGTAAAATTTTAGCAACAAAATTGTTTAAAAATAGAATCAATCATTCATTTTTTCGCCACTCTCTTTGTGTGTCTACGTGACTTAGCACTTGAAAATAAGTCTTTTATATCTTCTGTATGACAAACATTCAATTAGATCAAAGATCGTTTTGAATTCTGGGCTAATGATGATATTATAGAAAACAACATCTAAATACGTTATACCTACATATACTCTAAATTGAATAGATCTGGCAACACTGTTCACATTGTAACTTCATTTGTATGCGATACGCTCTCTAGATTCATCCTGTCGTGTCTTAATATTCCAAATGGAAAATGGTATTACATACATTGCGACCACACGATCTGTATGTGTTTGGAATTTCTTCTTCTTTCTTTGTAGTGTGGCACACGTTATTTGATGATAATGATTGCTTACCTGAACGCACTTGAGTGTGGAGCGCAGATATATTTTTACATGTTGCGCAGTGACAATGACGCACTTCGATTGTTATATGCTTAGATTTATTCAAAACGAAGATTATTGATGACACTTTGCACTGGTGTCTTGTAGTCTACTTTTTCTCTTTACTGCTCTAATTTCGTCGTAAAGAAAATTTTCTCTTTTAAATGTGTACATATTGACTTTTTCTTGTTCATATAGTGACATTAAAATATGTCATTCGACTTTCGATAATAGCTAAGATACCTAAGCGGGGTTGAGTATATATTTGAGTGAATCCCATAGGACTTTGGTTAAGCGAGCGATTTGTCGCCAGGAGTCATTAATGTCGGCAGGACGCACATCATTCCCTAGACGCTCATCTTTTCTATTGCCCTCTCGTACACACACACACGCACACACACACTTACAGACACAATCCAATCATCGGGAACGACACGAAATGATTTTCTTTTCTAGTAGCTAAAACTCGATTTTTTTTTTGTTTTAATGTTTTATTTGGAGTGTAGTGGATTTTGTTTCAATTTTTAATCGTAAAATCAAAAAACTGAATCATTTCCGTTATCAAATCGATCTACAACTTCAACTCTATGATAAAACATCAAATCGAACATAAAACCAACATCGTTTGTCTCCTTGCTCTTATATCTATATAGATAATAATCGTGTTCTCTTCGTCTATGATCCATAATTAGATGCGTGTGACGGGCAGATCATAAAACTGGCCCTGGTCTCGTCATTTCTGGCCTTTTCCTTCTCTACTTTGTTTTTTTTTTTTTTTACTATTTCCGCATAATAATAAAAGACGCCATTCCGCGCAAATGGTGTCCGGAATTTGCCTTTCGGACATTTATTGCACTGCTAAAGGGCGTGTGGGAAGGACAGACCGGGAAATTATTACTAAGTAAAAAAAAATATATTGCCCACTCAATTGTTCCATATCGATCGACATAGTGATAGCAGTATGTGTCAGTATCAACAAAAAAAAAAAGAATAAGAAGAAAAACGAAAAATTATTGGTAATAAACATAAAAAAGTGTTTTCCGTTTTCATATGTAATAGTGGGGTTGTCGTTTTGGAATGTTAATTTAAAACTAAGTAGATAAGTTTCTAACTTAATTAGCGACATGCGCATTGATGATTGCCTACACTAAATTATCAATCACTATCTATAGTATCTATCACTATAGCTGACGTATTTCGTTGGCAATATTCTTTCAATTTTCATTAATATTTATTAATAGCAATCAAATGTATTCAAATTTGTATTATAAAATATTTCCTTTTTGGCGCAAACTAACATATAAAAAAAAAGAGCAGCAAGAAAGGAAATAATATATCTAAAATAGAAAAGAAGAAGAATCCCCATTGCCTCACCTCTTGTGAAAGAGAAGAGAAAAATCATACGTGCCTGAAGGAAAAGTGCTTAGTTGGCACAGCACCCGTTTCCGAATTGGCTTTATTTATATCCCTGACATGTGTTCGATATGTAGATATTATTGGCGGTCAGTTCGTATTTTTCCATTCCTTTCCATTTCCATTGAATTTTTGTATTGGCAACTGTTGGAAAGAAAAAGAAAAAGAAAAAAAAAATAGATAATAATAATAAGGAGAACGAAGATTTATGGCGTATTCCTCCTTACATAACATTATAGTTTGCCATATGTTTCCGACTTATGGAAATTAAATATTTTTAATGGAATCCAATACGTACCAGATATCACGATAAATAATCAGTCAATTAATTGAATAATCGAAATAAAATTCACATTTCTCCACATATAGTTCGGGTATAATCTTTGAAATCCCATTGAGGAACTTTTCCAATAATTGCATGTTTATAGAGTCAATCGTTTAGAAGAAGAAGACGAAGAAGAAGAAGAAGACATTTCGTCCGATTGAGTCCCGTCGGATCACTTTCCGGATTTGCTATAATCAATACCCGATATGGGGATTTGGACTGTTATATATATAAACAGTCCAAAGAGAATGAACGAACTCAATAAAACAAAATCGCATTTTCTACTCTCTCTTTCTCTCTCATTTTCGGTAATATGGATGGATAGATTTTTCGGTGTTCTTCTTTATTTCTTCAATTTTTTTCTCTCGTTTTTTTTTCATGGTCTATGTCAATTGCATTTATCGATATAGTAATTCAATTTCTTGCACGAATTTACAGAACAGTACAAAAACTTAATTTAAATTTAATCATAAATCAACAGTCCATCAAGGTGAAGATTAACCGTTCACCAATTGAAAGAAAGCTAAGCATTTATTTTCTTATTCCATTTAGTATATCCAGAGATTATCTATACATATGTATATTTATTTATTATGCCACATGGACGCCAGTCCATGTGTGGACCGAAAGCGGTCACTTTTAGAGAAGGATTATAAATATTCTTATAAAATAAATCTTAATGGAACAGGGTGAACGTAAAGAGCTGTCTTCAGTTCCATTTTATCTTTTTTTTTTAAAGGGATCGAAAACATATTTTAATCTTTTTTTCCTTCGTTTTCCTCCAGTTATTTTTCCAAACGATTTAAAGTATCCAGAAGGATTTCATTTAGGTGAATTACTATAAAAGGAATAAAGAAAAAAAAAAGGAAATCAATATAAATCAGTATCAATACGATAATAAAAATACGTAATAATAAATTGAACTTATAGAAAATTCAATTTGGATTTATTTTCAGAAAATTCAACTACAAATGCGGCCGTGTGGCAACATTGCAGGCAATAGATATTCAGTGTCACTATTTTGATTTTGTTAAATTTTAATTGGTAATAAACAATCGGTTTCTATTTATTAACATGTCAATACAATTAACTATTTAAGGGTCATTTCAAAGGGCCAAATAGCTATTTCTAAATAAAGTTAATCGAATAAATTGATGGCGAGCAGATCCCTTTGCACTTTTAGTATACATATATATGGGCAATTCTTTATCTTGTTTGTTGTGTTCCCTGAAAACATCAAAGTTCGTTATCTATTGAACAATTTTTAGACCATTTTGCCCTATGTCCATCCGTCGATCGCCACTGCCGCACAACAAGAAGTCACAGTGATCAGGAATAGTACACATATTTGTTGATTTACGGTGAAAGGGAAAAATTATTGATATTTAATTTTGCGGTGGTAAACAGCAGGGAAACAGAGGGGAATAAAAAAAGCTATTATGAGAATGATATATTAAAGTTATAATAATAAAAATAATACATTGGACAAGGAAATCCTTATATGTATATACCATCAATATATTTCTAGTTGGCAGAACTGAATTGATATCAATTTGTATTTTTGTACAATTTTCATTAAACCGATGGATCGTTTTCCTTGAATGAATATGTACTTTTCACTCTCTGTTATCAAAATCTAAATAAATATGTATCTTTCCATAATCAAAAAGGGCAAATGTGCTGCAACCCCTCTAGCACAAATTAAATACATAAAATAAATGTATTATCAAATCATTCCATGCCGACCACAAGCAAAGACAAACTCCATAAATAGTGGGATATAATCCTTTTCGACAAAATGTGTTGTGTATAGTAATAGTAATAGTACGATGTGCCCTTCTCCTTTCTTTCGTATTCCCTTTGGAGAAAATTTTAATCTGTGCGGGAGAGAGAAAAGCAGGGTTTTAAATTATTATTATTATTATTGAATTGATAGAATATTTGAATACTATACATATAGATACATATTATAATCGGATAAATTTCCTTTAAGGAAATAGGACTGCATCTTATTTGTTTCTATCGGAAAAGAAACGACCACTTTTCCAAAGAAGTCTAGTGGCATCCGCAAACTGTAGTTACTTGCATGATTATCATTTTATTACGGGATTTACTGTTCATGGGATATTATGTGAAAGCTATAAGATTTCGAATGTAGTGTCGAATATTTCTCCGAAAACCGCATCAAATAGACGCATTGCAAAAAGAGAAAATAGCCGAGATTTGTGGTGGTGATAAAATTTTGCTGTGTTATCAATTATCTCCAAACAAAGTACTTATTTTATGTGACATTTATTACATTCTAATAATATTATGGTGCAAAATATTCTCGTACAATAAAATATAATAGTACATTTTTAAGAATTTATTCGCTCATACACATACACATCTGAATAGATAATACATTAAAAACTATTCCACTAATCAAATATCCAATGCAGTCGATTTCGTTTCGACCAGAATGAGAACCATTACAATCTACATGTGTAAATATGATCCATGAAAGTCACGAGGAAAGCGAACGAGTGTCAACAATATTAAAGATTCAAGTGTAGGAAATTTTTGCATAAAATCGAATCGAAATCCAGCTGGCATACAATGTCAATTTATGCATATTAATTTATACGTATATTGTCTATATGTGTATAGTATAATTTTATGTACATAAAAGTACCTAGAGAGTATAGTACAACCTACAAAAGGAATAAAAAGAAAAAGATCATGGCATCCCTTAATTTATTAGTGCTTATATGTAATTGAAATGGTGTATTAATTATTTGCGTAAAACGAGTAGAGTCCGAATCGATCTTGATTGTCTTGATAGTGTGAAGTAAAAAAGTATTGATTTTCAAAACGGAAAATATCGTTATTCGTACCTTTACTCAAAAAAATAAAATAAAAAGCTGCCACATCAAATAACACGAAACACAAAGCGCATTTTACTGGACATTTTAGAAAATCAAGTTATTTAGTATATGTATTCCCTTTTTTTGTTTCCTTTTGAACCCTTATTTTACGTTTCAAAAGCAATTTTTATATAATTTGGCCAATTGATAGAGAACTTTAAAAGAAAAAGCTGCTTTCTAAACCTAGTTCTGTTTAGCGTAACAACGAGGCCAGTTTAACTGCACAAAGTTCAAGGTGATTGACAGATCTGTGTTAAAAGCTCGTAGATATGTTAAGTTAAGTGGTAACTTATACATTTTCAATGATTGATTATCTTATGAATTAAAAAAAAAAAAAAAACGTTAATATTCAATAACTTTACCAACCAACTTTTGTTGATAAAAAAAAGTTTAATTTTACCAAG
This sequence comes from Platypus cylindrus, assembly GCA_949748235.1. NCBI lineage: Eukaryota > Metazoa > Arthropoda > Insecta > Coleoptera > Curculionidae > Platypus > Platypus cylindrus. The sequence goes on along the minus strand of OX456491.1, from coordinate 4,792,047 downwards.
TCATTTTCCTCTACATAGAAATCATTATAAAACCTCGTCTTTACTCAATCATAAGATTTACCATTAAATTAATGTAATATTAATTAACAGGCTCGTTTATACTATGTACCCTCCAATGTATCGTCTATTAATCACTACAAAAAAGAAGTGGCATCAGAGAACCTTAATCTCTCTACTTGTCGCCTTAATGTTGTTCTCTCGCCCTTTTTTTCCTCACTTTTTTTTTTTTTCGAAGGTGGCAGAAAGGGGGACAGTGTTCTTGTACCTGAGGACAAATGATTTTCAAACATAGATTTGATGAAAATGCGAAAAGTTAATTCTAAACGAAATTTAAAAAAAAAAATTATGAAATTGATAATAAACGAATTTGAAGAGTGGCTTGTGAATAGCGAATGCATCCCCCTTTACTCTTATGCTATTGTCATTCTATTATCTTTAACCACTTGGATAGAAATATTACTTTAAAATTTATTCACTCCATCCATGTTTCCATATAGGAATCTCCGATCGTATGTGTATTTTCATATTCTATAGAAAGAGAGGCAGGATATTATAAAAACATATTTCCCGCCTCACAAATTTTATGGTTGCGCTCCCCCTGCACCCAAATATCTTTTGTCATATACTTGGGCCAATTTGAACGTTCGTTCTCTATTTTTTAGATCCATCGTGAATGGATTTGCTTAAATCTTCCGAAAAATCAGTTTTCCCCAACTTGAATCGAATATGCATTAAACTAGCATATATATATATGTTATATATTTTCTTCAACCAATCACAGAACAATGTAGAATTATACAGAAACTTAATGAAGAAATAAAGTTAAGCAATCGAATTATTAGTAGTAATTAGCAAACACTTCCATTATGGAAACTCCATTATTTAACCTACTCTCTTTTCGGAGACTTCAAACTCCAAAGAGTTCGAAAAACAAAAAAGCAATATCCCTAATCTCCGCTTCCGTCCATATATCAATTTATACATACATACTTCATAAATATAATATGGCACTGTGACAGTGAAATAAGTGGGGGTAAAACGAAATTGCAACTAAACGATTTATAGTTTTCTATATCATATAAGTGAGTGTGTTGTGTGTGTCTGTGTGTGGTGGTGGTCAGACGAAATCGTTCGCTTCTTCTCCATTCCTCCCTCATCTCAGCTTTTTCCTATAATAATAATAATTGATTTAAGTAAATTTTCGATTTTCCGGATTATTTTTCCGCTCCCCATCGATATCTTTTATGCAGTTTTTATTCGATTATTGATTCTTCTTTTAAGATATTCAAGTCTAATTGCTGCAATTGTTCGTTTTTAATGTTTTGAATTGCATTTTCCGAATTTTCTTCTTTTTTTTTTTTTTGGAAAATCGACAAAACCTAGGTACTTACTAATATTTACAAGGAGGTTTATTGTTGTATCTAAACTAATCCCGCCTCACTTCCCTTTGCATCCACACATTGAAATACATATAATCACCTATTTGTAGCGTCTTCTCTACCACTACCCCCATACACTAGGACACTTTCTCACTCTCGCTCTCGCTTCTTTTAACTCCTGTGGTGCTTATTTGTGATGCGGGTGCCCCCAACGACTAACGACATTGTTATAGTGTCACGGAAAATACTGGAAATCGAAGTCGTTACTTTATATTGTTACGAGCCCTTTTAGATATTTCTTCTTTCTACTATTCCCAATAAAGGAGCGTATTTTGTGGTAAAATAAAACCACTTTTACAGCATTCCGACGCAGATGTAATCAAACATTAGAGTCTTTACGTTTGATTTTAAATTGTGTTTAAAATGAAAGTATTTCCCAAGTCTCCCCTGTAACTGATGATTAAATCCCATTCTGTGGACTTGACCAGGCACCACACAAAAACACACTGGATATATATTTATCCAGTAGCTGCTGGTGGGGGATAGTATTTCAAAAATTATCTTATGCATGTTCACAACCAAATAATAATAATAATAATAATACATAATAACGAAAATGGTGTGACCATGAAAAGTGTGTATTTTATTTTTTATTTTTTGTTATCCAACATAAGTATCTGCTGGGACCACGGGAGAGGCATTCACATTATGTCATCCCCCGCCATTGCAGCTCACCATTCTATCAGCATCCCCTCCGGTCACCCTCCTGCACTTGCCTGGCCATCACCAACCGGTTAGAGATCTTTGATATGTCACGTGCGACGATCCGGTTTTCAACGGTTACTCTCTAAACTTCTAAAGTGTGAGCATAGAGCAGCCGGAGCAGCAGCAGCAGCAGTAGTAGTAGTAGTAGTACAGCCAGGAGAGCTATAGCTGATAGCTATCCAGAATTTTCATTGTTGTCGCATTTTCAAATAACCCACTTCTGATGATGATGATGAGAAAGAAACAGCAGGAAAGAGGCACAAAGAGAAAAAAAGTGGAAGCCATTGAAAAGCAAAAGATATGGTTTAAAGGTGTCCCTGAACAGAATTTATTCAGATTCAATTTTATTCGTTTCCAGAATTGATTTATTATGTCGAAAATTAAAGAAATAACAAGCAGAGGTCAACAAAACATGGAAATTCCCATAACAACAAAATGAGCCATAATAGTATAAAGATGACAGCATATATTGGCTATATTCCCGCTCACTAGACACATGATAATTTTCAGCTCTTAATCAACTAATAACTAGAACTATTGGCTTCTAATATAATCTAGTAGTTGTCTGTATAGAATTTCCAACAATTTCCACAAAATCTTTCGCTCCCCTTCTTGCCCTTTCAAAATGAGACACTTCAGTTAATATAGAATGCAGGACACGATGAATACCCGGTCGGTAACACTTCCGGTCGAGAGATTCTTCTAATTAATTTTACAAGGGCTGTCATGGTTTTTAATAGTGAAGAATTGTGGTCGATGTCGATGTATGTACAACATACGTGTGTATTGTATACTTGCAAGTTGTAATACATGTGTAAGTTGACAAAATGACAGATAGCACAGAAATTCTAATAATAATAATAATTGGTGCAATAAGAATGCTTTAACTGTGATAGAAAAAATATAATACATTAAATGGATTGAATGCTCTATGTTTTTATGGGCCGATTTTACAATTTTAAAAAAAATATTTAATTTAATTAAATGAAAATAATGAACAAATAATAAGTTTAACAAGAAAAAATATAAATACAAAAATAGCGGCAGCGAGAAAATATTCGGATAATAAGAAATACATAATCCAAGCAGGCAAGCAGGGATGTTTCCGGAAAGGAACTTTTTTAATTTTATTCTGTCATTTTCTGGTTAAAATCTCGAAAGTTATGAGTTCCATGAATACTGCTCGGTGAAGTAGAAGAAGAGTGGTATTTAAAAAGAGAGAAGCTTAATAAAAGTCAACGAATTGAGAATACAGAGATAAGAGTAAAATGTTGAACAGGAAAATAACAATTATTTACTAAACAATTTCTGTCATTTATTCACAATAACATCAAAATACCAATACTAATTAGAACCTTATATTTTCATGAAGCAATTCAGTAAATAGTTGTGACCAAATTGAAAAAGAGTTTCACCATCTCTAAATCTCGTAGCATGTTGTCTAACTAAATGCAGCAATAGAATAGTAATAGCTTTATATTAATGTCTGTGCCACAATGATTAGGTTACTGAAGGAGGAAAGAAAGAAGGGAATACAAAAAAGAATCCCTTTCATTTCAGAGAGGTAAGGGTGGAATATGTACTAAATTTGTTCATGATTATTTAGGTTTTTTTTTTGTGAAAAGAAACTATCATAAAACAATAAATTGTTATAAAAGTAAAATTATCAATAATAATAATAATAATTTCCCATTTCCCAATCTAGTATAGGTATACTATCTATTTTCAGTACACTCTGGCGATTCATATTACTAATAAATCTAAACCGCTGTAATTGTTACTTTGCGCTCAGTTGGTTTTAAATTTATGATGTTGCTTCCCCCTTGACACCCCCATCCAACACATTTTCATATCTACTAACCATTGGAATAGTATCCAGTTTTCACTGCAATGATTTCTCTCACCCTAAAAATACATATTATATAGGTAAATGGGGTAGAAAGAGAACAACGAGGGAAAGAGCTGGAGAGCGAATTTTTTAATTTTTTTTTTTTTGTGAAATGGTTAAAAAATTAAAAATTATGCTGGCAGTTACAATCGAAGCTAACCAGCGAAATTATACCGATCATTTGCTGTCACCTGAAATTCAATAACAACGAAATGTGTATCAAGTGCTATCAAATTATGATAATATATTTCAATCAAATTTAAATAACAAAAACTGAACCTAAAAATGCAACACATTTTTCTTTTTATATATAAATAACATATGAAATCTTGTCAATGACTATTAGCTGATCAGAAGCTATTAGCTGACATTCATGTGATAGTTAGTTTGTGGTTTACGAATTTGCGCGCAACATGAAATGCTGAGATCAACGAAAATTTCGGCAGTCTACATATACATCTTTCTTCCTCTGCAATCTTTCCCTCTCTATATCTCCACTCACTCAATATACTCGTAGCATATAGAATATAGAGTAATGTATGTATGTATAATGTATTGCAGAGAATGCGATGCGGTATGTATATGTATATGATTCTCTCTCCTATCTTTCATACCCTCTCATTAATCAGGATTGATGAGTACAGATGATGATGATGATGAGGTTAGAAAAAGGGTGGCGAAAGAGGAAAAGGTAATGTGTAGGTATTTAAAGGGTGTAGGTAAAAGTGAATCATTAATAATCATAATAATATTGAGTATATTATTATTTATATATTGAAAATCGAAGATATACATATAGTTACATGTTAACTATTATACATAGTAGAAATTACTTAATTAGTCTTTCTAAAACGAAAATTATAATACAGAGTGTATACTAAATATGTTTTTTTTCAATTACAAAAAATTTAGCTGTACTGCCCAAATATACAAACAACTTGACTACTTAAATGTAGCACATAAATTAATTCGTATATTCATAATCATCAGGTTCAAATGTTCGAAACGTCACTTTCGAAATACCGGGATTCATTCGTGAGCCCGGCTTACAGTTAAATTCCGCTTCAAATTCGGGTGAATTTGACATTAGATTTTTTATTAAATATACATTTGGCATGTATATGGAACTGTGCAAATCATCGACAAACTTTCCAATTTCTGGATCACTGCAGTACTCTGAAATATGAGAAAATAATAGTAAATTTATTGGTCATTTATACGATTTTATGGAGATATAAAGAAAAATAACCACAAGAGAATAACAAATAACAAAAAAATCAACCTTTTTTCAGACTAATAAGTATTTAATGGACACGATTTTCTGTTGCCTACCTTGAGCTATCAGAATGAAAAATTGTTGTTCCATCGAATAGTCATCAGAGATCCATGGTAAAAGTTCAACAGTTTCATTTTTTCCAGATGATATTTCACCAAATGAAACTGTCATTGCTAATTCGGCAGCTATTCGTTGTGGCGTTGATAGCTTTAAGATTTGATCTTTGGCTGTAATCTGCAATTACAGAAAATAAGAATCTGAAGTATTCGATTTCAATGTTATAATTAATGCAGTTGCTAAATTGTGCTTAAATTTTTTATTTCTATATGTTTATTTGACACCTGAACCAATACGTTCGGTTTTCATACACCTTTACTTACATTAAACAATAACTTTTGTCCATTCAAACTAATTGTGTCATCCATTTGAAAATACATTTTGAAATATTTCAGAATTTCAGTATAAAATGCTGATGTAGAATTTTGTAGAATTTCGTCTAGATAATAAGCAATCGCTTCGCTTAATCGATATTTTAAATATGTTTGAATTATATAATTTGGTACACGGGATTCTTGCATTTTGCGTAATTTGAAAATAAACATGTTCGGAATCGCTGAAACAAAACGTTTCTTTATATCGAAGATTTTACTTAGATTTAACACATATTTATTTATAGTTTATATCTGTTAAATGGTTGTGTAGTTGTAGTTTAACAAAATGATAATTTTGCTTACCTATAGCTCCGGTAGATGGCAGTAGTATTGGATTCATTTGAGCGGGTTCTTTAGTAAAGTAGTACCTAAAATTTGATTCAGTTTAACTAAAAATTTTCGAATATTTGCTCAACTTACAAATAAAACAAATTTAAATTGCTATTTCCCAAAGAGAATGAAAATTTCCTTCGATTCTCCATAAACATAAACAAATTAGATAAATAATCAGCAGTAAAATAAATATTTTCATTAACTTCGTCACAATATTTTCCATCAACTTTCCAATCAACAAAGTATCGAGGATTTAAATTTTCCAATTTTTCTTTTAATATTTTCTTATTCATTTCCTCCAAGTGTGATTGATCAATTAACCAATAAAATTGTTCTTTTATATTAGAAAAAGTCGATGTTATTATATTTGTATCGAAATTTTTCAAATTTAAATATTGCCCAATTATTGAATCTGTTAAATCTGGCATTAATTCTATAGTTTGTTCCATACAAAACTGTTCATTAGTTGATTTTTTTGGTGTGATTAGAAATTGATGGATTTGCAAACGAGCGTAAATTATTATGTTGTTTATTAAATCTGTAGCATTCTCTGCAAATCTGAAATGAGCATGAGAACATTATTAATACTTTCACTCAGAATATTTATAGAATAAATATTCTGCGATTTACGTTCATTCACACTTCATAGCTACCTGCTATATTTATTGGAGAAATTCGAAATATTTCAAATTTGGTCTCAAATTTAAAATATTTCGCTTCTACTATTACCAATTTCATAATACAATACATTGAATAAATACAACAATTTGATTTATTAGCTTTACGTTGAATGTCTTACTTGTTTTCCAATGTTTCCATAATTTGTTGAAAATACGTGTCATACAAATAAATAGAGATATTATCAGAATCTTTAAATTTACTAAATGAGATTTCACTAAATAACAATGCCCAATTTTGAATTATTTTATTATATTTTTCCTGTAGTTGTCTCATTGTTACTTTTTCGAACGTATTACTGATTAGGGCATACTGAGTGTCATAATCCGATGGAAAATCCGTCTGGAAAGTTATAAATGCTAACAAAATATATGACATTATTAAAACACAAATAGCATTTGAATTTTGGGCTTCTTTTCTATTCAAGCTAACTTTTCAATTTTATATTATATTTTAACGCATAAATACCATTATAGGCTGGAATAATTTGATAAAGCTTTGTAAATCGCAGTCCTAAAAAAAATGTCAATTAAATGAATCAAATTCGATCTGTTTACATGTAGATCGAATATTATTCATAAATTTTATTACCGATACATTTGCCACTCGAAAATAATCCGCTGAAATCTTCTTAAATAGATCCAGTTGACATTTTTGGAGTTTTGTATAAATGTCTTTTAAATCGAGATTATTTTCATATTTCAATTGGGGATCCATTAGATTTTGATAACATTGAGTTTTCAGATGTTTTTTTAAAGACCAATTTTTTATGCCTACAGTTTGATAATTCGAATTTGGAGGTAAAATCTAGAAAAAATTGTCAGTGAGTAATTTTTAAATATATTGGCTACCCATCAAACAATAACAAGAAAATCATAAAAGAAATTGCCTAAATACATATATACAGTACTTCATTAATATGGTATTTATCGTTTGATTTTTTATTGGGTCACCGTGTATGTATTCGCACCTGTAAACCATATTTTTCATTATCATCAACTTCTCCATAGCGTATATCAAAAAATGGCCATGAATTTCGTAGAAGTAAAAATTTTATTAGATCAGTCAAATTGTCGTTACGAATATTTAATGTAAGTGCTAAAATTAACAAAACAATTCAAAAATTGCCTAGCTTATATTATGCATTTTAATTTTTAATATAATTTTGCCGAGAAATTTCTGATTGGAGCACCATCTATTAGGTGAAGCACGATACATTAAACGCTACAAATGCCCGTAAAATGTTGCATTTGTAGGTATTGCCAATTCGGTATTGCCACTGACCAACAGATGTTGCTGCCAGGATTAAATTAATTTTTTAATAAAATTCACTCAAATCAGTTTACTTTGTTTTAATTTTTCCTGGTAATTGTTCTCCATTTCATATTTGAAACAACTTTGGTAAAATTTCTGAACATCTTTTATATACGACAGTTTACTCAGTTTCTTCTTATATAAAATTTCCAACAGAATATCAACTTGATTATTTCCATTTTGTGTGACTGGAAAATTCTTCATTCCTCCACATGAGAATCGATAAAAATCTTCACATGGTTCAATTGAATGATCCATCAATTGTAAAATTTGACTGACTTTTGTTTTACAAATTGGACTTTTACATGTTTCTACGTCTGGGAAATTCTTGAAGAGTTCGGGTGATTGTATTGTTATTGATAGTGGAGTTGTGTGATTATAAATAAGTTGCATTGTTGCTGTGGAATTAAGATGTGGTGGTACTGTTTGACTTTCATCGAATAGAGTTCGATTTTCTGGTTTTGCAACTTCTCCTTGAACTGTGGATGTATTAACATCGATCTCTGATTTATTTGCCGCTGAAGAAATATTATCAGGAGATGTTGCTAATTCGGTTTGATTTTCAACGATTTTCTTCGAATTTCCTGTTTTTCGATTTTGTGTATTGTCGGTAGAATCTGCAGTGTTTTCCTCTGTTGTTGAACTATTAGTAACCATTATATTGGGTATAGTGGTATTGTGAATTCGAAGTGTTGGAACATCAGTTTGATTTTCAACGATTTTTCCAGTATTTTCCATCAGATTTTCTGTACTATCATTTATAGTTTCTGTCGTACTCTTTGTTGTCATTATCACAGTAGCTGCAACAGTAACCGTCAGATTATTAACTAAATTTGCTGTAGACTTGACAGCTGGCAACACTGTTTTATTTTCAGCAAATGCAGAACTAGTTGTTTTTGGTTTTTGTATTTCAGGAAACTTATAAAGCACGGTGCTTTTCTCAGTTATTACTGAATTATATGGAAAAGTAATTTTAACCCATTTTCTAGATTTTCTAGTCGAATTCCAAATCATATTCGTGATTGTTGTATTAAAAATTGGCAACGCCGTGATACTTTCAGGAAATTCAGAATGTTCTGTTAGTGATTCTTGTTCTATTGGTGTTAATGGAACAAAGGTGAATTTTTGAGTAGTCAGCGGAGTATATGGAAGAATTGTACTCAAGGTAGTCATCAAATCATTTCTTTCTGTAGAATTACTTATAACAATTGCTGTGGTATTCTCACTTGACAAATTTGTTAACAGTCGAGCGTTATCTGTTGTTAGTTGCTGTTTTTCGAAGATCCTAGAAGGAATTGTGCTTTTCTGTATAATTACTGAAATCGGATCAATAATGGTTGTAGCAGCAGATTCATCATTGTTTGAGACCATTGTTTTTGTTTCGAATTTTTGCGTCGTGTACGTTCTTTCTGGAAATTTTGAAAATTCATTTTGTTCAGTTGTTTCTGGAATATCTGGCAACTCTTTTGTGAAACCACCAATAGTACTTTTTATAGAAACGCTTTGAGTATTCTCTGTTATAGATTCAATCGTGTTGCCCTGTTTAGTGACTATCACGGTTTCACCTGCCGTTTTTGGAAAATCTGTTGTTGATTCGGCATTGACAATAACTCTATTGCTCGCTGGCTCAGTTGTTGCTTCATTAACAATAATTGTTTTATTTGCATTAGTTTCCGTAGAAAAAATAACTTCGCTTCCATTTGACTTTTCTGATATTTCTACAAATGGTTGTTGAGTTATTTCGATTTGACTAGAATTTATTGTTGTTCCGATATTTATTGGATCAGGAGTAGTTTCTTTATTTTCAAATGCTTTCGAAACTGTCGTTGGAGTTTTAGTATCACTAAAATCAGTTGAAATATTCTGACGACTAGTACTTTTCTGGTATATCGTGTGTGGGGTTGAATCAGATTCGTTTTCTAATGGTTTCGGTGTGTTAGAATGTTGAGAATCAGAAGACGCCTATAAAACTATTTTATTAAATTGTGTTCTTTTACTTCTCATTGTACTTACTTTGTTTCTTTCTTTTGTTTTCTGTATTGTTAAAATAATGGCCGAAATCACCACCCAAAATAAAAGCAATAACAATAAGAATCCAATAAAAGATTTGAATGATGTATCTTTAAATGTTCGGCTAGGAGTTCTTCTATTTCGATTACAAAATGTACCACCAGCGTCTTCATTGACAATATACGTTTGCCCACAACCACACACCATGATTACTTAACTATCATCTGAGTTATGATTGTTTTAATAAAAGATTTTTGATACTAAACGGTTCGATATTAATAAAGGAATTTTCATCTTTTTTTTTTCTAATCATCATAGGAAGTTGTGGTAAGATTTTGTTGTTAAGAAACATTAATTATTCTGCTGGCGAAACTAACTTAAATAATTGCAAAAGAACATAAATTGCAATACGCGGAAGTGGTATTGTACCATTGTGGAAAACTTATCAATTTCGTATCAACCACAAGACTTTAACTAAGAAGATTTCTTAGGAATTTATCTTGTGTCGAATATTAAATTAATTTCATTAAATATGATTCTATATAAATTTTTTAATATCTGTAAGTCGTAGGACTACATAGGCGTAGTGATAATTTACTAAACGAGTGGACATCTAGTGGCCGGTTTGGTTACGAGAAGAGCATATAGAAAAAAAGTTCGTTTAGGTTGTAATTAATTCAACGCTATTTATGTGGATACTGAATGATGCGATTTAGCATAAAAATTAATTAGTCAATGCTATTTTGACTGATTTAAAAAATACAGCAACTTATCAGTAAATTTATTTAAAATAATATTATACAATATAAACAGCAATGAAGTATGAAAAATTCTAGTTAAATGATAAACGACATAATTAACATTAATCTGTGACATCTTAATTATGAATAGAATTACACTAAACAACTTAATTAGAAAAATTCTAGACAATATAATACTAATTTTCTATTATATGCAAAATTGGCAGTGAAAATTCTATACAAACACAATATTTATTTAAATTAGATATATAATTATATAGTTTCATTCGATGACTTTTTATTGTCTTTATGTAATTATCATAACAATTTATATTTCATTGATTGATCACATCTATTGTACAATTTTAACCTATACCACCACCAGCTAAAGAAGCTAACGCTGCCGATGGAATTCCCAGTTTCCTTTTAGTACCTGCTGATTGCGTTAGATGCTCACCAGTTGGATGAAAGCCGTCTTTATCAGCCGTATAATATACTGTGTAATTTTTTCCATCTGGTCCAATGTAGGAATACATGCCTTCAACAGCTAATGCTTCGTCATCAGTTTCTGGATTTTCTACTTGCCCAATTACCGCATTATGGAATCCATCTTCGGTGTCAACACTGTTTCAAAAACGAAACGAAAATTGATTACCATTAGATCAGTAAATTTATGTAAGATTTCACGGATTTAAAACTGTGATTCCGCTAGAGGATTACAATTAAACTAATTGATTAGACCTTGAGGTCATAATCTGGTTCTTTTAATGTCGTTTGTTAATTAGTTCCACGAAAGATATATTAATGCAGTTCTAAAACATTAGAAAATAGAATAGATACTTAAATACTGATTTTTATCTAATATAAGTAGAAAGACAATTTCATTCGAAGATATAAAAATAACTTAAAGAGAACCATCATTTCTTAATGATGATTTTGCATGCTGATAAAAGAAGATTGAAAAAAAACTGAAAATGAGAAAAAAATCGAAAAGAGAAAATAACACTATGTGTAGCAATCAAAAGAAAGTTAATATAGTTATGTTACATTAATTGAAAAATATGACATTAATTTGGGTAAAAATAGAATACCAATAGGGTTTTCAAAGAAGGAAAAATTTTAAAAAAATTCTTCTAATATAAACTACATCCGTGAAAGATGAAATCCTTTTTAATAAGTTGCAAATAGTCATTCAATATTTCGATTTAATAATATTAAATTTTCATAGGGCGCCATCTAGATTTGTCGATACTAAATAAAGAATGACTGGAACGAATTTGTATCATTGACTCGGACGTCCCTGGTTTTTTTCTAACACTAGTAAAAATTCACTTACGCATATTGAAATGCTTGTGGTACACCAACATCTAAATTATAATAGTTTCTCAAAATTCTTGGTTGAATATAGACGGGATGGAAAATTGGTGGTCTGGCTTTACAAAGCCCTATGAGGGCCAGTAATATGATAATCTGAAATAAAATCGAAAGATTTAGAGATTTATTGTTAATTAAAATAAGATCCATTGTAGGTTTTGTATGCTTAATGTGAGTATATTATATAGTGACATCAGACATTCATATTAGCTATTGAAGTCACGTCGTAGATTATATCATTCCTGTGATTCTGTCAAGCAAATACTAAACGACATAAAAGTGATAGTCTAGGTAATAAGTACTTTTACGCTTAACATAAAGACATTGGATATATCCCACAGCTGTCTTTGATTTTTATTTTGATAAAATAACAATAATAATAATTGTTCCAACAAAGATAAACAGAAAATTAAAACAATAAAAGCTTTAAGAAAGTTAAATTATTTGAAGGAAACAAAACAAAATGTCTATGGAAATAACTATCATAAATCAAGCTGGTTATTAAATTGTTTATCATCGAAAGGTAATTAGGTGTTGTAGAGTAATAAAGGATTGTCAAGATACAATAAATAGGTACAGCTGCACCAGACGAAAGATTCATCTAATAGGTCATCAAGATAGATAATATAACTAACTATATGTATATTAAAAAAGTTCATACTTTCATGATCACGTTGTTTCAATAAATTTACTGAAGATTTCTGTTTTGTTAAACTTTGTCGCATCATTTCCAGTCTCGCAAATTATTCATTAAGTATTATAACAGAGAGTTGGTATACTTCCTTGTTCGTCTCGTTTACAATTCATTTAAATTATTAGTTTTTTTTTTTTTGTTCAGATTTAGTCTCGCATTTTTTTTCCTTAATGCAACTAAATAAATTTAACATGACCTTTAATTGTATTTACGCATTCATTCATTCATTAATAGAATTAAGAGCGTAATTTTGCAATTATTCGTATTTGATTAATGTAATCTGGTAATTTATTTAAGTAAAATCGCGCTTTATTTATTATATGGGATTAAATAATGAAATATAGAAATTTTAACCTTGGAAATCTAGGATCGTTATTACATACATTTTTGGCGATTCTGTCTCTTGTACTTAAGTACACCTCGCACCAAAAACGCTATCGAAAAATCACTATTGATGACTCATAAATCATGATAAGTCGTTTTTACATATTAAGAAGTAAAAATTTCAACCACCTGATTTTCATATTGTTTTGATGAATTTGAAGTTCAGAGTTCTTGGTGGGCGTTCTGCTTCATTAGTACGTACCTATAGTATATTTCAATTATGCATGGAAATACGTCTTCGTTTTTGGTGTGACATAACTATATAGTAATATATCCAGGTTAAATCAAGTGTATAAATTCATAAATTACGTGTCACAATTACATAATGTTTTACACTGTTGCTTAGTGAAATTTGAATTTTTATTAAGATTCTCTATTTCTGTTTTCTCATTTATCTTATCTTTACAATGTATAAGTAATAATATTCAATTTCTACTCTACCATTTTATCTTTCAATTAATCAATGTCGCATCAACTTTGTTATTTTTGAAGAAATATTATTTTAAGTAACTTAAAAAATATGAAGAGCTTTTTAAATTAAATTACCACACGCCTTATGTGAAATTTTCTCCAAAATGGTTTATTGCAAAACTATCTCAGTTATTAAATCGTTTATACAAGACATGAAGAATATGAGATAGAATTCTTCAATTTATTACAAAGATCAAGGTCACACCAATTATCTCTCTTACCTAATTATAATCATAATAATAATGTAACTATGTGAATTTGCATACTAATTTTAATTACGTAATAGAATATGTTTGCCTGTGGCTTCTGAATTGTGCGTATGTGTTAAATTATATCTAAACAATTTAAATAAATGCATGTTTAGAGATGCATAAAGAAACAGCTTTTTTGTTAAGAAAATCTCAAAGCACAAGTGCCATTTGATTAAAATCCATCCAAGATTTAATGACTAGTTGCAATAATTTACGAAATTTTAATAAAAGAAACGGAATGCATTAATAAATAAGAGAAAAGAACATAGACAGACACAATTTATTCGCCATCCGATTGCTTTCGTATGAATATTGAAATGTCAAAAGGTAGTCATGTTAATGATCTTTCAAAATGGTAGTCAATGCCTAAATCAAATGAAGGAAATCATCAAATAGACTATTCATATAAAATATCATAGGCTACTAGACGCTTCAAGACACTTCAAGATTCACGAAAGTTACTTTATTATTTGATTTCGTAACACAAAATTAATAATATTTATATTTTAGTGAAGAATTTCGACCCACTCTGTAAATATAAATAAAAACTCGTACATATACAAATACATTATATACATTCATATGTATTCTACAGAAGCAAAATTATGCAACCCATAATACATAATACTTATATGTTATATTCCATTTGGAAGCAAATGGGCATTAATTTTTATGTTTTCGTCTACTATGTTAGCTTATTTATTTAGATCTTAATTTCTATGGGTGGGCATGTCCAGAATTCAGAAACGTCTGATTAAATGACGTACATTTCCAAATCCATTTGCATTTAAAATAACTGATAGTCATGTAAATTGACATCTACAATGTCGGAAATGCTGAATTGAACTGGATCACTCTATTGGGGGGGTCATAACTGATTCAAAAGTTTTTAGTAAATTACTGATGATGGATGATCCGAATGGCTATTTATGAAAATTTCTTTAACTAATTGCAATCAAGAGTAATCCAGTTAAATGCAACCTTTTTTTGTTGTATTACAGTTTAGTTTAGATCAATCTCATCGCCGCTATTATACTGTCCACATTATTAAGTAATCGTAAATTTATTAATATTTATTTAAGTGTTTACATTACTTGTTTCAAATGTTTCAAAATGATTATATTAAATTAAGATGGAACTGGCAGCTCATCAATAACGTTATAAACACATACTAGTTATTTTAAATAGGTTAATTAATTATTGGTAATATTTGATTAATTACTCATTACTACTTACAGGTGATTATTTTTTGTTTTTATTTCCGCATTATCAATTAAGTATTTCTGAATGAAAATTCATAAAATGGAGGTTGCATATTTTTATAAAATGTAAAATATAGAGTGATATGTTAATTAGAAAGAAAGTCTAACAAACATGAATCGAATGCATTTTAATTAATTTTAGGCAAAATAGAATAATAATGCAAATATTTGAGTGTGTGCACACAAACATATATATCCTTGACCTGAAATTAAAAAATTTATTTCATTTTTTTTTTAAATCAATTCATTCGAAATTCTAGGTTTCTTCTCATTTTCAAGAATCTTTTAATTTTGCATTTTTTTTTTTTTTAATTAATATCTTAATATTCTTAGCTTTTTACCTTTTCAATTTTAAGCCAGACGCAAACGAAAACAACAAAAATGAACCAAAAAGAAGTAATAATCTAGCAGAAATTTGCAGTAATTGTCAAATAATAGTGAAAAACTTAGTTATTATTAATTAAATTCCAATTTAAAGTAGCTACACACTGCAATTATATACAATCTCCAAAAATATAGTAATCATAACTGGTCTTTTATCCCATAAAGATCAAAAGACAAATTAATTAACCTTGCAGGCGGCTATTAATTTGCATCTGTTTTGTCCCTGATAGATTCATAATATCCAAAATTTAAATTTAAATTACATAATGATTAAGAATATGTAGGCATGCATTTTGTAAATAACATTCAACTTTACAAAGTGAATTCGTCGTGAATACAAAGACATTTTGAAAAGAAAATTATATACTTTCAATGTTTATATTAATTGTGATAATTTATGGATTTAATTTATAATTGGATGAGGTTTGTGCATAGTCATGATCAATGTTCAATGTCTTTAGTGCAGCAAGTACTTCCTTATGATTCAATAATATGTTGTTATATCTAAATTTTTAAGTAATTGCTCTTCAATTAATTCTTCCTGATAGATTTATTATTGCGCTACTGTTGGATAGACAGAAGTCCTTTTCTGCTTCGTAATTTGACACTTGACGATAAGCTAATAAAAAAAGAGTTGTGTGCGTAGAAGCTCGAATGGCAATAAAATAAATTATTTTTGCAATAAATTAAAAAAAGATTTATAATTACATATAAATATTTAAATAGTTATTGGAATGTTTAGATTAATTATATGTTATAAAAATAGTGACGTTTAAAATTATTGATTTCATAGTAAGAAAATAAACCAAATAAATAAACAAATGACGTTGTTGGAAAATGCGACTAAAAAAATTGAAAGAAAACAGTAGCTGAAAGTAAATTTTGAAAAAAATTGTTAATTAAATCACCAAGATCAATTTACACCCAAATTAATTAGCTAACTTATTAAGTGTATATCTAATTAATTACATTTACTGATATTAGTTATAATTACGATAAATAAAAAACTGAAAATTTACCGTCTTCATTGATGAAAGAGATGTTGAAACACACAAAAAACTATAAACAACCAAAGTAGAGAGAATAACCGTTCTTTTTCTCACAACACCATTCTTATATATTTATATATTATCTACATATATACAGGTGTCTACAACAGGTTAGAAGTAAGTCCCCAATAAACGTCATATTTGAAAACGATTTTTTTTTTGCTCGTCTATTCTATGAATTTATTAATTCTTGTTATGATCTATATACGGATGTATCGTTCTTCACACAAGTACACCTTGCTAGTAGGTACTTAGTCAATGGTTTTAATATGAATAAATTAGATCCTGATGAAGAAATTTAATTAAACACAAATTCAATGACAAATTTTCGAAGTTTGAAATTCAATTTCAATTAATTCATTAATTAGTTTGAAATAAATGTTTAATTTAGTAATTTAAAGTATATTTAATGCGAACGGTTATATAGATTTGGAGTGTTTGGAGTATTTATATTTTCGTGTTTGTAAAATAGAATAATAGTATAGAAATAGGATAACATGGCCGATTCATGTTCAAAATCTATGGACGGTATGTATTCATCAAACGTCATTCTAACCGTAATTTCTGTGCCATTTTGGATTTTGGCTAGAATCGGTTCTGCTATACTATAACCCAGAGATTATTTATAGAAAAATAAATCATTTTATTCTAAATAAATTTTGAAAAACATAACAACTTTCTTAATTTATACATGCAAATATCAGTAAGCAGATAATTTAGCTTATCTTTTTGTCTAGTTCGGAATCCTACGGTTGATTTTATTATTCTGATTATCTGAGACCATGATTTTTATTTTTGCCTCTGCAAAATTGTCACTCAGAAAATTCCAAATCGGATGAAAAGATAAGTAAATAATATCGACAAAATAAAATATTTTTTAACAATAAACTATGTATCATACACTAACAAATAATGAATAAAGGATTTTGATTTTTCATCGAAGCAGATAGACATGTTGGCAATACGCCCATTACCCACTTCTTTGGTAAAACTTCGTATATATTCTATAAAACAATTAAAGCAGTCATAAAATTCTAACCTAACTTAATCTAATTTCTTTATCAATTTCTTATTATCTTATTATATGTTAATTCTTTATCGACTTTAGCTAATATTCCTTTTGACAGCTAAATATTTTCTAGAATCTATTATCCTCTTACTCTCAGCACTAATTAATGATTCGTTTGGTGTTGAATGTATTACAATATCTGGATGCGGTGTCGGCTTATTAAATAAAGCATTCCGTAATATATCTTTATTCGGATAATTATTATTTTTAGTGGATTGATAAGTTTGTGATTCTAAACCATTACGTCGAAATACATTGTTATTTGTTGCTGCTCCAAATGCAAATTGCTGCTGATTCGTAGCTGGTAAATATTTCGGTGTTACAGCATTCGATCTAGTTATCGAACCATCAGCATTCAGAATTGGTTCCAATACTCTGTTTCTCGATAGGAGTTTTGGTTGGAATGTTGGAAGATATTCCTGGGTAACAGGTGATTGTGGTGGTGATGGTGTTGTACGAACGAATGAAGGAATATTTCGGGCATCACCAACAGAATCTTTTCGAATCTAATCAACATAAATACAAAATATTGATTAGATACCATAAAAAATAGTCGTTGCAGTTGGCCACTATACTTACCAGATTTGGTATTAATCGAGAAACAGCTGCATCCTGTTCATTTCTTTGATTAATTGAGCCACCATTGCCTTGTCGATATTGACCATCATCAATTGGTTGTCCAGGTATCCATGGTGTAAATGGTGGTACCTAATCATAATTAATTGAGTTGCTACACTTTTTTATTTGTTAAATAAACAGAGACATACTTTGATGTGATCACCTTCCGGATGAAACCCGGATTCATCGGCTACATAATTAACGGTATAAATAATGCCATCGGGACCTGGATACGAATAGGAACCTCTAACTAGGGCTGCTCGCTTAGTTTCGTCATGAATCGATGGGATTTCTTCTCCAGTTTCTTGTTTTTTAAGACCATTGCTTGTTTCGTAACTAGAAAATGGAAATTTTGGCATTATAGATTGTTGTATGGAAATTTAATTGATGAATGAACTTTTAAGTTTAAGGTGCATTACGTTTACATAGGTATTAAAAATATATTAATATTTGAAAAGGTGAAATATTGAATATGAAAATGTTTCATCTTCTGTAGGTACATAAAAATATCAATTTAATTTTTTCTGCAGTAAACATTTTATATGAATATGCATAAAATGATGTGTTTTTTGGGAATTTTTAATTTTTAAAAAACTAATTATTCATAGATGTCCGCAATGCAAGTAGCGAAAGGTTATTTATGTCCACGCATTACATTGCTGTCAAAGTGCAACAATATAAATATAAAGTATAAACAATATAGCTAATAATGACAACAGTGTTACTCTTTGAACATCAGCTTTGTAAATAGTTATTTCATTTTACCTGTATTTATAAACTCCTTTTCCATTATTTTCGAAATTATAAGCAAGTATTTGAGCATTGGCATCGCTGTCATTCGCCAAACAAACATTGATTAAAATCGATACAATGGCAATTAACTAAAAAAAATTAAATAAATATGTTAAAAAAGCATAGTAACCCTGATGAAGAGCCACGAAACCATAATCGAAACATTTTTGCAATTCGTGACATTGAATAGAATAGACTGACTTATAGAAATATATTGAAATCAGTAAAGTAACTTAAAAAATAGCTATAATTTCTGGCTGATATAAAGAAGATGATTTTTTCCATTGTAGTCTTCATAATAATTATCTCATGGTGACATTAAAAATCGTGTTTGTAACCAAACTTTACTTTCATTACATAATTCATAGTAGTCTATCTGTAATACCAAAAATACTATCTAGTCATTGTTCACAAAAAAAAAAAAAAGAATGAAATTAAATGATGCTGGGGAATAAAAGAGATGAATAATATTGGGAATTTTTTGAATTAAAAATGTCAAGTATCCATTTATACGCTAATCGGCTATTTTAAGACATAACTAATAACATTTCTTTTTTGATCTTGTACAATTATTGACGCTTAAATGATTTTGTAATTTTTTCTATTACTCTACGATTTGACCCGGATATTACCGTACAAAAAAGTCGATTATGAGAAAAACTCTTCAATTGTTAAGTACTATTTTTATTTTTGGTTTTCCAGCTGATGCTTTGCTGATTAGAAAAAATCCCGAACAACAGAATAAAACTGATTGAATTTTTTTTTTTTTTCATTAAAGTCTACTTACATTACATTGTTTTTCAATTTGTTTATCTAAATAAGTAGTTTAAAAAGCAATAAACAACGCGCTTATAATTCGCAGTTGCAAGAATTTTGCCAGCAGCGACAATTAGATTGTTTTGTTCTTAAGAATAGTAATTATTAATTTATAAATTGATTTTAATATGATATAAGACTAACAATTTATCATGTTATTAAATAATTCAATGCATAGCTAACTGGAACTGTATGCACGGACATTGTTAATTGTCACACAGTCACCAGCGACTGGTTGCTTTAAAACTTTAGTCGTCTGAGACGTTATCCGCCAGTTTTGTAGAGGGCAAAGACATTGTTTTTCTAGCTAATTGAAATAGAAAATGAGATTAATTGATGCAACAAAGAACCGAATTTACACATTAATAACAATTTTTAAGAAAAATTATCTGAATAGTATGATCTATATATTTTCTAATTAACAATCTACGTTTCGAATCACACTGTTACATCACAGAATACGAAAATCGCAGAAGGAACGCTAAACACTTTTTTCATTGATATTAATTCATAGATAAAACTGCATGACCTTGAATGCATAAAACTTTCCGCATTTTTATTATATTGAAATGCCAGATATAATCGAACATGTTAGAGTTAGCAAATCTGTCAATTCAACTTTTAATTCCTTCTTCCTATTGTTCGACTCCTGTCATTCGCCTAAAAGGAAAATGTATACGAGCTGTCGCTTCTGGATTATTATTGTAGTAGCATTTTGTAATTATATGTTAATTTTTAATTTTAAAAAAATTGGCAAAAAATGATCGATTGAACGCAAATTTAAATTAATTATAATTTTAACATTTAATATAAATTTGCATACAACATACATAAATAGAACACTATTCGATTTTATGGGGTATTTACACTAAGATTCTTTATGACCTTCTCCAGCGTTATTATCGCTGACAATGCTGATAGCAGCAGCATCGCCACAAAAAAAAAACGAGAAAGAATGTCATTCTATGCATTTAGACGGCTGGCGTTTTCTAATTGTCATTATTTACTTTTTTTTATCGGCGTTCATTTTCAATGGGAAATAATAATAATAAGCGCATCGACTGGATGCAATTTAATAAGTAAACACTGATTTCTGACTTCACTAGCAGTGTTGTCAAGTTATAAAATAAATAAAATATCATGTGAAGTGAAAAAACAAAAAATGAAAAAAGTAAAGAACAATAAATTTATTAAATATGCTTTGATTAACCAAATCTTGGGTTCACGTCATCAATTTATTTTCGAGTCTTCAAGGATTCTTACGTGCTAGACAAAAGTCAATTTGATCAACAATCAATATTCAAAATTCTGATTAAATCCTTTGGTATTCGTATATAAGTATTTAATCTAGTGAACTAGTAAAAAACGTTCGAATAATATTATTTATTCAATTTCACGAACCTGAAAAACTTGGCATCAATGCCTTCGAAGAATCTTGGTAAAACTGGCTCCCGTCTAAATGCAAAAAACTGTATTCTTTTTCGTTCTTTTATCGTTATCAACATTATCAGCGATGATAATGTTGAAGAAGGTTATTAAGAATATTAATGTAAATACCCCATTATTCGATTGATTATAACATCATCTAAATTTTACAATATTATAAATATTGTATACCCACTAGGATATTCAATGAATTTCAAATATTGGCAAGTCCTTAAATATTGATATTTAATAAACAGATTCGTCTTGGCTTAAATGTGCTTTATTAGTGGCACAATTATTGTCAATATAACAACAACATTGAATTTATACAAATTGCAAAAAGACAAGAAATTGACATTGTTGAAAAATCAACGAATATAATGTGGCTTTAAAATTCTAATATAGCTCAAACAATCTAAAATGAGTAATATGTATGTATAAGTTTTTTTTATTTTGGATAGTTAATATTATAATTTTACTTAGCTTTTTTTTGGATTTCCTATTTTGTTCTATTTCTTTGTATTTTCTTTACTCTGGCCACCGTTTCGATAATTTTATCTTCGTCAAGTAGCTCGTTTGTGTTATTTGCAGTTTCGCTTATAATTATGCCAATTTCTGATATGTTATTTTTGCTTTTATAATTTTAAAAATTATATTGTTAATTGGCATATTAATTGCCAATTAACAAATATTTATGTCATCTGATAATAATATTAATAAAAAAGATTTTTTTAGTAAGTAGACTTACACTAATTACTAAGTGGTAACTTTGACGGTTACCACTGAAGAAATGAAATGTAGATTAAAATAGACAAAACACAGATATATGTACTTAAAGACCAAAATATCCAAAAAGCTCTAATTAATAATATTTTGTTATCAAAAATTAATATTTAAATGAAGCGCTTTCCAGAATACGTCACTGATCAAATCGCGAAAAACGCGCTTTAAACCAAGTATAGCATAATACTCATCTTATATTGTTCAGACTCTACATGAAAACCGCATATTTTAAATCTGAATAACTTGCACTTCACCAAAAATTCAAATATTAAAAACATCTTTTTATTCTTCAAAGCTTTCCACTTACATTGATAAAACTGAATCTTCTATACATATCCACTGATTAATTCGAACACAAAACATTCAAAAAGGAAATGAAAACTCGTATATATAACGTAAACTAATACTGTGGCCCAAAAATCATTTTAATCACAATTATATACGCCATAAAAACGGCCCCCCTAAATATTAGACAAATAGAGAAACGACTCATATGCCTCCAAATTTACATATTCGATACCAGATACCTATATGTTATTAAAGGATTATCTTCTCCTCCAAAAAATATTTTGCATGTTATCCAATCTTTCACCAGCATTTTCATTATTATCGTAATCCGTCCATTTTTTGGGTTAATGTAATTCTTTTTACTCGCTAGATGCCGTAATCCATAGTGTGTGTGTGTGTGTGTTTTTTTTTTGTTTTATGATAATTTTTACGCTTCCGCATTCGATCGTCTTCGAAAAATTCAAATAATGTATGGATTTGTTGAAATATTCGATTAATAAAGAATTTAATCGTATTCATTGACAACCAAAATGAAATCAATAGAAAGATTTATAACCAAAACAATTTGACTATATGTATATTTAAATAGAAATGAAAAATGAAAAAAAAGACCGAAAAATTAATCTAAAATGCACTCATTCGTCAAAATAACTAAAACAATAATAACAAATAACAATTTGTATATTAAAACCAAATACTAATCAAATTTTCACCCACAAAATAATAAATAAATAAATTATTATCTACTCTATGTATGTGGCAACAATTAAAATTTCTGTAATCATGGATTATGTTAATTTACTACAAGAGATTAAATTCTTGTGATTATCAGAAGATAATATGAAAAATCGTTATATGAAATTCCTGTTTAATTTAAATTTTATTGATTTTGTGTATTATAAAAATTATGTAGCTTTAATTAATAATGCAATATAATTAATAATCATGTAGGTATTGATGAAATTTACTTATTTGATGGGAATAAAATCGTGCCAGTAATCTTTCCGGGAAATGGATGTATATAATCTTGCATTAAATAATTATATATTTAATATATTATAAATATGTACTGACGGCCATAATTCAAACTAATACTTAAAAGATATCAATTAATATTTGATAAACGACTACATGGTAGTACCTGGAGTGCTATTTGTCTATTCTAAAATTCTTTGGTTAGCGCATCCGCCATAAACAAAACAGCTATAAATGGTGGCTAAAAATAAATTCTTGACAGAAAGGTGACCGCTTGTTATGAAATTTTACAAAAGCTAAAATTGGTAAAATACAAGGAGTTTAAGGTAAATGAACGTTAATTACTTTTATTAATTTAATAAGAAAAATATGCTTACTAAATATTTCGACATACTTATTTCAACTGACAATAATTGATATTGTCATAAAAATAATTATTTGTTTGTGCCTTTGCATTTATTACAAACATAATAATAACAATTAAACTTTTATTATATTTATTTGTTCATCTTCAGAAATGAATTTTTTCAATTCTTTTAGCACACCTGATATTACAAAATCAATTTACGTAATCTAAGTAAGATTTTACCAATGATCAAAATTATTAATAGAAAACACATTAATTCATTCACACACATACACAAGCTACCTATAAACAATACCTAATACATATGTTAGATACGTATTAGAATAGTGTGATAATTGATTTCATCTTTAAAAAAATAATAATAATATAAAGAACAAAAGTAGACAAAAAATAATAATGAAACAAACAGTCAAGAAAAAGATGAAAAAAGAATTAGGCAAGTATGTGGCGAAATATGTGTGCGTGTGTATGTGTTAAATCTTAAAAGCATGTTGCAGTTAATAAATCTTATCTTGATCTTGTATTTGAATGCATACCAATCAATAAATCTCATAAAAACATATGATTGGCTTAAATTCGGATTTATACTTTCAAGTTTGAATTTTTGCTACTTTAAGCAGATGATCCTATTATTAAAGTAACAACTGACACTCTGTTGTTATGTAACTGATGATGTTTTAATAAATTGTATTTTTTCTAACTTTAAATAGACATAAAAAGAACTCAAAGGAATTGCATTTTGGAATATAACAGATAAACATGTGCAGATATAACTTGAAGTATATTAAGTAATAAATAAAAGACAATCGATCAATAAAAAGAAAAATAAAAAGACAATAAATATCCATGGATCAATTTCAAGTTCTTCGTAAAAAGCTATATTGCTAAACAAATATAATTAACAATTGAATGCAACTATCAAGTAGGCATTGAATATATAATATATTGTTAACAACCACAAAACCAATGTGATGATCAATTATTATTATTGTGACGACCAATTTTCTTTGGTCATGTAATGTTTTAATATACTACTATTTTCACTTCATGTGGGACAACTAGCCACACACACACACACACATGATGATGTTTTTACATCAAACATACATACATACAGATCTAAACTATGAACTTTTCCTTTAGCTATATGTACATTGCAATGGCAAAAAGATGAAGATGAGCATATTATAATAAACAAAAAAAAAAAAAAACAAGAAAAGAAGTGATGAAGAAGTAGTGGTAAATGTCAGGTACACTCTGTAATAATATAATGGATGTACCTATATATAACTAACTTAAGGCAATGAAAAAAAAAAATCGCTGTTCGGGGCTTTAAACAATTTGTATATAAAAAGAGAAATTATTTAACTGCAAAAATTAGTTGATGATTGTTGTTGAACATTGAGAAGAGTTCAATAATTTGAAGGGCATTTTTAGTAAATTTATATTTAAATTGAAAAATAAATCAAAATGAATAATTTTATGGTGAGTGTGATATAATTTTCTTTTAAAATTCGAAAAGTTTTTCAGTATTTATTTGGGTCTTTTAATATATTTTTTAGTTTAATATTTATATTTTTTTCTATTTCATTTAATTATTAATATTTTTTCTAGATCATAACTCTCTCAGCACTTTTGGTTGCAGCACTTGCAGCACCACAAAATCCTGCGGATAGTCAAGCACAAGTTTTGAAATATGAAAGTGATAACACTGGAATCGATGGATACAATTTCAAGTAAATAAATCATCATATTTTAATTAATAAATTATCAATTAAATTTGTGTTTTTACAAATTGAATTAAGTAGTGCTCATCTGGCTTTGTATTACAATTAGAATTAATTTTCTGCAAATAAATTCCCAAATTTAAAAACAGACAAATAACGCAACAGTTTAATTTTTGATCAAAGTGATAATTTTTTACACATTTTTGTTTTAAATTGCATAAAATCTTAAACAAATAGCCGCTACAAGAATGTTTTAAGTAAACAAAAAATTAAGTCAACCGTCCGGCATCTTTGTAGTTTACATTATGTAACTATACATATAGCACTGTTTATTAAAAGAAAAACATTCATTCTAAATATAAAATCTCATTAAATTTAATCATTAAATTATTATTTTTTAAGCTTATATGATCTTAATTTCAATTAATTCAATTATTTTTTATTACAGTTTCGAAACCAGTAATGGAATCTCGCAACAAGAACAAGGTCAACTCCAAAATGCCGGAAGTGAGAATGAAGTTCTACAAGTACGCGGTAGTTTCACATATACCGGCCCAGATGGCGTTACATACACTGTTACATATATAGCTGATGAAAATGGTTTCCAACCGCAAGGAGCTCATTTACCAACAAAATAAACGTTTTAATTCTTACCGAAATTGATTGTATTTTATTATTTTTCTATTTCTTCGTTTGTCTTAAAAGAGTTGAGTTCCTCGATACCACTTATGTGCGTGTGTTTGCGCATTTCTCTGCGGGTGTACATTTTAATATATTTATGTATTTATATTATGAATTAAGTAAAATTAAAATTAAATTTGAATACTAAATTAAAAAGAATGAAAATGCGGATTGTAAAATATCAAAATGATTAAATGGACTTGTCTTTGGGGAGTTTGGGATCCAGTTTTCTAAGAAATTAATTTATATGTTAATTTCAACTAAGGAAAATTGAATTCGAATTGTAGAATTAAAAAGATATGATTCATTATTAAATTAAATTAAACAATATTGCCTCGAAACTGAATTTAATCAATACCGATTTTTGTACATAAAGAAAATAAATTAAAATAAAATATTTGTATATTGTTGAAATGGCCAAAATATATATATAAAAAAAAGATCAAAATGTGTTATTTTTTCTTTCTAAAAATATTCAGATAGACTCATATGTCTTTTTACATACCCACAACAAATTAATCAAAATGACTAGATAAAGTAAATACCGAAAAATTGATTAATACTTCATTATTTTAATTTTCAATTGACTACATCAATACAAAATCGAATAATATCGAAAATAATTAACTTATCCTTCTCACATACATATAATTCCATTAATCAAAAAAGTATTATTTTGATTGAATCGTGTCTACGATTTTATACCTAGTTATATAGGTGCCGAGAAATAGAAGAAGAAGCAAAAAACCCAGGCAGGTGATTGTCGTCGTGATGAAATTAAAATTAAAGAAAAAGGACAAGGTCGCAATAATACCTATTATACATACATATATGTACATCTTCTAATAATGAGTTAGTTATAAATTACCATTATGTATCTGTATATAACTAATTTTACATGTTGTAGTAAATATCTACTTAAATTATATATTTTTGAATATGTGAGTTACAGATATAATGATGTGATCTAATCGTGTATTCAGATTAATTACAAAGATTTAAAGACACTTATGGATATAGTGCAAATCTAATAGTGGTTAATAGAAAATGATTACATTAATATTCATGAATGATACAGATAACAATACTAAATGACAGATAATCGTTAATTGAATCCAAAAAGGAACAGGATTTTGTTTCTTTAAAAAAATACTTAATAGGCAAAAGGCTTAAAGCAATTAACCTTCATTCGCATATCTTCTACAATTAATTTTGACTAATTAATACAATCAAATAACATTATATCAGTTCAAGTCTACGTGTCATAATATACATAAATTTCTATATAGAAGATACACAGAATTTTATCATCTTCATCACCCACTAAAAGGTTGAATTTTAAATGTATAATTTTTTTTTTCGCTTGTTCTTCTTCGTCTGTTTCTCACATTTCGTGAATTTTTTTTTGTACATGTATTCAATATACTCACATATTTGATATTTTGAAATTCGAAATTTTTATTCTCGTAATTTTGGCCGATAGTAGGAGAATTTCTTTTAGATATAAATATTGAAATATTGTCACACAAAATATCAATCAATAAACGAATTGAGTTCAACACATTGTAGTGAATCTGCCAAATAATTATCATAATTAAAATGAAATTTGTAAGTTAATTGCTTTTTTAAGTTGTATAATTATATTAATAATTGTTTAAAATGTCGGTGTTAAGTGCTTGTAAAACATCTTTTTTAATGTTTGTTTTTTAATTTTGTTTTTTTTCATTATTATTAAAGTTAATCGTCCTTTGTGCTGTCATCGTTGCTGCCCTTGCACTACCAGCACCAGCAGACGATAAAGACGCAGTTGTTCTTAAATATGACAATGACAATATCGGTGTAGAAGGATATAATTACGCGTAAGTCGTCCTAGATACATTAATTAATTATTCTAACAAAAGACCCGTCTTTTAAAAAAATATAATCGTTTTCAGTGTGGAAACAAGCAATGGAATTTCGAAACAAGAATCTGGACAATTAACTAATGTTGGTGCAGAAAATGAAGCAGTTCAAGCACGTGGATCATTCTCATGGACAGCACCAGATGGTGTTGTTTATACTGTTAATTATGTTGCTGATGAAAATGGTTTCCAACCACAAGGCGCTCATTTACCAGTTGGTCCTTCTTAAATCATTTTATTCATCTATTTATAATACTATACGATTCTCAATCTCATTTTGTATATTTTTTTTACATTGCGTGCAATGCAATTTGTGATAATTTATATTAATAAATAAATAAATAGTCAACAAAATTAAAGCAATATGTGTGATTTTTTTCATACCTACTTTATTATACAATAATTTTGAAATCTAACATTACGTATTGCGGAAATAAGCTATTCTAAACTTAATAAATTGAAGAATCTATTATTTGTTTGCTGTAATTTTTTATCAACTTTGCTTTACGATGAGATGGTATATAATATGCAAAATTTAATTACATGAAATGATGGTTTTATCTTGTCATCAGGAAAGTCATGGATATACTTAATGATGTATAACTGAAATGAAAGCAACGGCATAAATGTTTTATTCCACATGGATCACCTAAACCAGATGCACATCATCTTTCCCAAAACATTTTCTGAAAATTTGTATATATTCAAGGATTCTTTAGAAGAATCAAAATATTCTATTTCTTATGTCTAAGGTCTTTCGTTTCTAAATACAAATTGAAATCTTGTTCCGTTATTGAAAACGAATCGTAATTAACGATTTGAAATAATCAAGATAGTAAAATAATATTTCTGATATAGTTGGTAGTCTCTATTTTAACCTGTTTTTGTTAAATTAAAACTAATTAATACTATTTTAAAACTACAATAAAAATATTGAAAGTACAAAGTAAAAAAAATACAAACCTCGGTCAAGTTTTTCTTGAATGTTTCTTTTGTAGATTTAGCAAAATAAAAAAACTCGACGCAAGCGCATCTATAATTGTTTAAATGTTCTAATTTAATTGCATTGTTGTTTAATTAGGGCATAATTAAAGCGTTCTAATTTGCTCAATTTGCATTTAATTCCAATCAATTATTAGCAGATGTCTAAGCACTTTCTGATGATGTTGCTTAATTTTGACTAATTTTTATTGCCAAATTATTTTTCTAGGACGATCATTAATGTTTACAATAGACAATAATGTTTAAAATAAAAGGTTAGCACATCTCGAATTATTTAACTAAACAAATATGTGATAAAATCATTGGTGATGGAAAATTGAAATTTATTTTTATATAAACTTAATTCTTTAGTTAACATTCTTGAGAATTAATTTATTACAATCAACAACAAACCTCCCCTCCATTTTTTTATGCTCCGAAATTGTTAAACCATTAACGAATTTAAAAGTCTTTAAACAAAATAATTATTCCTTTATTCATTTAATATAATATACTTTTTCTACAATAGATTCAACCTGGAATAGTCTTTATTATTCTTAAATGAATATTTTATATAAATGATTATTTTAATGGGATCGAGAACTGTCAGCAATGCATAGATTGGGAAATATTTCATTTACGTAGTTACTACGGACTTCGCTCAACAGGTGTCCTGGCAGTCTAGGCTTCTGGAACTCATGTATGTGTTGGCGATCAAACATAAAGTCCAAAACTACTACGGATTTTTTGCAAAACAGATTATATTATATACAGAGAAGTATTGTATATGTCTATACTATACTCTACCCGTTTCGTATTGGACCGTCTCGTATTTGTGCCACAAATTTGTAATATAGTTTTACACTAATTAGAAGAATGCTCAAGAAGATCGGTATTTTTGTGAATTTTCTATAAGAAAATGAACAAAGAAGATCTATGTTTAATTAATGCAAAATTAAATCTATAAAAATTAATTTTATGTGCATTCTATTATCTAATTTAATTTTTTTCTTTTAAATATCATTGCTCCTCACTAGTCACCTTGACTCTGATGTCTAATAAATACTCATCGCCTTATGAATTAAAAACTTTTTTGGATAATAATTTTGCGTAGAAATACGTAAAATTTTAGTCAATCGTTACCATTTAACATTTTAATGAGCGGACAAGGTTATCTATTATACAGAAATAGAAAAATACTTAATAATATTTTTAATTTGTTAAAATATCGGCCATTAATATGTCACTGTGATTGGTTCAGTAGGGGGAAGATTCTATCCATGGTTTTTCATATAAAATCGCAAAATTTGTTTTTAAAATATTATTAGCATCTTCAGACATCAAAGTCTTATAAACAATAGTTTGTCTTTACTACATTTAATCTTATTAAAATGAAAACTGTAAGTATAGTGTCACATTCTTCTTCAATTAGAACTAGTCTTATAGTGTCAGTCCATTATGCTTTTGAAAATAACAACACATGCATTCATCATATAAATCGCTGCAATCCATGACAATAAACTTTTTGTTCTTAACATTACAATTACTATTTTTTATTCTTTCATTTTCTAGACTTGTGTATTCATTGTGGCTGTTTTGGCTGTGGCCATTGCTATTCCTTTAGCCGAAGATAAAGATGCTGTAGTCGTTAAATACGACAATGATAACATTGGTGTAGACAAATACAGTTACGCGTAAGTAATTTTATATTCACTCTTCTGAAACTAGAATATTTTCAAAATACTAATTCACTGCAGAGTTGAAACAAGTAATGGAATTGCTCAACAAGAAGAAGGTACACTACAAAATGCTGGAAGTGAAAATGAATTTATCCAAGCTCGTGGTTCATTCTCCTACACTGGTCCAGATGGCGTTGTTTACAAAGTTACCTATGTGGCCGATGAAAATGGTTTCCAAGCTGAAGGTGATCATTTGCCTAAAGCTCCTTAATTAACTAACAGAAAAACTGATACCAATTTATGGAAAAATGTATGTTTGTAAATATTGTAGAAAAAACAATAAAAAAAATTGTATAAAGAAATATTCCATCGTTGTTATGTATTTCTTTCACCATTCCTCATAATACTTATAAATGTATTCAACAATTAATTTGAACATTTGATAAAAATGTTTAATTATAAAAATTAAAAAAATAATTTATAACTCTTTCAAAATGTTTAATAGTAGCTTTTATTTATCTATAATTTATTCCATTGAGTCAACGTCACGTTATGCAACTGTAATAATTCTTCTCTTAAGTTATTTTCACTACTAACAATTCGATGAGATTAATTTTTAATGTAAAAGAATTTTGATGTTTTATTATGATCTTATATACTTTTGTTTTGACTTTATCGACAAATACCAAAGAGTGTTTTATAGTCATAAGCGGTATAAACTTATATAGTCATCGAGAGTAGGACGCTGATGTGTTATACTAAGTGTAAAATTGCTCATATATCATTATGCCACTGATTCTACACACCCTTTATTTAAGTAATAAGTAGTTCTAATACATATTAATGAATATAAGTAATGAATGAATAAAGTACAATATTTAAAGGTTAATAAATTCAATGAAACTCAAAAAGAAAACGAAATTACCAAAAAGTCAAAAAACCAAGAAAAAAAATTTTGGTGGGAAAACAATTTCCTTTTTTTAATATAAAAAGGTTAATTTTTTTCAATTTGTCATTCAGTTTCGATTTACCTCAAGCAAAATGAAAATTGTAAGTCAATTTTGATACAAATTATTAAAATTTTATTTTATAATATCTCTTATAATTTTTAGCTTTTATTTATTTGTTTTATCGTTGTAAGTGTTTCTGCTGCACCGCCATCTAGTAATAAGAATACAGATAAAGATGCATATATACTCACATTGGAAAATAACAATAACGGCATTGATCAGTACAATTACAAGTAATAAGTTTTACTGATACTGATTAGTTATTATTACATTCACTGTGGTCAGTTTCGCGTTTAGAGATAACTGGCAATTATAAAATTATTCGGATGACGTCATGAAAACTTTAGTTGGAAAAAAATGCCATCTAATTCTCTGACGGCAATGTTTCATCGAACTGTTAAAATTACTGAATTAATCATTCATTTTATTTTTATAGATTAGAAACTAGTAATGATATTAAACAAGAAGAAAATGGTCAAATTGTACCCGGTGCAACTGTACCAGGTGGCCAAGAAGAAAGCACTTTAAAGGTACAAGGAAAATTTTCGTTTAAAGGATCCGATGATGTAGTTTATACTGTTACGTATATTGCTGATGAAAATGGATTTCAACCGCAAGGTGCTCATTTACCTGTTGCTCCATAAGAAAAAAGAGAAATAGAGTAGAAAGAAAGACGATCATTAATTAGGTTTATCTAGATAAATAGAGATGGCGCCTTAATCTGCAGTGGTTTCATAGGGCTAACGTCACCACTTTATTAAATAGCTTAATCAGCATATTCTGCTGTGTAATTGTAAGTAAGGGAATGATTTGTGATGTATGAGAGAATGAATAGTTAAATTAGTAAAGCTTATCGCTGCATTGAAATAGTTTCAGGAAAATAAATACAACAATTAAACAGTTAATATTAAAATATGTAGATAATAACTATAATTTATGTAAAAATGTATAAAAATATTACGTGAGAATAAAACTATTTATGAAGAGATATTTAATTATTGGTATTACTATTATTATTATATTCTAAATATCACGGTTCCAACCTTGGAAAATATTAAGAAATTATGAAGGCAGATGATTTTCAAATATATCTTTTGAATAGTTAGTTAAAACCAAACAAAAACGTGGTATATGCCCTAAATGATAATAATAAAATGACATACCAAAAAAGATAAAATATGATTGTAATCTAATCAACATACATATAAACTGAAATTATAATTAAGCTGTTAACATAACAAACAAAATGATTATATTCATATTAAAAAGTTAATCTACATAATTATATATTTTTAATAATACACTATATTATCGTAAATTATAAACAATAAGTATTTTGTAATTCCGGCCTTGTTTCTTGGAACGTATACAAAAGTCCTCTGCAGGTTTAGTACAATACTTTTTCTATGACCCAATAAAAATCTTTAAAGAATTCTTTATTCTAGCTAGTGTTATTCAAATCTGTTTTAGTGTTAATTGAATACCTGATCAATTAACAAATTAGTTTCTTATTTTTTTTTAAATTGAATATTATCCAATCATTTTCTAAGTAATCAAAACAATTTATATGGAAAATTTTTCATAATGTTTTACCCATACATATGTATATATGTATATGTTATGTAACACATCATATAGCCTAATGAAGCTTCTTCTATCTATATGAATGTGATTTGAGTTAGTTTATTATGCAATTTTAATGTTCGTATCTTATGTTCCTTATCATTATTATTACGTTGACGGCACATCTTTAATTACTATTCGAAATTTCGCACTAATGATTTTCGCATTTATTTTTCAAATGGTCAGTAGCGTACCTGGCCTGAAATATTAACAAGACGATTGAATCGATACAATAAATTCATTTAGTTAAAAGTTAGAAATCATATCCAATTAATTAATATTGCACGATTTTACTTTATGGAAATAAAATTAATTTATTATCCCATTGTTTTTCAAGAAACAGTAGGAGAAGATCACAAACGTAAATAATTTAGATCCTGTTTCACGCTGACATTTTCCTATTCTATATACTTATCTATATATCTCTGCTATCTAAATATTTGCAATTCCAGTTAGATATATCAAAGCTGATTATGAATAAAAATGGCAAAAATAACGCACAAAAAACAGTAAATTCCTTAATATCAAATAGCAATGTATAAGAAAGAAATAAGCTGTACAAGGTGTATCAATAAAAAATATTATGCTTCAACGAATAATGCATATTCAATTCCTAATAAGTTTATTGAATATTGAAGCAACAATGAAACAAAAATGACATCCATTTTACGTTCAGCATCAGCGTCTAGTAAGTACTCTAGTACTAGTAAGACTAATCATTTACAGCTTCGTTTAACTGTAATCTCAAGTACGTACTACGTAGCACTTCCGTTCTACAAGAATTTCCACATTCTCAATCGCGTACGTAGCTAAAGAATATTTTAATCTCTGTCTGTACTTGACATACCCTGTACAAAAAAAATCTCACCATTATCCCTTTCAACCTAGCCAAGAAGATTAAGAATAATTCTATACGAAATGTATATATATCTATTCTATACATACATACACATATACATACAAATGAAAGCATTTTCAAGGTCACATCCTACTTACCTTGATTCATCGATCAGCATCATTAAGCTCATCTTCTTTTTCACTTTCGCTTTTCGTTGACCGCAATTTTCTGGTTGAAAATGCTAATAAACTCAAAACGTAATAATATGCATATACATATGTATATTATGCGTGGAATTTTGAATGTGTATATGATGTTGAAAAGCAATCGTATACAGATTTTTTTTTTTTTTTTAATTTTAATGTATGTAGACCAACAAAGACTAATCGACTTTACCGCTCTACATCAAAAATAGAAAATTCTGGATCTTCTAGCAAAAGCGCGAAGTAAAAACAAATGCCTTTCTTATTCATAGTACACGACCTGAATTAGTATTTATACCCCGTCATATTTAATGAACATGGCATTCAAAAAACAGTTTCTTTGTCGTAGTTCGTAGAATATAATAATATCTTTTAATTTTTCTGATAGATCCTTTTATTCTAAAATTATTGGCGCACTATATGTATAGAAATTTATATATTTTTCGCTAATTAATATATTCGAATTATAGAAAGTCGTATCTACATCAAAAAAAGTATTAATTACATATGAGCAATTTAATAAAATTCGATTAATTCCGAAAAGGACCTACATTTGACAATTCTCAAATACAAAAAAAAATTATTGACGATTCCTAAACGCAACGTTGTAATAGATACGACTTGTGATTTTTGCAGCCTTAATACCATCTTAATAAAAATACTAAAATTAAATGTCGGTTTATTGTAACAGGATGAATTAGACATTTGAAATTTGTTTCTGGCTATTTTTGAAAAGAAATTTTTGATGTCGCCATCTCTTACACAATAGCCAAACTGATACCCACACTTACAGCTGAGATTTTACAGGATTTTTTTCTTGAATCAAATTACAGAAACATGTAGTAAAACTGTAATAGCCGGTATCAGTTTGGCTATTGTGTAAGAGATGGCGCCATCGAAATTTTCATTTCAAAAATAGCCAGAAAAAAATCTCAAATGTTTAATTCACTCTGTTACAATAAATGACATTTAGTCTTAGTATTTTTAGTAGGAGGGTATTAATACTGGTAAACTCAAAAGTCGTATCTACTACGACGTTACGGTCAGAAATGGTCAATATTTTTTTTTTAGTAATTGGGAATTATGAACTGTGCGTTAATTGTCTCTTTCGGGATTAATAAAATTAAATTGCTGATATGTAATTAATATTTTTGATGCAGATATGACTTTTTACAATTCGAATATATTAATGAGTGAAGTATACATATAATGTATTAGTATTTTTTATATATATATAGTAGATATAATTTTACTTAGCTTTTTCGGATTCGAAAACAGCTGTCGAGTAAAAAATAAAAAAAAAAAATAAATAAAAGATAGAAAATCTAAAAAAACTAAATAAAAACATACATATAATATAATTAAAACATATAAATAAGTTGAGTAACATAGTATGCATTATAATTTTAAGATGGAAACGATCTATCAGACCCATTAGAAGATATTGTTGTTGCCACTGTTACATTGCACGAACAACAAAGAAAAGTCTTTTTGAACGCCAATTCACCTTATGAATTGATATGAATACCCCTTCAAGTCGTATACTATAAATACGGAAAGAATTTGCTTTTTCGTTGCGCTTATGCTATAAGATCCAGAATTTCCTATATATTTTATTTTAACTAGAAGTAATATTTCTAGTTACACACTGTAAAGAATTTTCATCAGAAATAACGAGATAAACTTCCCATAAATTGATTTCAACGTGATTGCACATTCAAATTTTCATTGATACAATGGTGAAAAATTTTCTCTAAATTGTTTTAAAATTCCTCCACCACTTTGTCAAGAACAATTCGAACAAACAATTAAAGTTTATTTATAAACTGGCTATCTCTTTATGATTATTAATAAAATATATTATTGCTATTTTCTATTTTAACTATTTAACGCCCTGTTAAAAATTAAAATTATATTGTAAAACTAAAACTTAGTAACGTAGTAAATCGTAGTTATTTTATTAAATTATTAATAATTAATTGCTAATATTAAAAAGTAAAAAAAAAAAACGTTAAAAACAGTAAAACAAAAAGTAAAATCTTAAAGAGTAAGTCAAAAAATTCGGATTTTGATTTTATTAAATTTTATATTTATTTTATTTTAGTTTAGCATTGTTAGCTTTTAACATCGACAACAAAGGATGAAACATTTTTTCGATATTGTCGACTGTCAATATTTTTGTGTAGTTTGTTTTGTATAGAAATTGGGGTTAATTATTTTAATAATTACAATAAAATATGGCCGACGTATTGGATATTAATGATCCTGTCGACATTGATGTTGAAGACGAAATCGATCAAAGTATCTTGCGTTTAAAAGACAAAGTCGTTAAAAGAAAATGCCGTGCTTTCGGCCTAGCAGATTCACATCACAGAAATAATTGGTGATAATAGATAGACATATTGACAAATTGCTTTCGATTGTAGAAAGATCATGTTTCCAAAAACATTTTCACCTTTCGATGTTTTATCCATGGACTTAACTAAAACGTACATTTAAAAATTGTTTAATTGTTCCAAAATACGATCGAATCAGGTCTCTTTGACTCACCATCAAATTGTGATGCATCTAAAAAAACTTTCTCTAAATAATTTGGATTGTGATATTTTGCACTTGCACTTCTAGATAAATATCATCATTATTATCATTATAAACCTTCGTTTTTACATCTAATGGTTTTAATACTTGAATTTTAAAACATTTTTTAAACGATTTCAATACACCAGCAGATGTTTGATAGGATACATCAAATGCTAGTCTAAAAGTTGAAGTGTGCAAATAAAATGTAACAATTCTCCAACAAAGGAAGCAAGCAGGTCGTTACATATGCGGTCCAATTTCTTTAACTTCATGATGCATTATAATATCAATCGTTTGATCAGCGTTAAGTTGTTGATGTGGATGATCGTTTAGTAAAACAATTCTTTGCGAATTGGTTTGTAATACGGCCTAAAATAATCATTCGATTACCAATAAATTTGTTGCATACAACTTATTTGTTTATAATATCATAAACAATTTGTTTTGTTTCACTCGAAATCACCACGTAACTAGTAAACATTTCCCCTAAATAGATATTAACTGGATTTTGTGGTAATACTAGAAATTGCCCTAATGCTAATGTTTCACTGCCTACTACTGATGTTGGGTCTGTTTGTAATTTACTATTTAATACATTACCTAATAAATCCACACTATCGCATGTAATTGGTAATAGATTGTCTAGTGTTGGACGTGTAAGTCTTACAACTGGAAATGTATCATATTAGTGGGAGCAAATGATAAATTTGCTCCGAAAGCACCTTTTAAAGATATTAAATGTTCTTCGGCTTCCATTTCAATCGGAAATGAAAAAATACTTGTTTTGAAATTGCAATTTGGTGAACGGAAAATCTGCTGTTTATTACATTTGAATCGAGAAGCGATTCATCTTTACTTTCAGAAAACTACAGAGCCTATAGGATTCCGTAAATTCCATATAAATAATATAACGAATAAAAATCTATTTGGTAATATTAATGAATCTAAAACTATTAAACATAGTCAATAATGAATAATGAATAACTCGCATAGTTGATTTTATTATTTGTAATTTTTATTGACAATCCTGTAAATGCTAATGTCATAATTGTCAGTCTTTAATAATGGCGAGCACACATTCATCTTTAAATGATGATTTAATGACCCATCTAGAATTTATCGATAAACTGGCTATCTGGACAGTCTACTTTACATTACTTTACTTACTTTAAATTTTAATAAAAATTAAAGTAAGTAAAAAAGCAAACTTTAAGACTTTAAGTTTACTGTGTAAAATATACTATTGTGTAAATATACTTAAAAGTAAAATCTTAAAGAGTAGAAACGTAAAAACCAGCGTCTGTAAGGCAAAACTTAAAAAATTAACTTGCCGACCAGAAAACTTGTCAACTGTAAAGTGTAAAGGTGTAAATGTAAAGTCCATTTCATAAATAATAATTTAATAAATATAATTATAAATAATAAGCTATTATTT
The DNA here is from genome assembly GCA_949748235.1 of Platypus cylindrus. Classification (NCBI taxonomy): domain Eukaryota; kingdom Metazoa; phylum Arthropoda; class Insecta; order Coleoptera; family Curculionidae; genus Platypus; species Platypus cylindrus. The sequence continues at coordinate 4,753,573 of OX456491.1, read as the reverse complement.
TTATTTTTTATTATATTTAATATTTATTATTATTAATATTTAATTTAAATAATTTAATATTATTAAATTATTAATAAGTTATTTTTATTTATAATAACATAAGTTATGTTACATAAGTACATAACCCCAATGACTAAACCAAAACATCGGAACATCGATATTTATCGAAACTCGATTAACGCTCAACAATCCTAAGAAGCACATTTCGGAAATCGATTCGCCATTTTGTGTGAAGCCAAAATTTGTGTTAATTTTAAATGAGCGTTGCATTAATATTTTTATCAAGTTAAAAGCATTTCGTTCATTATAAATTATTCAATTTATAGTTTAGACGAAAGCTAAAGCCTGTTTGTTCATTAGTTTCAGTTTACTGCATGATTATGTATACTGTAAGTAGATACTTGATTAGCGATAATTGTAATTCAATATTTTACAATACTTGCTCAATAGAATTTCATAAATTCACCGGAATACGTACTATCTAGTTTGTCTTATTTTTTAACATTTATGTTTTTATAGGGCACAACAACTGAGCAGGACAATCGATTCAGCGACAAAGAAAAGAAGTTGCTTAAAGTAATGAAGTTCAGTGACTGTTTAAGCCAAAGGGTATGAACGATATAAGTCTACAGAAAATTGTTGATTCTTTATCAAAATCCTTGTTTTGTATTTCCTAATTACATATTGCAATTGATTTTGGTTTCAGGTTGATATGTCTAAGATTAAATTGGAAGTTATCAAACCCTGGATTCATAATAAACTAACGGAAATATTGAAAATTGATGATGATGTTGTCGTCGATTTTGTCTATAATCAGTTAGATGAAAAGGTGTTTATTTTATAAAACTATACATATATGTATATGCATATGTTTTTCTTCGTTTACTAAATTTATTTAAATTACTTTTCAGTATCCTGATCCTAAGAAAATTCAAATAAATTTGACGGGCTTTCTTCAAGGCAAAAATGCCCGGGAATTTATGGCAGAATTATGGGCTTTGTTGATCTCGGCACAAGAAAATCCAACTGGAATACCGGAGTCATTAATAGATCTTAAAAGAGAGGAATTAGCAAAGAAAAAGGTACTACTCAAATGAAAATGCTTTTTAAGAAAATATCAGTATTTACCCAAAAACTGATTTCAAATTATTAATCTTATCAAATCTATAACGCTGACGATGCTTTAATTGTGATAAAATAATGTAAATAATAGAAAATTTCTTTCCAGGAAAAGGACGAAAGGGAAAGGGAGAACCGTGAAAAGGAGAGAGAGCGAGAGAAATCCGACAAAGAAAAAAAATATCGGGACCGAGATAGATCGAAATCGCGGCGATCTAGATCTCATTCGCGTAGTCGAAGAAGATCTTCTAGTAGGAATCGCAGCATTCGAAAAAGTAAAGAAAGGAAATCTAGGAGCAAGGATCGTCGCTCGAAAAGCAAAGATCGCTATTCAAGGACCAAAGACCCGCATTCTAGAAGTAATTCTCGCAGCAATGATAGAAATACTCGTGACAAAAAGTCGAATAGTCGAGATCGAAAGTCTAAAAGCAGGGATAGACGTTCAAACAGCTGGAACGACAACACGCGTAACCGGAAGAAACGGTCGGGCAGCAGAGATCAGAAGTCGAAAAGTAAATCGCTGAGTAGATCTAGATCGTCAAAAGATAAAGATATGTCTAGAAAAAATGGGATTACAAGCCCTAGTGAAAAAGAAAATGGAAAAAGATCAATTTCAAGAGATAGAAATTCAAAAGCAAAGTATGTTATTCTATATTTCAGCTAGGTTCAATACTTAGTTATTACAGCAATAATTATATTGCTACATTTCCACTGTATAATTAATATTTTTTCAGAGAAATACCATCAGGACAAGCTATTTCTAAGCTGCAAGCCAAGTTGATGTCATTAGCTGAAAATAAGAGGCCATCACGTTCACATTCCCGGTCCAATTCCCGTTCGAAATCAAGGAGTCGTTCTAAATCTGATTCGTCTACCGCACCATCTAGAAAATCTAGGTCTCAATCAAAAACCAAATCCGATGCTCGGAGGTCACGTTCAACCTCAAAAGAATCAAAAGGCAACTTGGAAATCAAGAAAAAGGGCGACAGTATACAGAAGAAACGGCACTATCGTTCCAATAAAGATAGTAGTGGTAGTGAATCCGAAGATAGGAAGAAACGATCACGTTCAAGGAAGCGTAGCCGTGAGCAAAGTCCCCGAAAGAGAAGTTCATCACGTAACAGGAAATCGAATAGCCGAAAGCGAAGCTCATCAAGAAGGTGCGGTAACGTTAAAATACATAATAATAATTTTATTTTGACATGCAATTGTCACCAATGTCTTAAATTAATCTTTTGTTGCAAATTACTGGTAAAAGAGTTTTAACTCTTCAGGGTGTCTATTTTTATAAAGCTATGATTTGTTATATTTGGTAAAAATGTTTTTCCCATAGTTTATAGTTGCAAATTGTAGGATCATGTAGGATTGCCATTATCATTATAAATTCTATACATTTGTTTGTTTATAATTATTATAAAATAATGTATTGGTTTAAAATTGGTGAATTTTAAACTAGACAGTGCACATAATAGGACGAATATTAAGAATAAGACAAAGTTCGTTAGTGTTCGCTTTTATCAATCTTCACGGTCAGATAATTCTAGGAGCTTCAATTAAATGAATCCAAACGTAAACTGAATTTTATATTCAAGTTTATGATAGTCGGTTGTAAAAGACCAAGCGATGGTCTTTATTTATTACTGACCAAATTCAGTTTCACTTGTTTCAAAATATTTGGATTTCATTTCGGCGTGTATACTACTCGACTTTCCAATTGGCTTCCATTTTGTCAACTGCTTTGTAATTGAATTGCTTTTTAAGTAAGGCTAAATAATGTAATTGAATATCTGCAGTTGCGATGCTTTATATCAGTTATGCATTTTAAAGTGTTTAAATGATAACATTTATCACTTCCCCATAATTCTGATAATACCCGTAATTTTATATTATCGCTTCAATTAACAGTTAATTTTAGGTGGGAATCATGACAAGTATTATTCTTACCACTAGGTTTAACACGTTTTTGTTTAAAAAATCATTGTTATCTAAAGATTTCACTTTCGATATAGAATGGTTATTATGGGCTGACTTGGGCATCGCTGCACAAAACTTGATTCTGACAAGCTCAATCGTCAACATCCCAAGTTCCCATCTGTGAAGCAAACTTCATACAATGAAAATTTATTTAAACGAAATTAAAGTAAGTTATCAAAGTTTGCTATTAACATTGTACAAAAGTTTAACGAGAATTGTAAATTGAAAGGATGATATAATAGCTATTTATTGTTTAATTCATCATCTTAATAAATTTACGATAATATGGGGGTATGTATTCTAGTTATATTTATGTTAATATGGTAAACAAATTTTATGTACATATAATTTATTGATAATTTTTATCGGAATGATTAATAATATTATGAAAACAATTTCAGAAAGATACCAGCAGAAGAATCAGCTACGCTCAACTCCTCTCGAATTTCAACTAGCATTGCAGATTCTTCGCTCTAGCAAAATTTCTTTCTACATGATAACTTGAAGCTCCACAGCGTTTCTTCACAAGCGATTCTTCAACTACCTCAACAAGCACAGCTATTGTCTACAAAAGATTAAATCAACGACTATTTCACACCATGTCAACTTTTGCATCAATCTCCTACCACAGCGAACAGTCAGCGAATGTTTCCTTCGCATCGTCGTCTAAATTCAACACATGCAGTGGTTTTCAATTTTAAACTCAACAAATATAGAAGATTTCTCTACGGGATCAACTTTACAACTCGTCTACATTTCTACACTGCTAAGACTGCAGAGCATTCTCAGTACCGCCGATTCGTCCAATCTGTCATACATAAACACACTTCGAAAAGGCTTCCAGATTGTAGAAGAGTCAACTACCTACTACCGCACTATCCTGAAGGTCGCAGTGGTTTGGAGGGCATCTTTAAATCAGCACTCTTGTATCTGCCAGATTATCTATTAGCACAGTATTGTGGTAATATATTTCATTGAAATTTTCCACTTAAAAATTATATTATTTTGTTTTACTATTTAGAAATTAAACAAGGTTTGTACATCACTAGATCTGGTCTAGTGATTCGAGTAATATTCATTTTTAAGTTTTGAATATTTCGTTTACAGGTTGGGAAAAACGTTTCTAGTAATTTTATGACTATAAATATAATAATATTTTCGAGACACTCTGAAACCTGATTTCAATGTGATTTGCAATGAAATATTTTCTAATGCCCTCTTATTTCATATACAATTTTACTGCTTAACTTACAGACGTAGCTTAACCAGGAAAAGGAGTGTCAGCAAACGACGTCGAAGTATGTCGCGAGGTCGAAGAAGTATTTCACGTCGCAGAAGTTTATCACGACGACGCAGCCCTCGAAGGCGCAGCTATAGTCGTCGACGCAGTATTAGCAGGTCTAGAAGAATTGGAATGAATCGAAGACGTAGCCCAAGACGAAGGAGTCGTAGTTTTAGCCGACTACGCAGCCGAGACAGGTACAAGTAAAGGTTTTTTTTGAATTTTGTTTATTGCAAAAATATTTATAAAATTTTCTTAAATATCTATTTAAAGGAGGGTTAATCGTAGAAGTCGTAGTCGTAATAGGCCATCATTTCGAACACCAATTCGAAGAAGATCTAGAACAAGAGATAGACGGTCGCGTTCAAAGCGAAGATCCAAAGAGAGAGGAAGCGCAAGAAGGAGATCAACAAATCGAGAAAAATCACGAGATAGGCAGCGAAAATCCAGCATAAGTCCAAAGAGAGATGAACGGAAGGAGCAAAACAATTCGAAGCCAAGCAAACCGTCGGTAAGCAAAAAAGTCGATGAAAAGAAACGTGAAGAACCAACATCAACAAAAAGTAACGATGCTAAATTAAAATCAGATCGTATACTGACAATGTATAAGAACGATGTTTTAGAGAAAAATGTAATTAATACCGAAAATAAGAGTCTTGACATATATAGAAGTGAGGAGAAGGAACGAAAAAAATCTAAAACAAAAAGCATTAGTCCACAAAAGGATTATCCTATTCCTCCTTACGGTCCACCGAGATATTCCAGAAGTCTTTCAAGGACTCCGTCTCCGTTTATAAAAGCAGAAGAATTTCCTCCGAAAGGAAAGTTTACTGCTGGCGTGGGTGACGAAAAGCGAAAGCAAAAAAATAAATCTGATACTAAATCCAAAAAGAAAACTAAGAAAGTATCTAAATCAGAATCTGATACAAATTCAAGTGATTCTGATAGCGATATTCCGAAAGAAAAACGTAAAAAAATTAAAAAGAAGAAAATAAAGAAACGCGATTCTAGTTCAAGCGATAGTGATGATGACATTTCCGTGAAAGGGAAAAGAAGTAGAGACAGTAGCACTGAAATCGTTTACAAAGCGAAAAAATTAAAAGACAAAAGAAAGGACCGAGATATTAGTGAAGAGAAGAAAGTTGTAAGAAAGCGTCGTCGTAGTTCAGAATCGGAAGATGAAAAGAAAACTAGAAAGAAGCGTTCAGTCAGTTCCGATAAAGTTCGAAAATCTAGAAAGAATGATTCTAGTGACAGTGATGTTCCAAAGAAAGTTAAAAGGAAGAAAGATAGTTCGGATGATTCCGATAAAGAAAAGTATAAGAAAAATAAAAGAGACTCTTCGTCGGACAGTGATGATGATAGTACTGTAAAGAAAAAAAAACATAAAAAACGTAATCGATCTGGAAGTGATTCAGATGAAGAAGTGGAAATTAAGAAGCGTAAAAAGGACAAGAAAAATAAAAAGAAAAAGAAGCGCTCCAAGAAGCATAAGAAACACAAAAAGAAGAAGGTTGAAAGTGACGATTCCGAAAGTGATATTAATATCATGATTGAAGATGAGAAGAAATTAAGGGAAAAAGCGCTTAAGTCCATGAAACGGCAAAATTCAAGTGAAAAATCCGATTAAAACTAATAATTCATATTATTCACTAGTAGATTATTTTAATTTAGATACGCGTTTTGAAATCAATTATGCATGGGTAACTTATAAAATTGAAATATTCAATAGTAATTTACAAAATATTACCTATCAATCGAGAAAGAAGCAATTTTTAATGATAATTGAAAATTAACATGCATTGAACGAAGTTATTTTACTTTTACTTTATATTTTGCAATGAGATTATGGAGCAAAATTAATTTTGTTTTGTGTTATCATACTTAATTGAGTAATAAGAACGATTTTAATTCTTTATTTATGGTATGGCACATAACTATTGCATGTTTTGCGATCATAAATACTAATTAATTCATTTTTTGGTTTTAAACATCTTGTTTAATCAAACTAGCATATTACAGTAGAATTAATTTTTTTTTTATAATATTAAATATCTATCTAATAAAGATTTCAAACAAGATTTAATTTATATTTATTGATCATATCTGGTTTTACTAGATGAAACTTAGCTAATTTAAACTAATCAATAGCATTAAAGTTATTTAATTTTTGGTACAAATTTTGGTTTTCTTTTGGTAACTCCAATGGAATTAATGAATTAATCAAGTTCTCTAGAATTGGACTAATTATTCTACTTATTACATCTTGATAAGTGTCCACGAACTCTGTAAAATTATCATTTAAAACGGCGTTTATCAGAGCACTTAACTCCTCATTGTTCAATAATCCTTCTATATTAAACTAAAAATAGAGCAATAATCAATAAAATGTTGCTGCATCGGTTGATCGATTCAATACGCTTACATCAGAACTTTCCAATGAAATAGCAGCTGTAACGTTGGAAACTGTAAAAGCTTGTCCTAAGTGTAATTTACCATCAAAATCAACTTGAATTTTCTCTAATTTAATACTAATGAAAAAAAATACTTTAATACTCATGGAAGATGTAAAGTTTTAACCCCCGTTTAATAAATGGATTTAACGTTTGATAAATATACTTACGTAATTGGTCCACTACCATAAACAGGTACTATTTCGGCTATTAATATATCGATATCATAATTACTGGTAATAATTAACTCTGGAATTAATATTGTCGTATTTGCTTCTAGGGACAAAAGTTGTGCTTTAATATGAGTAGCAACTAATTTATCCAATCCGGTTATTTCTAAATTGTTCGCACGAATTTCACCACTGATACGTGCATAAAATTAAATAATAGTATCTATTTCGAAGATAATGTTATTTTAAGTACCAACCGTATTACGTCTTCTGTGAGAGTCAAATTCAGATTTTCTATTATCACTGGGTCTGGAATATCCTTAACGATTGCATTGATAGTGTCATTAATTAGATTTTCAATTGCTCCTTGTAATTCATTAAGAGTTTTTGGATTGGTTTCTGTAATTAAAAAGGAAATGTTAAAAATAATACTAAGTAAATCTTGAAATTACCTTTCGCTGAAGAAAATACCGAACCAATAATCATAAAACTGAGGAAAATATTTAAAAAGTTTTTCATTTTTTCGTTTTATATAATTCGTGCCAATACAATGAAAATTCAAATAATGAATGGGTAATAGTTATTTCTAATTTTTATCCATCTAGATAGAGGAGGTGGTACAGGCAGGTGAAATCTTGCCTATTAATTATATTTAACGATTTGATAAGATTCATAAAATTGTTATTTAAAAAAACACACTTGAGATAAAAAGCATTAGCCTCTTAAAATGTTTTTTATCTAAATTTTGTTTCTATTGCGTGTCAGTTTTGTAAATGCATAATTTATTTGATTGATTTCATCAATTTAATGCTAAGGTTCTGTTCTGTGCTAAAATTTAAATATTTATCGCATATGCGATGAAAATACAATTGTAAAGAAAGAAAAATAATTCAACGTTTATTGTTCGAATAAAGTTTATTTAAGAAATTACAATAAATTAGATTCAGTTATTTGTTATAATATCAAGCGGTTGATCAATTTTACAAATAAACAATAGGATAGATATCTATTTTTAGATAAATAAATATTAACAAAAAATAACACTTTCTAAATGTTTTATCAGAATCAAAAAATTGAGCATATTGTATTAATCAACCCATGCAAAATGTTTTTCATTTTGATTATCAGAAGCGGCGGTTTTGAATTTTATTGTTTTTCCAATTTTCGCTTTTATATTTTGTTTCATTGAACGTTTCTTGCATGAACATTTTTTTTTCAATGCTGGCAATAGTCCTTTGGCCATTTTAATTCCTATAGAATCAGTAATACTTCGTATAGAAATAAATTTATTATTAATTCCATTACTACTAAGTTAAATTCTAATTATTTCTACAGGGTAGAAAGTTAATGGTGTCCACGTCATTTTTTTGTATCTGGCAATTTATCAAGTTAAAATTATGCCTGCTTGGTTTTTAAAGGCTGCTCTGTATATAATTCTCGCTATAAAAATTAAAAATTTTTTTTTTTGAATTATTAAAAATAATAAAATGACAATGGACAAGATTAAATTTTCAGCAAGGCAAAATTAAAATAAAGCAAATGCGCAGAATTTTTGGTCAATTGCAGTATTATCGTCATTTTGATTAGAATAAATTAAGTTGTACTTAATATTTTAAATTCATTCGCTTAATACATACCTAAATTTTCTTTCCTTTCAACTATGTGAAAAATTTTCGATTTTGTATATTTCTTTTTATTACCTAGCATTTTAATTAAGTAAAGTCGTTTGTCATGACCCGGATTCATACCAACAAAATTTAAATTTTCAGCTTTAGTTGTATCAACTAATGTACGAAAAGCAGATAATGCTCTTGATACACCCACCTGCAGTTATATAAAAAAAAAACCTTACACGTAAAAGTCATAAATATATGAAATATGTAGTATTTTCTTCCAATCACTATCATCAGATACAGTACTTTTGAATGACGAACAAGATGCTCAGTAATATCTGCTCCCAATAATTCCTCATCTATATTCATTCGAATTGGTACTATTTTATTTATGATCCATAATAAAATGATTGTTGTAACAATTCCCCATAAAATAATACAAACAGATGTTAGCGTTTGAATGCCTAATAAATACCATCCCCCACCTAAAATGGTAAGGTATATAATCATACATTTTATGTAAAAATGAATTTTGCCTTTTGTAAGTCCTTTGCGTCCATTTGTTGTTGTAAGCGGATATGGGTTGTCTGCGAAAATTCCTACAGCAACTATTCCTAAAATGTAACTGACAACTTACTGTTCAGTTCCTTTAATAAAAATCTAAGTCTTTTTTACCCCAAATGCCTCCAATACCGTGTACAGCACTTGCCCCAACTGGATCATCGATTTTTAACTACAATAACACTCTGTTTTTACAGAGGGTCAAATTAAAAACTAATTTAAAGTACCTTATCAATAAGCGGCATTGCGGTGCATGTTAAAAATGCACCAATTGCTCCTATTAGCATTGCCTCCCATCCTGAAAATCCCTACCAATCAAATTTAAAGAACAGCAATTATTATATTAATCATAGTTAACCTTGATACAAAAAACAACCAGCTGTAATAGCAACTAAAGATCCTAAAATCCCATTAATAATATCCAATGCATCAATACGTCCACTTCGTTTAATCATTGTAAACATAATACTAGCTGCACCACCACCAAATGATGACATCATAGTCATTACAGCAGCTTGTGCAGCATATTGCCATTTAGCTCCACTTAACCCATAAGTACTTCCTGAATTAAAAGCCAACCATCCCCACCATAGAACAAATAAGCCCATTACAGCATTAACTGGATTTCCTATTTTTGTACAGATATGTATAATTCTAGGATTTTGGTGGGCTTCAAAATTTTTTATTTATAGAATCACCTAATGGAAGTGGAACCCCACCATTATCATATCTACCTAACCGAGGACCCAACATTAAAGAACTAGCAAATGCAGCACTTCCTCCAAGTAGATGCACTGCACCTGAACCAGCGATATCTACTGCACCTAAATGTTTTAAGAAACCATGTTCTCCCCATATCCATCCAGCCGGTATGCAATAAATTATTGTGTTCCAAAAACTAAAATTTACTAGTTAAAATCTACGATATGATTTGACTCTGATTTGTAAACATGCCTAAACAGACAATACGCTTTAAAATTACATCGTTCAGCCATTGCTCCGCTTACAATCGTTGTAGCTGTTGTAGCAAAAGATAACTGAAAGATAAATGCAGCGTAAATAGACCCTTTTAATGGATCATCAATATTTGGATCTATGAAAAAATCCCCTAAGGCTATGAATTTATTGTTGAATTTACTGCGACCAAATGATACAGCAAATCCAAAAATCCAGTAAGTGATTCCTAAAAAATAATGCCACCTGATTTTAATATCTTTTCGAATGATAATTAAAAACTTAGGAAAGAAAATTTGTACCTCCCAAAACAATATCTACAACATTTTTCATCATAATATTAACTTCATTCTTTATTGAAACACATCCAGATTCCAACATTCCAAAACCTGGAACAGGACCACGTATATGTTCTCACGGAAAATTATGTGTAGCGTAACGATTAGTTGAGAATTATATTTTTATTTTATACTGTACTAATAAATTGCAGAGACTAATTGTTCTTATTAGCCTGCATATCAATATTAAATTTTTAATTGCTCTACTCTTTAATTTAATATTTTATTATCAATTAAAGTACATAGACACATATACAAATGTATGTTACACACCTGTCTGCATTGTAAATATCATAAATGAACTTGTTATTATCCAATTACTATCTTCAACATTTATATCGAAAAGTGGTGGTATTGAATAACTGTTGATTGAAGTATTCCTCATATTCATGTAGTAAAGAATTTTAATAAACCTTTTGCAACTGATACGGATCCAATCTAAATTGGATATCTATCTATTGGATAAACTCAAATGAAATTCAGCTGAGTATAGATAAACATTTTAATATATCATGATACGAATTATATATTTATAAGGTCAATTGAATTCTTTTCGTTACTTTGATGATGCTTTGATCGCTACAGTTTTTATTTAAATTATTTCAATCATTATTAAAGTCCGAAGAAAAGTGCAGTTGGTCACGATTTCTAAAATAATGAGTGGGGGTTCAATAAAATCAATTCTAATTATAAAAAACCTGTACAAAAGCGGATGATAATTAGCAAAAAAAATTTCCTATTAAAAAATAGGAAAATCACAGTATTCCCGCTAAGAAAAATTCAAATTTCAAATAGAACTTGAACTAGTAGATGGCACCATTTAATATTTTATTATATGGTCACCGGCAGGTGACAACTTATATAAATTAAAATAAATATTCTCATGATAATAATAATCAATAAATACGCAATTCTGCATCATATATATAAATCAATAACAGATATTTTATAAATATTAGTATTTTGGTAAAAAGAATATTCAATATAGTTTATATAACATACCAAAAAAAATTGTCATTTCACTGCTGTTACAAGACTTGCGCAAATATCATATTTTGCAACCGTTTCTCTCATAGGAATTCGTATCTCACTGTCTCGCTTGTGAATAGAAAATAAGTGTATTTATTTTCTGGTATATGGTATATTATAAAATATAAATAGTATAACTATAAATATAAAATAAAATTTTGTAAAAATTTTTAAATTAAAAAAACATATATTATTTATTTTATTTATACTCAATTTTTTTCTATTTCGCTTTTTTCGTTCTATAATGACAACTCTTTGCTTATGTCAGTTGACGATATCCACCAATAAACTCCATTAGTTTTGAATTTTATATTTAACGTACGTTCATTTCTCTAGTGTCAATCGAGGCAGCATTTTATACAAGTTTATTAATTTTTATTTTTAAAATAAAAATAAGCCATTTTAAAAATGTTCAAAGAAGATGCAACGTATGTACCGGAACTGATTCACGATGATTCAAATAATATATATTATAAAAAAGGCCGGTTCTTTGGAAAGGTATATCTTTTGTATTTTTATCATTACGATTATTTTCTCAGGCTAAATTTGATTAAATAGACTATTTATTGATTTACCATGAACTACTATCACCTTGTAGTAAGCTAAGTGACTAACTTAAGTTAAAATTTTGCACGTTTAGATTTAACCTATTTTAGCTACAGCCTATAATAACCCATAAATGTACAGGATGTGTGGGAATAACTGTTATTAGAGGGAGAACTTTGACCTTCAAAGTATGAAGGATTGTAATTTTCAATTTATCTGTTTATCTAAATACCAAAAATTTTCAACATAAAAAATATTTTTTAATTTTGAAGCTTGTTTTCAAACAAAAGCAGCATTGAAAATTAGGATACCTAGCTCATTAGAGAGAATTAAAATTAAAATAGTTTTTTTAATGATAAACGATTTATTTAAGTTACCATTACCACTATAGGCTCCCTTTTGAATCTGTGTTCACTTTTATGCTTGCAGGGCTAAACTTTGTAGCCATTTGATAGCACTTCTTTTATTGGTTCGTACTTTCATAAATATGTATGCTCAATTTAGTATAGCATAAAGATATGCAATCCTGAATCAGTTAGTTTTATTTTCCTGGCAAGAATTTGTAACATATTTTACCCTATATTTTAGGGAGGCTTCGCTTTCTGTTATGAGATTATAAATAGTCGTAATAATGAAGTATTTGCTGGAAAAATTATTTCTAAAGCAGTAGTTGCCAAACAAAATCAAAAAGCTAAGGTGTATCAAGAAATCCACATCCATAAGAAATTACGACATCAAAATGTTGTCGGTTTCTACAGTTTTTTCGAGGATGTCTCCAATATTTATATCGTATTGGAATTGTGTAAAAGGAAATCTATGATGGAATTGCATAAACGAAGGAAAACATTAACTGAACCGGAAACACGTTATTATATGAATCAAATATTAAGCGGTGTTCAATACCTTCATCAACAAAAAATTATTCATCGTGATTTAAAATTAGGAAATCTATTTCTAAATGACGAACTTCATGTTAAAATTGGCGATTTCGGGTTAGCTGCAAAAATTGAATATGAAAATGAACGAAAGAAGACATTATGTGGCACACCAAATTATATTGCGCCGGAAATTTTAAATAAAAATGGTCATTCATATGAGGTTGATATATGGTCAATTGGATGTATTATGTATACACTTCTTGTTGGCAAACCACCATTCGAAACCAAAACTTTAAAAGAAACATATGCAAAAATTCGCAAATGTGATTACAGGTAAAACACAATCTATATTTATTTAACCAAATTAATTTTCAACACAATCGATTTTCGTATCCCCAGACTTACATCAGTTTTATCACAAAATGCTAAGCTTATGATTATGATGATGCTTCAATCCGATCCAAATCACAGACCAAAAATCGACCAATTATTGCAATATGATTTTATTCTTAATGGATATTGTCCACCTTCGTTACCTGTTAGTTGTTTAACTATGGCACCGCGGTTTGATCAAGCTGATCTCAGATATAGTCCTCGAAGAGGACCATTGTTAGAAATTGCCAGTAAGTCGCCGATTACAACGTTGCATATACATTGTTTCAATTAATATTTTCTTTCTATTTAGCAAATCACACCAATGCCGTCTCTCCAAATAAACAAAATTCAATTGCTGCATTCGCTGGCTTTAAGGAACCAGTAAATGAATTCGATTCCAAGGAACATTTAATCATTTTGAAAGGTCTACTGTGCAATGTAAGTACCTATTTTTGTTCACTTTCGTGCTTTTAAATTGATTCCTTCAAAATACCATTTGGCTTTTGAGTTGGTCTGAATAGGCTTGCTAAATAAGTTTATTCTGTCCCTGTAGTTCAATTGGATTTATTAAGTTTTGTGGACAGTACTAAATGAAACTATTCGTTCTTTAATTTTCCTGATTTATTTCTGTTACATAGGCAAAAATCAAGAACAATATTATTTCTTATCTTCTACAAGTGTATAAAAAGTTTGGTGCTTTCTTTTACTTAATAAGTGAGTAATAAACCTTACCCAAAGATATTTTCAGTAAAAAAATAAAATTAGGTAATGTTAATCATTATCTCCTGTCGATAAATTAACCTGATTTCACATTGGAACTACCCTGAACATCGTCAGCGTTAAATAATTAAATCTATCGAATTATTATGAATAAAACTTAGTACGACTAAATAATACAGTTTGACTGGTACAAGATACTAAAAGACGAAAAATACTATCTAAAATATTTCTATACTTTTAATTGCTACTCGATAAACGGCACTGAGTAGAATAATTTAAAATCTTAAACGTATACATTATAATTTAGTTAAGTACATACTTCAATTAGTTTTATCTTACCAAAAATACTTGAAAATAAAAAGAGAAATTACCATTTGACCTGAGAGGCCCATAAATGAGCTTTAGCAATAAACTTATTACATATCGATAAAGTATTAAAATACATTTTTTGGCAAACGATGATTTTATTTTCACCCACTGGAAGTGAATATTTACGAGAGAAATTTCTATGACGAGTAGTAACAATTGCTGATCTTGTTTTAATGGGAAATTCTTTCACTGTATTTGTTATAAATTGCTTTCTTTCCGGCCAATTCATTGAATACCAGAAATTCTGATGCAATTTAATTCTTTGTTCTTCGCTTATTTTCTTACTACATTGATGTCGACAAGATGAATGACATGGAATTCCCATTTTCCTACTTAGTCGTCCTTTTTTTGCTTTTTTCACTTCATCCTTCTCTGAATGTAAAACATCTTCATTGATTTGACTCTCTAAAAGGACAGTACAATTAATGAAGTCATGGTCATCTGGATCAACATCATTCAGTATGTTTGGCTGTTGTTTTTTTGATATTTTCATCATTGGTGTCTCTTTTGTAATGGTGATGGGTTCTTTTTCAGGCACAATATTTAATATATGATCTTCGGCAATACTACCATCATGATTTATATTATTTAATGTATTGATTAAGAAATGTTCACTTATCGCTAATGTTTGCAAATACATTTCTTTACAAACAATTACATTTTGATAATAAAGTGGCAGTGTATAATGTTTAACTTCTGTCATTTTTTTTTTAGTTATCTTATCGCGATAATAGTTAGTTTTTACACTACAAAGAATGAAATGTTTTTGATCAACTTGGACCGGTAAGCTCCAAAATTCTTTGTGAATTTGTTGACGAATATATTCAGTCACTTTAAGTCTACATTGCAATCTACATGCACACGGAGGTTTCAACGGTTTATAATTTAAAATATTCGTTTTCATTGATGATAAAATTTGTAAATTTTTATTGTAATGCTGAAAATCTTTTTTAATGTCATGTTTTGAAATTGATGCCGATGCTGATGACGGGAATGTGGATGATGATAATGTTACATGTTCTTGGTTTTGAGTTTCATTTGGCATTGCAAATTCAATAGATTTTTCATCTAACGCCAGAGTGTTTAAGTACATTTCCTGAAACAAATGAGTATAATTAACTTTTAGAAGGCATACGGAATATCATCTAAGGAATTATACCATTCCATCATACATTTTCACTCAACAATTACATATTATAAATCGATTCTTACCTGGCATACGGTAACATGACCATTTTTTATAGGCAATACGAAGGTTATAATTGAAGTGCTTCGATCTTTTCGTATTGTATTTAAAATGAAAAATTTTCGATCTGCTGGATGTTTTAATTCGACCCAAAAATGTTCATATATCTTTAATCTCATTTCCTCTGGTATTTTTATACCACATACTTCCGAACAGGAACAGGGTGGTTTTATATCATTTTTATTTAACAAACCTAATAATATCTGCTCATTTGAATCAATTTCTTTCGCAACGTTGCAGTCGCTTTCGACATTGCTCTTTGCCTTTTTATTCGTAGGAATTTTAGGTTCATTATTCGCACTAGTTTCTTTTAAACTTTTAGGATTATAAACATATTTTATTTTTAATTCATCTAACGTATTGGTAGGATATTTTTGTATTGTGGTATCCATAAATTTAGTACTTATAGCAAATGTATTGAAAAACATTGTTTTACAAACATTTGAATATCCATCTTCAGTTTCTAAATAATACTTACGAAGAAACTTTTTTCGGGTTTTATTTTTTAATGGTAACTTAAGTACTTGAACCATTCCTCTTAGAAAGCATCTTCTTTCATCCCATGATTTTATTTTTCCCCAAAATTTGTTGTAATTGTTTTGTCGAAACCTCTCAGCAATACGTTGATCACATTTCAGCTTACAATCCATACATGTCGGTCCAATAACTCTTCTTTTAATTTCATTGTGATACATGTACTCACCATTTAATCTATCTGGTTTAATGTCCTGTGTAATTTTGCAATAACGGGTATTGCCTGTTCTTGTTTTGATGTACGAATATTCTTCATCATTTTCCCCTTTCATTTTAAGTAGACAAGTTGTAGTATATTTTAATTAACTTATAATAATAAAATGCGGTTAATTTTGCGAAAATTCTCAAACAAATCACATTTAAATAAAACACTAAAGATAGGTTAGACGATGCCATATGCAGAAGCAGCAAAATGTGTAAACACATTTTATCGCTTTCACTTTTGAATTTTGTATAGTTCGTCTCTTTTTCTATTTTACTGCGTTAAAGAGAGCTGAATATAATATGTTACGGCATATAAACGTATATGTCAATGGAGGATAAATTAACGGCTAACGGATTTGTAGATATAGGCAACCGAATATACTTCAGGTAATTTTTCTTTTTCTTCAATTTAAATTTGTATTTAAAATTTAAACAAACGGCAAAGTATTTTATAATATTTATATTTAATATGTTTGAGTTTAAATTAAATTAAGTAAATTATTTTTAATATTATCACATCCGTGAAAAACATATAAATATGTAACATTATAGTTCAATTTTAAAATAAGGTTTCCATAAAAAAACATTCGCAAAAAATAAAATCTAATAAATCCGTAACTATATTAAAATGTGATCACCGCTAATAATAATAACACCCTAAAATTATGTTGTGCCCTCTTGAATTTTCGTTTTTTATAATATCGACCTGATTTCTCTATAAAGATAATCGAGGTAAAAGGAGGTCGCCCTAATTCACAATTTTGAATTTCGTATACTTTGAACTACTCCCAACTCTTCCAATTCTTTTATATAATCTCTCGATAATCCAAGTTTTTCTAAAACTTCAACAGTATTTTCACCAACTCTGGGTGCTTTCAAAGTTGCCTTTGATACTGCGGGTGTTCTGCTTAATCTCGGAGCTGGATTTGGACAAAAAACTCCATCACCTTGTGTGAAATTATTGTGAGTTTCGTTGTGACCATGTTTCGGTGCTTCATTTAATTCTAAAACTGGTGTAACACATGCATCTAAATTTTCAAATATCTGACACCATTCGTCTCTCGTTTTTTCCTTGAATTTTTGTGTAAACAGTTCTTTTGTTTTTTCAGAATCATTAAATTGAGGAGCTTTATCTTCGGATATTTCTAGCCCTTCTAATAATTGAGCATAAAATTGTGGTTCCAATGCTCCAACTGCCACAAATTTCTCGTCTTTCGTCTTATAAATTTCATAAAATGGTGCCCCTGTATCAAGAATATTTTCTCCACGTTTATTCCCCCAAATCGGCAGTGTTTGCGATCTATATAGAAAACTTCCAAGGTAAGCAGTTCCACCAACCATATTAGCATCGACAATTTGCCCTTTACCAGATCGTTCCCTTTCGAAAAGGGCCATAATTATTCCCATTGCGCACATAAGTCCACCACCACCAAAATCAGCTAGTAGATTTGAGGGAAATATTGGATTTTCATGTCTTCTACCCAGTAAAGATAACAATCCTGTCATTGATAAATAATTAATGTCATGTCCAGCTTTTTGTTTATAAGCTCCATATTGTCCGTAGCCAGTTAATCTGGCATAAATAAGCTTGGGATTATCTTTCATTAAAATTTCAGGACCAAGACCTAATTTTTCCATTACGCCTGCTCTAAATGGTTCAATTGCTACATCGCTTATTTTAACTAAGTCCCTTATTATTTCTATGCCTTTTGGTGCCTTTAAATCTACTGCTAATGATTTTTTACCATTTGACAAACAATCGTCAATTATTGAGTTTTTCTAAAATAAACAAAACAAATTTAATTTGGAAGAGAGTGTTTCTGTCGATAAATTAAAGAAAATTATGCTTGCCATTGTTTATACCTTATCAATTCGTATAACAGATGCGCCGAAATCTGATAAGACCATTCCACAAAATGGCCCAGGTGCCAAACCGGCGAATTCAATCACTTTTACGCCTTTTAATGCCATTTCCATGTTCGGAATAAATTGTGTTTAAAACGATTTCTAGCAGAAGTATCAGGTAACAAAGTTGAAAATACACGAAGCCAGGAGCCTTCTAAAAGATCAAAATTGTAAATAAGCATTAATGAAAACAAGATTTTATGATGATATTTTCTTAACTAGCATAGTCAACTAGTTAATTTTATTTTAGGTGATCAAGAGTAATCCAACTATTCTTAAAAAAGTACCAGAAGAAATGACTGATCCGACTGCTCATCCCACTATATGGGTATCAAAATGGGTAGATTATTCTGATAAATATGGTTTCGGATATCAATTATCCGATGAAAGTGTTGGTGTAATGTTCAATGATACCACCAGATTAGTCATGTTATCAAACGGCATGTAAGTAGAAAATTGTAGGCTATACATTGATATAGCCAATATAACCGAAATATTCTTAATTTCAGTAATGTTCATTACGTGGATCGGAATGGGGAAGAAAGTTATATGACTGTGGATAATTATCCTGAACAATTTGAAAAGAAAATGAAACTGCTTTCGTATTTTAATCGCTATATGCGGGAACATTTGATTAAAACTGGTGCTGGAATTTGTAAAGAAAATGATTCGTTGTCAAGAACACCTCATTTACATCAATGGTGTCGATCAACTTCTGGTGTTCTTATGCAATTAAATAGCGGAATTTTGCAGGTAAGTCTATACATCATCTATATATTCATATTACTAATGTCTTATTGAGAAAACATCTATTTCTTAAAGTTTGATAGCCATGATTATTAAATCCGTAACTTTGGAAATCATGTCCTTTATCTGTCCAGTTATTTTAAGTACATAAGGTTTTGTTCTAAGTATTCATTTTTCCAGGTCAATTTTGGGGACCACACAAAAATTATCATGTGTCCATTAATGGATGCAATTACTTATATAGATGAGGATAAATCGTTTAAAACATTCAGGTTTACGACAATTGAAAAATATGGCTGTGTGGCAGGATTATTGGAAAAAATCAAATATGCATACAATAAAATATTGGTTCTTTTAGAAAACTCATTTCCAACGAAGTAGTCGATAAGTTGAATATTTATCATTTTATTAAACTGTATTTTTATTTATTATACAATAATTATTACATTAGTAAAAAAAAAACATGAAAATTAGGCTACAAGTTTTTTCAAGTGTCACAGTTCGTTGAGGGCTTTGAAATGAAAAAGTGATGTTCCAAATGATTAACTTTACTTCTAACATTCACGTTATTCGCTAGTTAGAATAAATGATTAATTGAAGCAACTCGGCTGCTCTTTTATCCATTTTTGCCTTCAAATATTAGAGATGAAATTTTTTTTATTGCGTATAAATAATCTGTATCTATATATGTTGATTCTTGATATTTTTTTAATGCTTGCATTCTATAATTTATAAGCGAACAAGGAATTCTTACTATATTCATCATATCATTTGTTTCGTTTCATGTTTACTAGAGTAATCCTTCAATTTTCTTGTTTATATCTTATAAGTGAATAGTTATAGATTACTTTAAAAAAACATAATATGTGTTTTTACTATTCATTACATTACATTATTAATTACATTAATTTTTGTTCTTTTTTTACAACACGATTTTTTTACGTGAAATTGAAGATATAATTTTAAATATAAAATGGCATATTATTTGCCCACATTCTTGTATGCAGTAAAATCTAAATATATATAAATTTTGTACTTATTTTCTGTATTTTATTTAGGAATTGAAACACTGCCATTATAGTTGCACAATAAACAATCAAACAGACATTCTCTAACTACCAGTTTACCATTTTCAGCAGTTTTATTCTTTAGTTTCCTTTTAACATAGATCTCCATATGTGAATGTTCCTTTCACTTAACTTTTTTTGCCCTAAATAGGAAGGTGTAGCATATCAATCTAATACCACACAAAAGCATAAACTAGGAAAGCATTTTTTTAATTTTTCTTGCACTGTATTTAGAACTTTTTAATAATCCTGCTGTCAGTATTCCTTTTAAACTTTGTCGTATCGATGAGCTCCATACAATGTCATTAATACGTTGCATAACTATTGCACTGCAGTCAGGATCATAAGCAACAGCTCTTAAAACATCTTCGGTATCCTGTCGAAAATTGCCTTTATTCCAAAACCTTGTCAGTGCCTTTTGAGGCCATCTAGGTAATTGATTTAAATGATGAAGTTTAGCCAGTGCACTTACATCTTGAGCTCCCATTTTAAAAAAATCATTTTCATCTATTTTGTCTTTAGGGCTTTTGGTACAATTTTTGATACTAGGTAAATCTACATAATCTTGTAAATTTAGTAGAAGGGGTCTGTACAAATTTCTGAATCCCTGTAGTTGGGCCTTAACAATATTTTCAACTTTATTTTTCCTCTCGCCAAATATCATTCGGAAATCACCCAGATAACTTAGATTTGAAATTGTATAATAAAAATCGTACTCGGTAAATGATTCCGGCAGAATCAAAAGGGCGGCATGAACTGCTGATTGCAAATTTAACTGAAGAGCGGTTTCTAATTCTGTGTCAAGAGGTTTTTTAACTATTTCCACTGGTTTATGCAATCTTCCCGCCAAATATAAATATGACCACTCTAGGAGATCGGTAACCAGATCATCTACGGCAATAATTCCGTATTTTATCATATATTCATCGACAGGTACCAAAGTATTAAAATACACTTTAGCGCCTAAATTTCGTTGATATCGAGATACGAAATCGTATCCAAAATACCTAAGTCCACTATAATGAGATGGATTTAATTGAATGTTACGCTGGTGCCAACTAGATGGATTTTTAACTGCAAATATTAAATCGATCATATTGTCTTTATTATTGTTTTCAAGTTGAGTTTTGACCCCTGAACCATAAGCAAAACAAAATGTAAAATTTTGTGGAAATTTTGACATAATTCTTTTGTAAAGAGGGGAAACAATCATTAACTTTGTAGACATCATTCTTATTTAGATAAAATGCAGCTAAGTAAATAAGTTATATTTACATTATTAAATTATTTAAATCAATTTAAATTACTATATTTTATATTTGATAAGGAGATATCATAACCTTTTAAATTTAATTCACTTACCTCTAGAGTAAAGACTGTAACAGTAGTTGCAGAAATGCCAGGAGTCAAAAAACAAAAATAGCAAATAGCAATCCTTCCTTTCCTTCTATCAACTATCGATAGGTTGCGCCTTCTAATTTCTCGGCAAGAATTTTATTTTTAACCTTAAATTCAAATAGCCTATTTAAATTTTAAATTCTATTTTATATTTTTTATAAGCGATTTTTTAAATAAAAATATGTAAGTATTTATTTTTAGTGCATAAACTAAAGATTGGTGATTCAAAATTAGAATTACTTTATGGTACTTGTAGAAATGGTATTGCATCATTCCATATGTTCAAAGAACAGTAATAAACTGCAGTTTTTTTAACATGTATTATAAATAAACCAATATTAGATTAGAAATTATATACTACGCAAATGTATTTGCTCGATCATTTGAAAGGTTTAAAGATGATATTTCAGCTTATTTACAAATTAAGCCTTAACGCTACTTACTGGTGCTATTTTCTTATTTTTTAGCTGACTAATTATCATTATGGAGACGAGCTTAAGTTCAAAAGAAGTACGAAAAGCTTACATTGATTTTTTTAAAGAAAAAGGCCATGAATATTGTCATTCGTCATCAACTATACCATTAGATGATCCCACATTACTTTTCACCAATGCTGGTATGAATCAATTTAAACCAATTTTTCTTGGTACAGTAGACCCAAATAGTGATTTATCCAAGTTGGTTAGAGCAGTCAATACACAAAAATGTATTCGAGCAGGCGGTAAGATGCACATTAGTAATTCTTCAACTCTAAAAAGTGTTTCATCGTGACAAGTAGGCACCAAAATATAAATATAATTTATTGAATAACTCTTGAATCCAGGTAAACATAATGATCTAGATGATGTGGGAAAAGATGTTTATCATCATACGTTTTTTGAAATGATGGGCAATTGGTCATTTGGAGATTATTTCAAAAAGGAAATTTGTAGTTGGGCATGGGAATTTTTGACTGATAAATTAAAATTGCCTAGAGACAGGCTTTACGTTACGTATTTTGGGGGTGATGAGAAAACTCATCTTGAACCTGACAATGAATGTAAACAGGTTAAGTATCACTTCAATAAAGCGAAATATTACAATAACATTAGCTCGAAATAATTATTACAATCACATTGAAAATGTGAAAATTATAGATCTGGTTAGATTTGGGAGTTCCTGATTCACATGTCATTCCTGGATCAATGAAGGATAATTTCTGGGAAATGGGTGAAACAGGCCCGTGTGGACCTTGTTCCGAGATACATTTCGATCGTCTTGGTAACCGTGAAGTTCCACATTTAGTAAATCAGGTGAGATTGTCAAATAGAAAAATGACTCACGTTTTTTGTGGTTAAATTTGTATCGATTTTAGGATGATCCAGATGTTTTGGAAGTTTGGAATCTTGTCTTTATACAATTCAATCGAGAAACTGATGGTACCTTAAAATCGTTACCAAAAAAACATATTGATTGTGGTCTAGGCCTAGAAAGATTAGTTTCGATTATTCAAAACAAAAGGTAAATGATATCAATTTGGATATCATTATCATCGTAATGATATATCGTATTCATTTTACGTTTTATTAATGACAGGTCCAACTATGATACTGACCTATTTACCCCAATTTTCGAGGCTATTCAAAAAGGAACTGATTCACCACCGTATCAAGGTAAATTGTATTGCCTCGTAATTTTTAAGCAATTACAATTCGTTTTTCTATAGGAAGGGTCGGAGAAGCAGATACTGATGGAATCGATATGGCATATCGAGTACTTGCAGATCATGCAAGAACATTGACTATAGCTTTAGCTGATGGTGGTTATCCAGATAATACGGGAAGGGGGTAAGAAAATACTTTGGTTTGTTTTATTATTTCCTAAATTTGAAATTTTCCATAGCTACGTGTTGAGGCGCATTTTAAGAAGAGCTGTAAGATATGCCATAGAAAAATTAAATGCTAAACCAGGATTTTTTTCAACTCTGGTAAATGCAGTGGTCGATATATTAGGTGATACATTTCCCGAATTACAAAAAGATCATCAGGGCATTATTGATACAATTAATGAAGAAGAAGTTCAATTTTTAAAAACTCTAAGCAGAGGAAGAAATCTCTTAAATCGGTATATTTTCGTTGATATAAGAACTCAGATTGACATGTGGTGAATAAATAATATTTTTAGGACAATTGCAAAATTAGGTGATTTAAAGCAATTACCTGGGGATGTTGCATGGAGATTGTATGACACTTATGGTTTCCCCGTTGATTTAACATCTCTTATGGCCGAAGAAAAGGGACTAAATGTCGATATAGAAGGATATGAAGAACATAAAAAGTTGGCACAAATTATTTCACAAGTATTTGATTGATTTTAATTGTTTTTGGTTTAAAATTTTTCAATACATCTTTTTTTCATCAGGGAAAAGGGGCAGGAGTTTCTGATACAATTAATTTAGATGTTCATGCTATAACGAAATTGCAAGAACTGAAAATACCACCAACTGATGATTCACCAAAATATCTGTACGATGCAAATAATCAAACAGATTGTGAATATTCATTCAGTTCTTGTGAAGCAACCGTGATTGCTTTGAGGTTAAAAACTTTATAATATGGAAGGCTGAATTTTCAAATGTGTTTTGTTTTTTTGTAGATATAATAAGGAATTCGTTGATGAAATTACAACTGGACAAGAATGTGGAATTTTATTAGATAAAACCAACTTTTATGCGGAACAAGGCGGTCAAATTTACGACACCGGTATGTCAAATTAAGCTATATTCTTCTGTAAGCTTGCTTAGTACTAAAAAATTCACCTTCTTTCAGGATTTTTGGTAAAAGTCAAAGATGACAGTGTAGAATTCTCAGTGAAAAATGTACAAGTTCGTGGTGGTTATGTGATTCATATAGGGAATATTGAAGGTATACTGAATAAAGGTGATAAAGTTAGCTTACATATCGATAAAGAAAGAAGAAGATTAATTATGAATAATCATACTGGCACGCATATTTTAAACTACGCATTAAGAAAAGTTTTAGGTACTGAAACTGATCAAAAAGGATCATTAGTAGCCCCAGAAAAATTAAGGTTAGTTGCGAGCTTATTTAAGTGGATTGGCTTATATCGTAATATTTATACAGATTTGATTTTACCAACAAAGGAGCCATGACGGCGGAACAAATTAAAAATGCAGAGTTAAATTCAAGAGAGATGATCGCAAGGAATGATAAAGTTTATGCCAAGGAGTCAGATTTAGCCACTGCAAAAACCATTCGAGGTTTGCGTGCTGTTTTCGAGGAAACGTATCCAGATCCTGTTAGAGTAATTTCTGTTGGTATGTATCCAAATAGCATATGGTATAACTGATGTGGAATCCCTGAACTAGTAAGAAGTTTCTGGAGATTAGCGAGTGGAAGAACTTTTATTCTACTACACTTTAACATATGCATATTCGGTAGCAGTTTGAGAAAGTATATTATTTTAAATTTCTTAGGGATTCCGGTGGAGAAATTGGAATCTGATCCTTTTGGACCGGCTGGTGAAAATACATCAATTGAATTTTGTGGAGGAACTCACGTAAAATATACAGGTAATGAAATAATAAATTTTTTAGATTTAATTATGACACATATATATGTCAATTAGGACACATTGGTGACTTTGTCATCAGCAGCGAAGAAGCTATCGCTAAAGGCATTAGACGAATTGTTGCTTTAACTGGTCCGGAAGCTGCAAAAGCTCTCAAACGAAATGAAATTTTAGAAAATAGGTAAACTAATCTTTATCTAATTATATTTATGAGTGCTCACATTTAATTTTCAATTGTATAGATTAAATGAAATTAAATCGGATATAATTGATGATAAAGAGAATTTAAAGTCTAAGGAAAATGTGAAAAAAATTGTTGAACTTTCCAATGAAGTATCACAGGCAATAATTCCATATTGGAAAAAAGAAGAAATTCGAAATCACTTAAAAGCATTAAAAAAAGCTCTAGATGATAAAGATCGTGCTTTAAAAGCAGCAATTTCTAGCAAAGTTGTAGAGGAAATTAAACAATTTGTTAATGAAAATCCAAATTTGCCCATTTTAGTGAAAGAATTGAAAGCATTTAATAATACGAAAGCTTTAGATGGGGCTCTAAAACAAGTATGCACAATTTAAGCTGCAGTTTCATACTCTTCAAAATACTACATTTGTTTTGACAGGTTCGTACACTAAGTCCCTTAACTGCAGCATTATTTGTCACAGTGGATTCGGATTCAAATAAAGTATTCTGTTTGTCTTCGGTTCCAAAAGGCGCTATTGAAAAGGGCCTTAAAGCAAACGAGTGGGTACAAAGTGTAGCTCAAAAAATTGGCGGCAAAGGTGGTGGAAAACCTGATGCAGCTCAGTGCCAGGCTAGTGGCAGTAATTCTGTTGATGTAGCAGAGATATTAAATTTAGCAAAAAAATTCGCTGAAAGTAAATTAAATTAAAAAGTTCACAACTTTATCCGTTTTGTGTTATTTTATAGTACTTTTGTACTCATTTATATTAATATAATAAATTTTATAATAAATAATATATCATTATATTTGTCGGAATTTAATCTTTAAAAACAATAGAAAAAAAGATTAACAATTTGTTGGAGCTATTGCATATCTAACAAACAAAAACAAACACATTATTGAAGGGTCACGGCACAAATATAAAATGATGAAGCTTTTTGCACCAAAAGTCCAGTTCTAACGATCAAATTTCACTAAAAATTTGATTTCCTATGTCAACTAGGGACAACTGATTTCTTGCTATGTTACGTTCGATCTATGTGCTAAAATTAAATCAAACGGTTAGTTTCGATTAATTTGTTCCATTCTACAGATGTGCATACCAGTTTTAGGTAATCTTACAGATTCCTTATCATTGACAGTGACATCATATGGTTGACCATTATAATTATATAGAATATGTAATCGTTTTGCTTCTCCAAGAGCAGGATCGAAAAAACCTGGTAATTCACTCTGCAAAATAGATAAAATAAATAGAAATTGCTATGTCAACCATACGTTAATTCAATCTTTTAGTACCTTTGAATTATCATGAATAATTAACTTTCCATCTTTAACAAGACATTGTAATGGTACTGTTACATCCAAAACATCCTGTGATGCTTCACTTTCATTTGAATCTAAAGAATGATTATTAAATTGAATTATTTTAATTTGTAGTGAATATTACTTTCAACTATTTTCCCGTAAATTGCTTTTATTATTATTAAACCATTCCTTTTTTCTTCGTCCTCTTTTACTCTTGCATAAGTCGCTTGCATTAAATCTTGGGCAGCCTTAGCTTCTTTTCTGAAGACAGCACGTTTTCAACACGAATTAATTTTATTGAATATTATTAATCATATACCTTTTTACTAGTAACTTATTGAAATTACTTTGCTTTTGTTTTTCCAATTTTTTCGATTTTTCCTCTTTTAAGAATGGTTCCACAATACCTTTTTTAACAACAATATACACTACAATTGGGGCAACAGTAGCATAAAATATGGCTGATGGAATTAATTCCTCAGATAAATGTATTGGAAATGAGTAAGTCTGATTTGCACGTGTTAATCTATAATTATTTATACTGGTATTTTTGCGAAAAGATACATTATTTCTTTTTTACTTTATTTTTAGTTTGACACCTATGGGAACTCCACATGTCACAGAAAAAGATAAGTTACTATGTTTAGACACTTTTTTTTCTACACCATATTCCACGACACCACCAAAAGTGCCAACTCTAGAAAAAATTAATTAGAAACTTTCATCTATTTGGGAATTTTGTAATTACTTTGCAGCTAATTTCAATTTTAATTCTTGCGCCAACATTTTCCTGGTATAGTGTAATTGCGCATAAGAATGTGGTAATCCAACTTGTATCGAAAAATTATATCGATTGCATTCTGAACACAGAAAAATGAGAATTCTTTGTCATAATTTTTTTGTGTAATATAATATGCAAACAATTTACCAGTATCCCTAATAATTTGTGTTGAAAACAAGGAACGAAGGCCTCTATGATAACTTATATAACCTACAGAGTGTTTATCGATTTGCATTGCTAAAGCTGCAAAAGAACGAAAAAGATATCTGTTTACATATTTATTTAGTGACAAGTCGCAGAAATTTTCAGAAGATGGCGAATAATAAACAAGTGACTAAGATTTAGGAAGCTAGAGGTTGAAAGAAACAATGGGAAAAAGGCCAGAACATTAAAAATTTAGTAATCTGAATGAGATGAAAGGAATGCAACTATTAAAGAACAGATCTGGACAAATGAAGATAGATGAGACATAGTTAGTATGGAAGATTCAAATGAGAATTCATTTTACAAACGTAGAAGAGGAAAATAGCGAGTGATATCATGTTATTTATTAGTTTATATATTAATCAAGAGCTTACTTGACATAATTCCCGGTTTAACTCCTTCGGGTGTAACCTGTAAAATTGTACCACCATTCCAGTAAAATCGTTTAGTTAATGTTCTAAATGCCTTTAAAGATACAGCTGGACCACTGCCTTCAAAAGTCAACAATTATACATTTATACACAAAAACGAGCAGTTTCTAAATGTTGTATCACCTGCAGTCAATTCAAATTCTGCCCAACTCCTGTGAGAAAATAAATGTTTCCAACTTAAATTTATTCCACCACTGCCATTGCCGTTTTGTGTATGCAACTGTCCCGCTAAAGTACATGTATCTTTTTGTGTTACAGGAAAATCAACACTTTGAGAAAATTGCATGGATGACACTTCGATATTTGGTACATTAGACAAAACACCACTGTGAATAATATTCTCTATAATGCAATAATCGTCGATCACATTATTACCTTTCGAATTCGTCCTCGAGAATCTCATACGGATTGAACAAATCAGTAGCATTAATTGCTATTGTAATATTTCCAGTTGGATTTGTTGCTTGTTTTTTCTTGCGTTCAGCCAATTCTTCAGCTAATTGTTCATACTCGGCACGAATTTCAGCTGGAGTTTTTGTCCTTTGAACAATTTCCCAACCTTCTGTTTCTAGTCCTTTTGTTCCCAAGGAATCATAAATAGCTCGTCTATGAGGATCAGATAAAACTAAAATGGATAAACATTATCTAGTTTTACATGTAAACAACGGGAAGATGTACTTAAATTAACCTTCATAAGCTCGTTTAATTTTATTGAACATGATTTCGGCATTTGCTTTGAGTGCTTGATCCACATGTTTATCAGGATGGTAAATACGGCTCAGACGACGATAAGCATTATTAATTTCATCCTTAGTTGCCTAAAAAAAATTACAATATAATTTCACAATATTTCAAAATAATAAGAAAATCTACGGCTTCTGTCTCTAAATAACTGAAATGAAGTCATATATAACCGTATAACATATTAAAAAACCGTACTTCTTTTGAAATATTTAAAAAACTATAAAAATCTTCGTCAGAAAAATGTTCTTCGTCTGAATCCATTTTCACTGTTTGTAATTATGGGGAATAATAACCAACAAAAAACAAATGCAAATTATTAAACGATAAAAATTGAAATAATTTTGTACAAATTATTGCGAAACCATTTCAACTATTTTGTCTTATCCAAATATATTTTTTGGAATTCTTGGATTTTCTGGCATAATTTGGAGGTTAATTTTAAAATATCACCCATGAATATGTTATGCAACTAGATAATCATCACATTTTCGCATTGCGATTTATGTAATCAATGGCAATCAAATACATATAGCAAAAAAGAAGAAAATGCACTAGAATAGAA
Source organism: Platypus cylindrus (assembly GCA_949748235.1). Taxonomy (NCBI): domain Eukaryota; kingdom Metazoa; phylum Arthropoda; class Insecta; order Coleoptera; family Curculionidae; genus Platypus; species Platypus cylindrus. The sequence goes on along the minus strand of OX456491.1, from coordinate 4,724,309 downwards.
AAGAAAACAGTGATGAGTTAAATTAAAGTTAAAGTGCTAGTTTTAGTAATAAAAATGAAAAATGTTTAGTAACACTGCTAAGCTAAGTGCTAGGCTGAGCTAACTAAGTAACTAACTGCTATTACTATTTTTCAATAGCAGTTATTTCAAATTTGACTTTTAATTTAATATCGATATACGTTTATGCAGATGTTGCGATTTCTTGTGTTTTTACTTTTTAAGTTTTTACTGTTTTTAACGTTTTTTTTGTCACTTTTTGATATTAGTAATTAATTATTAATAGTTTAATAACTAATAAATATAATTAAATAGTTTTTTATAATAGCTCAGGCTGTAGGCCAATTGTTTAATTGGGATATTTAATATTACATACATATGTCCTATTTCGTTTTTAATTTTAGTTTCAATTTAACTTTAACAGCGCGTTACATAGTTAAAATAACAAATAGCAATAATATATTTTATTAACAACCGTAAATAGAAAGCCAGCTTATCGTTTCAAATTTCAAATGAATGTATTGATTTTTGAAATTGTTCGTGACAGAATGGTGGAGAAATAAAAAAAAATTAAATAAATTTTTCACCATTATATCAAGAAAAAATTGAATGTGTAATTCATCCAGTTGAAAATTGAAATAAATTTGTGGAAAATTCGTCAAGTTATTTCTGACGAAAATTCTTTTCGGCGTGTAACTGCATAGATTACTTCTAGTTAAAGTTAAATGTAGAGAAAATCCTAGATCTTCTTCAATTTTCCATTTTTCCATTAGCTTAGGCTTACTTAGCTTAGCTTAGCAGCGATTAAATAACAGGTTGCTATTTATCGCTCATCACTAGTAGAAAACCAACCAAACTAATTATTTTTAATTTTTAAAAATAAATAACAATGAAGTGTTGTGGGAGAAATGCTTAATTTTTACGAATTAACGTATTAAAATGTATAATTCATTAAGGAGATCTTTATCTAAAATAGGAAATTTGGCAAAGTTTACCCAAAATGTAGCCAAACCTCTACCAATCAAAAAGGGAAAAGGAGGAGGAAACTCCGTAAATTTATATACAAACAGTGTCTTAATTTTTTCCTTAGCTTCAATCTTTTGTAGATTCCAAGCAACTTCGTACCGTAGGTGGATCAGGAGGCGATGGATGTATATCATTTCTTCATTTATGGTGTAATGATATGGCCGGCCCAGATGGTGGTGACGGTGGACATGGTGGACACGTAATTTTTCAAGCATCAACAGATGTTCGAGATTTAAATCATATTCCAACTGCAATAAGAGCAGCCAATGGAGAAAAAGGTTATAGAGAAATTATAAAAATATATGTATAAGACAAAGGCCACTACATTCTCCATTTGTTATGTAAAGGTCGACACTTTCCATTATATAAAATCGAAACATTTATAGGTGGAAATAAAGATTGTCATGGTAAAAATGCAGCTCATTGTATTATAAAGGTGCCTATTGGAACAGTTATAAAAAATTCTGAAGGAAAAGTTGTCGGTGATTTAAATAACAACGATCTAATGTTTATTGCGGCTAAAGGTGGCGCAGGTGGGAAAGGGAATCATTATTTTGTAACTGATACTCAACAATCACCTGAAATATCGGAATATGGAGCTGAAGGTGAAAATCTGGAATATATTATTGAAATTAGAAGTATGGCACATGTTGGTTTAGTAAGTTACTAATGTTATTTATTCGACGTTTTACAAACGCAATAATTTTATTAGATTGGCTTACCTAATGCTGGAAAAAGTACATTGTTGCGAGCCATATCTAGAGCTAGGCCTAAAGTAGCTGCTTATCCTTTTACTACCATAAAGCCTCATTTAGGAATAGTGGAATATGATGATTATGAGCAGCTTGCTGGTAAATTATTTCACAATAAAATATACAATTATTAACAATATTTATTTCAGTTGCTGATTTACCTGGGTTAATTCCTGACTCACATAAAAACCGAGGACTAGGTATTCAGTTTTTAAAACATACTGAACGTTGTATGGCTTTATTATTTGTAATTGATGCTTCATTGCCTGAACCTTGGAAACATTTTGATGTATTACAATATGAACTTAATCAATTTAGTGAAACATTTGATAAAAAGCCACGATTAATAGCAGCGAATAAAATAGATCTCCCAGAAGCTGAAGAAAATGTAAAAAAATTGCAGGAAGAATTACAGTTGCCTGTGGTTCCAATTAGTGCAAAAACGGGACTGAATATAGATATTTTGTTAAGAGAAATAAAGATTATTTATGATAAAAACAATGTAAATAATAACGATGATAATGAATTGTAACAATATTATTTTTAACTGGAGAAGAAATATTAAAACTGAATTTACGTGTGTATTGCTATTCATTCAAATTCTTTTACATGTAAAACAATGTCCAAATTATTGATCATTTTTTATATTGGAATACATATTTATTCATGTTAATTTTTTATTTTGTTACTCCATTCATTTCAACGTCATGTGACCTGGGGCTATATATAAGTTTGGCCGCGCGGTTGGCTCTCAAAGGTGCCGCTGACAGCTGACTAAATGCCTATCCTTAAGGTGTCAGTTCAACACAAATGAGTTTCCTTTAATTACAGGACCAATTCTTTTTTTTTCTGATACAATGCCGACAATTATAAGATTCAAACTTGAAAATAATATGTCTACCTTTTTCTTCTTATTGTTTTCTATCTTTGTTTGTTATATGAGGATATATAATATTACCTATGTGTACACTGCGGGATCTACGGAGAGTTAATTCTAATGGAAAATTGGTGGCATTGTTTTTTTTTGTAGTCTCTGGTCAGTCGTTTAAGTAAACAAATCGTTTTACTTAATTATGTAATAGTTTGGTTCTTCACCGCTTTACAAGGGCGTAGTATAAGAATAAACAACATAACAAAATTGTTTAGAATATAATTAAATTACTAATTCGATTACCAGCATTAACTGGTTTTTTTATCGATATATCCAAACGGACACCTAACGTAACGGAGGCACAATTAATGAACTATAGTTAATGCTTCTAAAACAATCAATTTTTAAGGTAAATTTCCTGATGGCAAAGAGTATACATAAACACATTATTCTCATTGTAAATTTTACATAACAAGAGCGTGATTAAGTCTCATTTCCGTTCCTATTATTATATTACTTCTGTATTTGCTTCGGAACTCTTTATAAGTAAATTACTGCACCCCGCGATTTTAAAAGCGGGTATGTAGGTAGGTTATACAAAAGCACAATAGGTAAAATAAAGTGATTATGATCACGAAGACTTATTTGAGCTTATAATTTATAACAGTTTAGATAGATAAATACCAAAACGAATGGTTGTTAGAAACCAAAATATAATGCTTCGTACCTATGTTCCATCTCTTTTGTTCATTTTGTTTAAATGAATTTAGTTGATGTTGTGAAGGGTTGATTCATCATTTAGTTGCTTAAAAATATATTTATCTACAGTGCCTAAATAAAATCTGAGCTAATTCTTGATATCTTTGTTCCAAGATTACATCGATCATTGACAATATTTTATTCGTTTATCAGCTTCCTTGTCGAATCTTTCCCGCTTCAATTTCCAATTGAGGATCCAATAGATATCTACGTGTTATATGCAACTTGAACATAATATTATTACCTTCACTTCAAGTATTAAAATAGTCCAACAGGTGTGACTGAGTTGGTGATGATGTTCTCCATCATCATTGCAATATTCTTTTGGTAGTAGATGAGCCATAAGACAAATCTTTTATTTCTCTTTTGAATTTTTCCTCTCTGTTTCTTTATAACTTTTTATACGCAGAACCGATCGGCCTCATCAAGCCCAATTACAGGGCAGCTTCTTCTTATCAAAAGATTAAATTCAGAACAATGTGCATTTTTTTATTGCCTCGTAAATAATAATTATATTCACAAGAAAGTAACGAACAGAAAGGAAAAGAGATAACAAGATTTATAATTTGCGACTATAAAGAAAATCTATTTTCAATACTTAATACAAAAGTATTTATGTACTAAGTCAAAATATTGGTATTAAAAAGGAAATAAAAAGGAACAAGAAGACGTAAATTTAATTGGCCACAAATTGCATATCGTTATGTGTTATAAATGGTGAATGCGCTAAATTATAATTACGTATCTCTAAATCGTACTTTTTGACTTCTTTAATTAACTAGACAACCAAAATTGATTAACTTGATGCGAATAAATCCAATTAATATTTCATTCAAATCCAGATTCCAGTCACTTTCAGCTAGAAAATAATGTAAACTTTCTCTCCAATTCAACAAAATTTATGATCATCATTTACTTTACTCGGTGTTATTAGGTAACACAATAAAAGCCAATATATTCCGTGTGTGGAAAGACAACTACAATTCTATACCTACCACCAAGTGGAAATGGAAGTAAATCGCCGCAATATTAGGGCACCAAATTCAAAATGGGTCATTGAGCACCCTTCCAAAAAAAAAGCGAGAGAGCGAGAGCAATTTGAAATTTGGTATAATTTTATTGTTTGCGGTATATGTACTTCACTTTAGTAGATTGATTAGATAAATTTTATGTTGTGATAACGTGTTGGAATTGATTATTAGAACAATTAAAGAACTGAGAAATTTGAACATCTTAAATATCGATTGCATGCATCTAATAATCCAGTAATCATCATCGTAATTCCGGTGATTCTTTAATCTAAACTACTGACTTTTTCCATGTATAGGTATATCATACTTGCGGGTTTATTTTTATGATATTTGACTTATTATCTTTTTTGAATATTATTGATGATGATTACCAATATAAATAAATAATTTATTGCAGTGAAACTTTGCTTCGCATGTGCATATATTTAATATTTAAACTACATAAGTAGGTACCTACTTTGAAATTATATACGTTATAGGTATTAGTTAGGTAAAGGTATTGATTATGCGGAAAGCTTGTCTCGTATCATTTAGCCGCATTGCACTGTTAACAAATGGGACATAATAGTTGGTTAGGTACCTGCTTATATATTGTTTTAGCAATAACGTTTAATGTGCTGGTGTGGTTGGGACCTGATCAATTTATTGTATATGACTGATTAAATGGTATACCGCATTTACACACAGCATATCTTGCTACATACATATACATTTATTGGTCTCTACTTATGCATGAATAGTGTGAAAATAAGTTTATTTAAAATGTTGAAAATTGCTAATAAGAGGTCGCTTTTTTATTTTAATTTGAAGTCATAAATCATTTTATAGGTTTCGCATTTAATGTGTTAAACATTAAGCAGTTGATGTTTATAAAATACATATCAATATCAATAAAAAACAACGAGGTCCAATTAAACCGGTAAAAAATAGACAACATTATTACAAATACATCTACCTATAAATTTACCTATCTAATTAAATCCAAGATGTCTATGAAACTAATTTTCATAGGATGTAGTCACAAAATACTCCTTAATGAAAGAATTAATTAGTTCTAATGGTTTAGAGCTAAATCATTTAATTAATCACAATTTAAAACACCCTTTATTATTTCTTTCTTTTCTTTAGTAGTAAGAAGCTACAATGTATGCAACCTAAGATACAGTGCTCATTTAATCATGAATAAGGCCAATAAATTTCTATACAATAGGTATCTATTTATAGGGATCATAAACAACCCTCATAATAGCTAAGTATAATAGTAGTTTAAGTTATTATTGTTCATGTCTCGTTTATTCACTGTTATAACAAGATGCTATCATATATTATAAAGCATCACGGATGCTGAATTCAAAGTTCAATAATTTGTTAGGCACAAGTAAAATATGTATAGATATCTAAGTAATCCCCACCCCTATATAAGGGGTGAAGCACGTCTACTGATTATTTTGTATTCGTTCCAACAGAGTCGGAATAGAGGACAATTTGAGGGAAATTAGAACAATTGCTTACTGAATTCTGATTTAGATAGGTATACTCAATAAAGTTGCTGGACCTTACAAAATAATGACTAAGTTAGTTTGTAAGCTGATTACATACCTATTTTGTAAGCAAACAAAGTAAAGCGCACGTAACAAGCGAATTTATAAGTTTCGGTGGACATTATAGCAGGTATTTAATGCATCCATTTTGATTAATTATTACTTAAAACTCTCACCGAATACAGCTCTAAACGACTTTTTCTAAGCTATCTTTTATAGATACGAATGATATAGGAATCAACAAAGTTGTAAATATTAAATCTTGAATTAACTAATTTGATGATTGTGATTGTGGCATGTTAGATGACGTATTTGACAATTTCGCTCCAATACTAATGGAAAGAGTTTCATGTGCTTAGGGTTATGCAGGTAATATCTAGTGCTGGACAAAATTAATGGAAAACGGGCTAAATTAATCCATGTATCCCTTCTCTAGTAGTTGTATTCTGTGATTAGATATTGTTCATTTCTCCTCTGTGAATAACGTTACTTTGTAAGGATTTGGTTGAGAATCTGCATAATTTTTAATAATTATCAAATTGCATTGAAAATGGCTGTCCATCTATATCTATATGAATCAAAATTAAAATTTCTTAAATTTTGGCTTTTTAGGCATGAAATTTCCTTAATCCGAATCTGCTTACTGGAATACATTTTATTCCAAACCAACATTTCCAGACTTTATACTAACATATTGTATATACTTACTCAAATCTCTGTCCCTCTCTACCCATCTTCCTCACTCTATGGCTACCCTAGGGGGTAGCCATATAACCTTCCCTCCCTTTCCTCTTTCGCTCTAACAAAATACTCAAAGTCAGAGAGATATTAGAGACATTAAAAAAGCTAGAAACGAATATTTTCGCTACATAAACTTTTTAGCAAACGCACAACTACAAACGACAACAAAGCAAAACAATGCAAACGCGACGCGACGCTATGCGACACGCTTCGACGCTTCTCGCCACGCCTACTAACCGATGTCGAAAGGTGGAGCTTAATATTAAATTTTGATTCCTTCCTTCCTACTCCTATAGCATTCAGTTGAGTAGTTTATATTAAATTTTGTACCATAATAATGGGTATAATATGTAGGTAGGTATGTGAGTGTGTGTGTGTGTGTGTGTGTATTTGTAGATAGATAGATGAGCAACACGAGCGGCGGTTACTGCAGCAACAAAAGGCCGCATATATACAACCACCGTTTCTATAATCATTGCGTTTTCCTTTTTAGGCATAAAGTCATTTTTATCTATGAGTGATGGTTATCATTCTGACGCCCATTTGCTTCAATGTCTGACAATATCTATTTATCTAGGATTACCTAAACCTAGATATTAAATCTGGAATCTAGGTTCCTGAAGTATTTCTGCTCTAGTATCTATAATTGCCCATATAATTTTACTTAGCTTTTTTTCGGATTTCCTATCTTGTTATATTTCTTTTTATTTTCTTTGCTTTACTCGACGGCCGTTTCAATATTTCTATCTTCGTCAAGAGTTTTTTCGTGTATATTTTCGCTTATGTGATACCAATTATATTATGCCAATTTCTGACTCTAATATATTAATATATTGCCCATATATTGGTATCTAAGCTGTAAAAGCCTTTCGGATTAAACATGGATCTTTCATCCGTCTTTTACTAACACAATGCTTATATTAAATTTAAAATTATTACAATAATAAAGTAAAGCATACTCGCAAATATTTTTTATAGTTACTTTACTTGCTAAATGTGTAATAATAAAAAATCCGTATCTAATATGTTTATAAATACTTAAAATAAGTCTTACTTAAATATATTATCCCTTGCCTTAGTTGATTTGATAATTTCCATGAAAAAAAAAATTCTTTTGCAAAATACAAAACTCACCCAGTTTTCAATCATTCCAAATAAGTTTTATTTAGTTTATTTTTGAATCGGACGCGCGCGGTTATGTATTTTTCGCAAAAAAATTAATGCATTTTTATGTTTCAGTGATTTTGCGAATTAATTTTATATTTTTGCGATGAATTTTGTTATAGTTGTACAAAATCTAACCTGTATACCAGTATAATAGGAAATGAAATGACATTTTTTTTTCATATTTTAATTGAATAAAATACCTACGTAATAATAATGAAATTCCTAAAATCAATATACCATAGCCTGTTACATAATCCTCTTGTAAAGTAAGTAAATAATTAACTATCTGATGCCTCTAATAATTAAATAGTAAAACCCATCGCTAGATAATAGATAATTATTAAATAATTAAATAACTACCTATGTATAATCAAATAAGGATGTTGAAATAGTAAATATGATTATTTTCCATCTAATAAAAACCCATATTTGGCACTTCTTGTTGCTATTAAGGTACCTAATCGCCGCCATGCTTTCCAAGGCAATTATTTATTAGATACCTATACCTATACCTACCTATAGATATCTATCCTTATCCAATCACAACATTGGTTTTTGTTGTACTAATAGATAATAATGGCTGTTCGTAGATATACTTTTTTTCTATCAAATAGATTATTTTAAAATATATATTTAATATTTTCGAAAAAGTGCCGCGAAATAAATATAAATTTTTTGTTTGGTTTTTTTTCTATATTCAATGTAGGTATCTCCCAACAGTATAATGAAACCAACATTGTTGTAGCTCACTTTTATTGTTTAATTATTTAACCATAACTAAATTCTATTGTTATAAACATTAAAGATATGCGATCCGAAATGAGATCAAAGCGTAAAATGTATTTTTAAAGCGTTTAATCGGTCCGCGGACCACGTTACCGTAAATTAATTTTAAATGTTTATTTGAGCAGGTATTGTTCAGATCAGAGGAAGAAAGAGGAGGAATTATAATGATGAGAATAATCATTATAATGAAAAACAAAAAAAAAAGAAACTAGATACCTAATACAATAAGAAGAATGATAAAGTTAAGGAAAGGAAAAATGGTCGTGTGGAAGGTGAAGCGGGGCGATTGATTTCCGTTAATGTGCTGATAAATAATAACTAATTTGAAAGCGTATATTGTTAGAAAACCGCGCGGAACTCACAAGATGAATTTTTATACACCTAGGTAACACCACATACTTGAACTACACATAAAAAAGTAATTAGATCTCTAATTTTAAGTTTTCCAATTCAAACAATTAAACCTCTATTTCTCTCTCTATTTTTCTCCCTTCGTTAAATTCATTAAACAAACAACACTGTTTTAATGTGTAATTGTTTTCATTCTACTATTATACTTTTATATCAGAATGAAAATCTAATTTCTTTCTTATATAAAATGTTAAACCAATATTGAAAAGCGTGCCTATCAGTGATTTTGTCCTGACATTTTATTTAACATGTGATCACGCAATGCGCACTGCTAATTAATAGTTAGATATAGCAAACACAAAAATCGTTTTTTTTTCTTCTTCTTTTATTTTATTAAAAGTGGCATACCTAATAACAAGTGTTGTTACATTTGCTTCAATTAAGCATTAAAATAAATGATTAGAAACGAACGTTTTCATTTAAATGATTTATGTTTGTTTTAGTTTATATTTTGTATCAGCGCATTCGCCAATTTGTAGAATGTTAATTGGTGTACATACAGTTATTTGGTCATTAATTTTTAGTAATTAACTAGCGTATTCTAATTATAGGACTCGTCAGATCCTAATGTCGATACTACATATAGTTGTCTATTTGATATTTCAAAATTCCAATGACGAATTATTTGAATTTACCGTTTCCATGAAACAAAAATTGACCAATTATTTTGCAATTCATTTTCCATAGATAATATTTATTAAAGTATCGTTTAGCACCTTGTGAGCACCTTTTCTTAAGAAAAAACATTCTAGGTTAGATCAAATCGACCCTCAAACCCGTACTAGACCCTATAATTTCAAAAACAAAATATCCCTTGTTAAGCAACCCCTAAAATTTTAAAATTTAACACGTTATGTGTATTTAATTAAGGGTACCATTGAATCAGCTTTTTTATACTTTTATGTGATGTTTAATTACTATAATACTGCTGTTTTTTTGTCATTTTTTTTTTTCTCAAAATAGACGCCTGCATCGGTTAACAAAAAAAAAAAAAGAAGTGAGAACAAATGATAATATAATTAGTTCATGACAAAAAAGAAAAAAAGATAGAAAAATTAATAACTTTTCCCCATTCCTATGGAAATAACTAAATGATATCTATTAAAATATGTGCGTATACCTTAATTAAAAAGCTTCATATTAATAAATTGCCCTTATCAATATTAGATGTTAAAAGTATATAAAGAACAGGAAATAAACAGAATGAAAACTAGGCCATTTGCATAAAATACGTAAAGTTTACTTCAGATATTATTATTAATTTGTAAAACTCGTAAAATAAATGGACTAACATGTATACATTTTACACCTTTAAGAACTTTAATATTATCTTGTAATTATTATTTATTCATACATATTATTATAGTATTTGAGATTTTCATCTAAATTTGTTCATTAATCTACTGTTATACATATCTAGATTAGTTAGTTAACACCATTCTAATTAAAAATGCATTAAAAAATACCTTTTGCTTTTTGCTTTGTTGTAAGTATCTATAGTTGTAATAGTTTTTTTTTCTGCTCTAGAGGTGCATATTGACACTTTAATTAAAGGAATAATTAATAAATTTTATGTATGTATTTCATGCTCAAGTTCAAGCTGCATTTATTTATTGATTCATAATGCGAATATGACATACTTTTTGTATTATTTAAGGGCAGATTTCCTGCAGCGGAACTATTATTTGGGTACATTCATTTGATGCTATATATTAGACAGATCACAGAAATAATTTCGTATCTTAGAGCTACTTCAATTGATTTCAATTCAATACGATAAATTACTCATTTATAACGTTGGAAAATCAGACAATTTAATTACTATTCAATTAACCGCATTTATTATTAACACTGTGTGAGAATGATTTAAATCAACTGCAATAAAATACTTAATCAAATAAAATCCGAGCACATAATATAATTCAACATTGAGAAAAACTTGTTTTATTTATTCAATCTCAATCCTTTTTTTTATGCAATTCATGAACGATAACACACTTGATTATCGCATTTGTTTTGTTTGATACGTTTGCATCGGTTGGTTTTGATGAATCACACAATCATCCCGATCCATATAAAATCCATATAAAATGTGGTTAGACTGTTAAACATCGACAAATTTTCCGCTTTTAAAATGTTCACTAAAAAAAAAAAATGGTATAAAGCAGAATTATAAATCGTCTGGAGAGAAACGAGGTAGTAAATTTAACGAAATATATTTTTGACGTAAGTCTAACTATAACAAATACGACCATAAATTAGCAACGAGTAAATGTAACTTACTGTCTTGATTTTTAAAGAAACGCAGTATAAGCATAGAATACATAACTTTTGAAAGGTGGCAGTCATGAAGATTTTAGCTTACGAAGAATCTTTTCTACAGCCAACTAGTACAGGTAGATAAAATTTTGAAACTTAAACGTTCTGTATGCCATTATTGTGGATAATAAGGATAATAAGTCCATGCCACAACATTGCAGAAATGATCAGATTCAAATATTACTACTTAGAATAGGTATACTAACCTCAATACTAATCAACGATCAACTAAAAGGCTGTTTTTTTTTTCTTGATACAAAGAATTTTGCCTTGTATTATCCAATTTCAATAGATAATAATTAACTCCATTTAAATTAAAATCTCTTCCATTTTTCTCCTTCTATTCATTATCTTTATTGATGTCGTCCTATTTAATTGAAATACATGCCTATATATTGTAGTTAAAATCCCTCATCGAATACTTGCTTTATTTTATAGCTGTGTGTTCTAGTAGTACGTATGTATAGTATATACAAGCTGAACTTATAGCGCTGTAGTATAATAATTTTAAATAAGAACCTGGAATGAACTAATCATGAAGCTCAGAGGGCTAAATATATTCAGTTTTCATGTATGCGAACATTACATAAGAAGCTCTGCAATGCCATTGAAATTATTATCAACACTGAAGGGAGCTATGGAACAAGGGTAGCTGAAGTACAATGTTACAAAGTTTTCATCAAAACCAGCAATTAAACTATAAAGCACATTAATTTAATATTCGCAATTTTATTGCTCCGCATTACTGAATCGTACTCATTTAAGATTGTATGGCCTGTATCTACCTATACCTAATAGGAGGCACTATACAAACGATTAATGAAATTGATTTTTCTCTGACTGAAAGTAAACCGAAAAGCAGCGGTTTAACTATAAAATGAAAAATTAAAAGAAAAAAAAAAGACCCACACACAGGCACACGGAACAGTTTCAAGTTACGGACTTTTTTAAATTTCAATTTTCTGCCGCATTTAAACTAACAAAGTGTTTAAGAGCTCTATGGAGTATAGTTTTTTTTTTATGATTTCATCTTTTTATTGTTATTCTTCTTCTTGTTTCTATATATAAGCCGATGACTTCGGCTTTTGATATACATATAGATAGATATAGAAAATCAATAAAAGATCAGAAATGTACCAGTCATTGTATTATTATTATTATTATTATTATTGTATGAATTTTGCTTAATAAAATGGAATAAGGAACAACAATTCTGACTTATACCAATTAAAAAATCATACAATTATTATAAGGAAGCAGGCAAACAAAGAGAGAGAAAAAAAAATAAAATAAATAAAACGAAAGGAAAGTTGCTACTGCCTTTTCAATTAACAGGCTTTAAAATGTCGTGCATTGTAAATTGGATAAATATATACAATGTATGTTGTTTTCTATTTTTTGTATATAACCGACTAATGACTTAACAACAGACTGAGACCATAATAGAAAATCGACAATTTGTTTTTTTCAAATCAACATTGAGCTTAGCTTGACCATCCGCAATTTGAATATATAGAAAAAACGATCCCGAAAAATTAGAGATCCACTCCACAAAATTGTACTGTAAGTTCATTTTTCTACGACCATATAAAAATGATTAACTTTCGTTACTCCACACGAAAATTTGATTTCCGTCACTAGTGATGTAAAATCACAAGTGACGAAAGTAAATTAGTAAATCAATAGATGCACTCACATGTATACAATTATAATGATTGCATTATTAAAAGAATAATGGGAAAACACGATTTACCACCAAAATATAAAAATTTCTCTTTTTTAAAAGCAAAAATTAAACATTTAAAAGATTTCAGGATTTCTCATTAATCAACAAAAGCGCTGGGCAGCGCCATCCTTGATTTTAAAACCGAAACTGATTGTATTAAATGCAAAAAATTAAAATAATTTTAATCAAGCTACAAAATGTTTGAAACCCACATTGCAAAGACAAAAGTGTAAAAAATGATTCACAACATGTCATGAAATGGTAAATATTTCTTCAATTTTCTAAATTTAAATAAATGTTTGATTGTTATATAATTTTTGGTTGCCTAACAATCCTCAGCAACTGCAAATACATATGATCAATATCAACTGCAATATAATTACTGAAAAGTTTTTCTACTTTTTCTAATTATTAAATAAAATACAATTTTAAGTGAAATAATACATGTAAAATACAGCCATAAATTTATCGAAATAATTAGTAGTATCAATAAATGTATGGCACTCAATAGTCAATATAAATTGGCAACGTCTATGAAATTTAATTCTGGCCATTTTTTAAAATTTCTTAAATTAGCTTTAATTTTAATAACGATGGTCGTAGAAAAAGTATAGTATTGAAAATTAGTGTTGAAAATCATTTTCTGAATCTCGCGAACATTACTAAGTTTAGTTAACTGTTCTCTCGATTGCAGAAAATGCTATTTTCGTCAGTCGTGTAATAATATACTATTCTTACGCTTGCGCATTAGGTATCTACTCATTTTCAATCTATAATCTGAATATGGCCTATCATTTATTCGATTGTCGTGGAATCCTAATACGGAGTAAAGTACCATATTTTTTTATTGTAAAAATTAAAAATAATCCATATCGCCTAGCATTTATTTCGTTTAAAAAAATCATTTTATTGACGAGATTTCTCCCTTAATTAACTTCCGCCACAAATTCCTATTCAAACAATATCTCAAACAACAAGACAATACAGCCCCAAAATAAGTCTAGCTCAATGTCGCATGAAATTCCAAAAAAAAAAAAAAAAAAGGCAAACACCTTAAGGAAACCGCAAATTTCAGCTATACATTTCCACTTACTAGCTCAGTAGTTACTAAATTGTATATGTTATATAGGAATATGTCTAGTCAAGATTTACAGTTTCCATTATAATAAACTTGTAGATCTACTGAAAGTGTTTAAAATAATGCTTACAGCATTCATCCATCCATACGGATAGACACAAAACCGTTGATCATATCAAGATTGTGATTGACCGTGAAACCATATAATTTATCTATTAACCAATTGATGGAACCAATATTATTATTATTATTATAGTTAGATCTACGACTGTAATGTACTTTCGTCTCGAAGTCAATCCGTCTCTTTATATTGTTTAAGGTTCCGGAATCTTGATGGTAAAGTTCTATGATGTCGGCATTCAAAAGGCTATGTATAGTATATAGAAAAGAGACAAATAAAAATATAAAGGAAAGAAAAAGAAATCTCTTTCAATATACATATATCTATACTGTGGTGTGCTGTTGTAGATGTAGCGGAAAATTATAATTTTTTTCTCTTGTATTAAAGGAAAAACTTTGATTTATGATGAAGGGTTTCGTGTGTGTTTATTGGTGTGTGAGAAAGAGATTTGCATATTGATTTGTACAGTTTTTTTTTTGTTTTTGTTCCTTGAACATAGTAGATCTATATCGATGTATTTTGAGGTTGAAATAGAGCAGGAGGGCACCGTTAACGGATCGATTTACTTTCATTTGGTTCAAATTATTTCAAAATTTCAATTTTGTTTAATTTAAAGCAATCAGTGCATTTAAATGATTGAAACTTCTATTAGTTATTTAACTCTTATAGCAACCTCAATAAACATTTTCTGTGGTAATTTATCAATCTAAGTGCTTCATAACAAATTGTACAACAGGATGAACCGGGACACTATCAGCACAAAATCCACCACATACATATATTTCCAATTGGTAGCTGAACTTGAGTTGTACAGCACAAGGGTCGATCTATCGATCGATCGATCGAAGTATAGGTACTTTTGTGTATAGCGGCTTGAGGCCGGTAATCACAGAGACCCCGCAAAATCCTTCGCGAGACCGCGGACCGATCTGAACAGATCAAAAGCGCGAATGGGCTTGGTAAACAGCAATTAACCAGCCACCACAACCACTTTAATCATGGGCCGCAACAGAGACGCGCTACTTTGACTTTATAATGACTGGTCAGTCGTGCTGAGATATTGCGAATCTCTCTCTCTCTCTCTCTCTCGCTCTCACTCTTACTATGTCTTTGTCTTTCGTCCTATCTATCTTGTTGTCTTTTTGTTTACAGGGTGGTACAGGGAGATTAGCTTGGAATAGAAATGGGAGATGGTTATTGTGTGAATTGTGATGACAATTAAAAATAAACTGGCATAAATTAATGCGCGTCTTTAAGATGAACTGAGAATGGTCATACGGGAGCATGATTTGCACCATGTAGTTGACTTACTTCAAATTTCCCTGGGCTTAAGAATGACTGTAAGAAAAGCATCACATTTTCTGAACTTGTTGCTTGATGATATTTCGAAATTGAATCGTTCCTGCTGCTTAGATGCCCCACTAACAATTGTTTGCCTGCATTTGACACTCACAAATCCCTATACTAGCGAATTTCCAATCACTCTGTATATTAAAGAGAATATCTATACACAATATACTATATGCTCGTTTTCCAAACCAGTTTCATTTTTCACTTATAAGGGAAAATATATGTACGAGATGGGTATGATGACTTTCAGACAGAACTTGTTCAGAAGACGAAGGCAGAAAAAAAAAAGTAAAAAATGAAAAAAAAAAAAAAACAAAATTTATATCAAGATTTATTGAGTTTGAGTATGCTAAATTTGTGAAAAATTTATTTGAAATTATAGTTGAAAATCTGTAATAAACAAGGGCATTTTTGTTATCAGTGCAGTGAATAGCATTGAATAGCTATAGAGAAAGATAATGAAAGTATTGCAGATCAATTTATGTCTTCGTTTATCCTAATCGTTAGAAATCGATTAGAACTTAGTTCGTTAGAATTCGGAACCGATTTTGCTAATCTATCGTCGCGAGATATACTCTTATTTAAATAAACCTAATTAAACAGATACTATTAGTATTTATAAATATTGAAACTAAGTCAATTAAACCAGTTATGATTAACTATTACGATTTGCAAAAAGGAAAATACGGAAAAAAAATAATTCGACATACAAAATGAACATGTTTAAGTTTATACTACTCTATATAGAGTAAGTATAGAGATATTATACTATAGATTATGATCAATGTGCCTCTCTCAATACACCCATACCTATAATAACATTGTAATAATCAACAATATCTATACATATATAAATAGTAATTCCATCCTCTTCATTCCTATTCATTCTTTTCTTTTCTGTAATATACCTCTTTTTCTCATTCTTCTTTTCTAACCTGTTGTTCGACAACAAACTGCAATTTCTACATATAGATTCTAATCGTAAATGAATCGTATATTTACTCACAATACAGTATTTAAATGGATTAAAATTACCACCTATCACTTGCTGACATTTACCTCGACAAATGATAATACATAATAATAATAATTATTATTATTATCTATTCTACCTATTGAGTTCAATTTCATTTGATATTTTTTTTTTCTTTTTCGTATTGTTGCTGTTGTTGTTGTTTTTGTTGTATCTATTTATTTGTTGAATTATTTAACGACTCGCCGAAAGGTTTATTGCACGCAATAATAATTAAATTGTTGGAATAATTTCAGTTTTTGTTTATTTATTTTAGACAATGATTTTTCTTCTTCGCATTTTTATTATTCTAGAGGCGCTAATTTTTGTAAGTATTGGATCTCATTAGGAATGGCATTTTCCAAGTCGCATTCAATAAATTTTGAGGTACCAATCAACGACATACGTTGCATCGGTTCTGAAACTTTAACCCGCTTTTCTTTCTGATAAAAATCAATATATATCAGATGAAACTTGAACCTATAATTATTTACACAACTTAAAAAAAGCATAAATCCATAAATTTACAATAAATACAAAAGTACTTACTTATACGATATGTATGTATTTAAGCACCTTCTATAGTACTTATATGTACAAATGTTAATATATTTTGAAAAACGTACTTATTATCAAATATACCTACACTCACATACATAATATTCATAGTATGTATGTACATGTATAGCATAGCATAAAAGGATGTGCATGTTTTATAGCAGTAAAATTACCATACAAAATTAAAATTCAACATTAAAGCCAGCTGAATAAAATTGAACGTGTTTTGTAGATTTTCAATATTGAATTATTATTGAGCATCAAAGAAATAATAAAAAAAACTTATAGTATAAACAGCAGAAAGAATAAAAAATGATTGGGGCGTATGTCTTTGATTGTTAAGTTATAGAATGTTTACATCACAGAATACAGCAATGCAGAAGGGACAGTAAGCAGTTTTTTTTTGACTAAATTCAAAGAAATATTCATGACAACATTCAATTTGAGCCCAATTCCATAATAATCGAGTAAGTCGGAATGGAATCATCACATTCTTTAAGTATTTTAAAGTTTCAGAAAATTTTAAGTTTCGTAAAGCTTATAATAGCCACCATGGTGCTAGATAGAGTAGCTACTCTGAGAAACAATCAAAACAATGTCTTTCACAATACAGAATATGTATTACAAGGTTGTCGAATTGCTTTTAATTTCCCCATTGATTGGGGAAAGTTCCCCATTAGTTAAAAGTATGATTGATGTTATCTGTGAAAAAGTACTGTACTAGTATCAAATTAGTTATACAACCACCACAACATTATTAATGATACCTAACCTACCAAAGAATAAAAACATGGCCGATTTACTAACTGATGCTCATCAATTTGTTACGATTTATATACAAAAAAATTAAATAAAGTGTCAGCCTCCAAATTGCTCCCAATTTGTGCACCTCTAAGCCTCATCATATCAAAAACTAATTCGATTTAAAAAGCAAAACAAAAAAAAAGAGAAAAGGAAAGCGAAACACAAAAAACTTGAATCCAGCACCACCTTGCAAGCGCTAAAACAAAAATAAAAGAGCCAGAAGCTACATTTTCAAAAATCGAAAGAGACTATAAATAGAGGGGCAGGTATACATTATACATATATATATATAGATTTTTCTTCCACCTGTATAATAATAAGTGATCGAAACCACCGCAGAAACATTAAAAAGGTGTTAGAAGCTCTATATTAATTATAGGTTATGGTTATAATATGGGTATAGTGTCTATATATGTATAGTTATAGTATATAGAAGGTCCAAATGTTGTATCATCCATCTAAATAATAAATATTTAGTTGCTTAAATAAAATCGCTTTATTGGAATTTGTTTTCTTCTTTCTCGTTCTCTTTGAGTCTTTGGTAATTTAGAGTTTTGAGAAATATCGTTCGAGCTGTGAAAGCGGTTTGATAAAAGAGCCTTATTAACTGGTTTTCCATTCAGTTATTTTTTACAACTTGAATAATTCCATTGAATGTATGAGTACTCGAACTTGTTCCAGATTAGCACCGCGCAAATAGCCGTATAAATATTTTAATTATATTGACTACATGTAATTAAGTAATGTATTTGACCGTTGACCACCTGGTAAGCACTGCAGTGCTGCTATCTGGTGGTCGAATTGGGAAACTGCACACCGTACAATGTACAACATTCAATTTTATTACTTATATAAATTGGCAACAGTGTATTTCCAGGATAACTAGAAAAAAAACAGAATTTCATCGTACCACTATGTTTTAATTTTTCTTCAGAAATGTTTAAAATTTGTTTAATTTTGGCTCAAAACTGAGCCATTCCACCACATGTTTTGTATATAGACACTCTGTGAGTGTCTAGATTTTATACATCAAATTTAATCTAAAAGAAATCAGACATTATTTTATTAATAAACAAAAATAATTCGGATGCTTCCCACTATTTCATCTATTGATATTTTATCGTTCCCTGTACTTATTTCACACTATGTATCTATATCTATGTATTTCACGGACATTAACCATTTGAACAACAAAAAAAAAACAGGACAAATACACTTTGTCCTGTGTCAACCCAAAACGATGCGCCACATTAAAACCGCAATAGTTCCGATATGTATATGTCATTGCGTATATGAAATTCACCCCAATATTATTATTATGTAATTGTATTATTTAAAAGAAATTATGATCCGCATATGGATGATTATACGAGCATAACCTTTAAAAACGAAAAAAAGAAAAGAAGAAATTTTCATTTTTGATAAGGGTTGGCGACACATTGGCGTAGAGAGGCGTTATTAATAGGATTAAATTAGGATTTGTGTCAGTTTATTTAAACTGCTATTGTGGTGTAGAAAAGCGATGTGGTTTTTGATATGTTGTAATCTGGAATAAGTAGAGAACAAGTAACAAGTATGTAAACGAGACATATTTTGCGATAAAACGTTATGAAAATAATGCTTACAATGGCGAGTTTTGTAAAGACCTCGAACTATAGTAATGTCATATTGTTCCAATAGTATAGAACTTATATTTCTATCAAAAATACTCTCTCTATTTAGTGCCAATTTTTTGAAAGTTTCGATCAATTAATTTCAAATATCCTTTTCATTTCTTTCTCTTATCAAATTCCAACACTCTACGTCCATGTTTCACAATGAACCTCCATAACGTATCAATTAGTTCTGCGTAATGCGCAATTGTTGCCTTATTTAATAGAATATAATTTTGGGGGGCCTGATATTTTGTCAACTAAGCAGAGGGGTGTGTCAAAACAGCCCTCCAAATGATATAAATCAGAAAAAAGAGGCGCAAGGCCGGCAAAATGTCTTTTTGAGTCTAAAGTCGTGTTCGTTGTTGTTGTGTCTGTTGGGACATTTAACACCAATGTAATTTATATATATATATATTTTTTTTTTGTAGTAGTAAATATTGACCCTTTTTATTTTTGTGTGGGGTTGTGTCTGCTTCAAAATATTGATTTGATCTAAATTTGTTTAGATGAGAATAAGTAGTAAAATGTTGTATCCGAAAAGAAGTATAAAATTTGAGTAGTGAAATAATCCAAATAAAATCTAATTTTAAAATAATTCACACATTTACATTATGCCTCATTTACACCCTGCCCTGGATCTCGCTATATGAACTCGTTGCGGCCGTTTTATTAAGAAAACTAAAACGATTTTTCTCAGTTCGAAATTAATTCCCATTTTGAGTTTTAAACGTTTTTTTTTTTTTATGAAAGATTCCTTTCTTTTCCTATTGTAAATTAAATATTAGATACTTATTTATATAAAAATACATAAATCCATTATAAATATTCATTTTCTTCTTTATTCTTATGGGTCTCCTATGTGCTATCTACATATACAAGTATAAGGTGCGGTAAATTTCAAACGTCGTTTGAAACCTGTAGGGGCTCATTGTTGGCAAGTGAAAAGTTACAAGTCTCCCGCTTGGATCATAATATGCTTCAAAACTGATACCGCTTTAGAAAAATTAAAGAATTAACAACAAAAGGGATG
Source organism: Platypus cylindrus (assembly GCA_949748235.1). Taxonomy (NCBI): domain Eukaryota; kingdom Metazoa; phylum Arthropoda; class Insecta; order Coleoptera; family Curculionidae; genus Platypus; species Platypus cylindrus. The sequence continues at coordinate 4,703,574 of OX456491.1, read as the reverse complement.
AATAATATATAAAAGATGAAGAAGAAGAAGAAATAGAAGACGATGAGAAAGAAAAAGAAAGGAAAAACATGTTTTATTATATTGTATAAATAAATAAATAAATAATGGTCGTGTTGACTCAAGCCGAGTGTCACAAATTAAACATGGTGGATTTAGTATAATGAGACTGAATTTCTTTCTTTTTCTTCCCCTTCTTCTTCTTTTTCTGTATATTGATATGGAATTTAATGAAAAATAAACTGATGGCAATTGACAGAAGAAATCCTGCTATTAATAATTGTTTGTTAGAAATCTATTGTTGGATGGAACCATGACATTTAGCAATTTTCTTGGAATTGAGACTGATCATTTTAAAAATTATATTAATTAAAACTTACAATGTTTACTTTTTGACATGAAACTGAGGGTTGGGTAGTAATTCATCCCGAAACAGTCTTTATAAAGTCCTTATTGATTCCAAGTAATAATAGAAGCAAAACCGCTGAATCAGTACTGTTCAGCGGTCCCTATAGTAAAAAAGCTTAACGCAACCTTTGAGCAGTTTCAAACTCGCTCTGCTATACGACTCTAAATTTTGGATCAAATTACATCCGTAATTTTTCGGAATTAATTGGTAAAATATATTCAGGGGGTGTGGATCAGAAGGTGAAATACATAACATATGAAAATGTAAATTAAAATTTGTTATCTGAGATATGAAAGTGAAATAAATTAATTCATTTCAATTAATATTTTTATAGTATGAAGTAGCTATATCTAAGTAAAACAGAATGACTTTTTTTTGTTCTTTTTAATTAAAAAATGTATATGTTGATAATTAATATTATTAAGTGTGTACATGCCCTAAAAATGTTCTTTTTTTTGTTGTTTTAATTAGGTTTTTTTTTGTCTCGTTTTATATGTCGGCGAAAACACACATAGCGTTATTTTTTTTTTTAATTTCCATATAATAATTTATACAAAGAAAAAAAATCCATATTAAGATGGCGATAGGAAAAATCAAGCGTAACAATTAGATAGCAACATTAGAGCCAATAATATTGAGTGCTATAATAATAATAATAGTAATAATAACAAGAATAATACAAGGTATAACCTGTCTACTTGTACTTCATCAATCATTATTGGTTTGCGAGTAATTACGTTCTTGTGTACGCCTCTTTATTCCACACACATCATATGGCCTTTTGCGATTTTACGCTGTGATTTTTCATTATAAATAGATGACTTCAGGTACATATTATATACTTACATTACCTATCTATAAGTATATACATAATGAATACTTTGTGTGGAAATTTTTGCTAATTTTTATAACTTGTCAAATTATATCCGAAATTTTAACCGACGGTTAAAACTTGTGACTAATAGGATTAGATGCTTTCTATATATAAGGGATATTCAACTGAATTATCTTCGTTCTATTGAATTTTTGTTATAGCAAAAGATCAATTGCCTTAACCACGAATTTTAACTTCATGTTAAAAACACCAGGCGTAATCTGTCAAAACCTATCTATTAAGCATAATCAATATTTGATCAACATTATACGTAAGTATATAATTAGCATTTAAACACAGAAATACTTTTAAAAATCCTTCTGAACACAAAGCATTAATCCTTCAACTATTATAGTAAATAGATTTTCGTGTCTAATCCATTCCATACCACTTATAGGGTGGTATCTATCTATGTAGTCTATTGATGTGATGTACAGTTCCATATATCATATATAGGGATGGTGTTAGTTTCCCTGTAATTATTTTTAAAAACAATTTATAATAGCCCTTAAGCGACTAGGCATCTAGGAAAATGAAGAATTGCCTTATTGAACAAAAAAAAACAGATGGTAAGCTCCCCGAATTTGTGACGGTGGTGGTGGTGTTGGAGAAACAGGGGCTAGTTGTTGCTTTTGGCTATAGAAAATTATTAATATTTTTCCCTATCTAAGAGTAGAAGTAATTGTTATTTAATTGTTATGTTGTTTTAGAACCATAAATTTATTCCCCTGTTTTTTAGGTCGGTTCTAAACAAATTGTTTATATAAATTAGATCAGTTTTTTTTTTGTTTAATCGTTTCCAAATACCTATAGGCATAAATTGACTTAAAAATTTATATAAGAGGCTAAAAAATTGCCTATAGGGCAGTGTATCATAAAAGCTCATCATCATGGGGAGCTATCCGCGAGCTTTTCAAAAGGTGTGTGTGTGTTTTTTCTTTCTAGTTTTTTTCCTATGCTTTAAATATATATGTATAGGTATAGGACGTTCTTCTTCTTATACCTGATGGTGTTAGAACAATAATTACAAGCGACGGGATACCACAATCTTCAAAAGATGCGCCAACATATTATTATAATTATACCATTTCGGTTGTTTGAACAGACTATTACGTTGAAAACCATTATTTTGTTGGTTTTTGTGTTGTGTATAACTAATATTGGGAATCAAATGGATATTCTCGGAAAAAGGACATATTGCAGCTAAATAGCATGGAAGTTGATCATTTCGTCGATATTTGTTTCTGTGGCAGAGAAAATTGAAAAACATGATTACTGACGCAAAAAATAACCTACAGCAAAATCTGTACATGAGAATTCCATAATTTCTGTTTCGTTCTTTAGAGAATGCCCCCTAAAAACTTAAATAATTATCTATACAAGTGTATCTCTGTGTGTATTTTTCTAAATTATACCTTTTCTTTATACATGCCGTTCTGTGTTTTTTTACTTCAAAGGAAAAAAACATCTTTTTTTCCAATTCTACAGGCATACAATGTTTATATTAGTATAAAGGGACATTCTAATTTGTTTTCATTTCTTTTTTCACGTCGAAATGTTCGTCTTGGAGCAAAATTTTATGTAAATTGACAATAATATAGCTGTCAATGCATATATATAGAGCGCGCCCTAACGTCGTACGACAAATTCATTTCAAAAGAGGCTATTCTGGTGTATTGTTTATTATTGATGTTAGTAGGTATAGATGTACAGTGCCGATTCTGGACCATATTAATGATGGCGGCTGAAAAAGTGTTTCGAACTGACAATAAGTAATATGATATATGAGTTTAGAGCTTGACTTTTATTATCGATCTTATGAAACGAGTATATAAAATATAGAACCGCTCTTATTCTGTGAGTACTCACACATTTCTGCTATATATGTATATGTATTCATTCTCTATAATAATTTTCTTCTTTCATGTGTCAAAAATGTACAACAATAATTTCTCATTCTTATTAAAATGAAAATACACACACATAATAATAGTTTAGAGCGTCTTATTAATTTCATCAAGTTTATTTTGTTTGTTGCTGAAAAAAGAAAAAGGAAGAAGAAAAACGGACACAACAACACGATACGGCTAAATCACATTCACACTCTCTTTCTCTGATGTTTATACCTATACTATATATGTATTTTCTCTATACTAAAGTAATCTTCATGAATTTAAGCCGTGACAATCGCCATAGTATTATTTATGTCTACCTACCACAGAGCTTGTGTTAAAACCACACACTCAAATGCAATTAATAATATGCCCTTTTTCCATTTTCTAAAAGCAATTCCCGCTCGAATGAGATCCCATTATCATTTTTGAAATTCCAATACGATTTAAATTAGTTAATAAATTTACATGCAATTTAGAATTTACACACTTCACACCTGTTTTCTTTTAGGCCGTGCCGCTATATTTTCAATCTCGCATTATGACAATGCACAATTTTTGGTTCTTCGTTTTTTATTTCTTGATTTTTTACTTTTATATTCATCATTATATCAAACAGTGGCGCACGTGATTAAAATCACTCTGCAAATTGTCCTTAGATTTCATTAACTTCATAATAATGTCACAATTCTCTTATTAAACAAAACATGTGCTCATTTCCAAATACACTCCTCGATTGATCATTCAATGAATCAAAGGGTGCATACTTACAACGGTAATATGTATTCACTATCCAGTAACACTTCACTGTATGTCTCTCTCTCTCTCTCTCCTCTTCTCACCCTTTTTAATTCCTCATGTCGACAGAATGACGATGGAAAAAACAATGAAATTAACCCAACCGCCTTTCTTTGCCAGACAGAATGGCTGCGGTACTTTCAATGTGTGTGTGTGTGTGTGTGTGTGTGTGTTTGTCTTTAACTTTATATACCTATATGTTGTAATAGGGGCGGGCCGCCCTATTTACACGGTATTTCATTTTTTTATGTTTACTTTTATTGGATAATGGTCATGACAAACAAATAATCATATAATGAATGATTTTCTTGTCAGGTTTTAAGTAGATAGGTACTTATTGACCAATGAGCTTAGCAGGTGTTGATAGCTCCATCTATAAATGATATGCAGAAACAGACAGTGGGAATAATATTATATATGGTTATGTATCTAATATTCAACCAATGGCATTTCGATTAAATAAGACCAAACATTTACATACATATTCCAATCTGTCTGTCTCCAACTTATTAAAACAAAAGTAGTAAACAATCAAGAACATCATTGACTGTAGCTGATCATCTAAGAAGAAATATTGTATTGGCAAATTAAAAAAAAAGTAATAATAAAGAGCAACGAAAGAAAAATGAAGAAGAAGAATAAAAAAGAAACAAAGCAACCTCTATATTCGAAAATATAATTATAATAAACGAATCGGCTTTTCGATCGGATCCCTTTGAACCGTCCATCCTAATTATTGTTCTAACACCATGCCATAGTACCTTTGGGCAGGTACCGGTCCATTCTCGTTCATTCGGCCAGCTAGTCAGCCAGCCAGTTAGCTAGCTAGCTAGCTAGCTAACTATAGCCACGGCTATAGTCGACTCTTTTGTGGTCGTTCAGCCCGATTCATCATCATACACATATACGATATACTTACGTATAGCGACCTTCTTCTGTCGGAGATGAAAGAGAAAGATAGGCTTGTACACCTCTATAACAAATTCGAAAACACCTCTGGACCTGATAATCATTTCATGAGCAATTTAAATTTACACACTTCTTCTTTATGTTTGTTCGAGCCGCTTCTTTTAATCAGCTGCCGATGCCAGTGACGTAGGTAGTAATGTTGGAAAATTGAAATTATGTTTAATAAACTAATAATCTTTTTAAATTTCAATAATACAGAAAATATTAAACACGGAAATTAACAGTTAAGTGAATATACTAAAGTGAAAATTAAAAAATAGAAAGAACATAATAACAGCATATTTATAACAAACAAGTGAATACTTTAATGTCAGCAACTAGATAGGACATTAGTATGATTACCTTGTCCACACTTTTTTTTTTGCAACTCTTTACATTCTTGAACTAGTGTCAGAGCATCTATAACTAGAACTTGCGGTAACCATAAATACTCGTCTTATTATCAATATTATTCATTCTCTGCACTGCACTGTCTTATAACATCATATAACATGTCCAACAAAATTTCTTTCTCATTTTCTACTCTCTTTATTTTTTTATTAATCTCTCTCCCACTCTATCTCTCTCTTTCTCTCACACACACACGCCCTTTCTCACTCTTGTTCATCGTTTGCGCTGATGATGGTACTGGATGGATGGTGATTTATTACGTCTTTGGTCCATTGTTTAGCCCGATGGGAAGCAGGTAAATGTGAGCTCTATAAGCTACGGCCAGGTGTGTATGACGGTCGTACAAGATAAGGCCAAGTATGCCATATGTATATACGACGGCAAGTAAAAGAGAAGAAGAAGAAGAAGAAGTACCGTCCTCTCTTAGCACCTACTGAGATATTTAAAACCGCTGTTAAACAAATAAGTTACGTCAATAATAATAATAATAATAATAATATACACTGCATAAATAAGAGTATATTCAGCGGAGTTAAAGGAGTTGTTGTTTCATTGATCTAGATGTATTTACTTACTCATAATTTTATTGGTGCTATTGATAATTTTAAAATTATTTTCTATATTTTTTTGGCACTTTAAGAACTTATAAGAATTTCAATTAAGAGTCGTGCACTGTAGTATACATAAAAGAAATCGAATTGAAAATATCTATAGCTATCTATATGAAATAGTTTCTGTATTCAAAAAAAAAAAAAAGTGCAACTTATTCATAAAAATATAAAAGGATCTGTAATAAATCAATTAAATTTATGTTCAACTTTGTTGTTTTTATTAATATAAATTTAATATTTATAAAAGCATAGTAAGTATATAAAAAAGCAAAAAACAAAAAAAATTATGTAACAATCAGTCACAAAATTGACCACAAAAAATTATGAATATAGATAATAATAAAAACCGAAAATAGCGAGTCAACCGTGGAACCATAAGAACCTATTCGAATTCGAATTCATTGTTGTTCGCCAAAAAAAAAAAAGGGAAAAAATTATATGTATTTTTTACTATGTGGTTCTCTTCAACAATTTATTATTTATAGATATCCCTATAGTAGTGTATAGATAACAAAAACACGGCCATCAGAAGGATTAACATAAATAATAAATAAATTTTCGGAAGAGCAGAATACGTTATTATTACTATTATTATTATTAATACGATTTTCGGCTCGGATTATCGTAGATATGTATTTTGTTGAATTGTTTCCTTTCCTTTTAACACACAAAGATGTTGAATGTTGATGGACCATCGACCTGTCGTAAATATTTGTTTATGGTTTGGAACAAATTGTTTCTCGAGAAAATATTTTTATTTCGTTATTATGTTACTATTTAAGAATTTCACAGAAATAGGTGCCTCAGATGTTCAGCGGTTCCGAAACAATCCCATTTGATGACGTAATGTTTGGGTACAGTAGGGATGGGCAATTATTAGAATGTAATCGGTTATCAAATAATCGGCATACATCTATTTAGAATTAAATTCTAGTTATTAATTGAAAAATTGAATTGTACTTGCAATTTTCGTAACAAAACAAGACCTCGTACCGTTTGACAACCACTGATTTCACAAATTTATCTTGTTTAACATGTTTGACGAAAAAAATGCATTTTCCATAAAAGGAATTAGCAACAACATTTTTATTTTTTTCTTATTCCTCTCTTGCTTATAATGATTAATCAATTCAATCAATTTAAACAAATTATTACAACCGATTTCCAAACCAACCGGTTAACGTTCATTCTCGCATACGAGACGCGGCTATTTTTCAAATAGATATAAAATTAAACATGTCGTTTCGCCTCATTAGAAAATTATTATTAAAATAGCTTTAGGCAAAGACCGAATTTGTATTAGAGATACAAATATATAATCAAGAACTAATATCTATAGCACCTTTTTATATTCGTTTCGGAAATAATTAATAACAGATAATAATAAATTAGAAAATCTATAGCTATCCTATTGGTTTGGTATTGCGGTGGTGAAATCGACCGAGCAGACATTTTGGTACCAACCGGGGACGGTTTCATTCATGTATGTATTTTTTTTTTAGGGGATGAATATATCCGCACCACCCGAATGGTATATAAAACCATTATGTTTAGGTTATAAATAATACCTTTTGTAATTTGTATGTGGGTGGAGAAATTGCTAATTTATTATTGGCGATTTTTTTAAATTCGGGGAATCAATTTCGGTTCCGTTTTGATTAATTTATAGAATTTAGAATATATTTAGCACTATAATTTATATCTATACGTTGTTGGACTGTATATTAGCATAATTTATTTATTTAATTTATATCGCCATTTATCTATGTTTACCCAAACAACTATCTAGCAAAACTCCATTCCCAAACAAATTCAATACGATTCTAATTATTCTTCGTTTATTATACATACATCTAGCCAGCGCCATTGCTCATTTGTTTGACATTATTTTTCGTTACAATACAACCAGAACATTTCGTATGTCAAATAACGTCACTAGCATAGATATAAAATATGGTCGCAATGTTTTCGTTTATCAAACTAAATTTCCTTAGAATGTTTTTTTTTTGTATTTCGTATTCTTACTAAACGATTTGTTTCCTGTTCCGCTCCTTATGCAGGTAATAAATTGTAAAGAAATTTCCACCAGATCAAAGAAAAAAAAAAGCGTAACCAATTAAGATTTTCTGTTCGGCCCATCCCTACATTTAGCATTATTGTGTGTATGTATAGATTGATATAATATGCAAGTTTTGTATTATATTATATACATAGCTGGATGTTTAGATAGGTTATAACATATTGTATGTCATGTAACAATTTTTCGCTTCTTTTGACAAAGGTCCCAGACCGCAAATTGACTTTTATTAGATATAAGTTTAGAAAGGAACTATCGAGAGAAAAGAAGTTAACTTAAGGGGGAATTTAGGCTATTGTAATCTGTTTTGATTTTATATTATTGTATTTGTCGGTTTCACTTTTATATATGCGTCAATATTTGCTTATTTTTGTTATTGTTGTTATTGTGATTGGCAAACAATAATAAAAATTACTAAGCAAAGAAAAGTGAGAAAAATTGAATATCACGATCATATTGGATATCTATTTAATGGTTCAATAAAGATAGGTGTTTAGTAATTTGTTGTTAAAAACTCGAAACAATGATTTTTTTGTTTTTCGCTTAGTTTGTGTTTTATAATTAAGCTCATTATCGCACTAGCTCTGGTTGTATTAAAAGTTCCATTATCAAATCTAATTAGAAGTTAATTATATTGGAAACATTGCTGAGTTCATCATCAACAAACATATTCAGTGCTAAACTTTTACTAAATAGAATGGCAGACATAATGTGCTCGATTCAGGTTGTCATTGTGGGTTATCCCGGTTATTAAAGAAAAAATACATGAAAAATCGTAGCTAAATCACTTTTCGGCAATCAGAAATAGATCTGTTAAAAGTATACCAACGGAAACTCGCTATTATCCGCTCATTTTGCCATTTTGAATCCGAAATTTTTCAACCAAACCAAATCTTCTTTTCGAATTTAATTGTCCATGTTGCAAAAAAAGGTTTTCCTTAAATGTAGGTCGTAAAAATTTCCCATTATTAAAAGTATACTTACTTATATTGCGTGTTAAGTGAAATTTTCCATTAGAAAAAAAAATTATTGATTTTATGTTGAATGAATATAGAACAATGTAAAGAAAGTATTTTCATTAAATACATTATCGGGGTTGAATACTCTTATGCGGAGGGTGAATTTGAATACTTCGAAAACAGAGAATTTATTCATACTTCCATTGTGGATTAATTAAAATAAAAAATCGTTTATGATTAGTTAAAATTTTCTTTAATCAGTGGAAATTTTCAATTATCTAAATGATCAAATTATGACATGGTTTTAATTTTAATAAAATGTTTCAAATTGATTTTTACCCTTATTATTTTCTTATCTTTTCATGTCATCGCATTGATTTAATTTAATGATCAATTATTTATTTGTTTCAGTTAAATTAGTACAATAATTAGGTACAAATCAACCACTATCTGCACGAGGGAAGATAGATAGGTATTTAAAATAATAATAATAATAATAATGCTTCTTTCATTTTCAAATTAACCGTCAAGTCAATTAATCATATATAATAAAAATTGCATATAAATCTTATTAATTTACACAAAATTCTCATAGTTAATAATTGTATAAATATTTTCTTTAGCAATCATAATAATTAACAATAAAAAAAAAAAATTCATCATAATCAATCATATTGTTAATTTGTATACACAACGTTCAGAATTTCATCTTTTCTTTTTTATTTCTTTCTTTTGCTCTGTACCTACAATATCAATCTCATTTGAGACTGATGTCGGATATAGCTAGCTAAAACTTAAATGTGCAGGCGCTTTTGTTATTTCCTGATGAAATTTATAATAATAATAATTTATGTAATAATGAACCTATAATTTATCAAAAAAGACAATGAGCCAAACACCAATCAGTATTTGATGATGCTGATGCGCTCATGGTTGATTATGATGAGAGATGATGATAATGATGAACATGATGATGATTATGATAATAGGTAATAAGTAAAATAGAAACAAATAAAATAGATGAGTAATTAATTAATTTGATTTATTAATGAGAAATTTAGTGAGAGGTAAACGAATTTTCTGTTGCATTTATTAAATATTTGCACCATGTTGGAAGCGACGGCAAAAGTATGCATTGCAGAAAGTTATAGAAGCAGTTAATATTAAGGGTTTTTTTTACAAGGATAATTAAAGCGCAATTTCATTTAAATTAACTACTATAGATAATCTATTAGGCTTAAGAGATACTAACTCGATTAATGTGGCTCTAAATCGATAGAAAATGCGAATTCCTTTATCGACAATTTCACTGTGAAGGGAATATAAAATTATACTTACAATAATAAAAACACCAATCAGGTTTATTCAGTTATTTATTCGATTTGTTTATAGAGCAAATGGAAAATGCATATAATTTAAGTGTACTTACAATAAGTAGTCATAATACAGCCGCTGCTTAAATAATAATAAGTATATATAAGTAACACATATGTACCTAACCTGTATAAATACAGTTTCGTAGATTCCAAGAACAGCAAATGCAAGAAAATGCATTATGTAGAAACAAATAGAAATAATAATCATTCTAAAACATAATATGTACAAATATTTCTTCAATTTCGTATTGCAGTTTGTTAACATATATATATGTATAGTAATATAAAGAACATTTGAGACTTATTATACAATACATTCATACTTAATTTAAATATAAAACTATACAAATAAGCGCTTAAATTACGCCCTCAATTGAGAAAAAAAACATATACATTTTCATTAAAAGTAATTAACTACGTAATTATTTAGTGCCTATTTAATTATGTGTATTGTAAGTAAAGTATATCACATTTTATAGTTTTGTATATAAGTACAATAAAGATATCATTTGTATATTTACAATAAGGTAATTAAAATAACCAATTAGAAATTAATTTCGGGAAATATAAGTAGTAAAAAAATCAAATTTAATAATGCCATCTAGTTGACTGTGGAATAGTAAACCCATTTTTAAGGTTATGTCATGCTGCCGCTCAACAGACTTGATTTAGATCACATTAGAACTATAGGCAACACACAAAATAAATATAAGTAAATAAGTACTACTTTTACATGTGTATATCAAAGGAACTATGCCATCATCATCATCTATACATATTTACATCTAACGTCATTGCAATAAATTAATCATATTTTAATTATTTTTTAATTATTTACCATTAATATTATGTCTATATGAATTTTTGGTCAAATTATTTTTAATTTATTTCAAAACATTGTTAATCAAGTAATTAATTAATCAAAAAATTACCTACTTAAATCGATTGAAACCAGTTCAATGCAAATCGCGACTTTGCATAATATCTTAGATATACTTATATAGATAATAAAACCGAAGAAAATAATTATTGTACTTACGTATAGATATTAAAATCTCAAACATAACTAATGACAAATTATGTAATTAATTATGAATCTAGTTTAATTGATATTTCCTATAGAGTTAATTTATTGCCATGTAAATTAGTAAGAAAATTGTGCAAATGAGCCACTGCATGTGAATAAATAATATCTAATAACAACAAAAAAAAAAAATGATAAGTAATCAATATTATAATTAAAATTCATTAGAATCATGAGCATGTGATGTTTATTTTTGCAATTTGAACCATTAGTATATAGTGTGATCAAAAAATGTAGTGATCGAACTTAACAGTGAATCATTATAGTGATATTTTCAACGATAATCTATAGTGATATTGTACAATTTGATGTTATAAATTGTATAATCACATTGTATATTCTGTTACAAATTCACGATTTTCGATATTTTTAAATATCGGCAAACTACAATTGAGATACTCGAAATAATTCATCGTTACTATTATTATTATTAGTACTACTAAGTCCATAATCGAAATGATTTGTTGGTACCTGATGAATTAGCATTGGCGTTGCATATGCACTGAAATCATAACATGATGATAACATCCATGGATGAACATGTGCTGGTAATAAACTAGTACTATTACTGTTATTATTATTATTGTTATTAGAATGATGATGATGATGTTGTGATGTATTATTATTTGACAATAATTCATCATCCGAATGATTATTATTAGGTTTATCTGGTGATATTAATGATTCAATTGTGAATGAACGTTTCGGGCGAATACATGTCGTCGATGTTGATGTGGTTGTATTTGCATTATTACTAATATGTTCCATTGTAGATGAAGCATTAGATGGTGGTGTTGTCGATTTACAATGATTACTTAATGGTTCAATAATAGTTGGTACTAAATTTGATGCTGCACTCAACGCAACAGCAGCTGTAGCTGGATTAATAACATCAGCCGGATTACTTGGCGGCGTGAAAAATAATCGATTAATATTTGTTAATGCGGCTAATTCGTTCTCTAACATTTCCTTATCACTTTTCAATAATTTGAAACGTTTCCGTCGCCGCAATAAACTGCCATTAACAAACATATCGAAAGCGGCCGGATGTAACGCCCAATATGCACCTTTACCAGGCCGATCCGGTTGTCTTGGTATTTTGATGAAACAATCATTAAATGATAGGTTATGGCGTAAAGAGTTTTGCCATCGTTGTGTATTTTTTCGATAATATGGAAATCGATCAGTTATGAATTTGTAAATTTCTGAAAGGGGTAGCATTTTTTCGGGACTATTCCATATTGCCATTGCTGTTAACGATATATATGAGTAGGGTGGTTTCTGATCACCGTAACTGTCTCTACTTGGTCGCGGCATTGTTTTACAACACAACAACTAATTGGAAATACCTATTCACAACCACACAAAACACGTAGGCATCATATAAATCATAATCCGCGAACTTCCACTTTATAATTCTAACAAATTAATCTTAATCTTATCATCCGTTACACAGTTTTACTATGGATTTTACTTCACTACACTATTTGAACTGATCCATCGGACAAACATTTACTCAACCACACAGACATCACTAACCGGCCACGCCTATTCTGCATCATTTCATTGGCGCTCATTCAACAATGGCACAAGTCTGGTGACGCCTTTTAGTGTTCGATACTGTTGTTTTTTATACATCGTATGCCAACCAATCAAATTGCATACGGAATCTGGTTCTGGTGTATTATAAATTAATTCCATTTCAGCCAATCGTATCGATGATTTGGTTTGTATTATGTAATAGTGTGAGTGTTTTTGCTTTGGTTTATTTGAGCAAAAGTTTATTATGGTTATTATATTATGGCCGGGGAACGAGTACTTAAAGAAGGATTTATGTCTGTTTCGTTTTGTTGTTGAAAATAAGATTTTTTTGCGACTGATTAGTTTCATTTTGATGCGATTGGGGCTTATGATTTAATTGAATACTTTATTGATTTTACAATTTTGAATTATTCCGTGATTTATTAAATCTGGTTTAGACTATGTGTGACTCACAATTCTATCACATCGATGCAACTGAATACTGTGGAAAATAAGTTTTGGGTATCCACTTTGGTTATATCATCAATAAAAATAATTGCAATTAAACTATTTGCTGAATAATTCAATTATTGTATATAAGAAATTCTGTAATACAATGCGTCTTTAATTTTTATTAAATAAACCCTTTAAAAAGCCATATCTGTAGGTTATGTTTTCCCTATTAAATCCTCATTTCTACTATTACCTATACATATGGAGGTACATTATTATCATTATCTTTTGTGCTTTTATACTTGAAACAACTAAATGATCTTTCCGTTACTGATTTATAAATTATTACAAACCCATCAGCAAATGTAATATCCACAGGTATAGTATATATTCGGAATTAATAAGACCCTCATAAACTTTTCTCTTGTTCGCTGTTATTAACTCTCTTAAATAGATGGCGATTATCGTTTCTTTCGGGCCGCGCGACGTATATTTCGATCGAGAGATAATACAGTAGCTAAAGCATTTTAGGATGTTAATGGCAATTTTGCTGCATGGGGAAAATATATCTACATGTATATACCTATATGTGTGCAAGATATTGTGTATCTTTTTTTCTTCTTTTTTGCCGTTTTGATTCGATGTCGAGTGCAATTTGCATACATTATAATTAATATGTATCCTACTATATGTATATTTGAGAAACATTATCTATAGGTAATGAGTTTTTATCTTTTTACTGATGTTCTATATAATTAATTGTTTAAAAAAAATATATTAATAGAATTACTTATAAGAAAATATCTGAATTTATTGAATTTTATAATACTACTATGTATAGATAAAAGTTAAGACTTCTTAGTAACGATTCACAACATACCTACGTATACATAAACGTAAAAATTCAATTCACTGTGCCGCCCCTGAGCTTTACTTATTTATAATTACTATAACATAAGGAATAAACAAAGGAAGTATTGACCAAAAAAATTTGCACTAATATTATACAATATTTAGAGAACTTATACTTGAAAATCGTATGATACAAAGACTTTTATTTTTATACTTATTTACGTAGGTATTTTTGAGCCATTGTGAATCAGCCCCCTTACATAACTTTACATCAGTTGACAGCTTATGAAGTAGAGGTCCACTATTTATCTAGCTACACCAATGCTAAGTAACATCATGAAATTTTCGATAAAACAGAAGCAAATTAATCAAGCAATGAACATATAATTGTATAGGTATTGTATTTAATTATTCAGTTGGATCGGATAATGTCAAAGCTAAAACTTATTTTAACTGATTCAGCAATCGTTTTTGCTTTACTTTGGTATCGAAATGTTGTTTTATTTTATGTCTTTTAAAATTTAATTTTAATTTCCGGAATATTCATTTTTTGCTGCAGTCTTAACATAAATTTTTATTGATTTCGTTTCCATCTTTTGAGAGTATAAAAATTTATAATAGTACCACACAACAACGGTTAATTTAAAAAGGTACTTTCTATTGTTAGTACTAGGGTTGGAACAAGAAGCGTTAGATGGCGCCGCAGTATTCTATTTACGTTTCGCATTTTAAGTGATAATTGATTGTGAACATGAGAAAAGAAACTTTTATCGCTCGGTATTTTGTGAATGTAAAAATTAAGTGTTTCAGCACTTATCTACAGGATGGTTAATGAAACATGGTAAGTTAATTAAAACTAATTGTTTATTTATTACGTTTTTATTAATTTCCAACATAAAATAATGCGGGTGTCTACTAAAAAACAGTTGTCACAAGCCAATAAGTAATTACATTACATCTAATTATAGTTAGTTGTTATTTTTTTAAAAATGTTGAAATTGTGACATTAATTAAATAATTATTATCAATTTGTTTCTATTGTGGCACTAAGCTAATGGCATATCTATCTAGTAGAAGTTATATCTAAATTATAAACACACGTTGACCTGCAAAACGATGGGTTCTTGGACTAGAGCCTAATAATTTATATTATGAATATGCTTTGATCCAAAGAATCCATTTTTATGGCACCTACTACACATTCACCTAACACTAAATAAAGTAATAAATTATCTATCTACTAATGAAATAATTAGACATTGTTATTCATTTAATTTAAATAAATATAGTAAAACAGGATACAGCAGCTGATAAAATTTTCAAATATTAACTGGAAAATGTTAAGATTTGTTAACTTAAAATATTTGAAAATTTTATGGAAGTTTATGTGCTACAAGAAATCAAGTCTCAAAACAGCATTCCCAAATCAAACTATTTTAGAATAACAAACAAACTTGGCAAGAATGTATCGTAATTAAAAAAAAACTTTCAATATTGATTAATCGATTGATCACCTATAGAGCTATTCACTCTTTGTAAATAATATCTTATAGTTGTTATAGATTTGATTGACAACTAACAGACAATAAAAATAGATCACAGCCTTCTGTCTTTAATCACCATTAACAGTATTTAATAATCATTTAATCAATCAATTCAATATGGTCTTGGATCATATGGTGTTGCATCAAATCCAACGTAACGATTATTTTTTCGATGTTGAAATCCTTCGCCCGGTTTTGCATTATAATAAATCACTCTGCGTATACCGAACGGATCAATATAACCAAAACTACCAGTTCGTTCATTATTTTGTTGGTCAGTTTGTTCTTCGTGATAGGCTCGTGGTATATAATAACGGAACCCATCATTTGTAACTGAAACCCCATCATATTGTGAGAATTGTTTCGTGTATCCATTACCGATACGTGGATTTGTATAACGTTTATTTCCACGATACGTATGTCCATTACGATCAATTGGATATGTTGGTCCATTATGGAATAAATAACCTTGATTTAATTGACTAACATATGGATTGGTATCCAATGAATTTTGATCGCTTTCCGCATACGTTGGCAGTGTATCATATGGTGATGCAGCATACTGGACAGATGCCGGTACTTGTTTAATTGTCGATGATGATTGATGATTGTATTGTATATTATTGATTGCGTTAATATCGGTTTTAAGAAAATCTAATGGCAATGCTGTAGTTGATTGTGATAATGGTGATGGTACGGTGGTACTACTAAATCCAGTGCCAAATATATCCGATGTTCCTGCAGATGTTATTTCCACATACGGTTTTTCGGTGGTACTAATAAATGGAAGAGTCGTCGATGGTAAGGCATTATTGATAATTTCTACATGCGGCTGATGAGTGGTACTGAAGTACCCATTTGGACTAGCAGCAATTGGACTGCCCGTATTACATGAAGCACACGGAATAGCTGTGGTGGAATAAATTGGTGCTGCTGTTGTTACCGGAGGTGCTGTAAAGTACAAAAAAAAAAAAAAATTGATATCCGCAGTACCAAACCAAAAGTCCGACATAAATTACCTATAGTACTGGTTTGAATCGGAACTGCTACTGCTACTGGTTTATGAAGTGACGATTTGGATGGTACCAATACTCCAGCAGATGCTGGGTACTTTTTCGCTAATTTAACTGCATCACCAACTGGAATATTTCGACCAACAAATAAATTTTTACTTTTCAATATTCTATAGCCTGCTTTGTCTGCTATGTAGTCTCTTTGACGCAACATACCTAGAAATATACGTGTTAGTATCTAGAAATGACACTAGAGTACTCTCATGACACTACATATGGTCGGTTAGTATACCAGTACCATATTCGTATCAATTATATCGCGGTACCATTGAATATAGTAATTAATAATTTAGTACCATACTTTCGGTACTACAACATAGTATCAAAATACTACTAAGAATGGTAGTAGGTACTACTAATAGTAAGAATTAAATAGTAGTACTTTAAAACGGTAGTACTACACAGTTGTACTGCAGTACACACACAGTAGGGTACTACAATAGTACACACTATTATGTGTGTGTGTGTGTGTACTATATTAGTACTAATGTATTAGAAATATAGTACTATATAGTACCATACTTTCGGAACTACATAGTACCAATGTAGTATTGTGATAGCCCCGAAAGTACTATAGCAGTGTGTATTAAATAGTAAGACAAAAAATGACAATTTCAGCTAACCATCATCATCTATCCATGCATAACTACCAATTACAGTACCATCCTCTAGTCGTTTTTCTTTACGATATTGACCACTTAACGTTTGATAGCGAAAGTACCTTTCTGGACCTTCATCAGTTTGAATATGGTACTGCGGGTTTGTAGGAATATCGTAACAGTTTATTAGAGACACCAGAATAATTGTGTGGATTAACTAAAATTTAAAAAAAAATCATTAATAATGAACAAAATGTATACCGCTCATTATACTCTTAGTACTACGTACTTAATATCTTTTCGTTAACAAATTGGTGCGTACATTTATTTATTCATAATTTATTTATTTCATGTTAACAATTCAATGTCATAATAAACAATGAATACTAAGTAAATAAAGAATAATAAGCAAAATCGTGAGGTTAGAATCTATTTCAAATTTATTATTATTCAATAAGCAAATTATTAGTAATGATGATATTGAAATGCCTTTGAAATGATTCAATCTATTTGATTTCTATGATGCTGTAAACGTAATAGATCATTATTTGATTTGGAAATAGTTATTGATTAGTGGAACATTGTGGGATCTATTGTAATGATTATACAGGGTATCTGAATTACTCGATACGAATACGAATTTTTTATTTTTTACTTATTTTATATTATCTGTTATGCGTTGTGTAAACATCTTGATTTAATTATCATGCATTATACAAACGCATTACAATCGCTCAAATACTTTACATTACACACAAATTAGTAGTTAGTGAAACCTATAGAAAAGTTAATTGCAACTTGCAAAATTCGGTAATAAAAATCGAGTGAACTGTAATTATCCCCTTCGAAAACTTCGTTTTTTTTTTTTTTTTTAGTTTCTTTTGGATTAAACAAGAGACATTTTGACGAGCATTATACGTTCAAAATTCAATAAAAGAAACAATAAAAAGGAGAAAAAAAGAATTGCAAAATACACGTCATTTTTTGTGCTTCTTTTGCAAGGTTTTCACAACCATATTTGGTTTGTTAAGTTATTTTGTAATAATCAAACCCACGTTGTCTTCGTCGGCGTCGCCGGTCGTTTGGTAAAAATACAATAATTATTTATAAATCCCACGACATATTATATATACACTTTTTGTATGGATTTAGTTAATTTTCATTTTGATTATGTCATTTTATTGGTCGATTAATACAAATATTTAGCCAACTAGATCGATTTTAATATAGTATACATATAAGAAATCAGATTTAGGCGGAGAAGTGTATCGAATTTTGTCATTAAATGGATAATCCGTAGGTGATTGATTTAATTTAAGCTTCTTTTCCTTTTTATTTGTAATGCCCAAATAATTTGCAATTGGCCAGACAGGTTCTTGACCTGTGATGATCAATCGGTCCATTTATGGAGACTGATTTATGTCTTTTTGATCATTTATAGAGGATTTCATTGAAATATTTAATTGTCATATACGTTCTTCACCTTGAATGTTGGAAATAAGTATCTATGCAGACAGTAGGCTTTGGAATGTTTGGGAATTGGAGATGAGATTTTTTTTTCATGGTAAAATACATATGACAGCTGTTTATGCCAAGGTTATACTTTTAACATCACAAGTAGTAATAAACTGATTAGAAAAATACTCATCCCTCTGAGACTAGCTAGTTCCATTAAGGGGTTGAATCTGTGTCAAAGACTCTAGACATAAATTACTTTAGTACTCACTGGATATGACGCCACAGTGTGCCTATTGGTCGCCTCAGTTATACCTATATGAGGCTACTTAAGCGTAAATTAAAGTATCACTAATTTAATTGTTATTTAAAACCATTGAAAGACGAAATTAAAACTAATTAGTGTTATATATTTAATGACTAATTCACTTCCGAAATTGTATATTTAGTTAGGCGCAAAAAAAGCACCACATTTTCTATATTACACAATCCCAAGGAAGAAATTCTTTTTTCCCATTTATTTATTGTTACTCAACAATCATATAAAACACAACAAAACTCTATACATATAGAAAAAAAAAATAGAAAAGAAAACGAAACTAAAACAATAGAAACAAAAAAAAAAGACTACTGAAAATTAGGTCCATATAAGGAAGGGAAATCGCCATAAACTCACGAGATTATTTGTCATTACTATTATTATTTGTTGTCATTGTTATTATTATTGTTGTGACCTAAAATGATTCAAAAAAATTTCAATTTCTATTTACGTGACCGGCAATTCTTTATTATATATATTTTTTTAGATATGCCAATGAATGAAGGTGACGCGACGCCTCGTTAATCAAGTTAATCAAGATCAGTATCTTATAATAATATACATATGTATAGTTTCATTCTGGTATACAAAGTGTCCGAAAACATTTTGAGAATATATTGTTTGTTGTAGGTGCATATTATAAAATTAACGTGGAAAATAATATACCAAAGTATATATACAGGGTGTTTTCACACCGTTGTCAGAGATTGGACGAGACTGAAACCCAAAATGCAGGTAGAAATCAATTTTCGTCATATAATTTGGCTACTGAGGGCGTTAATTATTAACACCTTCTTCAAATTTCCCACTTAACTACTTATAGAAGTAAAGCAATTATAATCCCGATTCATACACTGCATCCAATTAAGAATTAATTATGATCAATTTACTTTCTTTTGATGTTGTGTTCAATTCATTCATATCGATAAATTAAAATATGAAAGAGAAAGCGCCATTTTTACCCTTTTGCGGTAATAATAAGAAAATAAGTATGACATATTCTGGAACAATGCTTCTCAATTTACCTTATTATTCTCATAATAATGAACATTTACATGATCTTTAAATTCCGCTGTCATGTTTATTTTAGCAGGAAATCGTAGTTATTTATTACTATTTATTATAATTATTATTCAAAATCACGATGGTAGCTTAGAAAATTACAATTACAATAAGTTGCTAGAGTATCTTTCAAAAGAAAAATAATAATAGAATTTGGAATTTCCGTTTTTTCAAAGAAATTCATCAGACGTCACGAGTATCTAGTAGTTCCGTTTAGTGATGTGACAAATGAATCCTTCCTTGAAAATCAAAATATTAATATTATCAATAGTTCTTGGAACAATATATTAAAATATGACGCAACTGAATGTGGTCAAGTAAAGCTGATACAGATGGCGCTGATAAACTTATACATACATGCATACATACATATAATCCAAGCAAGATTTTAGTGAAAAAAAAAACGTATAAATAATAACTGCTGAGAAAAAATAAACAATTTCAAAAGTAATAGTATTAATAATAGATAATTATTCAATTAGCTGGTCAACGTAACGTTAAAGACCGTGAACTGTACCTAGAAATGCATAAAATCAAGACCACATAAAGTAATACAAGGTTTCAATAAGAGTTTATT
Organism: Platypus cylindrus; assembly: GCA_949748235.1. NCBI lineage: Eukaryota > Metazoa > Arthropoda > Insecta > Coleoptera > Curculionidae > Platypus > Platypus cylindrus. The sequence continues at coordinate 4,682,683 of OX456491.1, read as the reverse complement.
GATTTTGTAAAAATAACAGTATTTATAAATTTGAATATATAAATCCAATTAAATTTATTATAAGTACATATTTCTCTTATAGCCAGGGTAAAATTAATAGTTGTAATTATCAAATTCCTTTAAACAATATTTTACTGGAATGCTAAATTGTAGGTTTATTAATCAACAGAACAGCTGTCTGTCTAATAAATGAATAAATAAAAGAAGACAATGAAGATGCAAAAAGCGCAATGAAGTTAGATATTTAGTCTTGTCAGTTTAAAATATGTACAGGTATTTGTAGAATGTATAATATGTAGGATCAATAATATAATTGATCGTTAAGGAAATCAATTTGAAGGTGAACAATTTGAGTAACTTTCACCAGAATGTTAAAGGTATTTAGCAGGTCAAAATCCGTGTTTATAAGAGTCCGAAAAAATATGCACGTTACAGTTGAATTAAATGCAATATTTTTTCTTTGCAAAAGTTTAATGGCACACGTTCGATATTGATCAATCAGTGAAAATCTGAATATACTGAATAATTGTTCAGTATATTTTCGAATCTCATCTAAAATCTAATTTCCTCAAATCGTTCTATTTTATAATTAAAAATGTAGGTCACCAAATACATTTTAAACTATTTACACAGTGTTTTCATTAAATTCAATACAACGTACATACGCACTTGAACTTGACTATTATTTAGGTATTTGAAACAGAGAAGTTTTTTAATATTCTATACAAATTTAGTACAAAAACATACAATTAAAAAACAACAACAGAATGAACGTTACGCTTGCATTATTCAACAAGAAATTTATAATAGAATTAATCTGTGCACATAAATTTATTTAACAAGAAAGTATTGTGTGTGAACTAAATAAATGGCGCCTCTTAATTAAATTCTATTTAAATATTCTATCTATTCATTGGTATTTATTCTAGATAAAATCGAATATCTTGTATAGGATCTTAAAAATGAGGTTAACCTTATTTTGTGAGAACTATTTAGGTTCAAATTGAAATAATTGCCATTACAAAATGCTTTTGCAGGGAGTTTTTCAGAAATAAAAAAAAACTAAGGGGTTGATATTCTAAATTCGTCGGAGAAATTCTTGTAATTTAATAATGACTAAATTTGGATTTAGCAACTATCAATTATGTAATTCTTTTTCTTTGAATTTAAGTCAAGGTGATTTGTTATTTGCAACCCTAATTATAACAGCCAAAGTGGGAGGTTTTACTCGCTTATTAATAATAATAAACCAATAAAAAAAATTGCATGGAAATCGTCTAATTAATCGTCTAAAAAGCGAATATAAAAAGTTGTTATAATTACTGAGGAGGCCAACTACACAATATCATACCTAATTTAAAAAAAGTGGATCAATATGTCTAATTGCTAATTAATAATAGATAATATGTAATATCTATAATAATCAGATGTATGGAAAATTATGAAAAACTTGTATTATAGGACGAATAAATTGTAATCGAATAAACTTAATAAGGAGCTAAGAGAAAGTACGAGTGTGTAAATATATTTAATTAAGTTTTTCAACGAAGCACCTTTATTATTATCATTCTTTAATGAAGATCTTCTATATAACGAGACCGCAATTTTATGTGACAATTAGACGCAGCATCAGAGTCTCTATCTGCTGAATCTGGATGTAAGCAACAAGAACATAACTATGATTGTATAACTCTCAGCGCATGCTTGCAATGACTTGCCTATTATTGCTGATCATATCCGTAAATGAACGATATGAAGTAGTGAGTTATGATATGATAAAAATATTACGCTTAATCAGCCCAATAATGGATGATAAAGATCTGTTTTAATTCATACCATTCGATTTTAATCAATATTTTTAATATGTATTTAGATAGCTGATTAAATCGAGCTTCTTTTTTTCATTATTATTATCACTTTAGATTACATTTTTGTGGATAAACTACAATTATTACAGTGGAAATATTTAGAAAAAGGTAAAACAAAATCTGTTTAGACTTTCTTCTACAATATTTACAACAAATACATAATAAATTAATCTATACTTCCCGGAAATGCATGCGGTTAAATCATTGTTATTCTCATTTTCATGTTTTTTTTTTCGTAGTTTTGTTCCGGATTTTGACAAACGAGAGGGTCTTGTTTCAATTTTTGTGCTCTCTTTCGTTGTGGATACAAATCACTTTCACCAGCACTTTATCGAGATCAAATAATAATTATAATTATACTATTAATGGAATTAGCATTTTCAGGAAGCTATACAAAATATTACGATCGAAATCCGTATTATTTTTTACAATGTTTTGATAGCAAATTATTTATTCAAATAATTACATATTATATTATGCAAATCAGATGAAAATGTATATACATATATTAGGTGTACGATTATATAATTATGGTTATTAAAACCACAACAGATGCGCTCTCATTTTATGTTGCTAATATTCATTTATTTAAATTAAGTTTATTGAAAAGTAGATTCAAGTAGATTTAAGAAGCGTTCTGAGCGATAAATCTTTTCGGACAACTCTTGTGTCAGGTATTAGCATCGACATTATCACATGTCGGACCATCTTGTATTGATCGATGTTTTGCTGTTGCTGCTCCTGATGACGTTCAATGGTGGGCTAGAGTTGAATGATGGACAACAAGGCCTTGCTAGGCGCTGCTTTATAAAAAATGCCCATTGAATTTGTTGTAGTAGTTTAAAGTATTTCAATTGTTAAAGTTTTTTTTTTTTTCATAAAAAGAACTTAAATGATTGCATTCAACATCAAAGGCAGTTTAACAAAACAACAAAATCGCATAAAACAACAAATTAATTTCAGATTAAAGTAATTTGAAAGAATTTTTGGCACAATTCAATGCGAGTATTTCCTAGTCTTTTTATATCGTAATAATGAATTATGTAATTATTACATTAAATTACACGTTTTATCTATTTACTTGCACACAATTTATCATTTTTAGTACTCCGTAAAAAGAGTACTTGAAATTTCAAATTAAACATAAAACAGCAATTATGTATCAGTAATTAGCAAAATTTCTAACCTTTTCTAACTTTATTTGAAATACGTAATATGGTTTTAATCAAAAAAGAATTTACATTGCTAAACAATTATTTTTAACAAGTATTTTTGTTTAAAGCAATCTTTTAAACAGTGCTTTGGATCAATCATAGTGGGTTTGAAATTATAATTAAGCAAAAAAGAAAAAAAACAGGAACCTACCTACGATAGAATAATAATTATTATTATTAACATTATTATTTTATATCGCCTACTTGTATCCTTCGAAATCTATCATTGTTTGTTAGATTTATATAAAAAAAAGGAGATATGTATAAGAAGTGCCATTTGTCTTTATCACTTACTTTGAAGCCTGTAAAAGGGGCATTATGTTTTTAGCGGACACATCTTATAAGAGGGCAATTTCGTGTAAAATAAAAAGATTTTACATAAGTTTCTTGAAAGAAAATCCCTCTTAAAAGGACAAGTTTTTTGTTGTTCGCATACCAGAGACCCGGTTGTTTTTTGCCGATTTAGTTTTATGAATAACAATATTTCACTATCCAATAAATAACAAAATATAAGCAGAAACAAATCGAAAAACACAAAAGAGAAGCGAGTTTTTGATGTTACAACAAAGTGCAATTTAATTTTTTTTTTGTTAAATATACATATATATACAATAGATGGCCATGATGTCAAAATCTGGTTGGGTCTGTTATAAATTTATTACTATAATGTTGTTAATCGATAAAAGCAACTTTAATACATACATTATACTATGTATTCAAGAATCGAGCCTCTCGAAATGCACTCAGCATGAAGAAATCCTATATGGAAAAGCAAGAAACGTTCGTTTTAAAGGATAGAAATAAATGGATGAATAAAAAATGGACCTTATTTGCTTGTATTGACGCTAAATATTTTATATGTATTTATACATAATTTGATGCAAAAGTGAAAGTTAAATTAATAATAATACAATTGTTGATAATAATATTAATATTATTTTATAATGCATATGTTGAAGTACGAGCATGTCTCTTAATTATATTAAATAAATTAGGTTTTTAATTCTTTTATACAAAATAATCACAGGGTCATCTAGAGTACGGCCGCAGTAAAACGAATTCCATTCTACGTCATAGACTGTCGTGACGTCAGCATAGATGAACGTCGCAAAATCGATAAAATCGATTCGATAGTATGGTAGGTAGTAGGCTTAAAACCGATTGCCTAAGGTTTCTTGTACATATTATTCTATAAAATATGTGTAAACAATACTTTCTTTTTTACATTCTGAACGAACTGAATTATTCCCATAAATGGGCGCGGTATACCTACTATTTCAGTCAAAATGTAAAGAGTAAAAGTTCTTCTAGATTAAGTATTTTATGTAACATTTAAATTGACATCTACATAATATATATAATCGAGATTTTGCTCTTTAAAATCACAGATATAATTCATTTATTAATTTTAGTATAATGAATAGTAAACACTGATAATATTTCGATCACAAATTATCGGTCTTTAATCAGATGTAAAAAATATCGTAATTATTGAGAAATATCTTATGTATTTCTTAACACTTTCTCTCCGGTACAAAATCGACTTTATAATAATCTGTCTTCAAATCAAACAATTTTTATGAGAATATTTTTGAATACATTTTTATTCTGTTCTTCATTTCAATGATGTATTCATTTTTTGAGCGATTAGTTAAGTAGATTAGGATGTACGGATTTCCTTCTCGCGGAAGTTTATTCCTCATGATAGATGAATGTCATTTTTCACACACCATGTGAACATGAATAATTCGTATTGTTCTGCTTTTATAGAATAATTATCTACTAGATGATTCTGGTTTTATGAGTGCATGCATATTTGCTTAATTCTTTGTTTGTTTAAATAAATACCTGTATAATTTCATAATAATATAATTGTCAATTTAGATGCTGCTATTCGAGGTCAGTATTAATTTAATTACATCATTACAATTTTCTTTAATATGATAAATTATGGGAAAAGGAAATTGACGATTTTATCTAAAATTAATAGACATTTTGAGGAAGTGTTAATTAAAATATGTTCAGCGAATAATGACAATGTAGAAATCAGTTATATCACGACAGTATCAAATAATTATTGGGTGCCCACTACCAAATAAACAAAAAGTTAATTATAAGAATTATGAGAGAGAGAAAGAATAGAAAATTAAAAATTTACTGCGGCCTTTACCAGCTACAAAATCAAGTTATTATGGCTGGCTTTGAACTATATTTACATATCAGCAGGTTAAATATAATCTGAATGATATAATCTACGACTGCTGTTCAACTTAACCTCAATTTCTTGAATATAAGATAAAATTTATAGGTTTCTCGATAGCATGCATTCATTTCCAATATTGTTCGTATATTTTGTTTAAATATTAAATTTAAATTATTCGTAGTTAATTTGTTTAAAAACTAGTAATACATAGTTGCTTAGAAATATCAAGGATTTGTGTTAATTTTTTGATAAGTAGCATCTTTTAATGTTTTTAAATATTTTGGGATGTGATGCAATGCAGAGAAAAAATTTTGCGCCTGGGACGAGATATAATCGGGAAAACCAATTGGACATAGAGAAGCTGTAGAAAAAATTTAGCATGCCTTTCGTGCTAGAGTATCTAATATATCATAATAGAGGATCTATTTGGGCATTAAACTAAAATATAAGCTGATATGTATTACTTCCATCGTCAGAGCCACCTTTGATGATTTAGTAAATAATTTCATATCCGGTAATCATTTGCCCTTTTACTTAGATGAAGAAAAAAATTAATAGACACTGATGTAATCCTTCGTGCATTCTTTTCGATAGCAAAAACTTCTTTCAGGAAGTACCTACTGTAAGATCAAGGATATGTTGATTTTTGATTAATGTATCTTGTTTGTAATATGCACAATTCTTACATTTCTTTTTCTATTGAATAAAATGATTAAATTGATAACGTGTCAAAAATAATCAAATTAAAAAATAGCATAAAATGATGTAGTAATGCACGTACGTATTACATTAAACATGTTGTGTTGGTAACCATAGCAACCATTAAATGATTCATTAACAATTCGAGTACTTACATATCACGTTTATTTTTAGTTTAATTGTATGCAATTTTGGCATTTTTATAATTGGTTGGTGTTAAATTAATTAAATTCTCTTAGTACTTAATGATTTAATAATTAATATTTAATAATAAAATTAATCAAAATAAGACTGTTATAGTAAGTAAAAATTAAAAAAAAACTTACCAAAATTCTGAGAAAATTAGGATTCCACATAATTACAAATTTTTCCTAATTAATTAATTAATTATCATTTGCAACAAATAATTATCGAACCTATCGTATCATTCGTTCGAAATAATCGTATCGTATCGCATCGACTGATTCAAAAAAATAATAATAATAATTAGATATTCACTGAATGGATGTAATATAATCACCACCGGTGAACAGCATGTATAATACTATAATAATCATAAACAGATATACATAAGTTAGTTATAGACCCACATCGATCTAGAATAAGTACTTACGCGAAATGATAATTTCAACAACCACACAACACACACCGGTGGTATAGTATAGATAGAACATGGTATGGTTAATATTTCTTGGTGGGCGATTTCCCTCCATTACAAAATACATTACATATAAGTATATATGAATTTAAGAAAAAAATCAGGGGTCACAATTTTTTCTTATTAATTCTATACATTGATAGATTGAAAATCAGATCGTTTGCAAAAGATTTTCTCGGAACAAACTCTGAACTACTTACATCCTTTTATCCTGTAATAACGAGTTTTACGTAATAGTAATGAATTTATAATTAATTTAATACTATTGTTTCAAGAGCAATGCTAAGGATAACGATTTAATTAAAATTTAAACAAATTAATTATGGTTAATGAAATTTAGGAAGCATGCACTATAATTATAGGAGCCAGCATGCCTTAAATTTAAGTGACCAATTACAGACAGAAAAAGTTATATAGTTAAATTGAAATTTTTTAAATATACATAGATACGGTCGATGGTGTGACGTCACGAAATGATTGTTTCTGAATAGCTAATAGATCTTTGCCAAAGATAAAATTCACATTGTAATTACTTATACATATGCCTATTAAATGCTAATTAGATATACATAATAGAAAATAATTACAAAATAATAATGAAACAGCAAGAAAAGAAGAATGATTGAATCTTAAATTAGCCGTAAAATATACTGTATTATTTGTGCTACTAGGTCGATTTTTATCACACAATCAATTTAATAAAAAACGAATAACGATTGTTATTGTATACACTGATCGGATTTATGAAATATCAGTGGTTAATATCGATAACGGGTTTTATATTGTATCTATCAAGTATCCAGTCGCTTTTTTGCTATTTTCTGCCTAGTCATTTAATCATATTTATTTACACTTCAATATTAATAGAGCCGTTATTATTAATACAAGAAAAATAGCTGTATTGAGAGGAATTTTTCATTTACTTATTTATCTATGCCTATAATTTAAGTAAAAACCACAAAAATATAATTAAATTTTTGGGAAATTATATACATAAATCGAGCCATTACGAACTTTGAAATTGTTTATATTTTATTTATTAAAACATTGTTAGTATATTTATATAAGAATTTGTGTTATAATATTTATTCTAGGATGATAAAATTTATAATACTGTTCTGTCTTCAAAAAATTCATACATTTCCTTGATACTCTATGATTTTACTTATGGCCGATGAAAAGGGATAAATTCGCTGCGCGAACGTAGGACTGAACTTGTTTGCCAGTTGAAATGAAGGTATTGTACATAACGCTGAACAAATTGATGAAGCGCTTTAATTTAAACTTAACTTAAATTTTAAGCATAAATATTTGTGTTAGAAAAAATTCAAGGTTTAATGGTGAATTCTTAATAATCAATATGGACTTAGACTTTCTTAATACCCAAAAATTTAACTAATCCTTAAAATTAAACACCTACGAAATTTATTTAAATAAATTCATTCACTTTTTTGCGCCTGAAAACGAAAAAAGACATTGATTTCATAATAATCAATAATACAATCATTATTCAACCAGTCACATTATCACATATCCGGAAATGTTGCTGCCCAAATTAATAAACAAAAAAAAAAATAATGATAATATTAACTAAATAAAAAATGGATGTGAAATTCCAACTGTAGTCCAAATTAACTATTGGCTCCTTATAAATTTTGTTTTTTTAAAAGTGAAAACAATTAAAAATGAAAGAAAAGAAAAATGAAATAGAAAATGATTTCATGATTTGTTTATATAATTTTTATATTATTATTAAAATGGTGAAGTAAATTTATGTATGGAATATTTCTAAGTGTTTAAACGCAAAGAGTTAAACAATTACTTTTCTGAATGTACCAAATGATAATTTTACTTTCATTTTCTTTCCAAGTAAAGATGAATACTATTTAAATAAAATTGTAATAGTTATTTTATCTAAATTTATCACATGTAACAAGCTGGTACACTCTGTCATAACTGTACTTATCAAATTGCGACAGGAGAATAGTTTTACTAAAAATCCCTTAACGAATTTGTCAAATATATTTTTTCTGACACTTGAAACAAAGTTATTTCTAGAGCAAATAAGAATTAGTTATACTATTTTCTATTCGTTTTTAATTTTTCCTTGAAAGTCAAACTGGAACATCATCAATTTTAAGGAAAAAAATATTTTAAAAATTTTATAGATTAGATCATCCTACATGAAGATCAACGAACTGTTTATTTCATTGCTTTTTTTTTATTTTTAATGTTTTCTGTATTTATTCGTAACTGTCCAACACCTAATTTTTATGCTTAATGGAAATTGTGGTATGTATAAGTGTGGAAAAAGAACGAAATAGGGAGATATACATGTTATAAATAGTGGTAAATTTAACTGTACTTATCACAGTTACATTTTTTGGCAAATAACACTTTTTTGTTATTGCAGATTAAATCATCAGATATGAAACTCTTTTTTTGGATCAATGACGTCATGCTCATATTGACTCCACCCTATGCAATATTTTTTTTAATTGTGTATTGTGACACAGATAATCAATTTTAGACAAAAACCCACACAAACATAAACATATTGTGACCATGATCTCCAACTAACTGCTAATGTATCATTTTCCTGGTCAATAACAGCAACATAAATTTCCACTTATCTAAGTATTAATGTATAATAACAAAAGAAAGGCGTTTAACTGAATCAGTTTTCCATATTAGTCAGTTACTTAACTACATATAATAGCTAGCTACCACAATCGCCCACATCGGCCAATTTTTTTCCTTTGTTTTTTAACCTTGATGTGTTTTATATTGGCGGTGAATTTTAATATTTCTCTTTTTGTATTTTATAAAGTTTTGATACAGGAAAATTTTACTGAAAAACAACTCAAGTCTGTGAAACTTTATAAATAATTAATATTAAAAACGCAGCACTAGAATGCATATGCATGAAAATAAAACAATGTGATTGTACTGATTTTCACATAAACAAAATTCTTCCACCATCCGGTCAAGAATATTCTGCTGAAATATTACTGCATCTAAATACTGGCTATTTGTGACACTATAATTCTACCTCAATCATGCTAAAAGGTTTATTAAAATAACCACTATTTTCTGGATTAACCAGAATTTTTCCACGCTTTATTTCAATTGGGATTCTTCTTAAATAAATATCTCAAATGAACAATGAATTTATTATACATATGTGATAGGTCTGTTCTAACAAGAACTGTTAGAAATAATAATAACATATTATTATTCTGCGAGATAAAAACACAACTTATTCTTACATAATCATTGTTTATGAACTAGTTTAATGGATACCAAATAAATTCGAAACTTTTCAATCCGAATGTTTTCTCTGTTTCTGGTTTTGGTGTATCATCCGAATCTAATCCAAGATTGACATATTTCACTTTAGCTCGATAACCATTTTCATCAGCTGTGTAAGTTACAACTCTACTAATACCATCACGTCCATTAACAAAATATCTGGAACAGAAACAGAAAATGAGGTGAAGTCACTACAAAAGTACTGTTTCCTAAACGATCACGTCACAATTGATAATTCCAGCATAAAAGAATTCACTTTAGTCTTACCCTCCGATTTTAGCACCATTTTTCAATCCTTTCTCATAATGCCCATGGAAACCAACAGTATAATGAAATTTGTATAACAAACCTGTAACATCTTTTTCTTCTATTCCATTAGGTAAACCTGGTTGCATACCTGAAATTAAATAATCATAACACTCTGTTAAAAATGGCGTTTATCATGGTGAAAATTAATAAATTCTCTGACCGTTTTGGCTATATCGCAAGCTCATCATAGACGCTATAGGAAAGAAATCATTGGTTCGAAGAAAAATAGTGGCAAAATACATTTACAAAAAGCAATGTAATACCTGAAAATTTGTCTTTGATTGGAATAACTTGTGGATTATCACCACCAACGTAAATAGAATTATCAGCTACACTAATTGGTGGTAAGGTAGATTGTGATAGAGGTGATTGTGGCCCTTGGGGATAATCTGTAAACAATCGTTGAATCAAATCATGATAAAAAAATATAGATCGAAATAATGGTGCAGCATTTTCAGTATTATGTCTTAGTTTTAATTTAATATAATTTATATAGTAAGTGAACTTTGTGAAAAAGAACCAGTTTAGTAACTTGATTGTATATCTAACAAGCATAATAATTTCGAAATTTTTAAATGGCTTAAGTATATCGTTAATTATGTATGTGTTTTGGTGCAAATGGCATTGATCCCTATTTCATTATGTAATTTTTACATTTTCAATTATCCTAATAAAGTAGACGTAATACGAAATGAAGGATGATTGATTGGTCGATTGATTTGATTCAATCATTCAACCATTCCTCCATTATTCCAGCACTAAATAAATCTAGTTATGATTGACCGAAAACCAGCTAAGATAATTATTTATTGAGATAATTATTATGTGTATGAAAAGATAATGATCACCTGAAGCTCCACCAGTTGAATCAGGAATTCCAAATCCGGAATTATCGACTGAACCAGTTAATGACGGATTTTGTGAATCTAACGGATTGTGACCACTGTCAACAAATGCTAAAACATAGAAAAAACAATAAACTAAATTAAAGAATCAATATTTGTATTCACCTGATGGTTGAACTCCACCGAAATTTGAATTTAATCCATTATTATTCAAGTTTGGATCATTGCCAGAGAATCCGGCATCACCTGCATTATACGATGGATTAGCTGAGATTGCAGGATAATTTGTTTGTTGTGGTAGTTTAGTGCCTTGATAAACTGGACCAGCAGAAGCAGGTAGTGATGGTTGCTGCTGTTGATAATAATTATTATCACTGTTTTGATTAGGATTAAATAAATCCACTGGAATAGGCTGTTGTTGAGGTGGTGGAGGCGGCGTTGGTGGTGCTGGTGTATAAACAAGACAATTTGCTAAAAAAATGATTCAATTTGCTATTTATGTGCTTCTGAAAATTGCTGGCAAAAGAATTTTACCGCAACCAATTATTCCTGTCGGTTTATCAACAGCTGCAACAGGTTTTGGATTTGTATCAGCAATAACTGAGTCAATTGGTGGATTTTGAGGTGGTGCTAGTGGTGCTGGGGCTGGTACTGGTGGTGGTGGTAGTGGTGGCAATCCGGCTTTTTTTCGATACTTTTCTGCTTCAGGTGAAATTTCACCTCGTAATGGTGAACCGTCTAGGGCTGTTAATAAATCATTATAACTTGATAAAAAGAATATGCCATATTTTCCTCAATAACTCACGTGCGCTGATTCGAATATTTTTCATACTCAGTATTTTAAATTTTCCATTTTCATCAGTAGCATAAACTGTTACATGATAGATTCCATCAGCCGTAATAAATCCAAATTCACCTTGTACAATACCATTTTGATCTAATGGAGATTTTAATTAGTTTTAATTTTCCAGTTTTTCAGTACTACCTAATTGAAATATTATAAAAATGGTAATGAATTTTCTGTATGGAATAATCAATTCTCCGCATTACTTTTCTATGAAAAGATTTATTTTTGATAAATTAAAATTCTCGTTAAGCTTTTAAAACTTTCAGAAACATGACTGTGCACTTTAGTTTTCCTGATACCTAGTTGAATTTCAATATTTTAGGTAAATTTATTTGGGAAATGGAGCGCTTTTTGTTTGGGTTTTATTTTTAAAGAAAAATGGTGAATTATTAATGGCAACAATTGCTGACAAATCTAATTTTGTCAGCATACAAATCTAATGTATCTGGATGACAAAATCGGGAATTCACTTAAGTAAAATAACGAGATTGTATATTGACCAGCAATGTTTTATTCAATGAACCTCTTTATTTCATTTATTCATAAACACTAAAAAGGCAAAGCGGCTGTTAATTTTATGATCTAGTAAGTATTGGATAATATAGTATTATTTGGATAATAATACGCCTACATCGATGTGACAAATAAACCATTGAACCACATCAGAATATTTTTAAAAAGGGGAATAAAATGACTTAATGAAAATGAGGAAAAAAAAGAACGAGAGAAAAATGGTCTTGGAAAATAATAAAGGCGACAAGAAAAGCTTTTATCATATTTTCCAATGGAACAATGCTTTTATATTTTATAAATATATAAACGCCCAAAATACAAGGTACATTGTTCGACGGCGCTTTTATAAATTGTGTTAATATTGATTTTTTTACGACTATTGTTTGGCCAAAAAGGCTGAAAAGGTTTTGGATGTTTTTTTACTTTGTTAAACGGGGAAAAGTTTCAACAATACATTTTCCAATATGGATGGATGGTGAATTCATAATAGAAGAATGTTTTTGTATAAAAAAACGAGAGAGAGAGAGAGAAAACAGATGACAATGAAACTGTAATTAATAATAAATGTGTTTTTTTTTTGACTAAACATGAAAAACTGTATGCAAAATTATTCATTTTAAAGTTCGAAATTGTTGACAAAAGCCTTATCTGACCTCTTTTCTCATGTCGATGTTGTTCTCCGTCAATATTAAATCCAAATTCATAGGATCCATCTTTTTTCTGACATAAAATCGTGGACAATGAAATTAACATAAAAAATACAATCTGAAATAAAACAAAGAAAGAAAAAAATGGAATTAATTGGACATAAGTAATTTATTACAAAATAATCGTATTCTTCCTGGTTACACACGTTAAATCGTACCAAAAATAAATTTATGCGTATTTATATTTTGCAGATGAAATATTTAATAGTAATTAATTATATAGCGGTAATAAAATTCTTTCAAAATTTTGAAAACGACCAAGGAGACGAAATTTACATATTAATTATTTCGCAGAAACTTGTTTTTGGCTATTAGATTTGAATAAAATAATCAATTTTCAGTCAAATTTTGTCTTGGGGACTGTAACAGTTTTCTTTATATACATATTCAATACTTAAATAAAATGTACATTTTTTATTTTGGAAAAAGACAATATATACATGAATGTATCAATTTTTATATGAAATAATCATTATTGTTTAATTTCTGTCTATCTTTTAAGCGTCCCAAAACTCTTAAGAGTCTTACGACTTCTTCATCATTCAAATTACATGTAAATTGATACTTTAGTGAGAAACAGATAACATTAGAGTGTTGCTAATGACTGCTATCGATTATTTAATCTAAAACATGTTTTGCTAAAATTATAGGAATTTTTGTTAGAATGCGAGAAACATTTTAGATTGTTTCCGGATTAGAATCAGTAAACAAACAGGCCTTCCATAGATAGTATTTTTTTATGACTTGTTCAAGGTTAGATGTTAAGAATAAAATTATTAAAATAAATGTTAAATATTTAAATTATCCAAACATTTTACATAATTGTTGTAAAATTCATTTGCTAATAGTTAAGATAAATAAAAGAAAAAGTGTAGGAACAAATTAACGAATAGAATGGGCATAACAACCATTCCATATATTCAGATTTAAAATTAATACCTACCTGAAAATTATACTTCATAATTATTGCAATAATATATAAAAATCAAACTAATAATTAATTCTTAAATGGCACTAATAAAATAAAAACTATATTTTGTACTATTAAATTAAAGGCAGTAGAGAATGTAGAGATAAATTAGACCAAATAATAACAATCAATAATTTGATGGTCTACCCTCTCAGATGTCTTCAAACTTATTAATTTCATCCCAACTTATGTTAAGATGGAAGAAGACTCAAATTGAATAAATAGAATTAATAGATTTAGAGTTGGCTATGATGCTAATCATCAAATCAATGTTGAACACGTGATATTTATTTGCCTTTAGCATTTTCTATTTGTAGGAACTCGTTGAATACCCATATAGAATTGATCATCATTTAGATTTCATGGACTACCTTGACAGATCCATTCATTAACATTATCAGCGTAAAAATGTATTATTATTATTATTAATAATAATATTAATACTGTTAGGATGTTTAATAACAGTTTTCATAAGTATCTATAGAAAAATTTTGAAAATAATGAAACATACATACATAAACACACAGGTTACATGAATAGTAATCGAAAATAGAAGTCTAATAATGAAGATATTAATATTAATTTATTTTATTATTTATTTTTACTATTTTAATTGATTTTACACACACTATTATTTAATTGATACTTTATACTGTTTGCCAATAACAATTGACATGAAATTAGGTAAAAAGGCAAGTGAAATCATTGATATTTTATTAGAAAAAATGTGATAGTTATGTAAAATACGTATTTCAATTTATTTATGTATATGCTTCACCTTTAGGTCAAACAGATGCAAACAAACACTGCCAAATTTACATCCATGATGTCCTTAATCATTATTATTATTATTATTATTTAGTACAAATGATGTAATGTTGTTTTCGAAGGTAAACAATAGGTATTATTATTAATTCATCTATACAAGGTAAACGAAATTTCCTGAAAATGTTATCCTTTTTTGATTTATTCTTAGATTCTATTTAAATAATAATATTAATCATTAATGTATTCGTAATTTGATACAAAAGTTATGTGACGTCAGCATTTAACATTTATATGTTGCCACTAGATTCACGAGGATGTGAATGTATGGCATGTAATGTTGATTTCAAATGTAAATTTTGAATCCACAAAAAAAAAGTTGGTTTACACATTGATCGGTTTAAAACAAAATTAAGATAAATTTCGCCGATTATTTAATATTTAACTTATCTTAACGACCACTGCTAAGTATTAATTACCTACTTTAATTATTTTTGTTAAGTAGAAAAATACTATTTTTAATCACGTTATGTCTTAAAATGTTCAAATCAAATTGCCTATTGAATTTATTCTACTATATTTATTTATTATCTCTGCATCGTATCACAACAAATTATGTTTTTTAATGTATATGAATGTGTCATGGAAAAGGATGTTTAAGAATCGATAATAAAGAAAAAAAAACATTCTAATTTAAAACAATTAAAATTAATAATTTCTACTTAATTGAAGGTGAATTGAAGCACGACAATATTATTGATTATGATTATCATAATTTGCATTCATACATATAAAAATATGTATGCAATAGATAGATATTACATTGAGGTCAAGTCTATACATATAATTTTTCTTTAACTTGAATATTTCTCATTTACTTTACAGCAAAATATTTACATGAGGTAGTTGATGGATATATTTATTTCCTCTTTTAATAAATTATGTGCTTGTTTGCAAATTAATTAGTGCTGAAGGGTTGTTAAGAGCTCGAATTTTTATTTTCATATTGTTTTTATTAGGAAGGCTTAATTACTTGGCCCATTTATAAAAAAGACTTATAAATATAATAATATATGCCGTGTATTTGTGGTCAAAATATAAATACACGATATACAATACGCAATATTATGGAAATCATAAAATCATAAATTTCAAGTTTCCATGAATTTTTTTCTATTTTTCTTTCAATCTGATAAATTCCAAGAATTTTTATTTAAATAAATCTATTTAATAGACAATCGTCTATTGTGCTTATCACATTTTAATTTTTCGTAGGTTTGGAAATGGTAATTAAATCAATTTTTTTTTTAATAATTGAAATTGAAATTGAATTTCCAAAAGAAATTGAATTATGCGATTATGCATTTTTATTTTATATGTGTAATAAAATAAAACAAATATTTACGTGGACGAACGCAGGACTGAACAATTTCAATGGTTTTGTTTCGAAGTTGAAAAAAACGAATTATTTTTCGGTGGTGCCATCTAACAATCGCCTTTGAAAGGCGGTACAGGAATTGTTTTATTGATTATCTAGCGCCATAAATAGTTAGCTTAGCGCTTCATAGAAGAAATTTGGTCATATTCTTAAAATATTGGTTAACTTAACAAACTATAAGAGAAGTAAACAAAATTTAATAGTTGCAAATATTTTTGCATTTATATTTATTTAGTAAATAGTTTTCTAATTCTTATAATAAAATTAATTAAAACTTAATTTGCCAAAAACAAAAATGTCAGTATAGGTTAAGATTGCTTAATATTTAAGCCTCATCCATTCCAAAGTCAATTAGTAGATAATAATCAGAGTAAAACTCTTATTCTTTAGAGTAAAATGTGTTCTTAAACTTGCTATTTTTTGTGTTCGTTGTTATCCCAGGGTGCAAAACATTGCAATGTATTTATTTTATATATTTCTAGTGGGCACATTTAAACTTGCGTTCTCGTTTACGAACGATAGTTTTTCAGAAGAATTATTAATAAAGCCATTATTTAGTGATCAACTTTACACATATTTTCATTTTGCTACAATTTGGGATACAGACTTAAAAACTGAAAATTGTATGTATTTATCGAACAACACATAGATAAGATGAAATTTTGTAATTTCAATTTCATATTACAGTAATTATTCTTCATTTCAGTTCACCATACTCATTTATTTCCTCGAGTATTAGGAGAAATAATCAAGAAATACAATGTTCAGGAGCTTCATATTAGTTTAACAGGCGGATTATGGAGGTATGAAAAATGGGGCTATCCAGTAGTGGATGCGGCGCCAGGGGCTGAAGTTTGGGCATGGTTTAAACCGAACACAAATGACGTTGACAATCAGTGGAACTTATTAACGAATACACTATCGGGTTTATTGTGCTCATCCTTTAACTTTGTGGATGCATCCAATAGTATCAAACCGGAATTTAGTTTCAGGCCACAAGGTGCAGTGGACTGGACCACTGTTGATAATACATTATTAAGGTATTATTATTATTAAAATGTTTATTATTTACATGCATATCTTGAACATTTCTCGTAGATACGCCAATTTGCCTCGTGAAATTGTTTGCACAGAAAATCTTACTCCATTCAAGAAATTACTGCCATGCAATTCAAAAGGATTGCCTGCTTTACTTAACTCAGCTTATATATACAACGCTCGTTATAATTCGATTGGTTTGTCATTCAGGCAAATTTGTCGAACAGACGCTTGCAATTCACTTTCTCTGGAGTTAAAATTATCGATTTCCTTGGTACATGATTATACTATATTAGGAACTAAGAATTGGTCACTGAGAAGAATTTTTGGTCAAGGTTTATTCAGGAAATGCCCTCTTGCTTCGCGAAGTAACATTTACGTAGACTTATCGAGCATGGCTTATCATAAGTTTGAATTAACTCCAGAACCAACTGAATTATTAACCTCTACAAGAGGAGGGTACACAACTGAATATGCCAAGTATGATGTGCCATCCGATTTTTTCAATCTTGGAGCTCAGTATAGTGACCATTATGAAATGCCGGTACGTAATCTTCCAATTTTATATGCAAATCAGTATCTGAGTGGTTACGGTCAAGAGAAAGGTGGCATTGTAACAAAAATATTCAATAATCATTGGACAACCTTGGATGTTGTTGTACTGCAAAATATAGCATGGTATGTACCGGTATATTTACACACATTAAAAATTTCATCAAACGGAAAGGTTATTAAACCGAAAATTGTAAAATATAATCCGGGCAAGCAAAGAGTGAAACCGTATCACATAGAAATTATTTTGCAATTGCCACCACATTCAGCCACATCGCTATCCATTGATTTCGATTATGTATTTTTAAAATGGCAAGAATATCCACCGGATGCAAATCATGGCTTTTATATTAGTTCTGCAATTGTATCAGCCTATTTACCTCTAGCTAAAAATTATACAAGTTTACCACATAACTCATCAACTATATTTGATAGCTTTAATGCTTCTAGAAACGGTTATTTAGTTCAAGTCCGAACTGAAAATATGATTATCACATTACCAACTCCCGATTTTAGTATGCCATACAATGTTATTTGTTTGGCTTGTACAGTCGTAGCATTAGCTTTTGGTCCATTGCACAATATAACAACTAAAAGATTTGTAATAAAAAAGAAAGATGAACTAAATCAATTGCAACGAGTAATTAGTAGTTTTCGCATCAAACTTGATGGTTTTATTAAGAAATATAAAAAAAGCAAAAGCGAAATTAAAGATAAGAAAGAATAAAAGTTTAATTTGCCTTTGTATAGGGTTCATAGCGCCCTTATGTACATTTGTATTTGCAAAAAGCGCCTATAGATAGTGAACGTTACCATAAAAACTTCGTAAATAAAGGGTTCATCGACGTTTCCGTGAGCGACCGACGCTGTTTATCGATTACTCACCGGATTAAGCTGGCCTGCTTTTGTACCGTATAAACAGGATTGAAGTTTCTAACTGAAATTTTGGTATTATTAGTAAAGGAAATTGTGATAGGTAAAAAATTAGCTGAAATTAAAACTATAGATTTTCATTAATTTTTCTTTTAATTAATTATCTTATGAGTATTATTGATATTAAAATTAAAATCTCTTCTTACCTTTATCAAAAATTTCATTACATTTATTATTGCTTAGTTAGTTTGGTCAATTATTATAACAGGTGTCTTTGAAAATGTTATTGGTTGTTACATCTGACAGCATTTTATCTAGTCAAATGAATAGTCACAATAACTATAAAGAGAGAGAATTAATATTCTCTCTTCATGGCCATATGCCATTTTAATAATTGTACTGAAAATGCCGAACATCAGCAATAACCAAAACTCCTAATAAGTTTCGAGTCTTAATTAATTTTAAATAATAATTGGTAAAGGAATATATGGCATTTTAACAAAATTAACTTTGATAACAATACTATATCAATATCAACGAAATTCTTGTCTCTAAAGTGTCTTAAAACACACCTTTATGCTATAAATAAAAAAACCAATTTATCTATTTATAATATTCAGTGATTAACTTAGAGAAAAAAATAATTCTAATGAATTTAATTGTAAGTTTCATAACTAATTTGCAAATATCCCTTAATAATTATTATTGTATAGTCACAATTTTATTGTAACAAATATATTATAATTGAAGGCTAAACGCAATAATAATAAATACAATTACAGCTACATTATGTATTGTTTTTTTTTTATACATTAGCAAGAGTTTATCAGTCCAGTAAGATATTTTATTATAATAAATCTTACTTATTACAAATAGTATAAGTTCAGTAATACAAAAAGCTCTGTAATATTCTACATATATAAGGGGTTCCTTATTGCTAATCAGAAATTTAATTTCTTATTGATAAGTTTCATGTAATAAATATAATGTTCGAAATAATAATATAAACAAGGCACGCCCGTGTAAATGCAGTAAATCAGTTTTTTTTTCTTGTTTTTGAATTTATAAACTAGAGAATATCTGCGAGTTTTTCTTTCACACTATATGCATATATCACTGTTTTCAATCAATTGTTAATAACAAATGACAATTCTTTTACTACACATGCTACAACCTAAATTAACTGAACAGTAAAAAACTGATAAACAATATAACTAAAAAACCAGTCTCACCTTTTCAATATTGTTCACTTTCCAGAAAATGATAGTAAATGAAATTTACTTTCTGTGAAATTCGTCGACTGTGTTTTTAGTTAAAGATACATATGTAGTAAATAAAGCATAGAATCAAGAAAATAATAATGTAACTAATAAAACGAAAAATATTTACATACGTTAACAAATATATTATGTATGTGTAGCCTTTTCTACGTTATAAAATAGATATGGATATTTACAAAAAAAAAGAAAAAGAAAAATGAAAATTGTAAAAAATAAGTTCAATTATCTGTGTAAGTGACTCTCTGTAGATTAGCGTAAGTATCCAAATAAGCATGAACATTCTGAATCATTGCATTTTATGATAAATCTGAAACAGACAATTGTAAAATTTTCCATCATTCATTGGACGGGTGCCAAATAATTGAAAGTATTGAAGATGACTTATATATCTATTGTTAAAACACTTACAGCTTGGAGTATTTTCTCTATTATAATGATTGTGTATTTGATCATAAGTAAATTTCACAAAAGCATCATATTGTTCAGCTAATTTGGCGGTTAAAACTTGGTCATATTCTTCTCTGATTTCAGATTCTCTTTCTTTAAGCATTGTTTCACAAATATCATTTACCTACGTGTAAATAGGATATATACACATGTATCGTAGAAACACAATTTCTTTTATTTACTAATTAAATCAAGTTTACCTGTTGAAATGTAAATATAGCTTTATCAGAGCGAGATGGAGATACATCACCACCCTCATTTGCATTTGCATTATCTATTCTATGTTGTAATTGTTTACGTTTATGAAATCTCCTAAGTTGGGCTTTAATATTTTCAGCCATATATTCTGAAACAAACATTTTACTAATAAAGAGAGTGAAAATCAACATTCCCTAAAATATATATTTTACTTTTATGCACGCACGTGCCACTCGCAAGTTTATTTTTTTGCTGGACCGAGAATTACACATATTTAAATGATATTGGTACATGGGTATTAAAAATGAAAAATAAAAAAAATTCCTATGAGTGAAGTCGATTCTTTAACTGTCTGATTTTATTCTAGAATAGAGGACTAAACTAGTGCATTACAATTACACAATGGAATTATTTTTCGGACAAATTTGGCATGTCTAGTTTATAGTTTACAATATTTGTAAAGAACCAATGAAACTACTAAGTATTCAGGCAATTTCACGTTACGGATTACAACTGCAAAGTGTAGATTGTGATTTGCGATCACATTTTTTAAGAGAGAATGAACATCTGCCGGACGATAGCAGCTTAGGTATTTTAATACTGTGTTCTGGCTTCTAGTTTAATATTCTCTTAATAAATGCTTAGTGTCTGCAAATACAGTAGTTATAGTTATTGTACCATACTACCGTAGGGTACGCTTGTACCCCAAACAGATTTTTACATAAAAAAGCACGTGAACCCTAATGACTGCAGAAAATGCTTATGTGCCCATATAAGAGATTAGTAAGCCTCAAAATTTTATGCAGCTATTGGTCGAACAATAAGCAACAGTTTTGAAGATTGCTGGGGTACACGTGTACCCCGAGTAGTGTTCTACGGGTACGGAAAGTTAGAATTTGACAAAAATTGTCAACAAAATGACACTAAATTGTAACTTAACTAACAGATTGAGGTTTTTCTTAATAGTCATTTTTGCAATAACGTCAGTGTTAAATTATAAGTTTAACATCATTTTGCATTCTTTTCATTTTGTTTGAGTATAAATAATTACAATTATTCTGCCACATAATGAAATTACAAAACAAAAAAAAGTTAATGGGGAACGGCTTGTCATAGCAATGCCCAAGTATTTAAACACATTAGTTTAAATACAATAGACCAATTTTTTGCAAATAACGTACTTTTTAATTTAATTTTTAAATCATCATTAATCAGCTGATGACAGACAAAACGTCATCCAAATATAAACAAATATATTAATTAGAATAAAATAGAATAAAATCTGCAAAATTAAAATTATATAATGGAAATATTAAAATACAATTTATTTAAAAAATAGCTACTATACCTGTTGTTAATTTTTTACTAAAAACTGGAAAAGCAGACTTTGGGGCCTCATTAGATGGCCCTGCAATTGCTCTATCTCCGATTTTTTCCCTTTGAGTTGGACTTGTACAAAATGCTGCACAGCGTCTTCTTTTTGCTGGTCTACTGACACTTAAAATGGAATCCCATTCTAATGGCCTTTTCAATGTTGCACACGCCATTTTAACTACTCTCCAACGGTTTTGTTAAAAACCAAGACACAAACTGTTCGTGTACACGATTATGAAACTTCACAAGTTATATTAATAATACGAGTATAAAATTAGATGTATAATTACAAGTACAAGATTAATTCAATTATTATAAAATTTTATAAATATTTCACAAAATGAATTGAACCCGAAACAATTCGTAAAAGGATTCAACGGTCTGTGAAGAAAATAAAAACGACATTTTGAAAAAAGCTATAGAAACAGAATGGGAGGGGAAATTTTGAAACCGTGCGCCTACCATTTGTAGGATATTTATTCTGTTACGTTGGCAACGAAAGTGTGGGAAATTCAAATATTGGGACAAAGTAAAGGGAGATTTTTAAATATTTTACTCATCCTTGTTCGCGTTATTTAGCTTTTTAACTTTTTTTTTTGAATTATAAAATATAAATATTTAACATTTATATGACAGTTTGACGATAGTACTGTCTATGTTCAAAAAGGAATAAAGGTGATAAAACAAACACATTTTTTTTTTTTGTGGCTTTATTAAGTCACTTTCAGTATAAGCATTAAATATTAAACAGATCTTTCACCCGGATCTAAAGGGTATCTAAATAAGAATAAGTCATAGAAGTAGCTTAGAATCTAAAAGCTTTTGAATAACTATCATATAAAGCGCCTGGACTTAGCCTGGATCGTATTATATTAACTATTTAGACTTTCTATAAGTCCTACGAATTTATATAGAATAGTATTAATGGAACATATACTAATATACCGACTTACACTAATATCTAATTTTTGAAATAAATTTAGTTAATTCAGAACTATTAAAGGATCAATAGTAGAGAAAAATTATAATCCTTATAAGTATATAAATTAGGATTGTTCTGAATCGAAGTTCAAGAGATAATTTTCAAGTGTGGTTGGAAGATTTAATTTAGATACATTTAATCCTGGTCGACGACCTATAGCATTATAAATTCGAACTCGACAGATTTGCTTAAGAGTTCTGGGTTTCTTATACAGCTGTCTTATAATGGCCGTTAATGGTTCGGTCATTTTATCTGGCACTAAACTCAATTGTTGTGTATATAGTATTTTTAAACAATTAAACAAAAGCTTATGTTGCATAGAATAATAAAACAACATAATTATTTTGGCAAATAACATGTCCGGATCCATAATTATATTTTTCCTGCGAGAAATTAACATAACATAGAAATACAAGGCGTGGTTTTTCGTTTTCCATTCACTTTTTGTATGGAAGTGGGTTTTAACTGCTTCTGACATATTTAAAAGTAAATTAGGATTTGCTCCGTATTGAATTAAAATAAGCGTCAATTCATAAACATATTTCATATCTTTACAATCTCGTACATTTTGTATCATATCCATACAAGATTGTAAAATATGTTGAGTACATGTATTTGTCATGCGCACATTCGGATTCAGACCATAGCTTAACAATAAAATAAGTAAATCTTTAATAAATTCAAAATTCTGTTGTTTTTCTATATCACAAGGTACAGTTATATTCTCGGACACTGTAAATACCAATATGTGTAATGGAGTTAAGTGTGACCGATAACAACAATTCGGATTTGCGCCTTTTTTTAATAGCACTCTAATGCAATTCAAGAAACATGTCTGTAAATTAAAATGTGTAAACTAAATTAATTAGAAATTTGATTATTTTAAATTGTATTTCTTACTTTCATAGTATGGGTCAACTGATGCAAGGGATTTTTATTAATTAGAGGCACTAAACAAACTATTAGTGGAACTGATCCATCACGACCCACTTCATTTGGATTCCCTACAAATGGTGTTCAATATTATATTAATTCTAATTATAAAGTACAGTTTGTAGTCTTCCAAAAACAAAGTCTTACCTCCTTCTTCTAGTAACATAAGTAGAAGCTCATAACAAACATCCCAATCCCTTATATGACGCAATACGCAAGCAATTGCAGAATTTCCTACTTGATTTATTGATTGTTTAGCGCCCTCTTGAATTAGATAACGCATTAAACCTAGGATATCCCATTTAATCCATTTATTATAGCCATATTGGGCCTCTTCTAAAGCATATCTAACGATAAGTGCATGCATTGGAGTGTTACCCAATAGATCAGGTTCATTAATGTACTGTTTGCATCCAGTGTCTAATAATAGACGAATAGTTGCTTTTGTGTCTTCTGCTGATTTATGAGCAACTACGAAAACTGAAAAAAGACAATTCTGGTTTAAAAATACTAGATAAAAGAAGAGAATAAGAAAAATGCTTTCGTTGATAGGATAAGATTTTCTAGTTGAACTATTTATTACCAATATGTAATAGGGTCATTTGCTGAGTTGTCGTTTTGACTGTAGTATCAGCACCAGCACTTATCAGTAATTCTAAAAATTTAACTTCATTAGAAGCGGCAATATGTATAGGATAATATTCATCTTTTAACATGTTTATTTCTTCAGGTCGCTCATTAACTAAAACTTGAGTGCATTCCCATGCTTTTCTCTCGCATGCGGCATGAAGTAAAGGTTTTCTTGCTCTAAACATAACGTTCTAAAATATCATAATTTACAATTAATTTAAAAAGTTTACAAATTAAAACCTATTATACATATTATATTTCATATAACAAAATAATGAAAATCAATAGTATATTTTAGCTATTCATTAGCTGAAATACAAAGCAGTGATGCATTTGTAGGGCTTGCATCAGACTGGTCGATTTCAGTAGGTCTTTAAACTTAAAATCTCATTATTACAACTCTAACTCAATAAAACTAAATTACCCCATCCAATTTTTGGCTTAAAAGAAGCATAACATTAACTTGATCTCCATCTAATGCATAATAAATGGCAGACTGCAATTTTTTAAATGGTCCTTTCAAACATGACCCATTTTCATTATTTTCATTTCTTTTTTTGGCTGAAAAAAAATACGTTTTTTTAAGTAACACTAAGAACTACACTTTACTGCTTACGAATTTTCTTTCTTTCTTCACAATTACCCGTATGCGGTCCAGGCCAACACATTCGTGATTCAACATCAATTCTAGCACCATATTTTATGAGCAAATCAATGCATTCCGTATGACTATAATGTAATAAAAATTAATACCAAAGTTAGTTGTATATTAATATTTAATTTAATTTAGTTTTACCCTTTTAGACACGCTATATGCAGTGGTAAGCTGCATGCAAATCTATTAATATCCATAGATCCATGGCCTCTATTGCGTTGAAGTATCCAACGAACAAGCTCAAAATTATTAGCGGCAACACATTTTTGTAGTAAATTGTAACCAGATTCGTCACGAACAGCTAATATGCTATCATTCTATAAATATACGATATGCAGATGATATAAGCACCCTAATTAATTTAATTCTAATTAGTTCAATACAAGTGTAAAATAATTATTGCATATTTGTAAAACTGTAAATTATCTACATATTACTATGTTCTACATTACCCTCGGTAATAATGCAAGTACGCCTTCCAACCGTTGTACACTGATTTTCGGATTTACAGTTAGAAAATCAAAAATTTCTTCTACTCTTTGTTGGGTAGTTAAAGTTACAGGCCCATTGTGTCCATGTCTGTATGGGAAAAGGTAACCAACAGAGTTGCCCATATTTAAAATGTAGAAATTTCTTGGAACTGTATCTATTAATCCATATTCAACATCTAAAGGAAAATCAGCTACAGCCAAATTTTAATATTTTCGATCAGAAAGTAAGAAAAATCAATCATAAATTAAAGGCCTCTATAAAAAATAAGATAATTATAATTAAATAATACATTACTTCATCAAAAGCAACATTAATGTATGTTATTAATTTATGATTAGTCACATAATGAATGCTTTATTAAGTTAACACTGTAATAATTACAATTACATCGAGAAAGAAGTTTATAAACACAAAGATTGGCAAACGTTAATATTCGTTATAATGGCATATATCAGCTGATTAAGGGTGTGTCCATATATGCTGTCCATAAGTTGGAAAACGAAAAGCGCAAGCGGGGATTTTTATTTAATGGGTCGGCATGTTTGCCGAACCGAGCCGAAGTAGCTCCTTTAATAACCCAATAGGAGATAGTGCTATCTTAGCACTGGTAAGTTAGCAGTAGCACTGTTTCTACACTTTTCACTATATGTATTTTTCAGTGAAAACTATTTCATTTGCTTTAAAAAAAATGTTGGAAATGCAGCCATGCACCATGCTTTCCCATCTCTGTCTTTAACTTAAAAAAATAATCAATTAAATGTGTTGCTGTTTCTGCATCACAGGCATACAGGGACAAGTAAAGATTTGGGTAGAGGTAGTAGTAGAGGTGGAGTTTACCAAACGACTTTCACAAATTTTCAGTATATAGGCGTAAATGCAAAATATGTATACTACGCCTATGTAGCGTGATACGCAATGCGCATACATGTTTGTTTTTTATACGCATAAAATAGGGTGATATGTACATACTACATAGTATGTAAAGTACATATATAGTACATATATTTAATATTAATATATTATATTTAAATAAATTACATATTATATTCAATTTCTACGTTAGTTCGTATTGTAGCTTACAATACGAACAATTTATACCTATTTGATTTGGTTTGGTTTGGTTTGGTTATTTGAACCTACAGTCTGTAGGTAAAGGTCGTCTGATACTTTTATTTTATTTATTTTTTAATTGTTATTGTAATGAAAATTAGAATTTTTATATAATTTTATTATATAAATCGATTACATATCGATACTACATAGTAGTATCGATATGTTTACTCATTGCGCATTGTGCTATGAGTTCTTAGCATAGCACATACGAGTTACCGAATTTTAACGTATGCGCAAAAAGCCGAATTCCGAAAATATTACCGCAGTCTGGATTAGATTATTTACATTTAGTTTTTGACATTATTTCAGGTTGGTGATATATGCATTATTTTTTTCGGGTGGAAGAGAGTAACGAACGTATCAAATTTTTATCGAGAATTTTAAAAAATACGGAATTACGACAATCTAATTCAGATTTTTGTACATCAAAATTATATTTATTCAATGGTTAAAAGTGGAATGGGAAATAGGGATTGGCGACCTTTTGTATATGGTGGCCTTGCTAGTTGTGTTGCAGAGTTTGGTAAATAACAATCTTTTTTTAGTATTGAAAAATAAGTGTACCTTCATAAAAAAACTTTACATATACATATATTGAAGAAATATATTAGAATATAACGTAATTTAGAATATTCAATAATTTGGAATAAACAGTGTCATCTTTACTATTTTTATTTTATCATCTAAATACATATTTTTAACATGTGTAGAAAATCTATCATACGATTTTTCTACCTACTTAATATCTTTTAAAATAAAATATATACGTGGATCAATCTTTCTAATTTTTACTTTTTATAACATATTTTTTCATTTTAGTCACCTGACAAGATGCAGTACGTATAATTATATTAAATTTCGTTTGGACAAAACTGATTAGATTTAAATTTTAAAATTAATGATTTAATTAAGTAGGTATTTTAAATAATTAATCAATTAGTTACTGATATCTATACAACCTACGTAAATAGAAATATATATCAAATTAACTGTTACTTCATTGGTCATGGTTCGTTGTCCATTTGTTTTTTATTTATCGTACGATTGTATTTCAAAATATTATGAACTCGTTGACTAACGATCTTTATATTTTGCTCTCTATTTTTATCATTTGTGGAAATAATAATAAATTAAAAAAAAACATTGTTACATAAGTTGAATTTTTATTTAACTGCGTCAAATTCCCAGAAAAAAATAAGAATCAATTGAATTGGCCAATTTCAGAAGCCAAATAAGAACTAGATCAAAATAATCAATCGGTCCTGGAGTGAATAAGTTTTCTATTTTACGTCGCAATAATTTAATCCTTACCCAAAGATTTTTTATCAATTCCTATCTCTTTGCTCTTGTCAAATCTAGGACCATAGGCCGTATTTTATTATTATGATACGTTTTGCAAAAGCTTTTCTTTATACGCTTAATGCAAAAATTATTAATGATCTGCATGAAAATCATATTCATTTACAGGTACATTTCCAATAGATACGACAAAAACTCGATTGCAAATTCAGGGTCAAACATTAGATAAAAAACATGCACAGTTGAAATACAATGGAATGATAGATTGTTTTTTTAAAATTTCCAAACAAGAGGGTTTTCTATCACTTTATTCAGGGTTAGTAATAACGTGCACCTATTGTACAGGCAATTATGCGTCAAAGAAAAAAACTTGGCAAGCAACTCTGTTGTTTTGATTATTTTTTTTTATTTCGTCTGTCGCACTACGAAGAATTTTTAATGTCTTATCCATAAATATTTATGAAGTAATTTAAACAATGTTTTTATACTTTTCATTCAACTCTATATTTGTTTAAAAGTTTTACTTTATGATATAGTCTTCTATCGTTTTATTTTGCTCGATTTTATTTGATTCTTAGAACTTTTTTTTTAATAAATTTTGTTTGTAGATCATTTACCTGATCAAATTTTCCTTATTTAGGAACCACGGAACTTTTGTTTAATGTGGTATGTTCTGATGAATTCCATTATTATAAACGTTCTGCTTGGTTTTGATTATCATTTCAGCATTGGACCAGCAGTATTGAGACAAGCTACTTATGGAACAATTAAATTTGGTACTTATTATTCACTGAAGAATATTATATTAGAGCATAATAAGGGCAAAGAAAGCATTAGTATTAACATTATTTGCGCTGTGATAGCTGGGGCATTTTCCAGCGCTATTGCGAATCCTACTGATGTGCTTAAAGTACGAATGCAAGTTCAAGGAACAACAGGAAATATTAGTTTGGTAAATTGCTTTAAAGATGTTTATATACAAGAAGGAATCTCTGGATTGTGGAGGGTAAGAATTTTGATTTTCATAATTATTTATGGATAAAACTTCCTATAAAATTTTCAGGGTGTAAATCCTACTGCTCAAAGGGCAGCAGTAATAGCTGCAGTCGAACTGCCAGTATATGATTTTTGTAAAAACTATTTTATGAATGTATTAGGTGATCATGTTTCAAATCATTTCGTGTGAGTGTACTGGTACTAAAATATGAATTTATAAAATTAATAAATTGAATTATTTGTTTTAGTTCTAGTCTTTTCGCTAGTTTAGGCAGCGCGATTGCTTCAACACCTATTGATGTTGTTAGGGTAAAGATGTACTGTTCCACTTCAAATAGATTTAGTTTTCATATTAATTGTTTTAGACTCGATTAATGAATCAAAGGAAACTGAAAAAAGCGGGTGTTACTATTCCTTATCATATTTATAAAGGTACATTGGACTGTTTTATTCGAACATTTCAACACGAAGGTTTTTGGGCATTTTATAAAGGCTTTATTCCTACGCTTTTCCGTATGGGTCCTTGGAATATTATTTTCTTCGTCACTTATGAAGAACTAAAACATCTTTATTGAAGAAAAAAACAAGTTTCATTTGCAGTATTCTTGTAACTAATCCAGTATCTATACACCTATAAATATGTACATAAAATGTTCGGCATTGACTAATAAATTCAAATTTATAAAGTTTAACATTATTTTTATTTTTATTACTTTTAACCTATGCTTTTATTAAATAATTTATAAGTTTTTTTTTTGTTTATAATTTATTTTGTGAATGATCGACCTCTGTGTGCAAATGTGTAAAAAGCTGGTATATTTCTAAATGTTTCCCATGATTTATTTTCCAAGTCTGCTGCAGCTTTAATTTCTCTGAACTCTCCAGCTACATTTAAAACCGCAAACATTATCGCAAAAAAGCTAATCAATGCCTGAAGGATTATCTAAAATTTTTAATTGAATTTTTATCACTTCTTCACTATTATTTACATTACTTACGTCTGCTGGCAACCAGGTGAAATCCAATTCATTCAATCTCAAGTATGATCGATCTAAAATTTGAATTCATAATGTAATTAATGTTTTGCACATTATTAAAAGAGGATTATAATTCAATTACGATTAATTATACTTACGTTGGGCTGCTGAGTATGCTGCATGAAATAACGATAAAAATCCAACAGTTAAAACTGTTTTATACATAAAATTTGATACCATTTTATCAAAAGTGATAGGTAAATAATACAAAAATCGATCATTAATAATTATGGGGTTAGAACTCTTTATGTTGATTTCTTCTTTAGGTGAACTAGCAAAATAGATTCATTTGCTGGGTTCAACACGTTCCGCCTAATTTTTAATTTTCATAAATTTCGAAATTTCCCAAACTCTAATTCAAAACAAAACACGAATATGTTGAGCTTGATGTGTTGTTATACTGTTGTTCAATCAGTATAACACTCGTCTAATAACCATTGTTTTATTTAACAGATATCTATCGATTTTAGACGAGTAATCAAGTCAAGTGAATCTGTAAAATATAAAAAAAATGTGGTTACTTTAAACATCAAAATTATGGTGGCGCAATCTTTTACATAATAGGCAAACTAATACCGACATTTATAGACTTATTATTGAAAAGTTTTCAAACATGTTTCTGTAATAGTGATGTTTTCTATGAAAATCTGTAAATATCGTTAACAGTTTGACTATTAAGCAAAAGATTGTGCCACCAAAATTTTGATGTCAAAAGTAGCCACAATTTTTTCTCAATTTTCATTTTCACTTTGTTTCTAGGGTGCCGTTCACAAGAAATGTATCTGCGCCAAAAATTATTGAAGATCAGTACTCTATTGGCTACCCTTTACTACAACATTTACAAATAACTACAATAATATCCCGTTTGAAGAGGCGTCTTAACTTAAAACTTTTAAGTTAAGCTTAAACTTTCACAATTCACACCTTTCACCCTTTCACATTGGTGAAAGTTTATGGTTTTAGCAAAGTACATAACCCAATACTAAATTTTCTTTGTTTTTGTTTAGTGTCAAACAAACACTAAATTGATATTTCCTGTTTAAAATTACGTTTTAACTTCAAAATTCTAAAAGGGTTTTTTTTAAATAGTGATTGACTTGATTAGTTTCCTGAATACGCCCAAAATTTATATTCATTAGGCCCGTAATTTATAATAATGGGTGCTGCTTTGGGTCTTTGTTCCGCAGCTCAGGTATTTATTAAAGCAAATTGATTTTATCGATTCATTTGACAAAATTTCCTAAAATGTACTTAATTATTTTATGTAGCTGCAACATAGATAAGTTAAATCAGGACAGATAAAAAAACTTTTTTTTACAGTTGGCTTGTTGCTGTGGCAGTACAGCTTGTTCTTTATGTTGTTCAGCATGCCCGTCATGTAGCAACTCCACGTCTTCTCGTATTATGTATGCACTGATGTTACTTCTTGGAACTATTGCTGCATGTATTACTTTAGCTCCTGGATTGCAAAATGTCTTGAAAAAGGTTAAACACTTTCACAATTGAGGTGTTTCTTAAATATACAGTAAATATTTTGCATTAGGTGCCGTTTTGTTCAAATAGCACCAGTGCGGGAGAGGCAATATTACCAGCATCTGTTGTAATTGACTGTGATAAAGCCGTTGGTTATTTGGCAGTTTATCGAATTTGTTTCATTTTAACATGTTTTTTTGTTTTATTCGCTTTAATGATGATAGGTGTAAAAACCTCAAAAGATCCAAGAGCTGGTATTCAAAACGGGTAAAACGTATTTAAGAATCATTCGGGCCAATAAAATTATTTCATTATACATTGTAGATTTTGGGGCATTAAATATCTTATGGTAATTGGGGGAATAATTGGTGCTTTTTTTATTCCTGAGGGGAGTTTTGGTATAACATGGATGTGGTTTGGATTAATTGGCGGTTTTATATTTATTTTGATTCAGTTGATATTAATTGTTGATTTTGCACATAATTGGGCTGAAAATTGGGTAGGTAATTACGAAGAGACTGAATCAAAAGGCTGGTATGTTGCTTTGTTGGGAGTAACATTTTTAAATTTTGCTCTAAGTATTGCTGGCATTACTTTGTTATACATATTTTTCACGAAAGTAAGTTCTTTGCCTCTATAATGTAACAAATAGTTCCACAAATATATTTTTCATATTTCCAGCCTCATTCGTGTGATTTAAATAAATTTTTTATATCAATAAATTTGATCTTTTGTATTATTGTCAGTGTTGTTTCGATTCTACCAACAGTTCAAGAGAAACTGCCTAGATCTGGTTTGTTGCAATCATCAGTAGTTACTTTGTATGTAACTTATCTTACTTGGTCAGCAGTTTCAAATTCTGCCAGTTAGTATAAATTTTATTTGTTTTTAAAATTATTTTGAACTAATCTAAACCATTTTGAATATTTCAGAAGAATGTAATCCAGGCTTATGGGGCATATTTGGGCACAAATCGAATGGAAATGATTTCGATATTATTGGCTTGCTTATTTGGATGTGTTGCGTTCTTTATTCATCTTTAAGAATGGCTAGTAATCAATCATCTTTGTCTGCTAATGTACTGGCACATGATAATGGCGCAGGTGAACAGAATTATGTGTATTAATTTCCATGTATCATTTTATTTTAAGTTTTATTTGTTTTACCCTTGGCATTATGTAACGGAGTATACTGTTAAGCTTGATTTTACTTATTTACAGCAAAACAAGTGGCATATTTTATTAATTTTCTTTATCAATTTTAATATCCATTATGCATTCTAATTATCTTTATTTTCTCTGTTCAGCTATGGGCTCTGGAACAGCTAACTTAGTTGAAAATGAAGGTATGTTTAAAAATGTTAGTTTATAGAACCCAACTGCTTGAAATAATTTTATTAGTAATTATTTTCATCATCCTGGTGTACATCATCATTCCAAATGGATATAATTCACCATAATGCCTTGGGCATTATTAGATCAGTCTTTTCTCACAATTTTCGTTTTTTTTTTCCTTTTTATTTTTTTCTTTGATTGGTTTCTTTAATGTGAAGATGGCTATACTCCTATCGCAGGTAATGATGATGGCGAAAGAGGTAATGGCGGAAAAGTATGGGACAATGAAGATGAAAACGTCGCCTACAGCTGGAGCATGTTCCATGTAATGTTTGCACTGGCTACATTGTATGTTATGATGACTTTAACTAACTGGTATAAGTAAGTTTTTCTTTATTATTATTATTGTAAATCTATTTTACACAATATAATATTTTTTTTTCAGACCCAATTCCAATTTGGCACAATTTAATTATAATGCTGGTTCTATGTGGGTAAAAGAAATATCAAGCTGGTTATGTTTGGTATTGTACCTTTGGACTTTAATTGCTCCAATCGTGTTTCCAAACAGGGAATTTTGAATTGAAATTCAAAATAAGTGATACTGTTTAGTCGTCGCTTTTTATATGCATTACTATCTTATTTGCAAATAATAATATGTTTGAACTATGATTAACTCGAAAAAAAAAATTTTGTTCTATTTCTAGTTCGTTCATATTTAATAATAGTTAATAGAGCCTTGTTGGCTTCAGTGATTTACTATAGAACGGTTAGTTAACAATAATAATGTACTTCAGTTAGGTGTGAAGAACTTATGCATGTGATCTTTCGATTCCTAGTTTTTAGTAATACATTGTAGATATGAAATTGAAATAAAATAATTTTCGATTCTAATCGTTTCATTTTATTTGTTATTATTGCACAGACAAAAATCACATCTATGTTTATATATTTTTATTAATTGTCATAAATTTTGACAATTATCTTTATTATTATTAACTAATGTCGAAATGAATATTGCTAAAAAACTGTTAACAAAATTTGAGAATAATTTAGTAAATACAATCTACAAATCAAGTGTAATTGATGCTAGTTCGTCGAACTATATATTTCAGGCTAAAGCATTTTTTTCAAAAACAAGTTGCAATCTAAAAGACGACAAGAAAGATGTTCAACCTAAGCCAAAAATATTTAAAATCTATCGCTATAATCCAGATGATAAGATGGCCGGCAAAGCTAAAAAGCCAAATCTTCAAAGTTATACAATCGATCTTAATAAGTTAGAAATTTGCAATCATTTTGTGGAACTTACTAAATTTTGTGTTGATTCGATACGGGAAAATTTTGTATTTCAGATGTGGACCAATGGTATTGGATGCATTAGAACAAATTAAAAGCGAAAAAGATTGCACTTTAACATTTAGAAGGTCATGCCGTGAGGGTATATGTGGTTCTTGTGGCATGAATATTGATGGTGTAAATTCATTAGCTTGTACAACGTAAGTACAAAATTAACAAATTCTTATTTTTGTTTTAAAAACTCTGTAACGATTACTCTTTAATGATGAGTCTGCTTATAGAAAAATTAAGCCTAGAGGGCAAACGAAAATTTACCCATTACCTCATATGTATGTTGTAAAAGATTTAGTTGTCGATTTTTCTCGTTTTCTGGAACAGCACAATCGTATAAAACCTTATTTGTTAAAAAAAGAACAGAAATCTGAAGAGGGTGATCAGTACTTTTTACAAAGTATTAAAGATAGAGATAAACTGGTATCTATACATTACGATCATTACTAAAATAACAACAACATTCTGATTTTGTTACATTTATCCGTTAAATCCATATAGGATGGTTATATAGAATGTATTTTGTGCGCTTGTTGTTCAACATCTTGTCCAGAATATTGGTGGCATGGTCATGGAAAAAAAAGTAATGATTTCCTTGGCCCCTCTGCTCTATTAAATGCTTATCGATGGATTATTGATTCGCGAGATCAATGCCCAAAAGAACGATTGGATGAATTAAGAAATTATTATTCGGTATTTCGCTGTCATATGATTAATAATTGTACCAGTTGTTGCCCAAAGGTAATACAAAATTTAAAATGTGAACTTTAAAGTCTCAATAATATAAAATCCTCATTGTAAATTAAATAGAAATTAGAACCAGGAAAAGCCATTGCTAATATAAGATTATTATTAGCGGGTATGAAGAAAAAAAGCAAAGCTGAAATGGATGGAGTAATAAAAGTCGATCCAGAAAAGGGAGTAAAAAGTGATAAGCCATGTTAAAAAAATATTGATTTAACAATGATTATTATAATTAAGTAGTAGTTTTCATTCGTTGGTGTTTTTATTCATATTTTCTAGAACTTCGATTGTATTTGGTCCAATTGAATCTTTAAACGTTGATTCTAAGTCTAAATATTTATTGAACGCACACCAATCAATAATGCTTCCTGATGGTGGAGGGGGTTCCGAACCCCACCATAAATCAGCCTGAAAATTAAATAAAAATGACACATAAATAATGAAAAGATGTAGAGAAATAAATACTTTTATATTTAATGGAACGACATCGGGTGGTTGACAAATGGATGGATCTAAAAATTGTACAATCTCATTGTATAATATTTTACAATCTTGGTCTTTCGGAAATCTGTGAAAGAAGAAGATTATCTGATTTATTGCACATTTAAGTCAAAAGACATATCAAAAACTTACATTTTTAAGATTTTATCAAGCAACAGTTTATCAAAAGGCAATCGACAACCTTTCAGTATTGTATAACATTCACTTTCGGATAATTTACCAGATTTTGAGTGGTCAGCATGAACGAAATATTCGCGTAACCTTTCTATATCATCCCATAAAAATTTTTTTAATTCTGTTAACGCAATAGCTCTAAAATGTATTGAAAAACAGTGGTAGTATTTATTTAGTAGGTATTTATATATGGTTTATACCTACCGGATTTTTTCCTTGTCATATTTCTCTTTGTAACAAGCAGCTGAAAAACCTCTGGCAATTGTTATCATTTCATGTTCGGTAAAATCATCATCCATTATGGGACATAATTTTGATCTGCAATAAATGATGCCATACACAGTAAAAACTAACAAATAATTTTCAGTTGATGACATTCTTACCTGAGTCTTTCGTAAGATATAACTGAACTCTCTTGTGGCATATTTTCTGCTACGAAATCCTTATAAATCGGTTTCAATTTTTCTTTTACTTTTTCCATTATTAGTTTTAGATTGGCTTTTGGAAACTGATTAATAAAAAAATTAGGATATGATCGTATATCTGTTTAGTATTATGGAAACATACTTGGTTGCAGTTTATTTCCATATATCGAAATGCATATTCATCAGCGTTTGTTAATATAAATATAAATCCCTTAATGATTATTGTGGCACCAACAAACATGTGTTGAGGCGTATAATGTAAAGGTGGTTTACTAATAAATGTTTTCTGTCCTGGTAATAGTATTCGATTTCTTGCTGAAAATCTAGATTTCGAAAACCCTGAGATAACAGACAATTTAATATACTTTATTATGGGTCCCACAGATAAAATATCGCATCAAACCTGAATTCCTTTTAGCAACTTCAAACACTGAAATTGTATCATCAGTAAGATAATAACTGATAACAAAACTACGTGCACAATTTTCCAAGATTTTTGACTTCATTTTCGCTTCAAAATTCAATATGTGGCTATCCAGGCCATTCCTATAAAAAATACTTATTATATTCAATATATTGATATCTAATTAAATAAAATAATTAGATTAAATAAAATTAAATAAATTTGCCTATCATATAATAAGAATTTCTTGAAATCTTTTTCCGGTGCCTTTGGTTCAACTGTAATGCAATTCTGTGCTGAATCTTCAAATGTGCCAAATCCATTCCATGGTGGCAGTTCTCGATTCTTTGGTTTAGCGATATGTAGAACTTTCTGTTTTGATCTTGGTTTTTTAATTGGAGTAAATTGACTGATTCCATATTTGGTAGCGTAATATTCTTTAGTAAATGGGTCACAGTCGGTTAGTACTAGTTTCCTTCCATAACAATTTATAACTCCTAAAAACATTCCGAGAAGGAGTTTATTTGACCCTAACGAAAAATCCATCTTACCGCCAATGCTTAAATCTTTGTCTTCATAAAATTCCAAATTTGCCTTTCCACAATCTAATGGATCCACGATATATCTTCGATTAGTAAAATCTGTTCCGAGAACATTTAAAACGGTCCACATCGAATTACTGCCTACTGGTGGTAGTCCGTCGTATCTGAAACAAAAAAGATCATGAAAATTACGATAAGACATCTGCTACATTAATTTCAGTTTCACTAGGAAATATTGTGTCACCTTTTAGGAATTTTCCCTTTCCTAAGAAACATAAAGCCGGGTTCTCCACCAACTTCACTTTGTATTTCTTTTATTTCCATTGTATCGTCAGCTAAATAATAACGAACTTCCAAATCATGGATATAGCCGTATTCAGTTTCTTGATCATCCCAGTAAGCATCAAAACAAAGAACCTGTGTTAATATAAATGTTTTTCCGATCAAATTAATGAAATCAGGTATCAAATTAAATGACATATAAATCGCAGATGATCATAATTATTTACTTTTTTTTCATTTTCTATAAATTTTCTCAACGTATCCTTAGTTCTATTGGGTTTCTTTGGTTGTAAAGTGTCCTTAACATGTGATTGAATTTCCAAATACGGATCAATCACTGGATTAATTGGATCTGGTACAGCGATACCACAACGATTTAAAAAGTTTCGGGTAAATTTATCGCAATTAATAATTTTAAATACTCTTCCATAGAATTCGATTTCTCTTCCTATATTTAGATCGATTATTTCGTAAAAAATATCATCCATTGGAGCGGGTATACGAATTCTTTGACGAGATATTAAAGTACCTAAATAATAGTAAGAAATTAATCACTAGATGAATGAAATTCTTATCCGGATATATTATGTCAACCCTGAGATATGCCGCTATTCTCAATTTTCGGTTCTATAACTTGTATGGTACCATCTTCAAGAAAGTAATAAATTTTTACATTGCGCACTTGAAACGGTGCCCCGGGAAATTCTTGTAAAGTTTCTTGGAAAAATGCATCGAAACACAAAATCTATAAAATATCGCTAATGCTTATACCTAACACGCATAATACTGTAGGAATTCTAGATCTACCTACTTGTTTATCATATGCTATCCATCCAGGTAGTAAAATCGACTGTCCTGGTGGATAAATCGATGGAAATTTATCGGATAATGGACCAAACATATTTGGTTTAACTTTATCTATTAAAGCACGATTATCTTTTCCCAAGAAATTAAAGGCACTTTTCAATCCAAAATGGGTACGTCCAAGCTGAAAGGACAATAAAGTGAGCAATAATAATATAAGAGTTTCATGGGGCTTACGTACATTTCGATTGAAAGAATAACCAGGAAGAAATGGTAAATCTGGACAGCGGATGGACATCTTGAAAATTTCAGTAAATTGAGGAAAATTAAATAGAAATAAACATGTAAATTATGATTAGAGTGTGGCAAGTGTTAGAAAGACTTTGACAAAATTATATCAAAATTAAGAGAAAGGCGAGTCAATTGATTTATTAAATGTGGAAGTTGCTACGAAACGAGCTCTGGAAAAAGATCGAATTATCCATGAAGAAGCATCTGCATTAAAGAAAAATGTCCCGCTTTGAGTTTTGGAAATCGGAAAAAGTTAAATTAATCAATTCAACGCACATTAATTTTCTTAATATAAAATAAGGGTACTGTTTTGATTTCGACATTGGCATGTATTATTCCTGTGAACATAAAACCTGTAGGTACATATCATTTTTGTACTTTAACATTAGTATATAAGGATAATGAAACCAGACAAGTTAAGAAAAATCTACTTTCTTATTAATAAAACGCAAAAAATCCCATGTTTAGGCAACGGTATAAATACAAAATACATAGCAGATGATATTGATATTTTAGTTTGAAAATGATAACTGTGTGTTGAGTTGACTGGGCTTGGTAGCTATAGAAAAGGAGGTCTAGATTATATTATTATGTACAGTTTTATCTCTACATATACATTTATTGTTATTTATTATTAAACCAATGATCTCATCATTCAATTCCCAGTAAACAAAAAAATTATCATTATTTAATCGATTCAGTAATGCTAAATTCGCACGTTTGGATACAGTCGTAATACGTGGTTCTAAATATTTGAAATTGGCATTAAAAATGAGTGTAAGTAAAGAACAAACTGAAGAAAAGATTATTTTGAATGATCCTGGTATTATCAGTATTATAACAAGCGCATTAAAAAAGGTAAGTAACAAAAATAACATTCGGCAGGTCAAGCAAAAAGTGGGTGTGGTTCTGAAATATGTTTTTGGTTTTTGAAGTCACAGACAATCTGTGTTTGAAGTCATGCACAAGCGCAAGTACTGGACACTATCTAAAAATTAGTTATGCAAATAAGTAACTCCACCCACTGATTAGCAATTTCTATGTGTTAGCTCATTTCCTAGAGGATATAGCTAGTATATCTGGCTCGAAGGACATATTAATGCTTATTTTGCTATTATATGTAGGTATCCGTGGTAGGCATAGTATATCTAGTTGGATATATGCAATGGTCAGTTGCCTGGTTTATAGGTCCAGTGATATTTTCAGTAATTAGAGAGCAATGGAAGAAAACTAGTGATCGAAGAAGAAATGCAGCTAAAACTGCTGCACTGTCTAGTGAAAAAGAAGTTGTGTTAGCTCGACTTAATGATCTACCAGCATGGGTAAATCTAATAAGTTTAAGCTCAAAATTCTATAATTGAGAACCAATACATTTGATATTTTATTTTATGTAGGTATTTTTCCCAGATATTGAACGTGCAGAATGGCTAAATAGAGTAAGAGAGACTATATTAATTTGATATAAGCTTTTTTGTTCTGATTAATACACATTTAGATAATCAAACAAGTATGGCCAAATGTGAATCATTATGCTAGGCAAATTGTACGTGATTCCATACAGCCGGCACTGAAAGAAAGCTTAGAACGTTACAAACTTTCGGGGTTTAAGTTTGAAAGAATAATTTTGGGTACAGTGGTAGGTGTTCAGTCTTTTACATGGTAGATGATAAAAAATTAAAAAAAAAAACGTTCATTTGAATGGATTTTCTATATTACTTTTTAATTTGAATTAGAGTATTTTTTTGTTTACAGCCTATTAGAATTGGTGGAGTTAAAGTATACGATAAAAATATTGATCGTAATGAAATTGTAATGGATCTAGATATCTTGTAAGATTACTTTTTCAATAAAATAATACAAAAAATAACGCTAACATTTTTTAGTTATGCAGGAGATTGCGATATAACATTTCACTTGTCTGGAATGAAAGGTGGCATTAGAGATTTCCAGGTAAGTACACAATTATCGTCTCCTTTTTATTCGCTTTAATGCCATCACTAAGTACAACGTATAACGTTAAAGAAACGTTTTAACTTTCAAATTTAAATATGTTCAAAATGCATAAATAACAAATAAATTCCAATTTAGTTACATGGAATGCTTCGAGTGGTTATGAAACCTTTGATAGCATCCGTTCCTTTGGTTGGTGGCTTGCAAGTGTTTTTCCTAAACAATCCCGACATAGATTTTAATTTAGTGGGTATTGCTGATGTTCTAGATTTGCCCGGTTTGAGGTAATTTTGTTCGTTATATTGTTTATAATTTGTGAGAAATATCGGATAAGATATTTTCCGATAAAAATATCGATTAACATCTATAAATTGTTCTGTAAGTGGATGGTTTCATTACAAATAGATAATATATTTTGTAGCGATATATTGCGACGCATAGTTGTGGAAGTTGTTGCAAATATGATGGTTTTACCTAATAAATTCCCGATAAAATTGAGCGAAGAAATTGAAGCAATTGAATTGAAAGCTCCTGAACCAGAGGTAAATAGAATCATTGAGAAAATATTTGATGCAATTTAGTATAAGCAACGTTTACATTTTTTAGATTAATTTTGTGTGTAAATCTTTTTTTTTCATAATAAATCATACGATTTTAGGGTGTATTAAGAGTGCATGTAGTTGAAGCTAGAAACCTAATGAAAAAAGATTTGATGGGTAAAGGTAAATCTGATCCATATGCAATAATTACTGTTGGAGCACAAAATTTCAAAACAAAAGTCATCGATAATACAGTGAATCCTAAGTGGGATTATTGGTGTGAGGTATGTAGCATCATTTTTCGATTTCGCTCAATTGAATTGAAGATTAAATCTAAATCTTTCTTTTGTTTGTTAGTTCAATGTATTAGAATCAAACGGACAGCAACTGTATATTCATTTATGGGATAAAGATGATCCAGGAGATGATGAAAATCTTGGAAGGTAAATTTTCATATTGAAATTAAAATATAAATTTAGTATGCTACTATATTTTAGGGCAACAGTGGAGATATCTAATATTGTTGCTAAAGGAAGTGAAAATACTGTAAGTTCAAACATTTTCTGTATATATTTTTACAATTATAATATTCGTTCATAATTTTTAGTGGATAAAATTAGAACAAGCTAGGCATGGTGATGTGCATCTTAGATTCACCTGGTTGACTTTAAGTAAAAATTATGATGATTTGAAACCTG
The DNA here is from genome assembly GCA_949748235.1 of Platypus cylindrus. Classification (NCBI taxonomy): domain Eukaryota; kingdom Metazoa; phylum Arthropoda; class Insecta; order Coleoptera; family Curculionidae; genus Platypus; species Platypus cylindrus. The sequence continues at coordinate 4,640,926 of OX456491.1, read as the reverse complement.
TAAGCAAAATTCGCATTTTGTTCATTATCACATTAACATTTATTATTCTAGATTTTAGCGGAAACTCAAATTCTGCAAGTATCTTCTCTAAGTACTGCGATTTTAACAGTTTTTGTTGATTCAGCGAAAAATTTACCGGTAAATTTAATTCAATATGTATGCATGAAGCATCTCTATACATTACTAATATTGTAGCAAGCAAGAACTTCAACGAAACCTGATCCATACGCCGTTTTACGGGTAGGAAATAAAAATGAAAAAACTGACATGATAATGCGATCAATTCATCCAGTATGGGAGAAAGGCTATACGTTTTTAGTTGCCAATCCAGAAAATGATAGTTTCTATTTAACAGTTACTGATAATAAAACCAATTCTGATATAGGACAATTAACTTATAAAATTAAAAATTTATCAAACAAGCCTAATTTGGAAATACGAAAGGAACCATTTACATTAATCAAATCTGGACCTGAGAGTCGAATTATTTTATCTATGCATTTAAGGGTAAAATTTGTGATTATTTTGACTTATTTAACTGTTAGAAATAATTATTAATTTATTCAGTTACTAAAACGAGTTGCTGCAGAACAAGAGGAGGCTCAAAATGATCAACCACCATTTCAAAGATCAGGTTCTACAATATCTTCAGCTTCATTAGGTTACAAACTTTTGAATATACGATACAAAGATAGATGCCGTAATCTCATCAAATTTCTCTAGATCCAAACCAACCGGCTAATGATCAAAAATCATCTATCGAAACAATTCCGGAACCAACAGAAGAAATAATGTCAGAAGTTTCGGTTTCTACTTTAAATCAACCTCCAATTCATCAGACTAATTCAGGGGAATTTAATCTTATTCAAAGAACATCAAGTGTTACGTCGTGAGTACTTATATTATAACTTAGAGAATACGTAGCTATATATTATTATTTGCATAATTTCAGCTCTGCTGGAGATGCTGGATTAGGTCGAATACAGTTAACAATACGTTACAGTGTACCAAGGCAAAGACTTGTAATTGTCGTTCATAAAATTGCGTAAGTTCTGATTAGATTCCATTTGATTCGATTAGTTAATTTTCGTTTATTGTATTTAGGAATATACCTCTAAAAGATCCATCAAGTATACCAGATCCATATGTAAAATTGTATTTGTTACCGGAACGATCGAAGGAAAGCAAAAGAAAAACACAGGTTCGATTATTGCTACTTCAACAAGTCAACTTGGTGTCTTAAAATAGTGTAATTAATATTTGCAGGTCATTAAGGATAATTGTAATCCAATTTTTGATGAAACATTTGAATATGTAATAAATCAAGTCGATGTAATGAATAAGAAATTGGAAGTGACAGTCGGTACGCAGAAACAATTGTTCTATTCGAGTAGTAACATTTTGGGACAAGTGAGTTTTCAATATTATTTAAACAAGTTTTTGCTAATGCTATAAATTTCTACTTTTTTTCTTTTTCAGGTAATTGTTGATTTTTCGAAACTGAATATAATGCAGTCTTGTAATATGTGGTTCGATTTGCTTCCTGAAGGTTCACAAAATTGATTTATTTATTTGTTATTATTTGTATTAAGCTTTATTTGTGTTACCCATTAAAATGTGTATTAATTTTTATTGTTGCTTATAAATAAAAATGGCTGTTGCTTTAGTTTTGGTATTTAGTTTGCCGATACCACAATTTTAACTATATTTAATATGAATAAATAAATAATAATTTCAATAAAGCTATTATTTTAACAGAAAAGCTTTTTATTAAACAAAAAATCCATATTCCCATTTTAAGAGTAATTAGCAATTTGCTGAATTAACACATTACATTGCATTTAAACCAATAATTGACGAACGCTTATGACTGTAATTATTAGTAGTTGGTAATTCTGTATAAAGTAGCACGTTATAAAGCCACAATGTATAGATAATTCCTGAAACAGAGAATCATATGGTGGATTAATCTGATTAACTATTAATTATTATTATACTAATTGATCTGATTGTGGATATAGTATATCTATACAAAATTATGTTACTATTCGGTATTGTTATTGAAGATTTGGTTTAATAGGTACAAATCGATATTATTGTATTGTTTATAGTGACATAAGATCTATTTTAGCATTATTTAATTATTAACCTGTAATCTGTAGCATTTATGCAATGAAATTCAATAATGCAATTGTAATTGGTACAGTTCGTTCAATAGCGGTATATTTAACGTTCGAAGGTCTGTTAATTGATTTTCTAATATAATTTATTAATTGCTATTTGCATAATTAAAACAGAAATATGTATTTACCTATGCATAAAATTGCAATTGCCAGAATTCCAAATGCATATCCAAATGAATGCAAAACTAGCAGCACTAAAACTGCACCCCAAGCTATCATAACTGCAAAGCCCATTTCTATCGCAACCATTATTACGTATGGTAAAAGATAATGACGATTTTTCTGCAAGAGAGAGAGAAAAATGCACCAAAAAATTTAACGTGAGATAACTATTTGGAGCATTGTTTTATCTTTACGAATTTTATTGCTAATTAGTTTTTTAAAAAATTGCAATTGGAATACTATTGGAATTGGCTATGTTCCTACCTTATATATTCCATAAAAGTACGAACCATTAATTAATAAACTTATTAAAATATATGTTAAAAGTAAACCATACAGAGCTTTATTTACTTGAATATCATTTATTGATTGGTGTATTATAGAACAAACATATCCCATTGAAATCAATCGCAAAATCTGTAATAAATTCAAAGCAAATTATTAGTACAACGGTCACAAATAGATTAAGTTGGCGATTTAATCATATAGTGAACATAGAATTTAGAACTTTTTTGTTTAAATTAAAAACACAATACTTACAATTCCAATGCATCCTGAAAGGTGTCCTATTATTTCCAATTTATTTTCAGGCCAGGATAATTTCTTTCCCAAAGAAAAATTTAATGACATCTTGATTATGATTTTGCTTGAGTATCATTGTCGAAATGATGTTAATAGATATTTTTTCGCCTTATCGCAAATTTTATCTTGATTGGATGTTTTTTTAAGTGAAAATCAATGTGCATAATGATAACGATATACAATCAATAGTAAGAACATTAAATAAACGCACGGAACGCACCTATATCTCATATAATTTAAATAGAATTTGAATCATTCCTAACATTAGTGATTATGAAATAAAGTATCAAACTCACGATTGATTGGTTAATACGAATTTAGACTATTGCATAGTCAAAAGCATACTTGAAATCTTTTGAAGTAGTATATTCTAGCTAGCTAGCTGTTCTAGCGCGGTTTTTCCATAAAATGTAGTTTATCAAAAGTCAAGTCCAGAGAGGGATGCTATGATTAATGTTTCCGTGTGTTTATATATGTAGCTTTAAGAATAATACTTATGTACTTGAAATAAAAATGAGGTTCTTTATTTTCCATTAATAATAATGGTCATCACATTTTGTTATGACTTTTAGAAAATATTTGTTATTTCTATAGAAAAAGCATTATCAGAGAGGCCATTATAAATACATATATTTTACCCGGCTGCTCCATCACTAAAAAAAAAAAAAATTTACTTATAATTTTAAATGCAGAAGACCGTAGGAAAATTATAGCTTTTACTCGGGGAATGAACGTTTGACTTGGATGTTACACGAGCCCTACCGAAAATATTGTTTTAGATTAATAATATAGAATTATGTCAAGAAAATTTCATTAATAATTTAGTTATCAAACAATAAATTCGAAAAAAACGAAATTTTACCTTGTAATCATGAAAACCATTATTATCTTTTTGTTTGTTATATATTATGTTATGTAATGGTGGGCTTTATTTGAAAACTTTTAGAAACTTTAGCAAAAGTTATCATCGAAATTTTAATGCGTATATACACTTTTGGCAAAAAATATGTTCCCCCATACTTTTTTTTTTATTATTCTTTTCTGACACGAGAGGGAGAACATATTGCGAGCGAGTTTAAATTAATTTTCGTTTAATGAAACTGCCTAACGCAAATTAAATTAAAAATTTCTCAATTAAATTGTCTGATGCATATCAATTGTAGTTTGTTAAATGCTGTTTAAACATGTTTCTGTATATACAGAGTATACTATTGTGTATCGAAGTGTAGAATAAATGACGTGATCTACCTTTTATCTTTGTTCTGCACATAATTATATCTACACGTATGTGTGTATGTCGGATTCAGGAAAACATAAAATCAATTCGACCGCAGAAGTTCTATACATATACATATGTATGTATGTACTATGTATATGCGCTTGTTACCTATATGTAGTTTAATATATGTATATCTATCTAATAGTGATTTGCATGACAGTAGAATTATTTGCTTCCTATAGGAAAGACACATTTTATACAGAAAATCTTTTATAAGATTCTATAATTCAGTCCCGAATGTATTTTATAGCCATTTGGCAGTTGGTCAGTTCATTTTAATCCATATATAATTTGGACTTTATTTGTATAATCTAGATCTCTTAACTCACCACACATAATATTCAGTTGAATTAAGAAAGTATGGAGTTAATTCAACTAACCAAAATCTTCATGATTTTGGGAGGATATTGGACAATTCCTGTGAGCCAAAATCGAATTTCCCAAAAGTTATACAATATTTATGCTTTATTTATACGTTTTTCTATACTGCTCTTGTGGATTCTACTGTTAACCGAATTGATAAGAATGAAGAGAAATATCAGTGATCCGAAACCATTTTTTTTAAGTTTAGGGGCAAGTATTAATTTATTCATAGCGTAGCAAACACTTTTCAGCATAATTATGACCCATAATTATGCCAGCATGGAATCAAAATGTACTTCATTTCAGATTTTTATCAGTTTAACGAAAATTGCGCTTAAAACTATTTTGTATGAAAAAAATGGAGTTCCGGAACTATTTCAAACATTCATTGATGAAGAAATCGCATTAATTAAATCGGAAGATAAGGAAATTACTGAATGTTACCATCAGAACGTAATATATTCCCGATTAATTGTAAGTTCATCGCTTTATGACATCAATTGGTCATAAATGGTCAATTTTAGAACCTTACTTGCCTAAACTAGATGTGCTTGATTCCACCGAGTTGTCCACAATGGATTATTGTGGATAACTAAATGTTGCATTGCATTAAATTGCAACTTTCCTGTCTTATTTCAGCATATAAGCAATTCATGTTTTACCACCAGGAAAGTTACACTTTACTGCCCTGTCATACTAAGTATGATTAACATTCTTTCATTTACTATTTAAAGGTTTATTTCCAAGCTGGATGTACATCTCTCACAGTAATAACATTTTTAATTGGTGGCTCATTACAAAATTTTGAAATAAATAAATTGCATTTATCCAATAATGAAAGTTTAGAAGCTCCAGTTTTATATCAATTCTATTATCCTAATAAACACGATCATGTGGTTAGTACAGAAATTAAAACCTATTTTGTTTTTGTAAAATCAGAAATCTATAAAGCTCATATATATTTATTGCAGTTTACAGTTTATCTTTTAAACTTATTTTTTGGTTACATTTGTATAATATGTAGCAGTGTTACCCAAATGATTTTTTGTACTTGTATGATATTTGCTATCATTCAACTGAAAGTTATGCGAATAAAATTGAGAAAAATCAAAGAAATATGTGAAGATAGTTTTCAGGGTGATTTTATTCGAGGAATAAAGTTTTATATCGTCAAACATCAGCAACTGATAGAGTAAGAAAAATTAAAATTAATTGCTTAACAAATATCTTATTAACTCGATATATGTATAAATAAGGTAATGATCCAATTAACTATGCAACTCTAGATTTGTTTTTTAAAGAAAAACTTTTAATATTCTAGTAATAACAATTAATTTTTCTGCTTCTCTAATATTTTCCAGTTTTATTGATAAACTAAACGAAGCAGTAAAAGGAATATGCTTTTTAGAGTTTATTGCAAGCTCGTTAGATAGTGCATCAGTAGTTACACAATTTGCTAAGGTATGATACACATTTTGTATATTTATGATTTTATTACGTAAATCATATAACTATGAGTAATAAATATATACATAATAATGTATATTAATACAATATTTATGCACAATTTTCATTAGGCTGGACGAGAAGAGATACCATTTTTGATGATCTATTCGTCGCTCTTAATTATACAGATTTTAATATTTGGTTGGGTTTGTAATGAGATTAAAGAACAGGTAAATCACATACAAAGGATACATATATATTCGAAACGGAAAATTAATAAAAAATAATAACGAACAGAAAGAGGGAAGAATATGTAAATTTATCCGGTTGATATACTGAAATGGAAATTTCGATTTTAGAGCGGCGACATGGCAATATCTTTATACAGTAGCAAATGGGAAGACTTTGATACTGATGCACAAAAGCTACTGAACATGATGATTATAAGAAGTCAAAGACCTTTAATTATAACTATAGGACTATTTGGTCCGATGACAGCTGATAAATCTGTAATGGTAAAAAAAACAATTAAAATAAATTTTTATGATATAAAATACACATGCTACAAAGACAAATTTATATAATTTCATTATTTTTCAGATTCTTAAAGCAGCGTATTCTTATGTATCCCTCATGACAGAGGGATAAACTATAAATCATCGTTTGAGCAGTCGGTTCACTTTATGCACATGCACCGCACAATTTCATTTCTACCGTCAGGACACGCTAGCTAGTTAGACAAGTTACGGTAGAGCTAAATATTTATCTGGTGCAGTATTTTGCCTATTTTATATATTGTTTATCTTATTTTATTGCCTATTTATTTTTACGTTTGTTTTATTAAAAATGAAAGAGTAAACCGACGATTTCACCTACACATGATTAAACTCTGTTTTTACACACACAAAGGATAGAGTTTTTATATGCGACGACATACGAATAAATTGCTGATTTCACATTTTTAAAATTTAAACGAATTTCACAAATATATGTACACGTACACTACACCATGTCCTGCCGACAATAGCGATTTTTTTTGTTAGTAAATTTACATTGTAGAATTGTAATTGTAAGCTAGAATTTTGTCAATGAATTAAGTACTAAAATATATTGCAATATTAAAGTTGGCATTGTTATTTAATGTAAGGAAATCTGAAAGAGAATCTGTATTTTTTCTAATTCAATATGAAAAAAAAAAAACACTTTCCAGTCCACACTCGCACGGGGATTTTTAATAACAAAATTTATGTTGCTATAGAAATGCTATGGAAAACTACACATTATACGACAGACAGAACTAACTTAAATAAAAACGTTACAAAACATAATCAAAATTATTTCTACTTTACTTGTATTTATCGCATTATACAAAATATGCGTTTTGAAAATTCAATTTGTGTGAATGTTCTCATTTTTGTGAGTTGGACAACCCACTTGAATTTAATTTGCAGTTTCGTTTTGCAAAAAATCTCAAATCGTATCATATCAGTTAATAAATAAAGAAAATACGATTAGAAATGTTAATTTCAATTCGACAATAGTAGCTTACAAGGCGAGCGGGGAAGCTTGCCATTACAGTCGAGAGATTAGTCTAGTATTCCTAGGCGCAAGCGCCTAATCTCGAGGCTGGTATGGTAAGCTGACACCGCGGGGCAAGTATACCATTTTATTCCAAATCGCATACTTCAATTTTTAAATCAATAAAATAAACAAATAATAATTAAAATTTTTAATAGGACTGGCTAGTGACAATATTTATTATATTATTTTATTTATACAAAAATTACACAGGAGCAAGCATGTAATTTTTTTTTTGGTTTGTTACAATTTATTTATATATATTTTTATTAATTAATTCTAACAAAACAAAATAAATTATCGAACTAAGAAGTTGTTTTGTTTGGTTACTTTTGTTAGTAAGTTAGGTTAACATCTATTGTTTTAAATATCATATTTTCTAAATCATGTTTTTTATTATTTAAAAGTACTTACCTATTAATTTCTTTTTTAAAATTTAATTTCTTGTACTAATAATTGGTTATTTTATTATTAATATGCTTTTCTTATTTTTCTATTCACTACGGAAGGGAGTGAAAGATACACACTCTAGTTAGATCACCCTACATATATAAATTTGAAAACAATATATATGCCAATTTCTATATAACCTTTGAAGAAATAAGTACAGCCGCCATTATTTTCCTCGCCTTAGCGGGAAAGTATATTACTTGTCTCTTCTTCTTCTTAAGTAAAGAATAGCCTATTTTCAAATTTTTTAAATGTCAATAATAAATGCATTACATATGCGATTTGGAATAAAATCAGTTATTACCAATAACAGTAAATAACTAATGTAAGTAACATTAAATTTATTTATAAATTATCAAACTATTAATTAGTGAATGAATAATAAATATTCTATTTTATTTTCCATTATATGCACCATTATTCAAAATGTACTAATTAAATGTTTATGAATGAATAATTATACTATATTGTATAGTATACCAATAATTGCAACAATATGGTTATATTATTTATTAAATTAAATGTCACAGAAGAGAGCATTCATTAAATAAATACGAGTAGAACAAACTGAATTAGTTTAACATATGATTTTACATTAACGAAGTATTTTAATTATAGTTTAAATGTCCATGTTACCATTGAGAATATAGGAGTTGATGAAGTCATAAAGTAAACTAAGGGTTGATAGTGGAATTTGGGCTAAAACGATTCAAAGAAAATTATGAATTCTTTACATTAATGTAAGTTTATAGTCTAAGAAAATTCCGTTAATGATCTGTCATTTTCTATGTAAATTTTTAGGAAATATTCCAATATTTCCTATATCAATAAAAGATATTGATTTTGTTTCAATTTTTAGTTGAAACCTTTTGCTCGAATATCATTCTATTTCATTTCACGATGACATGGCACAACTTCTGTTCTAAATAATTAATAGTGAAGTATACTTTTCATTAAAATGAAAGATAATTTAAAGTTTCTCTTCCCTTTCCAAACACCTAGTCTCTATTACTCGACTATAGCAGTATATCAAAATTACCATCATCACCACTACGCCTATTAATTTGAAAAGACACACGTTTTGAACTTGAATCTTTCTATCATCGATCAAAACAATGGCAATGATATTTTGTATTTTCACTGATTGTTTATATGAGATATAACAAAAAAAAAAATTAACTATAGACATAAAAATCTAAAGCTGGCTTTATTCAGTCATTATTTATGATACTGCTTAAGCAAAATGACATTGCCAAAGTAGAAGAAGAAGCAGAAAAGAGAACAAAAAAAAAAAAAATGGAACAACGAGAATCGGGGAGCACGATTACAAAAGTTATCTCTAATCTCAATTTTTCCTCCTCGGGCTAAGCGAAATGACATCGCTTTTCCCTTTATTCTGTCGTCGCTCATAGTTCTTTTTAGATTTTAAGATTTAGGTTAGATTACTAAATGAAATTAAGAAACAGGTAAACAAATGAAGTTAAATTAAATTTATAGATTTTATTTGTAAAAGGAAAAATTTATTAAGGAATGAAGATCAGAGAACAGATAAGAGATTAAGAAGCGTGAATAAAGGAAAGTAAAAATTGATTTTGTCACTGGTTGGCTGATCGAGTTTCACAAAACTGTGGGATATGCAGCCGACGCCACTAAATAGCCAACCTATGTGGAAAAGGAATGGGGTGGCGGGGGGTAGGTTGGATAATGGTTTATTCAAGGTCAGTCAGATCCCACGCACTCGGATTACTGGGATTTTGTGGAGCTCTACCTTAATTCAATAACTATAATTTGTTGTTTCGATAAATTGAAATTGAAATATTGTTTGCAATTAAATGGAAAAATGATAAGTGTACATTAATTACTGTACAAATTGTAATAAGTACATAATTCTATAATTCAAATGTCAAGTTATATTCTCAAATTGCTGTAGAATACCACTATAATTTTCCATATCTTTAAATGCTTTTCGCTTATTTATTAATAAAGTTATATGAATTTTTGTCATTGGCCATCATAAATATGTTCTCCTTAGGTATACATAAAGACATTAATTAAATTAATAATAGCATTGAAACACATGATTTTTAAAACTAGAAAAGCACTGCTATATAGCTAGCTAGATGGAGATTAATTAAGAAATTAAATTATATGGAAGTAACCTAATCAATAAATGACTATTAATTATTGAGGCAATAAATCTTAGGATCCAGTTTTACTCAAAGAGTTATTTGTCGATTAATTGTTATTTGAAATTTTCCAATCATTGTTTAATTAGTGTATTTTATATGTCAAAAACTTTAATTAATATTAATTAATGTTCATTTTTCAGTGTAATAAATGTTCATATCTGGTAACAAAAACTCAAATTTACTTTTACGTACATACATATATATGTATATGCCATATTGAATACGAAAATGGGTGATGTTTGAATTTATTGGAAAAGTTTTAACTAATGGATAATTTGAAATCGGAAAACTGACCTTAACGTTTAATATATTCATGATAGATTATCTATATATAAGGGCATTATACAGGGCATATTAAAATTTGAATATCATTCAGTCTTAAAAGAACATTGATAATGGTTGAAAAGTCTAAATTCTTAAGAGCGGTAAGATATCTGTTGTTGGTCGCTGGATTATGGACAATTCCAATTTCCAAAAAACCAATTATCAACAAGTTGTATAATGTGTATACTTGGCTATGGTTTATTTCTATCGCCATGTTTCAACTCAGTACTATTGCTGAATTTATTCGAACTGTTATCGATAAAGAAGGATTCGAAAAAGCTTTAATGTCATTTGCGGTAAGCTTTTTTCAATAGAAATAAGTACTTGAAAATTAATTAAATATAACGAAAGAAATGATTGAGAATCATTTAAGTGAATTAAATCGAGAACTATAAGAAATCAATCAATAATTAATTCAGATTATTTTAAAGGAAAATGCAATCATAATTTGAGATTTTTTTAATATAGATGAGCGTTAATGCATCGAAAATTGTTATAAGGGTCATCATCTACAGATACTACGACGTTTTATCACTTATGCAAGAGATTATCGCTAAAGAAAAAACCATACAGCAATCTAAAGATACTGAAATTCTTCGAATTTATTCCGCATATGTAACATACTGTGATAGAATTGTATGTAGAAGTCATTATTTCTATACTTGCTGAATAAATAACAATAAATCACATTTATTTCAGACAAAATCGCTATTAGGTTTCACAGCATTTGTTATTTTGTTTTTTCTATATATTGGTGTGAATCAATTTCTTAAAAATAATGCAATTCATATGGCGCTAAATGAATCATTGGAAGCACCATCTATATATCCATTCTATTTTAAAAATCCTGAACAGCATCTAGTTAGTACTTACTATACACATAATATTATAGGAATTTGCCAGTTCATCGAATTTTACAACTACACATGCATTTATTATATTGTAAAATAATTTTTTAGACAACGGTTTTAGCAATAAATGGTGTTATTGCAAGCATTCTTACACCATATAATCCAGGTTCAATGATGATAATTCTTAGTTACCTAATTTACAGTGCAATGCAATTAAAAATACTCAATATTCAACTAAGTAAAATTCACAGCATTGCTGAAGAAGAGTATAACGGGAATGTTACCGCAACGTTAAAAATATTTATCAAGGAACATCAAATCATTATTCAGTATGTATCAACTAATAATTGTTAAACTATCCTTTAAATTAATTAGTTTTTGCAATTTCAGTTTTTTTAACAATTTAAACAATTCCTGTAAATATATAATTTTAATGGAATTCTGTCTTAGTTCATTAGATTGTGCTGGTGTTGCTGCTCAACTTATACAGGTATTTATCTACATACATTAGATAATTTATTGTTAATTGTTATTAATTTAGGAATATTTCAGATTAAACAAATGGATATTGCTGACGTGCTGTTTTTAGTTTGTTATTGTGCTCTATTAGTATATCAAATTTTCACTCTATCATGGATTGCCAATAATGTTAAATATCAGGTACAATTTAAGAAAATTAATTTAATTACCATCTTTACGATTAATTGTAAACTCAAACAAATGCAATTAATTTCGCATTATTTCGACAATAGACCAATTAAATAAAAAAGGATCTAAGCAGACTTGTCATAATAAGTTGTCTGAATAATCAATATAAAATGAATTAAAGATTTATAGCATTTTTGTTCTTATCTTAAACGATGTTGGCGATGCGAATAATGTTTAAATTAAATATTTAAATCAGGCTGACAAATATTTTTAGAGACTATAAAATAATAATCATTCTATTTAAGAGTAGTAGAATGTCTGGAGCATTATTCAAATGTGAATGGTATACTTTTAATAAAGAAGCCAAACAATTATTTTGTATTATGATGACAAGAGCACAGGAACCATTATTCATTACTATTGGACCGTTTGGACCTATGACAACACAAACATTTCTTATGGTAAAAATTCGATTTTTAATAATAAATAACAAGACTTTTAGATAGTAGATGTAAAGGAGCCTCCTTTAAAGCACCAGAAATATTTGCACATCTAAATGAGGCTTAAATTAAATTGGATTAAAGGACTTAAACGAAAGTTTTGTCTTAATATTGTACACTCTATTTATATTATTAATTATACATATATACATTATCAATATATTATTTTGGCGTGTGTACACCAAAGAGACGTAATTCTATTCGTAATACGAGCAATTTTCCTACTAATCGCTTTTTAGATTATAAAAGGCGCCTATTCATACATTACAATTATGACTAAGAATTAAATGAAAATCCAAACGACATAAAAAGATCCAATGACAACCAATGTGAAACATGACATATTTAACAACCCCAAAATTAGTGTTAGTCTAGCAGCACACCTTTATGTATATGAAAATTATTAATCTTCTTATTATCTGCACCTTTTTCTATTCATTAAAATGCGCTATTTTGTTAATGGAGAAAAAAGTAATTAAATAAATTAGCACTGCATTAACGAAATTTTTTAATTATAGTGTAATGTTCATGTTATTAACTGAGAATCCTACCTGGAAACTGTATGGGGTTTGGTGAGGAGGCCGTACAAGGCAAAATAAGGGTGGAAAATAGAAAGAGTGTGTGGGTGAAAAACTAACATGGAATTTTCTACACACACATTTTATTTAATATTTTTAAAATTGTCCCTTAATAATTATTGTTATTATTTTCTATTAGATTCTCCGCAATGACATTATGAAGTTTCATGTCAAATAAACATTATGAGAGAGTAACGTTACACTTTCATAAATGTCTTCGGGGTGATTTATTATTTAAAGACTATTGAAGAAGACCATGAGAGATAATGGATATTTTTATTATTCCGACACTTCCGTTATAAAGTCAGCGAGCATTAATTAATCATCCAGAAAATAAAGATAAAATTCGTAGAAATGATTTCGTATTCTAAATATGAATCGAATTTGTTTCCAGAATTCCTTTTGTCAAGTCATCGTTTTTGATGATAATACTGCATAATGTAAACTATATTTCATTTTTCAGAGATTGTTTATCTCTCAATCAAAAAATGAGAACGAGAAAAAGGAGAATGGAAAATTAAAAAAAAAAAAATAATAAGAAAAAAAATTTATATAAGATGCGCATATTATATTCGCACAATCAAAGAAACAGTTGCTTTTTTTTCATTCGAAACTAAAAATTACTTTTGAAATGGTCTATAAATAAACAAAATGGAAATTTGTTTATTCAGTATGTTAAACCATAGTATACATCAAATTAAGATTCTAGAACTGGAAGAGAGAAGAGTATAATGGGCAATTTGTAATAAATGGGAGCACGCGAAACAGGCAATTTGTCAGTTCAAAATAAATCTCCGGTTACCAGCAATTGACAGATATATTGACCAAATTGCCCTATAATTATACTATAGGTATATACTATATCAGAACATTATTGTGCATGCCCTGTTAGAGAAACCCCTCAATATCTACAGGTGAGCTTTTACAATTAGTATTATAAACATTAGAAAATTAGAAAATTCCTTCGTTTATAGGTGACGTGTTTTCATCATTTCTGCTAACCTTGCGGTCCGGTACAGGGAGCGACTATCTTGGATTAAAATTTCGAATCGGTGTTGTGCATCTACTTCTACTATGTCCAATTAAAATATATTTCCTCTTTACATTTTTCCACTTATTAAATATACAAATTAGAAAGAAAGTCAATTTATAAAACTGCATATTATAGCATCACCTTATTTCCTATTTTTCTTTTCTTTTCTTTCATATATAATACATTTGTTATTTTTCTTTATTTATACGCTTACTTATATGTACGTTTTAAACTTTTCAAAAAGTTTATATCCACTTAAAGCTTTCCAATTTGTAACTTGTCTTATTTCCTTATTACCTCCTTCTAAAGCATAAGTAAAATGAAAAACTTTTAACTAAGCAAAATTTCTGACACAAAAATATTTTAAAATCATTTTCAACGAGTAAAATCTAGAATAATTTCTATGAAAAGGATGAAAATTTAATATTTTAAGGGTAAAATAGCGGAATAAAAGGGGTTGTCTTTTTGTGTTCTTTAGTTAGTATAGTTACTTAAGTAATAACGAAAATTAAAAATGACATTACGCCCCGAATTAAGAGATAAAAAGAAATGTAGAAAGTGTTTATCTTCTTTCTTTGTTTGTGTTCGTTTATGCTGCAATAAATTCAATTTGTTATTTATTCTTTTATACATAATTTTCTATTCAATTTTCTATACCCCTAGAATTGAATACCTACTCAAAATTCACTATCAAATGAAAAAACAATTTATAACATGAGTTTTATATAATCAATTTATCATCATCGCAAAAAAAAAGAAAAAAAAATAAAACAAAGAGAAAGTAAAATCAATAAAAACAAAACAATACGAAATTGAGAAATTGATAAAAAAAAGTTGGAATAAAATAAATTAAAAAATAAAACGATAATTTAAAATACCTAATCGATTCGAAATAGATTTATGTAAATATACAGATACGATTTCTGGCCGCAATGTTGCCAAATTTCATACAAGTCTCACCCATTGCACAATAGTTTTGTTAGGTGTGGACCAAATTGATTTAATTTCATAACAATCTATAGTTGCTTTGCAATAAAAACGTACAGATAATAATCATAATTCCAATTCTAATTCAAATTCAAATTCGATTTGGCTTTTTTTTTTCAAAATTCCAGTCATATACATAAGTAGATTGAGGAATAATCTAGTAGAAAATATAGAGATGTAGAGAAGTAGAAGAGTCGTAACTCGAATGACTTTAAAGTTAAACTTTAATCGGATTAAAGTGTCAGCATTCGAGAAGGAAAGGCACACATTTGATTACACCTACAAGTATATAATATATACATATAGTATGCGCGAATGACATGACCTGTCTATCTAATTATGTTTTAGATAGATAGATACCTCTCTCTAACTATATATTACATATATATATATATATATACATAGTCTAGTGATTTTCAATACCTTTGAAATGAAGAAACAGGCGGAAGGCGAACAAATAATTAACAGTACCTATATGTAAATTGATAATTAAGTTTACTAATGGATGTGATGTGATACTGATGATGATAATGATGTCCATTACAAGATAATAGAAACGTTATGAGATTCTTGTTTGATTTTGGATCTCACACGAAATGGGCATTGATATTTTGATTGTAATAGACAAGTTTTATAGTTTTTGTGGATAAATTTTGTTTTTCTGCTAGTTCTACTTGACTATATTATCGATATTATCAACAGAAGTGTAAATAAAAGGCAATAAACTATTCCAATGTTGATGATTAGCTATAGTCTGTTGATGATATATTACCCTTATATAGCATGAGAGGCGAGTATCGGTCGACTGGTCACGCATATTTTGTGTGTAATTGGCGCTTTAGCATTTCTCTCTCATTATTATTCAACAAGAATTGACCAGAAAAAGCACATTTTATTTGCACCCATTTTTTGGCATTTTTTAACGATTATTTTTCAACATTTCCAAATCAAATGCACGGTTCAATTAATGAATTGTGCAATATGTACATACATACATACATATATAGAGTAGCGATACCAATATAGGTCACAGTAATTTCTACCAATTATATATGGCACTATACTAAAGCAGGAGTAGAATTAATGGCGGTTTCCCTTATGCATGTTAAGTGCCTATTTGTTATTTATAATCGCCATTATCCATCACTTAAATAAAGATGAAAAATAATGGAAGAATTAAAGGCAGTTTTATTTAATGCCGTAATATTATTATTAAAATAATAAACGGATGTTTATTAAGTTAAGAGTTAAAAACCCTATATTTTTGTGATTAATTAATGTTTTTCGTAAATATTTTCTCAGTCAATTTCCATGGCTGGCAAAGAAAAAAAACACACCACAAACTTTCGCAGAAAAAATTGGTTGATTTCTAAGTTTTTGCAGCTCATTAATCCACCCAGCTATACTGTACCACCAGTTAAGTTAAGGATATAAAATTCCTTTAAAGTTTTAAGCGTTCTTTATTAGATTACATCCTACTTGTTTATTGCACCCTCAGTATTAAATAGGTTCATAAAAACTAGATAATTGCTCAAAGTGGAGGTTTAATTAAACGCATTAAAGCGAATGGATTAAGCAATAATTGTTTGAATGCCAAAGAGTGTAACCTGCGACAAGTTAAAACTAAGAATATTTCTATATACATATATAGTCGAAGGGTGTAATGTTGTAATTACCTCGTGTCTCTTATCCTAATGACAATTAGGGGTGTTACGCAAACAGTAGTCACTTCAGCGCAGATGTTGGCACACTATGAAATGTGTCAAGACGACGTGTCGCTGAAGTTTGGAGACTATATATACAAAAGCTTTCCCTAAATTACAGTGTTCTCTATCTGGGCTGAGAGATGAGTAATTATACTTGTATTTTGGTTTGGATCACTTCTACGCCTACATGGATTTATTTATGGATATTTGTAAACCGAGTCCGGAAATAGTTGATTAAACACAAATCCTCTCCCACCCTTCATCATCCCTTTCTCTAAAATGTTATTCAATTTAATATCGTCAATATTTGATTTAGGCTTTGATTAACAGCTGTCTTTTCTCCCTTTTCTTTGTACACTGGCTGAGCAACTATTATTTTGTGTCCCTCTGTTTCGACACTAACCCACTCAGATTCAGACTATATAATACTATAAATAAAGATAGCAACGATTATTAAGGGTGTTGGGCAGTCAAGTAAATTAAAGTGTCTCTGGCTGCTGCTGCTGTTGCTGCTGGGGCAGCTCGACTCCTGTCAAAACCAAAGATATTATGTAGTTGCGTAAATTGTAAAAGACAAAACAACCCCCCATTTTTTTTTTATAGAAAATCATCGTTTTCCCCCTGGTTGAACTTGACTTCAAAAAAATAATATCGAAACAAATAAATAAATGCAATTTGAGTGAAGGAGGGAGGGCAGAAAAAAATGAGGGTGGAAAAGAAGAAAGAGAAAAAGAAGCATTTAAATCGAACTTAAATAAAAAATCGTTTTATTTCGAAAAAACGGAAAAGCTTAATCAAGCAGTTTCTAACAACATTCCACCAAACAAATAAAATAATTAAGTGGAAGAAGTAAAGCCGCAGGGATACATTACAGTTCATCAGTATCTTTTCAACGAACACCCTTTTGGGCACCCTTCAGCCGGGTATATTCATTTTTGTCGAGACCAATGTTGCGCTAGCCATGCGAGAACCAATGAAGACCGATAGAGAGAAAGAGAGAAAAGGCTTTAATGAAGAATGAAACTCTTCGAGAATAAGGAAAAACTCTATCAGAAGCCGAATAGAACACACAGAGCAGAGAACACACACCGAGTGAAAGAAAGTCACGATTTTTAGAAAAGTTTTAAATGTTGCTCCAAGGGAATATAAAATAACTTTTTCGTTTGTTGGTAATTACTTTATTCTTTTCAAACGTTTGGTTAGGCGCTAGGGCTTCCTCCTCCTTCCTTCTCTATTATGATAAAGAAAGTTTTTAATTTTTTCTTTTGCTCGTTTGTTTTGTCGTCGTTTTGTTGTTTTTCAATTGTGTAATAGGACAGAGAAGAGTAATGGTTATTATAGCCGCAGGGTAATTTTTTAAGCATTATAAATGCCTTTTTTATATAAGTAGGTACCCATTTACACGTTCCTTCCTTCATTCGTTGTAGTAAATAATTGTTATAGCAATGAATTTCCCACTCGACTTTCTTCTATTTTTAAATGATTTTTCTTTTCATTGAATTGAACACCATCACAAAAACTGAACAATACAGGAATTTCCGTATCAAACCATTATATACTTCAACTTAAGTGTAGTTTTAAATTAATTTACTTACTCCGTTTTGTTTTTCAAAAAACAAAGTTCCCAATAAATTTTAACAAATATGTTTCCTAGCTATAGTGAAAAGCAGTTGGCTAGAGATTCTATTGTTATTATTAGAAAATCGTAGTATTTTCTTTCAATGGATTTTTCATTTTAACAACAACGTTAAAAGTATCCAACAATTCAACTCTCACCTCCTAACTAACCAATTGGCAATTGATTGAATTGGGAGATTGGGGTAAATGTGAATTTTAGGTGGCCATTTATTTTTCATCATTAAGTAGAGTTTTCCTTTAATTTTTTTTTATATACACATTCGTTTTAATGACCTTATTTAGTAGTACCTAAGTGAAAAAGAAGTAAACACACAAATAAGACAGACAAAGACAAATGTTTCGGTTTATTTTCCTTGATGCAATCTAAACAAAAACGAGATAGAAAAAAACAGACAAATTATCTTTGCTCTAATATAGATTGAGAGAAGGGATGCATTTAGGGAAAGGGGGAGCAACACAAGCAAGAAAAAAAGACTATGAGCAAGAGGAAAGTGAAAAAGAAAATAAAGAAGTATTATTTAATCAATAAATAGTAGTAATCTATGATGAAAATTGCATGTTTTTGTTACTATGCACTCAAACGAAAAATAAAAAAATAAATAAATTACGTTGGTTCCAATTCTTCTCGATTGGCTTGTTTGTTTCCTGCTGCCAAACATCAACAGCAACATCAGCAGCAAATACTGAATTAACAATAGGAAATTCTGGAATAAAGCCCAGAAACAATTGTAAAATATATTTTTGGAAAAAAAAAAATTGAGTTATTTGAAATGATTTTATATGTTTATTATAAGGTATTTTATTGCGCTAATGTTTTTATATACTCGTAGTAAGTACATACATATATGTATATTAGTTATTATTTTATATTTTTCCCTCCACCGCAAACAAACAAACTATTTCCATTTCACTTTGATGGTGGTGGATGTTTTTTTTTTTTTATTAAATTACTCTCATTTGCATATTTAATTTACTTTGATGTTTATGTATGTATAAAATCTAACACGCAAAATTAGTATAAAAGAAAAATATGAAAATTAATTTATTACTAACAATCCCATATTATACATAAATGCATGTTTGTATACACCCTAGGTTTATATACGTATATAAAATGTACGTACATGCAATATGTTAGCCAGCACACCCTTTTGTTACTGCACCGACATTTTAATAAATTCCCTCGACAAATTTTACATTATAATTACTGTTATCACTCTGTTTAATTAGGGGAGCATTTCCGTTTTATGTGTGGCGACGAACACCACTACAGCCACCACTACCACCAGCAGCAGTGTACGTGCAAATTTTATTGTTTTTTTTTTCGTTTCTGTTTTTAATTTTATTTTTTAACACAACAAGCACACCGCCAGCAAGATAGTATTTTTATGCAAATTAATTTGCTTAATGGATTTATTTTATTATCTATATGACATAGAAAGAAAGACAAATGTCTAGTAGGCGTAGATATAGTTCATGGATAGCAGAATTTTCCGGTAGTCATGGAATGAACTCGTATTTTTCATAGATAATTAATTTTCGCCTTCATTAGGGTCCCACCTAGTGTCGTATAGTAAGTAATTTTTAGTGAATTTAATTTTCCCAAGTGTTACACGACCATTGGGTGCCCTGCAAAATGGTGATACATCGTTTGAATGATAGTTTTGATTGACACTAAGCCAATTCAAGCATATCTTTGATGCATCTGCTGTAAAGCTATATTATTGTTAACGATTGTAAACTTGTTAAGCAATCTATATCCTGCTTGTACACTTCCTAAATTTTCCTTCACGGGCCCTCATTAATTATAATGGCCACATGGTCATTAATCAAAATTTAGCAATAAATTGCAAATAAAGATAGTGCATCTCCTGTCAACTATATTGTGTTCTTTTCGGCACCTTTCAGCTATTGTTTCCTATTATCCTCCTGCCAGAATCTCCACCTCGGCAAAAGCAACAACTGAATTACGTCCCAATCCAACCTCATAAAAGGAATTCTGTTAACGAATTTATACTTACAATTCAATTTAACTTTATTGGATCTTCAGTTTTCTGGACAAGTAAGTATTTTTTTCTTTTATAATACGTACTTTACTTATTACTTGAACTTCAACTATACAACAACAACGACAACCACTATCAGATCCAGCTTCTCCTTAATGCTGGAACGAACTTTTTAAACAATAAAACATATCGATGTCAGAAACAGAGTTAACAATTTGTCCATACAGGGGTTAGAATCGATTACTCTTGAGTCGACTGAAATATGAAATTTTTGGAAAGTTGCCAAGGATCAACGATTGATATATTTCTTTTATAATAATATAAGAGAGAAGAGAAGAAGCAAGCGAATTTCTTATGGTAGAGAGATTTTTCTATACTATATAACTTCTTTTTTTCTTTCCTTAGATATTTTCCATTTTTTTTTTTTTTTCTTTTTTTTGTGAAGAGAAGAAGCAGTTGATTGCGTCCATATTATCATTGTTTAATATAAATGTGGCGGAATAAGAGCGAAAAATGGAAACGGAACTTTCGAAAATTAGTTCGATTAGCAAATATTTAATACAAACTTTAATATTCTTCTTAAAAGTAAATTTCATTACTTCATTTCCTCTATTAGATGCAATACTACAATGCAAACCACATAACTCTTTTAATTTAATTTTCTCTAACACGAATGAATATGTAAATCCGAAATTATTACACATGATTTACCATTTTGTTTGTATAGTTATAGAACATTATGAAGAAGAACTATATGCACACCTACCTACAAACTATGTTATAAACTTCAATTTGTTTTGCCAAGATTAGTGACCACATTAGAGATTTGAATGGTGGCTAGAGCTGTGATAGGATTTGTAATTTATGAGAAGTGTTTAAGTAAGTTGTACAAATTTACATTGGTTCAATGTATTTTGAATACCAATTAACAGTATCATTTGGTCAAAATGGTTTAGAATCGACATGGTGCATCTACTTATTAAAGCATTGATTTGATGATGAAGTAAGAAAAATCTTGTTAAGTCGATATTACTGGTACTTAAATTATTGATCGTATACAAATGAAATAAGAGAATTATACAAGTATAGTATTATTTAAGAGAAAAATCAGTTGAATATTGGTGACTTCAATTCAAGTCAGTTATCAAACTTTTCTAATGTGTCTAGCACCGATATTGTCCATCTACTGCTGAAGTTAAAAGCGTGAATAAAACGAAACTGGATGATTAGTTTCTATTAGCCCCTTTCAGTTTTATTCTAACTAATAATAATCATTAAATTATATATATAAAAATCTCTTATACGTCCATTTGCTCTCATTTTTGTTCTTACATTAACATTTACTTCCATTCAAATAATAATTTTCATTACATTCATCTCCAAAAACATTTTCCAAGCTTTCACATTTCATTGTACTTTTACGGTTTACTTACTTTGTTGTTTGTTGTGTGTTTCAACATTTTTAGGAAAAGAAACTGATCTTCTCACCCTCTTTCCGCTAGATATACGTTCCTTTTTCTTTCTTTCATTCTTACTTCGGTGAAACGGTCTCCTTGGGAACTTACAAGGATCTTATTTCCTGTTGCGCTTTTTCACATCCCATATTATGTAATAGGGATAGTGAAGTAAGTAGCACTACTTTAAAATTGCTTCCAAAAAAGTTTTTTTTTTTTTGCTTATTTCAGATATTGTTGCTGCATAACTTTTAAAGATAAAAAAAAAAAGGAGAAACGAAAGGGGTTGAATGTGAATTAATTTAGTTTAAATTTATGTGAAGTACATTGCGGTTAGGATTAAAGTGGCACCAAAACTGTGTTTTTTTTTTTTTTTTGGTTTGGTTTTATATATATTTTTCATTGTTGTGCAAACATATTTTTATTCCCTTCGAAAAATGACGATGGAAAACTTCCGAAAAACTTTTTAAAAGTTGGCAATTTCACCATGTTATAAATATTCAGATAAAGCTCGGTTGAAAAGCAGAATTTAATGTTTAACACAATAAACTCTGAATAACCAATAGAGATAGAGAGAGAGATACAGTTGCCTAGTATGATAATAATAATAATAATAATGGAAAACTCAATGATGGGTAACGTATTTTATTTTAAAACGATAAAAGAAGATAGATACTAATGAATCTTAATTTATCTCTCTCTCTATCTTTCTGTCGCACTCTTTCCCTTTCTATTTCACTTTGTGCTGCTGATTTTCGAAGAAAAAGATCCAGTGAATCATTTGAATAATGTAAACGTATAATGGGAAAGGACTTGAAGTCATTTTTCTCCTAAAAGTGGGTCGGGCTTTTCAAATAATGAAAAATGTTTTTACTTCTACTATAAGATATCAATGGCTGCCTATCTTTCGCCAAACCATTATATGAATGGTTTTTAAATGGATTTTTTTTCCTATTTGCCATTTTATAATATTATGGAATTCGATTTTTAATAGACTATTTTTCTATTTTGAAGTTTTTTGTATCTATTGAAATTAATCATTACAATGAATCATTCTGCATTGAATAAATTGATAATAGAACAGGAAAATTATCAAAGAGCAGAGCAAAAAAGTATCGAGATTCCCAAAGGAATCACATTGGAAATATTGGAATTAGTCCATAATAGTGACATCTGATGAAAAGACCCATAGATATAACGAACTATAAGAAATATGAAATGAGATATATAAATAGAGCAAATAAGATTTTGTGCGTTGTAACCTATTTTCAAGGAATATGGACGTTTCGTTTCTTCGTTCCTTTTCAATTTTGATAGCTTTATATGAAAATGGATGTGTGAATTAAAACTCGCAAAAATAAAAATTGTTCTATTTAATTTCTAATTAAATATCATATTATTGTACATAAACATATAATGCAATAGACATTCAGTTAAATAATTAAGTAGTTATTATCAATGTACATACAAAGCAACATTTTAATTCTTTATATTACGTACGTATAACATTAAAAAAAAAACACACCTTTTTTGAACATACATTATTATCATTATTATTATTTTATCATAACTATTAAATGAAAAACAACATTTTTAGAAATTAAAATATGAAAATAGCGGCTCTGTTTTAATTTTTTTTACAAATTTTTTTCTTTTTTTTTTTCTTTTAATTATTTTGATTAAAAAATCTTTCAACGTAACAAACATCTAAGGCCCCTCTCCTTCTAAACAAAGCCAATGAAAATTGAATAATACGCTGTTGCTGTTAGTAGGAAATGTTGTATTGTGTGCTTGATTTCTCCAGAAATTTGGGTTGCTGTATTTGACGGTGCACTCACTGAAAAAACAACAAAACCTTTCTAAGATTAAATTCGAAATAAGTAAGTATAATAATAAGAACAAACGTTGAATTCATTAATTATTATTTAATTAAAATATTTATTGTTCGAAATCATCTCTTGTTGATGTAAATAATTAATAATTATGTTTGAAAGACAACATTGTTTCACGCTTATGTTGCTATATACACATGTACAAATATGCAAGAATTCAATTAACACACCGTACTTTTTATGCAATTATAGCAACTGATGTAACTCATTCCACAACACATATGTCCACATTGAACATTTCAAATATTTAAACATCTAATAAAATAGCTTTCCATTGAAAATTAATGTATTTAGCAAAATATACTGTATACATATGGATGGCAATTGCTGTAGAAAACCGCTCTTAATTTCAATTAATAATCGAATATTTGTTTGCAGTGCTCGAAGCTTTATTACTTTATGTACCTATTTTGAAACTCACCCATTGATGTTTCAATAAAAGCAAACATTCCCTAGCTACGAAATCGTATTTGTAATCAAATCGAATTATATGTATGTATTTCATGTATTAATTTTTTTTATATTGGATAGTACAATAATAATTTAACTTAGCTTTTTTTTGGACTTTCTGTCCTGGCTTTAATTCATTTCTTATTAATCTTCTCAACTCGACAGCTGTTTCGATTCTTTAATCTTTTCCAAAGAGTGTTCTTCCACTTCGTGACTTACTTTTTTAGATATATTATTTTATTTATTACATATATTATTAGATATTTTATTTTGGACATACGTATTTTATTTTTTAACGGAAATTATACGCTGATATTTAATGAATGCTTAATATGCATCTACAGGGATTTTTAGTACAAAAAAAAGATAGACAGATTCGCTATTGAAATGTGTCAAGTCATATGGAATAGTCATAATGGAACTATTCTATACCATTAATGTTTGCTACAGCATCAAGCATAATCGGCTTGCACATCAGTTGTACCCGCCTTGTCACAACATTTTATGTATTCGGCGACGTGTGTGCCAAGTCTCAACATTTTTACGTGGAAAGCCAATTCGGAAATTTAATTTTTTCCAACGACAGCTCCAAACTTGATTACAAAAAAAAAGTTATTAATGACTGCTACACACGTATATCACACGCTTCTACGTAGATTCATCTATTAAAATTGATTTCTGCATGAATTAACAATACTCTATCGACATCTACAGACACTCATTGATCCTTTTGATATCAAAAAATATTATTCGCTTGAATTGGTAATACATCAATCTTTATAGTAATCGATGAATGAACGAGAATAGAATATAGCATAGTATAAAGTAGAAGAAATCGTATCAGCAAAATTATGACGAGTATTGAATAGAAATTGTGATAGTTTTAAAATTGTCCATATTATTGACGGCAGTGTTCATATCGATGTAACAGAGAGAAAATCGTACATCGGCATCTCATCGAATGGAAAATGTAAATGGAATGTCTACTTATTTATATGTATTTGCAAACAATAGTAATGTGCACAAAGCATATCAGATTTAACACACCACTAGCATTAAATTGTTATGTATTTATTTCCCATTTAAGTATTGAAAACGTTATAGTTGCTATATTGAGTTTAAAGGACGATTTCACGCGGTTTAACTTTTTTAATTAAACCAAAATAGATACTGTTTAATGTTTTCCCTTTGTGGATGTGGTTTAATTCCCGAACTCTCTGTAATGCAGTTGATACGGATTGGTTAACAAAATATATGAGCGTGAAAATATTTTTCTAAAGTAATTTGAAACATAGAAAAATGTCGAGTTCATTTTGAAAATGGAATTGCAAAATTTAATTTCCATTTATAGGCTAAAACGCGTATACGGCAAACTTATTCTATTTCATGTACAGATTTCACATAGTACAGAGTGAAGAAAATCCATTTGTTGCCGTCAAAAAAAGGAAAACAAAACCATCGTCGTCGTCTCCCACCCATTTTCCACATAATATATTTTCAAATTGTATATTACACACTCACCTCTTGCGGGCACTGGATGTCGTAGGCTTTCCAATTCCAATTCTGCCACTTCACGATAAATCCCTGCCACTTTTGAAACACATTGAAGGACCAGCCTGCCTTCGTTGAAATGTATAATAGACAATTTAAGCTCCAATTGCAAATCGCTCCAGTCGCGTGAATTTTGTCGCTGCAAAGCTTGCGGATTACTTTGATTTACCTGCAATATGATGATGACGATTATGATGGTGCGTATAAATCGGTAAATGTGCTGCCACTATTCATAAATGCAATGCAATGCTAATATAAAATGACAAATTGTTTCATGTTTTGTTAAATACAACTCATTATATAAGGGTGCAGCTTAACGTGAACGATTTCGCTGAGCTAAGGGGATTTGAAATGATGCGATACATGCGCGCTGTAAACAAGAAAACTGGAAATTTTCACCATATGCTTCAGTGAGTTTCATTTCTTTGTGATTTGTAGTGTAGACACTTTGTGAAGAATGTTAGTTATAGTTCGTTTGTCTCATTTTTGTTTTAATGCTCTACAGTGAAATATATAATTTAAAACTCAACTCACAGAAATAATACACAAATTGTAAAGTCTAAAAACACAATAAACGAAGCTGATTCCAATATAAAAATTATTGTAAAATATTCGTTTAGAATTCCGAAATTCCAACGGGAATTTTTGGGATTTCCACATCTCGTATTTCAAAATCTATCTGTTGTCTTCGAACTGTTGGAGGTGACAGTTATAAATCGATTTTCGCTTAACAAACGTTACGTTTGTATTAGAGAGAAGGGCTGATTTCCCAGAAACTTCCTTTCAAATCGATGGTTATAAATTTTATTGAGATATCGTAAAGTTAAAAAATTGCAATATATTTCAAATTTTATCCACATGTAAAGTGCACTTTAGAAGACTTAGTGGCAAATAAAATCTGTTCTTTAACTTATATTATCTACTCTGTACATATTATACTACTACTACTACTACTACTACTACTACTACTACTACTGCTATAGCTGCCACAGTGTAGCTGCTCTATTTTTAAAGCTTTTTGCTATATTGAGAATGTTTAGATTTATTTGAAATTTAAAAAAATTTTATTCTTCAATTCTCCTCGGTTCCATTTTACCCTTGTCCGTTCAAGCTGATGTTTAATTAATTTTTTTTTTCTGTTCATCTGCATTTTCTTATGTTAGAACAATAAATCAGCTTTCCTATATTACTAAATAAGCTTCATCAACAACTGTTGGCACCAATTCAAAAAAGAATGCTAAATTTCCTGTGTAGGGTTTCAGTCTTAAAAAAAAAATCTAAAGAAATTTATTACCCTTTGTATATTATTAATTCACAGCGATTGTCAAATCACATTTAAAAAAAAGCTCTCCTCCATACAACATTACATTATAATAAGCTTTCCAACTATAATGTATTATATGGGATATGGGTCCAAAGGACTTGTTATTCCCTTGTTTTTTTTTTTTTTCTTTTCTGTTTGGAGATGTAAAAAACGATGGGGTTGAGTGAGAGAAAATCAGTTGGACATTCAAATGACATGGGTACAACGATGTAAAATATGATAGTGATATAAACTTTTGGAGACATTCAAGAACCTAGATGGCAGGCAATATTTCCTATGATATTGATACACCTTTTTGAACCCTCCGAAATGCGGAAGACGATTATGTTTTGTACGTAGTGGAAGCTTTTTTTTCGCAACACAACCTAGTGCTATGGGACTTAATAACTAACCGCCTGTAATTAATGAAAATCTGGAAATCGTAGTACAATCGGATTGTGATCGTTCGCATTAAGCAGGTTGCATTGCAGTTTCAGAAGTAGCTGCAAACGAATAGCTTTTTCAGCTGCTAATTAAATTGCAGCTAATGTATTTCATAATTTAAAATTTCTGTATAAAAAAATAACACATTTACAGTGTAAATTTTACATCCATTAAATAAGATTATTCGACATAAAATGTGGATGCTTAAATTTTATAATTTGCACCTGATAAAATACCATTCGCGCTCATTTATATTTTAATTTCCTGTATGGAATTTAATTTTCTTATCCTTCCCCTTATTTCGAAAATTTCCATCCGTTATTCTATTACCTATATCATAAATAAATTTGCTCTCTACCAGACTACAAACTAATATAATAATATTTTAAACATAATTAAATAATATTATAGAGAATTTACCGAAATATTATTTAGAAGAAATTGCAAATCTGCCGGCGGCCTGGACGGGTATGAGGTACAGTTTGCTCGCAAAACATCCCCATAATCCAATGCTCCCCTCCCAACGCTTATTTTCGGTGAATATTCGGGCAATTCTGGAAAATCAATGATTAGTATTGTTATGCAAGTGTATGCCTCTTTCGCTCTGTGTCTACACGGAAACGTAATATACGTACGTTACGTACATTATGATATGAAAATATTTGAATGTACTATACATACGGATATAACAATTGCATGGATGTAAATTATTAGATTAAAAGGGAAACCGAGTAATAATTGTTCGGTAAATATAATTTTAACACTATTGATACCAACACCACCACCACCACTACCACCACCAGCATCAACAGCATCACCACCATTGCCGCTACATGCTATAATAATTTTATTAAATTGGAAATTGATTGGTAGATGAGGAGAATATGAATTTGAATTTGTAAATAATGTAAATTTTAATTTGTTTACAACGCGCTGAAAAAGAAATTAATTAATAAATCTGTCGGTGCTATAAATTCATTTCACAAAACATTCTAAATTAAATACTTCGCTCTTATACGACGCTATTTTTAAATTCGATAAAAAGCTACAACTACTTAATTAAAAAATGTCGAAAAAAAAAAAAGAATGAAACGAAAGAAAACCCTGTAATATTGCTCTACAAGTTTACCCTCTAATTTTCTACCTAAATATTAAAACGATTGTCATCCCCCTAAAACCAACCAACGCCTACGAATTCGTTTCAGAAAAGAAAAACTAAACTTCTCTATATTTTTCTTCTTTCTTTTTCGCCTTTATAGTCGCTTTTCTCTTTACAGTCTTCCAACTTAATCCATTTCTGTAGAAATTATATTCCGCAAGTTAAAAATTAATGAAGAAATTATACTTGAGGCATCATAGACAGAAACAGCGAACGAGAGGAAATAAACTGATGATTACATTTTAATTTACTTTTAAGAAAACTAAATTCAACCGATGCTTTTTGTGGACAATTAATGTAAATAGATAGAAAAGGAAGAATATGAAATGAAATAAATTTGATGAAATTAAAGAAGGAAATCGAGGACAGATGGGAACAGGGAGAGAGAGCAAGAGCGAAAATAATTATTTAATAATTCATTTTAGATTTTGCAATTGTTGTATTTATATATATTATTTAAATGCGTGTTTTTAATTGATGCCATTAAGTTTTCTGATTGGTTTGTTGCAAATAGACATAAATTAAATGTATGTATGTAAATAAAAATGATGTTGGCAATTAAAATTTTATTACGATACTTTGTTAATTAAAATTAGCTTCGAATAGTGGAAATTTGCTTTAATTTTTGTTTGTTATTTCTAATCGTTATTTTACTATATTTTCATTTACATTCTATTTTCGGCGCTCATAACAATAAAATCGTTCATAAAATGAAAAGGGAAATAGGAAAACAATAGACATAAAGAGCCAAATTTATCAATAAATTGTCAAAAAAGCAAAAAAGAAACATTTCCTCTAAGTTAACGTATCCTAAAATCTAATAACTTTCTTTCTTCAGAAGGAACAAAAAAAAAAAAAACCAAAAGTCTGGAAATTCTGTTTTACGATTTTGCCTTTTCGTGTTTTTGTTGTTTGATTTTCAGTGAAAAGAACGGTAAAGTTATCGGGAGTAGTAGTGGCGAAATTGCGAATTGATGAATGTCGTAAAAGCTGCTGGCAGCAGGCACGTGCTGCAACCTACCCGATCATTCTTCTCTTCTACTTCTACCTACATACAGTAAAACCCTCGTCTCACAGCTATTTTCTAGTATAGAGCAGAATTCTTCTCTTTGCTAGTTTTACTACCATACTACCATTACTACTTCTTCTTCCTCCTACAGCTAGTTTTTTTTTTTTTTTTTTTGCTAACTTTGATGTTTTTATGAAATATGAAATGAACAGAGCAGCAAAAAAAAAGGAGGTAAAAGACATTCTACAATAATTTACAGCTAGGAAAATTATATATCGGAATTTTTCATATTGGAAATGACTTTATGATTGTAAAATAAGAGTTTAATATAGTCAGCCAGAGAAATGTGCAATATCACAGTGAGAGAAAAGAGAGGAAAAGATATAGAGTAATATAGAGAAAGAGAAATGAACAAATCAAATAGCAATTTTTTCATATTATCGAGATTATCTGACTAAACGGCGGCAGCAAATTGTGTCATATCGTTATTGAACCATGTTCATAGATGAGAGGACAAATCACACACTATTCAATTCAATTGATTCGTTTCACCTTTAATAATAATCGAGACAGAAGTGGTGCAGAATTTAGTGTTTCGAATGTCATTTGATATGTCATTTTAACTACAAAAAAAGACAACATTGTGTGTAAAATACAATCTACGGATAGAATATTGAAGGAATTCATGTTTGAATTGTTTGACACCCAGTTTCGAGTTCGAATAAATTCTTCTTCGATATTCCGAAACTATTTTGGATAATTAATTTACCTGAAATTGCCTGTAGTAAATATATGCTTACAAAGCAACAGTAAAGCTGACTGGTGCTGTCATGTTCAAACGAAATGCACAATAAATAAAAATCATTTCAAGTAGTTCAGCGCCTAGTTTCGATGTCAAAAGAAGAGTTTTTGCAGTTTCAACAACTAATTGATCCGAAATTGTTTAAAATAATATTAAATTCAGGTAGACTTGAGACAATTAATTAATTCGTTACGTTTTCATGGCATTCTAAAATCGTTTTAAATGTCTTTCTTCTAGAAGCCAATTATCGAACTTGTATTATTTATCATTATCATTATTCCAGTATTTTCTTTTATGAATTATTTCCCATGCACATCATAATATAACACTCGTACTTCATAATATACCAAACTGTAAACTGAAGTTTGTTCCCAGCTGCATATAATCATTACTATTATTATTATTATTATTATTATTACTGTGTAGTTTCATACACCCAAATCTGATTTAACTCTAATAAGTTCTAACATAAAGACCTCAAATTACTACTACATATACCTCTACCTACAACTACAAGCTCTCGTAATAATAATAATAAATATAATCAGTAGCAAGGTAGAAGTAGAAGTAGTAGACAGATATAGAAGTAGGGACTAGAGAGGAGTACAAAATAGTTGGCAGCCACACCAATGAAAATAGAAAATGAAACGGCTGCGTTCTAAATTAATTCATCGCAATTTTACCCTCTATTCATTACTGCTGAATAATTGATTTGCTAAGTTGTGATTAATCGTCAATATTCTTACCATTACGCCCTTTTCTAAAAGTTTTCGATTGATTTTTGTAGTAGTAACGGATCCCCCAACTACTCTACTCTTCGGGTTTTACTGTTTGATTCCGTTTCAGATAAAGTTGAATTATACAATTTCCATTCCAAATGCCATTTAGAGATAAGTATAAATCCGAACTGGGCGATGAAACAAACTTATTATACTGCTGATGGATTTTCTTTGTTTTTTCCCCAAGTTTTTTTTTTTTTTTTGCTTTTTTGTTTTCGAATTCTCTCTACTAAAATGTATTTTATATTTCGTTTTGATTTTTATCTTTTCGTCGTTTTTTAAGAAAACAATCGTATGAAAATTTGTCACACTTGGAATGAGGATTGCACCAGGACTTGTTTATATAGGCGGCTCCTCCTACATTCTTTCCTATATCTAAGAGGCAATTTCTGGTTAATGATAGAGAGGATTTTACTTAACAATTCTTGAATTGGGAAAACAGTCGATTGCGCAATAAAGGCGTATTCTTAGATTTAGGAAATCTCGACTTCGCACTAGTTAAGACTAATAAGATTTATAGTGCCAATGACATTCGTCTGCGTATTTTTTTTTACTTGGAATTCATTCTGTCGTTTGCTTTTTGTGGCCAATTAAAATATCTTTAGGCAAAGAATCTGGATAACAAATTGACATCAAAATGGAAATTTTTCCCAGCCGTACACCGATACCGCGCTTGATAGTGATTGCCATGCATTGCGCTTTGCTCTATACTATACTATACATACAGAAAGAAGCATTCCCATCCCAGTTTGATGGCAATAATAGTGTGTGGCTGTTTTGTTATCGGCTTAAGTTGCACGATAAATTCACTGAAAACCTCTAACGGTACAATAATATACCAAAAACTACCGTTGAATTTAGATCGGTAAATAGCTTATAAATGCAAATTTATAGAGGGAAAATGTATATAGGAGGTACACCGTACTAGAGACTTGACTTTAGCAGGAAAATGGAAGAATAGGTACAAATTCAATTTGTGTCACGCAAACTTAATGAACAACATTCCATAAACAACAATGTAAATAATATTTAGATATTTGGTGAACAGATAAATTTCTTTTTCGTTGATAATAAAAGGAATATATAAAAGTTTAAAGAATATTAAAAATGTCAATTGGGACGCTCAATACTTATATGATTCATTTCCTTCATTAAATTATCTGACAAAGTACAAAATGGCAACATTTTCTCCAACTCATTTTAAAAGTTTAGTGAATGCTAAAAACGGAAAACCGTTTCTTAGTTTTAAAACTTTTTTCGACGAAAAATATTCGTCGAACTTGAGGAAGAAGTTATTCGAAGTTAGATACATTTAAAAATAATTAATTACTTAAAGGGCGCTTTTGTTCTTATTCTTCTTCTTTTCTTCCGGTGTAAACAATTCTCCTTTGCCCCCCTTCGCCGCTCTGTACCGTTCGCTATTCATGCACCTTTTTCGCGACACCAAAACTAATTTAAACGCCAAAACAACAAAAGCTGCCTCCATATTGAAGGAGTTACTGCAAAACGTCACGACGGTCATTTAGAACTTTGCCCACAAAAGCTAAAAAGTTTCAACTTTTATTGTTTTTATTCTAAATCGAATCAAAAAACTTTTATTTCTACTGTACTACTATTGGAAAATGTATTTTGCAATTGATCCGGAAATTGAGTTTTTGGTATTTGTCAACTATTGCAATGTATCTTTTATTATCCGTATTATTATTATTATTACTATTATTGCGATGAGTTTGTTTGAAAATTTAAAAAAGTGTCAACAATATTAAAAAAAACCATTGAGGCAATGTAACAATTTTGGCTCCACCTAGGAGGAGTTTCGGTAACGAAATGCTGAGATTCACCCTCCAGCCGACGTAATCAGCTGCAATGGGGGTTCTACGGGTTCTACTATTAGCAGCAGTGGATTGCGAGCTAGAATAAGCCAAGTACATATATTTCTATAAAACCCACCGGTAAAAATCATTAAAATGGCTATTAAATGTTCAGCCAAGTGTCAATGCAAGCTCCATTTTTAATCGTATTTTTAAATCCACCATTCACATGAAATCGTCAAATTGCAGAGCACTTTTTTTTTACACAATCATTCTTCTAGCTATTCTATTATATACAACAATACAAAATCCCTTTTTTTACCTATGGGAAAAATGATAATTAAAGGTCCATTTTCGAGGCAAGAATGTGTTTAAAATTTAATTAAAACAGCTTTAAAAACACACAGTGCACGTAGGGCGATTTGATAATAATGTTTGTGGTTTTGAGTTGTGTAAAAGTTTGTGCATTCAAATTCATTTCTCACATAAATAATATAAAACTAGTGGTGGTGGTGCTGATGATAGTATTAACGAGGGATGTTTTATTATAATTTGACACACAGAGAAAGAATCGCTATTAAAAGTTACATCAATTGAAAAATAAATAAATAAATATACATATATATAAAAAAAAAACATTTACTGTGTGGTTTTACGGTTTCGTCGAAGTTTTTTGAGTGGCTCGCTTTTTTCTACTTTGAGATTTATTTGTGTAGTTACGAAATTATATGTGCACCAAGTTGTAGGAAAGTTGTATACTATACAAAACGAACGAACGAAGGGTACAAATTTGACAACTTGGATAAATAATGACTTAACTTAACTCGTTGAAATAAAAAATTACTTTAGTTCGAATTTATTTTCAAATATCGACAGTATTTTAAAGGAGAGCGAAATGGTTTCCATCTATAGTAATAATACAACCTAAACTAATAGCAACTATATACTGACTATATGATTGGTGCAAATACAAAACACGTACGACATTCGTAACAACTACCAAAACGAACATCATCGAATTCTTTACAAAGTGCAGATAATAAATTATGAATTTTCTAATACACAAAAGGCGATAGAATCCAAAGAGAAGCAAAACACGTGAAACAGGCGAATCATAAACTACACAATTTTTAAAGTTTTATGTTCGTTTTATCCTTTTTGTTAACATGAAAAATATACGTAATATGCAATGGCAATGGTTTTGAAATTTAAAGTGTTTTACTTACGCACAACTAACATCGATTTTGAATCTATTCTTGTATGAATGTTTGGACCGTCTGTTGTAACTTCGCAACTGAAGTTTCCAGCCAGATTGAATTCAATATCCTTTAGAACCAGTTGTGACGTGTTCGATTTGTCCGTCTGGAACGAAAATAAATACATCTTTTTAGTCTTTTGTTTGAATAGGAGACACAGTGTCTGATGTTGTATTATCAATATAACCAACTCTGTATTCTGTATCTATCTGTCTGTCTGTCTCTCTGTGGTAGTAGCAGTAACAGTATAATGGTAGTATAGTTGTGGTATATGTTGTGCTGTTAGTATATAGTATAAAAGGAAGACAATATGGAAGAAAGATGTTTAAAGCTTATACATAGACTATAATTTAAGTTCTTTTTAGTTTAGTTTACGTCAGTTGTAAAGGAAAAAGCTCTAGATTTATTGGCTTAGTATTTAGTAGGTTAAATGGGATGGATGAATTTAGTTGTGATGTAAGACATCCAAACGATGCTATAATATTTTGTAGAAATATTATAAAATAATCTAAAAGTGTAGTCAGTAACTTTGAGAAAACATATGGCATCACGATATAGCTGCGGATATAAATTAAAATTAATCGCTTTTTACAACCACTGGCATTCAAATTGAATCTAAACATTTTCAAAAAAAAATACACAGAAAATATAATCCCTAAAACAAATGATTGACGTTTATTTTCATATTACACGGCGCTCCCCGTTTTCCCAAAATTAATATATAACAGAAATCCCCTAATATTGAGCGCTGCGTTCAGGCAGGAAGGAGCTACTTTACAAATCATCTAACCGAATAACGTGTCGCACATTGTGAGAGTTGGGCGCCGCTATATTATAGCGACAGACGACTAATATTCATTCGATCCGAACCAAACGATTTACATAAAGTCGTTTTCACAAATTTCATAAACCAAATAGATAGAGCTTTATTAAAGATGATTAGGCTTTGAAACTAAAGTCATCAGATATGCGGCTATCAGTAACCGAAAAAAGATCAGAATCTCCTGACCTGACTCATAAAAGTTATGCATGGATCGCTGACTAAATAGAAGTAGAAAGATATCATTGTAGCGTATGGTGAAAATGACAAAATCCGATCTCGTTCAATTCAAAAACAATTTATTACATTGAAATGTAGGTGTGCTAAAGCTAAAGTAAAACAAACACAAAACATAATATTGAAAGGATCTATTAACACCAACAAGTAATAATAATACAAGATCAAAAGAAATCAAATTAAATACAACGGATGTTTTGAAGATGTTTATTTATCCATACTGACAGCAGAAAAGGGAGGCTGATACGTAGGTATTTCAAAAAGGGTGTTTAGTGATATATTCTCTTCTTTATCAAAGCTTTTGGGATGTTAATAATATTCGCATCGACACACTTTTGTGTGAGCTTTTCATTATATGTAGATACGATTATATTAGAGAAATTCTTACAAAATATCAATGTCAAAGTTATTGTATGGATATGTAAAAGATGCTTTATGTTTTTTTACATTTTTGACAGAAAAATATTTATTATGTTTAGGTGGAAAAAGTATTTGAAATTGTTATGAAACTCATCTTGAAATTGCATATTTTTAGAGAATTGAAAATAGTTCTCCATCCCCAAAATTAAACAACTCGTTGAGGTTATGAATTCCTTCCTAAATAGTCGACTACGCTTTTTAGACGAATAAAATTGATTTTAGAGAACGTTTAATAAAGAGATTTTTACCCTGCATTTTTATTCTGTAGGATGTGCCAGAATTTGCTGAAGCTGAATGCCATTTTTCATATAATTATATCCACTACGTTAAATTACCGTTTCTAACTAGGTATAATTAATTAATTAAATATTAAGAAGCTAGTTTTAATTAGTAGTCTACTAGATGCAATCTAGCTGAATATAATAATTTAGAACTTATAAGCTAAGTGAATTGATGATTTATGCATAGAAAATTTCAAAAAGTGTAATTCAAGGATGAAATCGTCTGTGCGAGTGAGAGAGACAGCAAGAAAAGGGGAGAAGAAATGAAAAAACGTAACTGAAATTTACAAAAACCGGGCATATATATATATATATATACGCCCGGTTTTTATTTCCATATTTCCTCCTTTTACTTATTCGAATCGAAAATTTTCCTTAAATCGAAATGGCAAAAAGGCCATTCTCTCTCTCGTTCACAGCTTGTCCTTGTAGTTGGCAACATAAGGTTTTTCGAAATATAGAGTGTATTTTTGAACTGGAGCCAAACATTTTGCCTTAAACGTTTCCAGTCTAGCTATACATATAGTACATACATAGATGAAATCTCGGTTTGTTATTCCCGAGGCAATTATTCAGAGGTAAACAACTTCGCCTCTGCATTTCCTTTAGCAATAACTTAAACCTCCCACCCCTCATCACCCCTCCCCCATCCAATCTTAAAATAAAAGTAAGCATATAGTTTTTTCCCCTTTGCGGAAAAGTTACGGATATATTTCTCAAAAATACATAGATAATAAATACAAAAAAATAGATGAGGACATGAGAAATGTAGAAAATTAATCTGGCAATATACGTATGGAATGTACACGTATGTACGTTCGTTAAATAAACTCAATAAATTGGTATGTTCAGCAGTTTTCACATGAATAAAAGCAGTTTTCATAGGAATAAAAAAAGTCCATTATGTCATAGAAGATGGCGGAAAAAAAGCTATAAGCGATGTAAGCACAGGACGTATTTCTATGATTAAGTATTCCGGAAATGATTCTTATTTAGTTGCCAAATTTATTATACGACTTTGGCGTTGTTGATATTGCACAAGACCAAATCATTGGCACTTGTAATAACCTGTAAAGTTCGTTTAATTGTGACAGTTCTTATGGGCGTTTCGTTGCTTGTTATGTATTCATTAATTTCAGGTTAATTAATTGTTTGTTTTTTCTTAACCCACAAATACGACAATCTCATTTAATATGGGCATATATTGTACATATATTATACGAGGGTATTTCCAAAACGAACCGGGAGACGACCGCCATTTTACAATCATACAATGTAATAGAAACGTTACATCTTCTTTAACCTCACAACGAAGACAAATTACCAAAGTCTTTGCTTGTTTTCTATTTTTTTTTTTTTTTGTTTTCCGTCTATAGTTGTTTACTCAATTCGAAATTAATGTTTTATTTATACATAGTTGTAGTCGCAGTACGCTGTGGCATCAGTATGAGTAAGTAGTTTTTATATGTACAGTTATTTATTTGTTAATTAATTACAATAGAATTTTGATTGCTATACGTAAGTCGTTCATAATTAATGTTGTTTTGACATGTTCCAATGTTTTTCAAGTTTATAATTTCATGAAACTGGTTAAATCTAAAATATATTGGCAAAATTTTTTGAAAAATTAGCTAGAAAATAATGGAAATAAAAGTTGCGCAGAAGTTTTAATAGAAAATTCTGGAAAAGAAATTTAAACTTTTAGAGAATTATTAATAAGATCATTGTTTTTCGCATGTGCGGTTTCATCGGGTCGACTTTTCTCCATCCTGATGGAATAGCTTCTCTATCAGGAACCGGTGAAGCCACACAGGCTAATGCATATAGTGAAGACCCGCAATGTAATTTTTTTTGTTGTATTTAAAAAAACTTGTTTTTTTAATAAAATACATTGACAATTATTAAATCACAAAAAATTAAAAGCATTTTCATTCAATTCACTTTATTAATATAATGGAAAAATTAAACGTTAATTGAATTGTGTAGGTATATGTATAGAAATTTTATAAATTTATTTAAACGAACCACAAAAAAAAGCTCTGTTAAGTTAATAAACTTTATGCATGTTGAATTTGCAGTATTCTGTTAAAGTTCAACGGAATGGAAAAAGTGTTTTACTTTTATAATATCAAAACCAGGTAAAGTGTACAAAAGGCTTTTTCCTTTTTAGATATAACGTTCAGTTTGTTTAACTTTTGAAAGGACTTCCTCATATACAATTCAGTTGGTATGAAAAAGACTGAGAGAAGAAAGATCACTTTTTAGCTCTTTAGAAATGCGTTTAATTATTTCTTCCTGATCCTCCTCCTCTTACTCTACTATTACTCTCTTAACTTCTTATAATTCTTTAGTTTCGTTGAAAAATTAACATAATAAAGTACCTTAAGAAGTTAATAATTTTGCTCCGTTACAAGCACCAATGACTTTAATGTTTCAACTAACAATTACAATGTCACAATTAATAATAGTTTTAGTACTGAAGAACAGACTTACATCTATAGTAACTCCTGGAATGGAAAAAGATTTCACGCTTGGCTCTTCTGCGGGTGTGTACCTGTACAATTCATGACTTCCTCTATACCATTTAACTGAATAAAGGGTGTCTTCTCCTAAATCGTATATACAACGTAATATGGAACTATTTTTATATTGCACTATATCGGGTTCTATATAAAGGTGAACATTGTCTAAACATAACATATCTGGAAAATAGAAATAAAACGTTATTAAATCATATAAATATACATTAAACTTTGTAATAATATTCATGTAAACTCTAAATAATGGTGAGTAAAAGCATATGTACGACATAATTTTAGACAAAAGTTCCCTTTTGAATTCCATTATTAAATTTAACGCCAAAAGGTCTAATTATGTCTACTAGTGGCTTAAAGCTTTTAATATATATATATAGGTACTATGAACTGTTTGAAATAAATTTGCAACAACATTTCGGCCATATAAATATTGAATAAGCGATGAAGGTTCCCTTTCAATGCAACAGAATATGATGCGCCATTCGTTTGTATATATTTCGTTGTAAATGTGAATTTTAAATGTGCAGGATATGTAAATCCACAATGAAATTCCTTCAACATGTAATACGAATAATATCATATAAATAATTTCTAAAACTGAAATACTTGCGGGCAAAAAATCAGTGCTGCAACTCAGCATCAGCAAAATGTGACTACAATAGTCACAAAGATATAAATTCTTGAAAACTCCACAAAATGTAATATGGCAAATTAGCTCAAATCTACATCTAATGTGAATCTCTCGAAAATAAGTGGAAACTCATGCAAACGACCCCGAAAAGGATCAAAAGCTTATTAAATTTCCTACCGAATACCGCCAAACCTTAATGTTCCAGCAGTAACCGTTCTTGACAAAAAGGAAAGAAAATAATAAAATAAAAAAATATATATCAATAAATTTCAGCTAATTTCAGTTTTATTCTTATTTATTGAAGCAAAAAATTAAACGATCTAATCAGATAATTAATCAAAAAACCAAAAAAAAAAAAAGTAAATAAATAAAAGAAACGTGAAATTAATTGAATTTTTTCAATTTCGTATTCGAGTCGCCTCGCGCGCTTATGTATACATTTGATTTTCGAATTATATTGTCATTTAAAATTGCAAATTTTCTTTGCAAAACAGGACATTTAGAATTCGAATAAATAAAAATCGTTTCTACATGATTTTCCGTTCATTTTCAGACAGAAAATTTCCATTAGAAAATGAAGAAATGTGAATTCTATTTAATTTTGCCATAGTGCATTTTCCGTACAATTTTTAAGAATTCGTTTCTCTCATCTATATATAGGTATAGAATGATTCGTTTTATAGAGAGACCAATTTAGCTGATTCGGGCATTGCATGGTCGCCCATTTTTCATGTCGACGCAATATCTCTATCTTGTTAAAACAAATAATAGAAAAGAAATATGAATTTTACATTTAAAATAGGAAAATTCACTTTAATTTCGATACGATTCGATAAGTAGAATCAAATCAATTTATGCTTTTAATGGAGTTTTTTCAATAGAATTTATATTTTATAAAATGTCATAAGTATTCTTCTATGAATTCCTATTTTGTTGAATGATTTGTTAATTTTTATATTCCTGTATATATATTATGTATGTAGATTATTCCAGACATATACATGCATAGGTATACATAGATAGAGCGCAACTATCTTTTTTATCAAATAAATTCCACCATTAAATTTTATAATAGTCGTAAAATTCTGTTAAAAATATTCCCTGTTCTCTCTATCTCTATTTTCAGTTTGAAAATATTCATTCAAATAATAATAATTTTCCCTGGTATTACCACATATAACATATACATATATTCTTCATACCAAAAATTATCTGCCCTTCATTTTTCTTAAAAAAAAAAAAAACTCCATATATCTTTTTATTTATAGCTTGACTCTCATTGCATTTTATAATTTGATATACATAGTACCAATTTATTTCGCCTTGGAGAGTTACAAGCATTTATGAGATTCTTTCATTTTTTGTCTTGTTCCTTATTTATTTTTTTTGATGTTTTTGTTTCATTATTATATGTATTTTTAGAGGAAAAATTGTTTATTTCGCTAGGGAATTCAGCAACAAACTGTCAAGATTGGCAAAAATTGTTATTACTTCTTTATGTCTCTTTTCTATTAGTATTCTTCAACAACCGTAAATTCTATTTTAATTACTAATTTTATCGTCATTTATATTATACGTATCTCTATTTTCCATTTTATTTATTTGTTTTCCTCGAATCTGTTTCCCATTCTAATTGTTCCCCTCTCTATCTCACAAAAACAAAACAAAAAAAAAAAAAAAACTAATATACAAACAAAGAGAAAAATATATCTCTATTGAATCATTCGTTTCAAAGAGTGGAGTCGTCGACGAAGTCGACTACGATGCATAATTAATTTCTAGAATTATCCAGAAATGCTTTAGAGAACTGTAGAATTGTAGCTTTAATACAAATACAAATTACTTTACGTAACTGAAATTAGCTGTTTGTTTTACGTTCCGTTTGATTGAATATTTACTTCTATTGAATGAATTCTGAATTGAAGTGTAACAGGAAAATGAATAAAGTTAGTTTATTTGTAATAATAATAACATTAGTATAATTAGAAGTTATTATTAGAAGTGACAAATGACAATTTAATTTCGAGTTTAGTGTTAATAAAATCATAAGTTTGTATGAACTCGCGAATATACAAGGCTCAATACTTCAACTCGAAGAAACAATACTCCACAAATTCCTCAAAATATACGATACGTGTATTCTTAAATGCTTCTAATTTACATTCATTTTTGAATTTATCATTTTCATTTCTCGAATTCAAATCCATACTACTCTTACAATTCCTAGATACACATGCATACATGTGTATAGTTACACATACAGTTAACATACATATAGTTAAAATCAATTAAATTATAAATCTTCCTTTCATACTGTGTGTAAGTTTGTGTCGCAAAACTAAATTAGGAAATCCATTAATTTTAATTATTAAAACTGCAGCACGTACAGTTAATTAAAGGGCTTACTGTCAAAAACAGAGATCAGAGAGTATGAGCTAGAATGAATGAGTGAATGAACGAATGAGAAAAGGAGTGATTCGTCTTATATTATTGAGTTGGGAAAGAAAGTTCTTTTTGTGTTAAAGTGTAGTAAGTAAGTAAGTAGACAAAGGCGTTAAGTTTTTAATAAAACTACTGACTAAATAAACGTAGATATAAGAACAAACTGACGTATCTACCAGAGTAATATTGTGGATCTACAATAGCAGATTATGTTAAAAAAAAAAAAAATGATAAAAGTTTAAATTAAAAATTTTTTTTATAAAAATGCGATCTAAAATATAAATAGGTTTGTAAAAATTTCTAGATTAAACAAATATATTTCTGTATGTATCTCGCTTTAAGGCAAATGGAAATTTTTTTATAAAACTCAGCTTAATTAATTTGTTCTTTGTTTGTAAAAAAATCCATATCAAGAGATAAAGTCGAAATCTACAATCCTCGATAATTTTATTTATTTAAACTGAACTAAGTAGAGTTTATTAAATTAGAAAAAAAAAGCAAACGAGAGAGAGAGAGCGAGAAAAATGGAGTTGTAATGTTAGAGAAAGCAAAGAGCACAGAGAGCAGTCATTTTCCCTCTAGAGGCGAAAATTAAGGCTCTTTGTCTTTCTTTTTTTTTTTTTCGTGTATTATTAAAAGAAGTAGCGCCCGCCGTCGACATCGTCGTTGTCGCATTTTTAGAGAAAAGAATACTAGAAGGTTTTATTTGGATACATAAATTGCAACAAGTTAACTAAAAGTTAGTTTTAAGTTGATTTTAGTTTTCTTTCTTTTCTTTACTTTTTTTTTTGTTTCTTTTTATTAAGGTGTTAAGCAGCTACTAAGACGGCGTAACAGGATTACATCGTATAAAATTGAAATGCAAAAGTGAAAATAAAATGCAAAAAGAGGAAAAACTTTATACGGTTTTTAAAGCTGGAAAATAAAAATAAAAATACAGTATTGAATTTAATGGACCGAGTGCAACCTTTCGGATCAAAATAAGCCGATTAAATCTACCAGCACAGCACAGCACAGCACCTTTATATTATAGAGACTAAATTGTGCACGCAGCGAGGTATCGAAAAATTAAATGAATAACTTTTGGAAATAAACAATCGCTTCACTCATTGAAAACAAATGCTAAAAAGTCTCTTCAATATGTTCTATTTTTTCTTATATACATATACATACATACGTAGGTACTTTATGTTATGTGCCATTGAAAATGGATAAGTAAAAATACACATATGTATCCACTACGTAAATATAAAAACATAAACAGATAGTAAACTTCGTCCGTTGCTTTAGAAAATAGGTAAAATAAAATGCTTAAGTTTATTTGAAGAGCAGCAAAAACAGTTGGATTAAGGGTATCCAGAAATAAATTTTTAGAAACCCGCACACATACATACCACGTACATGTCACCGATGTGAACATCTGGAATAATATAAATTATTTGTTAAATACATACATATACTTATACATTGGAGAATTCGAATATGTGTTTATGTTTATGTGACGATCACAAAAAAAAAGGGGGAATAATAATTGTGGATTTTAAGAATTTTGTTTATTTAAATTGAAATAGTTTTAAATGTATGTAAATCGTGAATGAGCGAACGTATAGTGATTTTTCTGCCTCGACCAAGAAAGTCTTAATTACTGCACTGTCGCACATTTATGTATTACTTACCACCTATATGAATCAACCATCGCCATTAATCGAACGACTTGTCAGAAGATAATTACTGATATCTAAAAAAATGATTGATTGCGCATATTTTCTGTTTGATTTATCGATGAAACAGGCGATAACAAAAAAACTACAATATTTTTCCGATTATTCCAGTTAATAGCCAAATTATCAGCTGGATTATATAAATGAATAAATCATTTCCAGAATATGACTTCATTTATCTTGATAAAGCACTAGTGGAAAAAGTGCATTGTTCAATCAGTAGTTTCCAAACCTTTAAATTTCCATTTGAGTGTACTAGAATATGTACGTATATTTTCTTTATTTTTTTTTTTTGCAAAACGTATGAAAAATCTTTCGTCGATCTAGTTTTAACTTTTCTAGTAAATATTTATTTATCTATTCGAAGCATATAGGAAAATCCCTTAACGAAAACTCTTTTAAATTGTATATTTTATGATAGTTTTCCAAGTAAGCATGTAGTTCTACATACGTACGTACGTAAGTACACGTGGCACAGCGTGCCAAACTAAGTACGGAAACTTTCCACCCTCTGCATATGTAGTTATATTAAAATTTATTCACCAATGGATGTTTTGTATGACGAAGATATAATGTTGTGTTGTATTTGTTATCTCTCTCTCTCTCTCTCTCTCTCTCTCTCCGTCTTTCTGTGTATATACGATCAACAACAAATAAATAACACACAAACACACACGTGTACATAAAATGGCAATACAATAATAATATACATTCTCATTTTTTCCTTTTAACCAGGATTTTACTTAGTCGCATTTAAATATTTGATCACTGATTTATTTATTTAGCCTGGATTTCCATCTTTTATGCATATAAAGCATAGTATGTATGTACATGTATATGTATATAGCGTATACATATACATATAGCAAAAGAGAGTAGAGTAACACCCCAGTTAAAGCTTCTTCTCTCTTTTAAAATGTCACCCCCGATTCCGTGTAGAGCTTTTATTATATTGCAATGGATAGAACGAAAGCTTGATTTTAATGTATGTATGTATGTATGTATTTCATGGAAAATAGAATGCTTATGTTATATTGGAGGAGAGATGTAGATATTATTATTATTATTTCAATTGAATATAATAACAATATGAAAACTGGGGAGAGAGAGTTATTAATAATTTTCTAGATTGAGTTTTCGATTATTGTATTTTGTTTTATGAAAACGAAATGTAGGTAGATGAATTATAATAGAGAAGTTGAGAATTTATTGAAAATGCTGATCCAGATGAAGTTTAG
Organism: Platypus cylindrus; assembly: GCA_949748235.1. NCBI lineage: Eukaryota > Metazoa > Arthropoda > Insecta > Coleoptera > Curculionidae > Platypus > Platypus cylindrus. Next base: position 4,596,186 of record OX456491.1, on the reverse strand, counting down.
TTATCCATACAATTTATTAACGATTCGGCCAATCGATTTATTATTAATGTCTTATATATAGTTATTATTAATCGATAGTTTTCAGCTAGTTTAAGTGAATTGATTTTTGTGAGGATTAATTACTAATTAGTAAAAGATTGATCTATTATCTACTCTCTAATGATGCGCAACGAGTAGGTGATTAATCATTATACATATAACTTTTTAATCTGCAAATTTAAACATGATTGAACATCATAAACAAACAAAAACTGACATCAAGCTCTGTCTGAACAACGATATTTTGTTGTTCCAACAATAATTGATGACGTCAAATCGTATTTAAATCATCCAGAGGAAAACGGTTATATTTGACGCATCCTAAACTAATATGCGAAATTATGCATTTTATAAAATTATTTCCATTTATCTCTAGAACAAATTCAAATAGAAAAACAAACACTAATTCAAAATGAACGCTATTTTAAGCAATAATAATAAAATTTTGAATCAAAATATTGATAGGTCAGACTTGAAGCTCAGTCTTTGATATGTTACGTATTCGTATTGTAAAAGCTGAAACCTTTTGCCCGAACAAAGATCATTTCCACCAGTTTTCATTCACCCTTAACAACAAGAGATAATATTCATATAAAAACAGATAGAGGATCCTTTTCTCTGGAAAATTTTCCAGAAGCAGAATGGTTTCTATAGATAGTAGGTATAGTAATATCTACCTTAAATTTTGAGCAGCACCAAGTATAAATTTAATTACAGCTACACCTAATTAAATAAACAGCGCCTTTTCGGTTTGGAAAGGAGGATCTGAATGACTAAAATCCAATTTTATTTGGTCCAATTAAAAAGATTTACATTTGGATTTTTTGTTGTTTTCGTATAATTAGAAGATGTTGAAACATGCGTTTTTCTTTTTCATGTTAACAAAAAATGTGGAAAAATCGAAGCCTGTACCTGAAGAGATTCTATAATGATTTTGTTAGCGGTGATGCTCATCAAGGCTAAATGTTACCAGAAAAATTGTAATAGATCGATAATCGATGGCTGGCCGTTACTAACTGTCATCCAGAAATTATTCGATCGTCGATAACCACTATTTCATTGCTCTATCGGTGGTCGATAGGTCGATCGGCGTTGCTTCGGCAGCGATTTGTAAGGTGCAAATTGCAAAGGCGCAACGATTCCTTTACCTATTTTTGTTTTGTTAATTTCTTAACCTGCCACTCGTTTACCGAAGTTTGGTGTTCTATATTTAGTAAATTAAATGTTCAGAAACTTCAGAAAAGCTCCAGTCTGAAGTGTATATCTTTCTAACAGGAAAACGCCTTTTACCATCAAAATTCTTCAGGTAAACTTTTGATATCATACTGTCCCAGTTTTTGAAGAATATCTAATATGGTGGATGCAAACAATTGTGTGGAAATTGTGGCATAAAGAGAACAAGGGATGATATTAAAGAAGAACAAGAAAAAAGCAATAAAAACACAACAAATAAAAACAAGTTTTAATACAATAAAAAAAGCAATAAAAGTAACAAAATAAATACAATTTCAATTATAAAAATGTTTATGTGTTTGTCAGTTATTGCTTAATAAATTTTTCAAAAGTTTTTTTCGAACGGAAAATAACATATTTTCACTTTAAAAATCACGTCACGTACATAATATTATAATGACGTCTATATACACGAATAAATGAATATATTTTCGCATATTCACAGATTTGTTCCTGAATTTCTCTCATTTTTTTTTTAGATACAGATATTCTTTTGATTTTTTGCGTTTCCCAACGCAGCAGACCTGCTTTCGTAGTTCGTTCGTACATTGAAAAGCTTTTTCCTAGGGTTTTTGGAATCCAAGAAATTCCATCGACAGAATCTATTTAAAAGCATAAAAAGCATCTATAAAAATGCAAGAATCTGTGTTCCTGTTTTGAAAAGCGAGCATTATATCAATGGACCATTACTTAGCTTTTAGAAAAGAGTTGAGAAAGAATTGGAAAAGAGAACGAACGAACGAAAAAAAAAGGGGTGAAGAAAGAAAGAAAGAAGTCAGCATTAGAAGTAAAGAAATACGTTGTTAGGTCTATTTAGATTTTTACTTTTTCGCTTTTTGAGCGGGGTGCTATTTATTCAGTTCAGTTTCAGTTAGTGATTCAAGAAAGAAAGAAAGAAGAAGGAATAAACAAAAAACGGCATGTAATAAAAACAGGAAAAAATTCCGATAGAGTTTTATCGGCGTGTGTTTTTACTATCTACACTTATAAAATCTAGAAAAAAAGACGGCAAGCAAAAAAGTAGTAAAACCAGTATTGAGTTGTTAATGAAGTTAAGGTTTACATAACCATAATTTTTCCCTTGCCAGTAAGATTAATTATGTGTTTGGTTTGAATTTTCTCGTTGAATGCTACACTTTTTCTCTCTCTTTCCCAATCTCTGTGCTACTATAGCTTTTTCACTCCGCCTTTTAAAAACAAGAGAAAAATGAGGAAAGATTTACAGGTGCAAAATTTCCAGTTGGCATTCATTAGATGAATAATGTAAATGGTGTTTACATTTATAATGAAACTTAATTTTGGAATGTGTATATATCTATAGAAACATATGCTAATTTCTCGGTTTTTATTTTTCAGAAATATGAGAGAGTGGTAGAATGGGAGAGAAAGAATGAGAGAGGGAATAGAAAGCAAGATGAAAGAATCTGAATTTAGTTTGAGACTTGTTTTATGGTTGATGAGCACAGTGATAATTATTTCGGGTGTTAACTTCGCTAGATAATTATTAGATGCCCCATTTGCGAATTTTCCACAAAAATAAATTTTGATCTAAGAAATTTCTTATAGCTGATCGTTACTAAGCTATTTGCTCTATATAGTCCATTCAGTTAAATTTTTCAATTTCGGAATCCATATATGAGAGTGCTATAATCTAAACATCATACAATTTCTTATTTTTTAAGTTTATATCGCCTGTCATTTCCACCCTACCAAGAAGGTCCATTATTTATTACTCGAGGATATTAAATAAATCGAAAAGTCCAAGGATCAGATATGCGTCCAAGATATATAGTCAAAAAACCGAAAAAAAAAAAAATCAGTAAAATCATATAAATGTTTGCTCGTTTATCAAACCAAGTCGCAGCATTAGAAAATTAAATACGAAAAAAACAACAACAGAAATGGGATACCCCATGTAGGGGGTCATTATACGATAAGAATTCTCCTAATATGAAAAACTGCATTTTGTCCTCTCAGGGGCTTGGGGCGAGTAACGGAAAAAATTTAATAAAATGAAAAATTCTTTTCGAAAAAAAAAAGGGGGAAAAGCTTAATGTATGTTTTTAATTAGTTGTATACATGAATGGGTGTGCCAAAGCACAAAGAGGCTCCTTCTTTGACATGAAACATACACAGGCTTTACGCACCTGTTGGTAATTATAGCTCATGGGCTAGGCATTATTAGGGTACATGGAAAAAAACAAAAGATGGAAATTAAAATGCATTCACGAACACAAAAATTACGTATGTACATGATTTCCATTCCATATCATGCAATGCCATGTCAAGTCAGCAATCGACTAGAATAGTGAAATTTGTCATATGCTTTTTCGTCTCTGTGTTCCGCTTCTCATTCAATCGCTCTGCACTCTTTTTTCTCCTTTGATTGGAGATACTAATTATTTTGCCATTAGTGTTTGTTCTGTCGCAAATGTTACATATTTGCCAACATCTATGTGCATAGTTTCATTAAACTATTAAGGTTTGTTTTGGAGTTTCGGTAATGTCACCTTAACACCTCCGTCCTGCTACCAAACCCCTCACTTAATAAATATATACGTACACGTGTGTAATGTATCTCCTTCTCTGCCTCCTCTTTCAGTGCTCCTATGGCTGTGCTGTTATTAAGCTGCCGACCACCAGTCGAGTTCCGGCAAAGTTAAAGTTGTGCAGCTGACCCAACAACACAAACGGCAATTAGGCAATGTCTGGATTTTGCGAATCGATGCGAGCCAGCTTGCAAAAGGAATTATGTGCTCCCCTCGACCCCTCCTCCACCGTGTTAGTTAAAAAAAAGTGGCAGCAAAACAATTTCTTAGCTTCAACATTCTCAACGAAAAATTAATCAAATATAAAAACACTTTGGCAAATAAACGAACTAATCGTAATCAACAAACCTTAAATAAATTATTAGCTAGAAGACATATTTCTGAAAGCGATTCCAATATTTCATCTTTATCGTACGAACGATGAATATATGGTGAAGATAAACAAGGGAATATTTTTCGTCGTCGTCGAGGAAAATCAGCGCAGTAAATTTTTCCGAATCCACTTTAATTATCACAATTGAATTTATGTGCGACACAAAGTAAAATTGAATAAGTTTATGAAGACAATTAACTAAATAAAGCGTATAAATTCGAACTAGAATTCGGAGAATTATTACATATAGAACTGAAACTACTATACGAAAAACAAAATATAAAACCAAGACAAATACATAAAGGGAAATGAAAAAGTTTCTAAGCGCGCTACTATACTTTTTTTTTTTTTTTGTTATTTTCAGATATCTAATCATGGTTTATTTGGAATATAAATTGAATTGATGTCAAATTTGTCACATATTTAATTTTTTTTTCAAATTATAATGTCTTCTTACATACATATACCACCTTCATCACATATACATATACATACATATGATGATAAGGGTGGTGTGATGATCTATTTCAGTCACGTCAACAGTTTCCCAATAATAATTCATCATTCGTAATCTGAAAATCGATTGGAATTTTTAATTTTTTCTTCACTTTTCATTTAACATTGAGAGTATAGTTGGATATGATATTACTTCGACGACTTTTATCCATCAACATAACATATATTAGCTAGATATACATATATATATATATTATATATTGAAAAGAAGTTTTCCAATAAGCGATAATATATGAGTGTAAAATATAGCTAAAGCTAATAAATTAGATTATACAAGACAGAGAGAGAGAGAGAGAGAGAGAAAGTATGTACAAGTTTTCTTCGATGGATAAAAGGATCGTTTGTATGATGAAAGGGTGCGTTTTCCTTTTCTTAAAAAACGAACAATTTTCGATATATATGCCGCGCATTTTTTGGAAAAATATTGGAAACGTTACGTTGCTATGCTGCCGTTTTACAAGAAGAATGAAGTATAAATAAATATGTATGCTGGCTGAATGGAAACCGAGCAAAAAAAAAAAATTCTAGAGTATAAGGAAAATTTTGATTTGAAAGGTTTCGCTTTTCGGAAAATTGCTAGCAAAAAAATTGTGGTTTAATTTTTTAAGTAAATTTTCCTGGATCATGTTTCCATGCATGCACCAATCTACATACACCAGAACAAAGAATGTCATTAATCATAATTCATATATGTAATGGTCATTCTTCATTATAATTTCTTAAGACTAAAACCATGAAGGTTTTTACTGAGTAAAATATTAATTAGTTTAGAAAACAATATAATTTTTCATAAGCAGTTTCTCTTGTTCTTATTAGCATGCAATTTAATGAAAATTTTCGTTGTATTATTTTAATACATTTTTAACACTCTCGAAACTTTTACGACCAAACGTATAAAGCTGATAGTGGCATTTAATCCTCTTTATTTTTATTGCTTTCTATTTTATTTTTATGGTTTTTCGTTAAAATAATAATTTTTATTATAAAACATTGTACATTATTATTATTATTATTATATTGGACCATGTACCTTTTTCATAATGAAAAATTGAAAATTCCATTGTGAAAAATGCAATAAAATTGCCTTGCAATTTATAAAATAGGCTGGGTCTTTTATTTATATGTGGAAAATAAATGGGGAGAAAATTCAGTTAAAGATCGTAAAAATCTGCGAGGGTGGCATTTTCAAATCGGAACGAAGGCGGCCGAAAGTCTCAAGAAACAGCCATGAGGATCAGAATTATATTTTTAGGAGAAACAACACCCTATAAAATAATCGTATTTAAATTTGGTACTTTCTTTTTTTGTAAACTAAATAGAAGAGAACTAATATGTAAAATTAAATAAATCTAAATTCACATTCATAAATTTTCGACCAAGCTATTTTAAATAGATTTGACTCCCAATAAATTAGTAAATTGACAAATGTCTGGATAGCTGACATCATCTTCTTGCGGGTTAATCCCCACATGAGATATAAATAAGACCCCTTTTTTTTCTATCAGTTAAGCGGCAATTATCGTGACTTTTTCTAAAGTAAGTGGCTTTAACGAAGTAGTGCTTTGAAAATCTAAAGGTTCCTTTTTTTTGTCTAAGTGAAAAATATATCGAGTGAATAAAATTTAAGGGTTATAGTAAATTATATGGAATCATCGAGATAAAACGGTTTAAATGGAGGAAAAAAAAGCTAATATAATGCCTATACATATACAGTGGCACATTCTGCCACTGTGAACAAAAGCGTATTTTTTTAACAGTGAAAAATGATGAGCCGACTATGTTGTTTATGCATATATCCATACCATAAAGCATAAACCATATGTAAAAATGTCAAAAACGTCTGTAGAAAACATTATTGTCAACTTTTACATGAAACCAGAGAAAAACTTTTCAATAAAAGACACTACAGTTATAAAAATCACTCTCAAACAGACCGTTGCCATTGTTGTTCCATTTTCAAATACACACATAAAAACTCATTAATTAACAAATAATTATATATATTATTTTACGAAATAGTCAGCATTTCATCGAACAAAATCCAATTAAAATTTATCAGTATCTAATAAAACGATCAACGCGATAAAAAGACGAGTGCCCATCACAATAAGAAATAATAAGAAAGTAAAAGAACTATATATAGAAAAAGGGCAGAAAAATTTCAATTATAGAAAACAACGACGAAATACAATCTCCTAACAATTTTTCTATTTCTTTGTTTGTTTGTCTAAAATAAAATAAAATATACGCTTCACTTTGAAACTTCTTCCAAAAAAAGAGACAGTAGTAGCAGAAGTATACGTACATATACATACGTATAAAGATCGGGAAAAGGAGCGGGTATTGTTGTAAAAGAAAATTTAAATGCGTCCAAAGGAAAATTTTTGCCTTTTATAAACAAAATAAAAGTAAAAAGGATACGAAAGACAGAAACTTGGAAAAACTGTATTGGCAAATTAGACCTTTTTTTTTATTCGTACATATAACATTTTCACTTCCTTATAAAGCAAAAAAACTAATAAGAAAATTCAAATGATCTCTCGATATCTCGGAGGAAAATTTGTATTTTCGTATGTATTGTGGATTTGTAGATACTAAATATAATAAAAACCCCGCCCTACATCCTACACACATTCATACATATCTAATAAAATCCTTTAATAATTTGACGTGAATACATAATAAGAAATCATTCCGGTTGCTTGGCAACCGTAAAAACAGTGCGAAAATAGATTTTTCTGTATAGTTTTCTGCTGTTTATCGAATTCTGCTATAACGAAAGCATGTTATTCGGTAATATTTGTCACAATAGAACCTAAATTATCACATATTAAAATATATCAGGTGAAACACACTGAAGAGACGTGTTAATAAATGTCTAAAAGATCAAATTAACACTAGAATTAAAGACTACTGGAAAATACTCATGCTTACCTTTAATTTGTAAAAACCAGCTAATGAAATAAAATAAAACTTGACTAATAGGTAAGGAGTACCACATGTTCTTTAGTTTTTGTGTATCACATCACTTGTTTTTTAAATCCAAATTTCATTTTTAAATTTTCTTAATGAAAATTTGCGTCTTTTTATAATCAATTGTTATTAAATTATCCATTAATTTGCTGGTTAATTGTACAAAGCTTTCCCAAAGCGAACAAAATTAAATAATAAAAAGCCTAATTAAATTATATACTTATGTATATCTATATATAATATATATATGTATAGTGTTATACCCTGGGGGGCGCTTCTATACAAGCGTCGCGGCGACGTTACCTAACAAAAAGAGCGTCGTATAGGCGTCGGTGCGCGTCTGGATGCATGTAGAACAGTAATAGACAGAGAAAAGCTTTGGAGATTGGATGATCGAGGGATAATTTGTGGTGGTAAGTATTGCGCGCGCCCTTTGTAAATATGTTTGTGTGTGTTTGTGTGCATTTTTTTTTTTTTGATATATGATTTCTCCAACTTTTTTAATTTTAAAAGAAAGTGTCAAGTTCTGAAGTGCTAATGGGTTTGTTCACGCAAGATTTCATAATGAAATTGAACAGACATTTTCCAAAGAAAAATAATATTTATAGTATTATATCTTCGCGATCATTTATGATAGAAAGAATGGATAGCAATTTAAAGTTATTGAAATTGATATGAACGATCCGAGAAAAAAGAATTATTGCGGTAATATCGATACAGATTATATCGAAAGCAGTTGAACAGATTGTTAACATACACAATATACATACACATATATACATTATTGAAATGATGTACATACTTGAATAGATATCTGGATATAAAATATAGCTCTTGTTCTATTTTCTTATAATGTACATAATATCTACAAATTCGTTTGAATATTTATTCGTTTCATGTAGTGGAAAAGAAAAAGGATTATTCTGCAATATAGATAGGAAATATGTATATACATAAATGTATGCATATCGTCTTCATGATTGTTCGTCTTCGCTCGCCCATAGATTGTTCATATGGAAAATAATTTTCATTTTGATCGAATTTCTATTACATAGTAGGCACCCGTAACAAACACACACACACACACACACACACACAGAGTAGCTCAACTACCGAGAGAGTGTGGAAAATTGAAATTTAATTTAAATTTTTATTATAGAAACAAAATAGAACACATTTTGGTTAAGGTTTTTTTTTTATTTATTCAAATACAAAAAATTATATTATAAAATCGCTAACAAATTGTGATATAATTTATTTATATATAACCAATAAATGCATTATGCACGTGTGGCATGGATTGATGCATTGATTGGTTGTGAATCGCCGTCATTCCTAAAATTCGTTCTGGCTTATTCGGACTTTATCTCTAGCGCTAAATAAGAAAAATTCTGTTCTAATTTCTTAATGGACAAAACTTTCTTGAGAAGGCTGTTTCAATTTTACCCCGTGTAGACCATAAGATACGGAATTATTACTACACATATTCCAATTATTACTTATTGGATTATAAAACATTCCATGGACCACTTTTGTACGCACATTAACTACAGATTGAAACGAAATTTATAATATACCGATTCCATTTTTATTAATTAAATTAGTTCTAAGGAAGTTTTCAACTTACAATCTTCAAGTATCCTTTGCAACTTGTGTGGTTCGATAAATTTATCAAATTGATGAGTACCTCTTGGAATAATGTTTAAAACAGTTTCTCCAATGAAAATTGTTAAAAAACTGGACAAACATGTTTTATTTAACGTTGTAATAAATATTGAACCGGATTGTTTCAAACACTTCGTGCAAGCATCTAAAAACTTGTCCTGTTCCCAAACGTGTTCAATAACTTCAGACAATACAATAGCGTCATATTTTTCACAATTTTCGTTCGAATGATCCTCAATAGATGAAAATATGTAATTTATATCGAGTCCATTAAGTTCAGAATGATGTTTAGCTACATTTATTAAATTAGAATTTCCATCTATACCAGTTAAATTTCCACCAAGTTTATATAATGCTTCTGTTAAAATGCCACCTAAGAAAAAGGCAAAACTAGATGTTTAAGATAAAAAAAATGGCATCTAAATATTGAATGCCATTCTCATTAGCACAAAAAACTACCTAAACTACTTTACAACTTCATACTTGTATGTACTTACCTCCACATCCAACATCCAAAATCGTTAATCCTTTGAGTGGTGTAGCTGTATTTAAATACTCTCTAGCGACATTTCCCTCAGATATTAATCCGTCTCTTATGAATGGGACCCTTACTTGATTCATTGAATGAAGCGGTTTCATTGCGCCATATTCATTCCACCATCCTGAAGCGAACTTTTTAAAATGTTCAATCTCTTTATCATCGATACTTAGGCTTGAATAAAATCTACAATTTTTTTATTCATACTTTTATTTAATGAGACTTTTTTTACGGAAGGAAAAAATGTACCTTCGCGCCATTAAACGGCATGGAATGATTTTATTTAATGATAACAAGGCCATTAAAGGATAGCTGGAAAAAAATAACATCGATTTTATTTGATTATTACTGTTATGAAACTTGCGTGCACGTCATAAGCTCTCAATACGTATTTATCTATCTACAAATTGTGACGTAATTTAAGTTTTAATTGCACTTGGTTTACTTTATCAATAAATCTGTCGCAGCTAAGAAATAATTTTGGGCAATCGTAATTTCTAAGTTTTAATTAATGTTGGCAGGAGATATTGTTAGAAATAAAATAAATCAATATATATGTATATTATGTCATTAATGACGTCAGAAATGTGTCTGGACTAAACAAAACAAGTTTTATAAAATTATAAATTATTAAAATTTAGGATTATACAATTAGAAATCTTATAAAATCATATGTAATCATTAGGTCTGGGCGATATATCGATATATCGATACGTTAGGACGTATCGGGCTTACAATACATTTTGTCGATACGTATCGGTGTATCGAAATATCGATGTATATCGATATATCGAAATTTTGATTCGTGTTAGTATATCAAAATTTCGATACCTATCAATACCCCAATAACCAATATGTATATATGTATAATCCACCGGATTGTTTCGAAACAGTTACCCACAATATAAAAGGTAATAAAAAAAACGAATTAAATAATTCTTCCTTCTTCGAAGGACGATACGACAATAATTCAGTATGAGTACTATGAGTATACCGATATATATTGATATGCCAATATGTCGGCACGTATCGAAGTTTCGATACATATCGGTACAAAATGCGTATTGAATTGAATATCAATAAACAATACTGTGTATCGCACAACCCTAGGTATCATACCAAATTTACAAAAAATTCGAATAAATATAATTCTAATTTTCAATATTTAAACTTTAAATACTAGAATTACATAACAATTGTTGTTAATTGTTTACATAACAATTAATATTGATTTAAACAGATAGTACAATCTGCATTAGATTGCATATACTTATGTATATATAAATTTGTATATGTAAAATATATAGTAAACTATGTACAATATAAGTAAATCACTCAGAAATACTACTTATGCAACCCATAATACAATGTTTCTATCACAATGTCCACTTCCGGTAGTATTTAACTGTTTTCAGCTTAGTCGATTAGTTAAAACTGTTAGAAGATTAATAATGTCGTTAAATTATTAATCTCAGATTCGTTTCATTATAAATAACTAAATAAGTATTACTTATCTTGCCGATAATATTATTAATTACCTAGACAGAATATTGTCAAAGAAATGACAATTGACAACAAGACCTTGATCAAAATTCAAAACTTAATATTTTTATTTTTAAGTTATAAAATTCGCAAATAATTTTCGGAATAGAGACGTTAAAGTTAAAGAAATTTATAATAACTTACATTTAATTATTTTACTGATTACTTGAGTGAGTTTGTTGTTGTAAGAGTGCACAAATGTTTGATTTTGATATCAAATTATCCTTAAATATTTTTGCAGCAACTTACATTGCTATCTACAAGTTCAAATTGCACAAGTGGTGTGAAGCTAAATATATAAAGAATACGAAGTTTATCATTTATTCGCCAAAGAAAAATGATATCAATAAAAAGTTGATTAGAAATGTTAACATTAAAATACCACAATAACAATAAACTATTTATTAAATATAATCACTTAAATGCACTGAAGCCAATATCGAAAACGTATCCGTTGGGTTTTGTACGTAAATTCAATTTTTGCGGGGAAGCACCTACACCTACCCTACAAATTTTCGAAAATTTATGACAAAATTCAAAAAAATAAGCATAACCTCTACAAAAGTGACAATAAAGAAATGACCTTAGTAATAAAAGTCATGACACGGAAAATCCGAACATTGTCCACAATTGCATGATTACACTTTATTCAGATTGAACTTGAAACAAATTTGAAAATTATAAATTTTTTATGTAGTACTATTTACTGTTTAGTTTAGATTTTATAGTTGTACGTTTCATTATATTTTTCCATAGTTAGCGTTGCCACCTGTGAGCAGCGTCCTGTATGAAAAGATTTGAATAATCACAATTTTCTGAGCAATTCCTAGGATTACTGCCTGGACTCCGGTTAACAAAAAAATTTATCTATTGATTAATAAATCAAAATTTAGGGATTCTATAATTTCCAAGATAGCATTCTTATAACATTCCATAATGTCATACTGATTATTAAAAATGATGGAATTCATAATTAATAAGCCAAGTTCAAAAATGTGCTATTCAAAAAAAAACAGCTAGAATAAAAGCTGAAAACTATTTCTAAATTTCATTGTGACGGACGACATCTAAAGGGGCATACTTACGTAAATATGGTTTTTACTGTTTTTAGAAGGAACTGATTGATAAATTTGAAATGCATACATTTAAATATTGCTAGCTTGAATTTTTCATGACACAATGGTGGAGAAAATTTAAAAAAATTAAAATCACATTTTTCACCATTGCTTCAAGAAAAGTTTAAATGTGCATTTCATCGCATTGAAATAAATTTATGGGAAATCTGCCAAGTTATTCCTGACGAAAATTCTTCACGGTTTGTAACTAAGTATGTAAATGACTTCTAGTTACTATAAAATGTATAGAAAATTCTGGATCTTCTAGCAAAAGCGCGAAGTAAAAACAAATACCTTCCTTATTCATAGTACACGACCTGAAGGAGTATTTATACCCCGTCATATTTAATGAACATGACATTCAAAAAACAGTTTGTTGTAGTTCGTAGAATATAATAATATCTTTTAATTTTTCTGATAGATCCTTTTATTCTAAAATTATTGGCGCACTATATGTATAGAAATTTATATCTGTTTCGCTAATTAATATATTCGAATTATAGAGAGTCGTATCTGCATCAAAAAAAGTATTAATTACATATGAGCAATTTAATAAAATTTGATTAATTCCGAAAAGGACCTACATTTGACAATTCTCAAATACAAAAAAAAATTATTGACGATTCCTAAACGCAACGTTGTAATAGATACAACTTGTGATTTTTGCAGCCTCAATACCTTCTTAATAAAAATACTAAGATTAAATGTCGTTTTATTGTAACAGGGTGAATTAGACATTTGAAATTTTTTTCTGGCTATTTTTGAAATGAAAATTTTGATGTCGCCATCTCTTACACAATAGCCAAACTGATACCGACAATTACAGCTGAGATTTTACAGGATTTTTTTCTTGAATCAAATTACAGAAACATGTAGTAAAACTGTAATAGCCGGTATCAGTTTAGCTATTGTGTAAGAGATGGCGCCATCGAAATTTTCATTTCAAAAATAGCCAGAAAAAAATTTCAAATGTTTAATTCACTCTGTTACAATAAATGACATTTAGTCTTAGTATTTTTAGTAGGAGGGTATTAATCCTGGTAAACTCAAAAGTCGTATCTACTACGACGTTACGGTTAGAAATGGTCAATATTTTTTTTTTTTGTAATTGGGAATTATGAACTGTGCGTTAATTGTCTCTTTCGGGACTAATAAAATTAAATTGCTGATATGTAACTAATATTTTTGATGCAGATATGACTTTTTACAATTCGAATATATTAATGAGTGAAGTATACATATAATGTATTAGTATTTTTTATATATATATATATAATATAGATATAATTTTACTTAGCTTTTTCGGATTCGAAAACAGCTGTCGAGTAAAAAATTAAAAAAAAAAGAAATAAATAAAAGATAGAAACTCTAAAAAAACTAAATAAAAACATACATATAATATAATTAAAACATATAAATAAGTTGAGTAGCATAGTATGCATTATAATTTTAAGATGGAAACGATCTATCAGACCCATTAGAAGATATTGTTGTTGCCACTGTTACATTGCACGAACAACAAAGAAAACTGTCTTTTTGAACGCCAATTCACCTTGTAAATTGATATGAATACCCCTTCAAGTCGTATACTATAAATACGGAAAGAATTTGCTTTTCGTTGCGCTTATGCTATAAGATCCAGAATTTTCTATATATTTTATTTTAACTAGAAGTAATCTTTCTAGTTACACACTGTAAAGAATTTTCGTCAGAAACAAAGAGATAACTTTCCCATAAATTGATTTCAACGTGATTGCACATTCAAATTTTCATTGATACAATGGTGGAAAATTTTCTCTAAATTGTTTTAAAATTCCTCCATCACTTTGTCAAGAACAATTCGAACAAACAATTAAAGTTTATTTATAAACTGGCTATCTATTTGTGATTATTAATAAAATATATTATTGCTATTTTCCATTTTAACTATTTAACGCCCTGTTAAAAATTAAAATTATATTGTAAAACTAAAAATTTGTAACGTAGTAAATCGTAGTTATTTTATTAAATTATTAATAATTAATTGCTAATATTAAAAAGTAAAAAAAAAAACGTTAAAAATAGTAAAACAAAAAGTAAAATCTTAAAGAGTAATTCAAAAAATTCGGATTTTGATTTTATTAAATTTTATATTTATTTTATTTTAGTTTAGCATTGTTATCTTTTAGCATCGACAACAAAGGATGAAACATTTTTTCGATATTGTCAACTGTCAATATTTTTGTGTAGTTTGTTTTGTATAGAAATTGGGGTTAATTATTTTAATAATTACAATAAGATATGGCCGACGTACTGGATATTAATGATCCTGGCGACATTGATGTTGAAGACGAAACCGATCAAAGTATCTTGCGTTTAAAAGACAAAGTTGTTAAAAGAAAAGGCCGTGGTTTCGGCCTAGCAGATTCACATTCGGCCCATGAAAAAGTACGCGGCTATGAAAGTGTAGATGCTGGCGATGGTGATCAACCAGGTAAATAGAATTTCGGAATTATTCAATAGTCAAACTACTAGATCCACAGCTTGATATTTGTTTTTCCTTTTACTTTAAGGTCCACAGAAATCTGTTGAAGGATGGATACTTTTTATTACATCGGTACATGAGGAGGCCACCGAAGACGATCTAATGGATAAATTCTCAGAATTTGGAACAATTAAAAATATTAATATTAATTTAGATAGAAGAACCGGGTTCTTAAAAGGTATGAAAATAATGCCGCAGTAACGGCATTAGGTTTTTGAAATTTTAGGTTAGGTTTAATTGCTTTTTCCGATGTTTTGCTAAAAACTATAAATTTAACTAATTAAATATTTACGTATTTATTCGAAACACATAGGTTATGCATTAATTGAATATGAATCATATGAAGAAGCATCCGCTGCTAGAGAAGCATTAAATGACTCAACTTTACTTGGCCAGAAAATTGGAGTGGATTGGTGTTTTGTTAAAGGCCCAAAGAAATCGAAATCAAGAAGTCGAAAACATTAATTTATTTATTATTGCGACTTTTTAACGTTTAAGTTCAAATGTAGAAGAAAAAAAAGAATATATATTCTAAGTTTTGTATTAAATAATTCATTATTTTCTTGTTAACTTTAACTAGATGTTGTTCCTTCCCGGTTCAATCCTTTGCTTATTTTTTACTGTCGCAATTCAAAATAACAAATACTTGTCCTAACATATCATAAGTATATGCACGTTTTAAGAATACATCCAATAATTTAATGCCCGATATCGATTTTAAACCAGTTGATAATGGTATACATTTAAATTCAACTGTGGTACTTTCGCGTGGTTGTAACGATGTTAGTTTTCTTCCCGATATATCACACCATGCCAACTCTTTTGTATTTTCTAAATAGAGAATAAACTCGACATTCCGTTCGCTGAAATCATTGAATTTTAATCGTTAAAATTAACCTGAAAAGATCGATATTTTCTTTTTTTTAATTACCCATTATTAGTTAATTCACATTTGAATGTAAACGGCTGCTCTAAATAAACAAAATTCGGTAGATCAGTAATTAATAGTTTTATATCACCATACGTTGGACCCTAAAATCAATAATTGTAGATAATATTTAAGTAAGCAATTCTTCAATTGTTGTTAGCTGACAATTGTTTGTAATTGACTGGTTTGTAATCGGCCTTTTTCACCTAAATATGAACGCCAAACAATGTCGAATTTTCCTATATTGATAATTTCATTAAATGACTTTGAATCGGCTATCGAATCAGTAGAAATAATTGGTGATAATAGATAGACATATTGACAAATTGCTTTCGATTGTAAAAAGGTCATGTTTCCAAAAACATTTTCACCTTTCGATGTTTTATCCATGGACTTAACTAAAACGTACATTTAAAAATTGTTTAATTGTTCCAAAATACGATCGAATCAGGTCTCTTTGACTCACCATCAAATTGTGATGCATCTAAAAAAACTTTCTCTAAATAAATTGGATTCGCTGTGATATTTTGCACTTGCACTTCTAGATAAATATCATCATTATTATCATTATAAAACTTCGTTTTCACATCTAATGGTTTTAATACTTGAATTTTAAAACATTTTTTAAACGATTTCAGTACACCAGCGGATGTTTGATAGGATACATCAAATGCTAGTCTAAAAGTTGAAGTGCGAAAATAAAATGTAACAATTCTTCAACAAAGAAAACAAGCAGGTCGTTACATATGCGGTCCAATTTCTTTAACTTCATGATGCATTATAATATCAATCGTTTGATCAGCGTTAAGTTGTTGATGTGGATGATCGTTTAGTAAAACAATTCTTTGCGAATTGGTTTGTAATACGGCCTAAAATAATTAGTCGATTACCAATAAATCTGTTGCATACAACTTGTTTGTTTACACATACTTTCACTATAATATCATAAACAATTTGTTTTGTTTCACTCGAAATCACCACGTAACTAGTAAACATTTCCCCTAAATAAATATTAACTGGATTTTGTGGTAATACTAGAAATTGCCCTAATGCTAATGTTTCACTGCCTACTACTGATGTTGGGTCTGTTTGTAATTTATTATTTAATAAATTACCTAATAAATCCACACTATCGCATGTAATTGGTAATAGATTGTCTAGTGTTGGACGTGTAAGTCTTACAACTGGAAATGTATCATATTAGTGGGGACAAATGATAAATTTGCTCCGAAAGCACCTTTTAAAGATATTAAATGTTCTTCGGCTTCCATTTCAATCGGAAATGAAAAAATACTTGTTTTGAAATTGCAATTTGGTGAACGGAAAATCTGCTGTTTATTACATTTGAATCGAGAAGCGATTCATCTTTACTTTCAGAAAACTACAGAGCCTACAGGATTCCGTAAATTCCATATAAAGAATATAACGAATAATAATCTAGTTATTTGGTAACATTAATGAATCTAAAACTATTAAACATAGTCAATAATGAATAATAAATAGTTCCCATAGTTGATTTTGTTATTTGTAATTTTATTTGACAATCCTGTAAATGCTAATGTCATAATTGTCAGTCTTTAATAATGGCGAGCACACATTCATCTTTAAATGATGACTTAATGACCCATCTAGAATTTATCGATAGACTGGCTATCTATTTATGATTGTTAATGAAAATAATAAAATATTATTTAAAATTTTTAAATTAAAAATATTTTACTATTTATATAAAGTAATTTTTTTTTATTGCTATTAGTAATTAGTATTTTGAAAATACTATTTTCTATTTCAACTATTTAACGTCCTGTTAAAGTTAAATTGCAACTAAAACTTAGTACTAGTAATGTAGTATATCAATTACTACATGTAATTGATATATATCTATATATATATATATATATATATATATCTATATCTATTACAACGCAACGTTGTAATAGATACGACTTGTGATGTTTGCAGCCTTAATACCTTCTTAACAAAAATACTAAGATTAAATGTCGTCTTATTGTAACAGGGTGAATTAGACATTTGAAACTTTTTTCTGGCTATTTTTGAAATGAAAATTTTGATGTCGCCATCTCTTACACAATAGCCAAACTGATACCGACATTTACAGCTGAGATTTTACAGGATTTTTTTCTTGAATCAAATTACAGAAACATGTAGTAAAACTGTAATAGCCGGTATCAGTTTAGCTATTGTGTAAGAGATGGCGCCATCGAAATTTTCATTTCAAAAATAGCCAGAAAAAAATTTCAAATGTTTAATTCACTCTGTTACAATAAATGACATTTAGTCTTAGTATTTTTAGTAGGAGGGTATTAATCCTGGTAAATCAAAAGTCGTATCTACTACGATGTTACGGTTAGAAATCGCCAATAATTTTTTTTCTAGATAAATTGATATTTACCTGTATATCAACATTCAACATGCAAAGAAATCCATATTTATATATAAACGGGCATATATATAGATGCCACTTATCTTTCTGCCTATTCTCACCTACAGGTATTTCTCAGACTAAATTCAGCAGAATAGATTTTATGCCTATAATATTATCGTGATATCTAGGTGAAGATAAGTATATGTATAGAATATAGATGCGATTTTGAAATTAATAACTATAATTTTTAATTATAAAGTAATTTTCATTTTTCAGTAAGTAAGTATTTATGTATTAATATTATGTATATATTTATACATAATGTTTGACAATTTGATTATGACAATATTGCCATAGAAAAAGACAAAAATATTACTAGCAAACCTAACTAGCTGCAGATCCAATAATATTCTAGCTACTTTCCATCATCACGCATTTTCTCCCCCAATCCAATCAATTTTTTGTTTCCCTATTTTCGCGATTGCCGAAATTTACCCCTAAAAGTAACTGATCGATTTCTTTAGCCAGTTCGTAATAATACCAGTGTTATGTACGCACATAGTATACCGACAGCATTCTTCCAAAAAGTAGATAGGTTCAATGTACCCGCATGAAAACATGTTGCGTACGCTAGTTTATGCCAAAAAATTACAGGGAACGCGCTCTTTAGTTTCCTAGAAATGGAAAGAAAATGATTTTAGAAAATCTATTGTTTAGTTTTAGGAAGTACATCAAATCTTTTTTAGACATTTCTGGATACATTGCACCAGAAAACGGATAATTTTAGAATTCTTTTTTGATTAATCGATACGGTATCCACCAATTCAATAGCATCTAGCGATATTTAAATATTAATCTACGGCCTAAGCCATTTTAAATGTTGGAGAATCGTTTATAATGTAAATTAGCTCAAAATTATGTTTGTCTTATTTAGACTAACTGAATTTTGGCATTGGTCATAAAGGTGCAATAGAAATAAAACAACGCATATAAAAGCTGAATTTTCTTTTGAATATTATCGATAAATAAGATACAATTCTACGAAATAAGTTTACTGTTATTATAGAACTTTTAGAACCGAATCAGACTTAAATATACAGTACGTTATTTGCTTTTTTTTCTTTTCTCTTTTTATACATAAAAAATAACAAGTTTTCAGTAAATAAGTAAGTACTACTTAGATTAAAATATTAAAACTGACTACTACTTCGTTTGATTGTTTGTATAATAAACTGTCTTGCCATTATAGACCTTCAAAAACCTGAGCTGAATACACATGTTGTACAATGCATATGATATAATAATAAATTTATCTATTAATTTTATTTCTTTATATAGGAAATCTCTATGACCCGGTATTTATATAAATAAAGAAAACATAATCTTAGCCAAAACAGGAATATTTTCTCCAAAACAATTATTCTTAACAATATTATAATGTAATGTAATTAAGTATCGTAACTTGAGGTATTTGTTCCTACAGTAAATTAACTTTAGGTTATTGCCAATTGAAGGAATAGTAATAATTTGTTCAAGAATCGCTAAGTTCACACTATGTTATACTATATAGGTTACTACGGTTTAATGGTACTAAATACGATATTTAGATATTATTTATATATATTCGAGTGAACACTCTTTGCTAAAAAATACTATTTTACTAATAAAACTGTGCAGTTGACAATTGGAACACCAAACACTTTCTTAACCTTTTTTAGTCAACTGCAATCATTTTAGAGTTACAGTACGTGTAAATATTTTGATGCCATACTAATTAATAAATATGATATAAAAAGCAGAATAATAATTAAAAAAATACATATTAACCAAACGACTAAAAAAGGCTTCAATTAAATTCTCCATTCCAGAATACATTTCCGTCACATCAAGCCATAAAACACAGTCTATCACAGAAAGAAAAATAGTTGACTATATACAAAATAATAAAATATTCCAAGTAACCCGCAAAAAAAAGAAATAATTTAATTCTGTATAGGTATTACACATAACTTAAAAAAGTAATTAACAAAATCTGCTGGAAACTATTCATAACATTCAGACTTATGTACTACTACGGTGATCATCAATAATTATGATTGCATCATTCTATGAAGCTCCACCAGCATATTGAATAACACTGTAACGGATTGGTGACAAATCAATGTTTGATTCCATTGATTTTTGAATCATTCTTGAACGTTTTCTCGGTGGCAAACTTAATTCAGGATCAGGTGTAGTACGGTGTGAAATAGACGATTCGGGAGAATCTGGATTGGAATCAGTTGCTGTCAATGTTTGGTCTTCCTCGGAATAATTTATATCTTCTAAAATTAAAGCAGCTTCGACCCGTTTTCGAATATCATCGCCAGCAGTTAATGAAGCTGATACGGCAGAAGCAGCAGTCAAATAGGATGAAGAATTACGTAAAGCTTTTTGACTATTCATTAAAGTAAACAATAATTCTTTGTTAGTAGAATAAAAATCAGTTTGGTCAACGGAAGGAGCAGCAGTAAGTACTGTAGAAGTTGATGCATATCTTTTAGGGGAATATAAAAAATGAGATCTGGTTCCTTCTAGAGGATCAACTTCAACTTCAGTAGGTCCTTTAGAACTTTCACTTTTATCGCTCACACTTGATTCACTAGACGGATTAGATGCAGGAGGTGATGGTGGTAAATTTGAGGACTGGAATCCGCATGACACATTTTCTGCATGCGTTTTAATATGACTTTCCATGAATTTCTTTGAGGTAAACGTTTCTTTACAAAGTTTACATTTATAAACCTTCGAGCCATAATGCGACACTTGATGTAATTTTAACACATGATTATAACCAAATGCTTTGCCACACATTTCGCATGCATAAGGTTTCTCTCCAGTATGGGTACGAGAATGAACTTTTAATTGCTTACTACAAGTAAATCCTTTTTTACACTCTGGACAAACGTATGGCTTTTCACCAGTATGCGTCCGCATATGTATGACCAATTGTCCCGATTGTATAAACGTTTTAGCGCACACAGTGCACTTATGTGGACGCTCGCCAGTATGGATACGCATGTGCCGATGTAATTTTCCAGAATGTTCAAAGGCCCGTGAGCACACATCACATTTGTATGGCCTTTCTTTCGTATGAATACGAGTATGAACGCTTAGATTCTCTTTGACGCTAAAGCGTTTATCGCAAAATTCACAACGAAATGGTTTTTCACCAGTATGTGTTCGATAGTGACGAGTAAGTCGTGCTGGAACTGCAAATGTTTTCGAACAAATATTGCATCGATATGGATCTCCAACTTCCCCTTTGATATGACGTTGGTCTAATTGATACGATGCCTTTGGTGATGATAACATTTTATGATTAGCTGGGGAACCAGTTTCAATTTCTGATGATGATTGGATTTGTTGTGGAAAAGATGGCAAAGGCAGATCTGGACTACAAACTAGCTTCTTTACGGAAATATCATCGGTTGCGGAATATAAGGTCAGAGATACCTGCAGGGGTGTGTTATTGTAGTATCCCACCATTTCCGGCATTGACCACGAATTTTCTGAAAACATAAAAAAAAAAACACGTTCATTTTAAATCGAAAACATCATAGGTATTATGTAGTGTACTATGTAGTTTTTACTTTCGTTTGAAATTGGTACTTTATTATACGTTAGAAAATACAGGCTCACCAGTTTTAATTTCGGATTTACATGAACCTTCATTTTTTTCATCATCAAGACAAGTAATCAAAACATCGTGGATCTTCATTTTCTCATTTATTACTTTCTCTTTCACCATTTGGTATAGTTAGGGTAAGACAATATTTTAAAACGAAGGAAAAAAATTTGACCGAACAACAACGCGGGTCAATAAACACTACCAGTCGTAGCGCATCTGCGGAGCGGATCAATGCGTAATGCAAAAGGATAGATAAACGCAGGCAGCAACGCCCTGTGCGTGCGCTACAGTGGGCGAAGGGAAAGGAATGGTATACATTAACATTAAATAAGTTTTTTGACCCGAGTCAACGCACTGCTTCTGCTGTTGTTGTCGAAATACCGAGGGCACTGAACCCCCCAAAAAAAAAAGACGAAGGTCGTTGAACTGAATTTTTGGTAGGGTCTCCACTTCTCTTCTTCACTTCTGAAACTGGAATTGTCCAATATTTTTATTATTATACGAGATACATTTCATGTTACTACTGCTAGTACTACCTATATGTATGTATACTGTATATGTATATACATATTTGCTTTTAACTTACAGTTGTTTGATCTATGTAGACCAGCGAATTCTTAATTTTTTATACGAAGAAGGGTTTCTTCAGCATACCGGAAAGGTAAAGGCACCTTTTCGAATTCAGGTAGTCTTTTTTGTAGCTAAATATAGTTTCGTTTGTCAAAAAGTATAATTAATAAACTTCCAATAGGGTTCATCGCCATCAACGACTCTCTTTCGTTCTAGGAAATCAAAAATTTAGAGGCCATCAGAACAATTTCTTTCAAAAGAAAAATTAAACATCCAATAGCTAATAATATGCTTAAACTAAAATTGGTCATCTAATAAAAAAAAAAAAAAAAAAAGAAGAAAAACATCATGCTACATCGTTGACAGAATTGCAAAAAAAATCTGCGCATCATTCAAATTAATATTTTAATGCGCCAAATACTGCGCCATCTAATCTAAGACAAAATTTAAAAAAATAAAACAAATTACAATAAAATTTATCTTAAAACATTTTAAGAACAAGTACAAGTATCATAAATTTATTAAACAATAAAAATATAATACGAAAACCCAAAACAAATTACAAACATTATCTATGAACTATGACAATAATTAAATTGTTGTCTTCCGCCATAGTCCGTCGCCTCATTCTCTAAATTTGTCTTCCTCCACCCAACATGAATCAAATTACTTCCACTGATAACAATACATACTCTCTCAATATGTTTTGAAAACAAACTCGCGGAGAATTATTTTCGTTCGGATGGCAGGTAACTGGGCCAACAACCATTTGTACACGAGTGGCAATGCAACGCGATGAGGCGAAGCACTATGCAGTTTTCACCGTACGCATTGCCACACCGTGGGAATTATTTATCGCATTTAAAATTGCACGAGTTGTACGCCGCAGTCGTTCGCCTCCACGTGGTCCGTCTTTGATGACTTTTACATAGTGAGCCGACCTCGACAAGCCCGATAAGCGACGTAGGTCGCGGGCAAGCAATTCCTGTAGCCTCATCATACGAAACATGTTGCCAATTTGTATCAATGATTTCATTTTTATTCAATATTTTTTTTTTTATTTTGATATAAATAATAATTTCTTTTGAGGTTCGATATGAACACTAGTAATAGTTCTAGTAATGAACGCAAAAAAAATCATGCTATTTAATGCGTATTAACATTCTTGTTTAAAAATTGGTGGAAATAAATCAACTACTTCTGGAGTCTATCATAAGCACATTTAACAATACAAAAATTTATTTAAAAGCTATGATAAAACAATTATAATTATTCTAATTATAAAACAAATTAATTTATCAATATTAGTTTTAGTCTCTATTTTCAAATAATAATAAACAGAAAAAAAAAGTAAAATAAAGAGCGTCAGGCAACATTAGCATTCCCCTAAGAAACGTCAATATGGCAACACTGGCACGAGCCTTTTTTTTATCTATTTTGCATAGGATTATCATTTTCCTTTCGCTGAGACATTTTTATGTGTATATTGCGAAATTGATCTTTTGTTTTTTTTTATTTTATGTTTTAATTTGCGATTACTTTGTAAATATGGCAAATGGTAAAAAATGATGTGGGTGTTTTAACTAAAGAATTGGAGAATAATAAAAATGACCTTCAAAATAGTATTGAGCGTAGATGATTAATTAGATGAATTTATTATTATTAAAATGATATTAGATGGTAAAAATTAATTATAGTGTAATTTTTAGAGGAAAATTAACGTATTGAGTTGGAAATGATCTCGTTAAATTGCTGAAAAATTAATCCGTTATGATTTTTAGATAAAAACAATAACTTCCTACATTTGATACAATCCAAATGCTGATTAACTAAGCTATATTAGCATTCAAGCTTCAAACAGCAATGGTTTGTTGCCAAATTGAATTTCATAAAATCATGAATGAAAATGTTCTAATTAAATAAAATTAAAGTACCAATAACAAACGTTAAACTATAACAATCATCTTAACGTAAAAAATACTTACCAAAATTTTATTGGAAATGAGCTATACAATTCCCAAAATTAAATGTTCACCATAAAGCCAGTAAAAAAATTAAGAAGAAATATTTTGTGCAGAATTTTCTTAATGTGTATAATTATTCAACAACTAACATTAAAAAAAAAATATGTGACAAAAAAACTTTTTAAAAAATTTCAACAATTGTTAACAGTGGTCAAAAACCAACTAAAATGTTTACAAGCAGCCAAAATATACGTATATGAGAATCGCGCGCCATCGTGCAATTCCTCTCTTTACTGCACTGATCCCCTCACACGAATACCGTGACCTGTCCTAGAGTATTGTGGCTCGTGGAAGTCAGCACGTGGAGGCGAATGACTATGGAGATAGCGAACGTGGCAGGATAACGTTTTTTAACTTCTATTAATGGACTAAAGATTACTACTACGCACGTAGTTTATTTTTGTTTTCGTTCTCTCTCTTTCTTTCTTTTTCTTGGCATCGTGTTGTCTCATTCTTTTTCTATTTCTAATCAAATCATATGGATACAGTATAGATACGTGTAGTATACATAGGTATAATTTGAAAATATTAATTAGAATTTTATTAATATTATTAACAAAATTGACAGTGAGGAGAGGTGTATTTCTTTTTTTGTAAATTAATTAGATTAGATTGGTCAGTACCATTGTTCGTAGTTTTCGCAAGACCAATTTTAGATGTGATGATGAAAGTTAGGTAAGGATTGTCCTACTTTTTCGTCTAGACAGATACTTAATTATTTCTTCATGGTTACATACACATTCACTCCAAACTATTCATAGTACTCATTCTTAATATTATGCAGAATATTTTCTTAAGGTATCTAATTTTCATATGTAAACATAGAGAGCGGATGCAAAGAGAGCGGAAAAGATAATAAGGAAGGATAGTTGTTCTGTTGTAGCTTATAAAGTAGATGTAGGTGCATACATACACATAAATACATATGTATGAAGTAAGAGAAGAGTAAGCAGTATTGTTTAATAATAATGTCTTACGGGTGCATTCAGATATATTAAAAGCAACCAAATATTTTAATCTCTAATAGGTATTACAAATTAGAGAAATATGGCAAAATGTCATTATTAAAAAAACTTTATTAAACTCGCACCTTATTTAAATAAAATCGTCCTTTATTAAAGATATTGAAATTATGTTATGGCAGATGATTTGGGAACTTTATAAGTGACTTTGATTTAGTACCAGTAACGCTCTTATTCTCAAGTTTGACAATTGAGAAAAATATTATTTCATCAAATGGTATGTAAAACTGACCAATATAACAATAAAAAATGTCAGTTTATTTTGACAATTTCAAGTCGACCGTTGCCGAAACAACCAATCCGTTAATAAGGGAAAATGAAAGCTTGGCAGTATTTTATTTAAATAAAGGCAGTCAGTATTTTAATAAAGTATCTTTATTTAAAATGGTCGTATGCGCATGCGCAGATCTTTAAATAAGGGATCTTTTAATAATGTTCATTCATTTTACGTTTGCCATATCTCTCTATTATAGTAATCTAAGTATGAAAATTCCCAGTTATAGTTTCATTTTCCCTTATGATATAATGAGATGTATTCGGATTTACACACGATAATTTTTTGATTCGTGCTAGGTGTGTACGTGTTAACGCACCTTTATAGTTATTCCAATATCGCTTCATGCCATAAATTGTAATTCAAATTCACTAGTTGAATTGCATCCTATATCCCACCAGCTCACCATATCCCCAAATATTGAACTTTCTGACAAATGCGCGATGTTTTGAAGCGTAAAGTAGAGTTTTCGATATTTGGAAATTGTCATTGTGATTGTGGGTAACCGCATAGGCCTATAAATATAGCCTAAACAAAAGTGTAAATCTCTTAAATAAATTATAAAATCAATCCTGTGTCTTGTTTTTTTTTTGTTTTTCAGACGTATTGTAAAGTTTAAGGTTTACCTACCAGCTCAGTTTTCACATAACCTCTTCAGTCCACAGGTAGATAGGTAACAGGGTAAAGAGACATAATTGTTCTCATGCATTTATTCAGGAATCAAAGTTTATGATCGATATGTCACTTTTATAAGGTTATTAAATTTCCAAATAAGTAAAACTTCACTTTACTTTATTATCGAATCATAAATCTATTCTCTACAGCAAAGGGTAGAAATATAGGTTGAATAGGGGAGGTGAAAATACAAATATATGTATGTGGGTGCATAAAAAATTGGAGTATAAAAATAAGCTGTTCTTTTCTAAACCGGTCTTATATTCTCCATAAATTTTCCTGATAGCATTTTGTGATGTTTTCAATATAAAGAAACGTTTACCCTATAGAATAATATCGGAAATTTTATTATAAAAAGTTTAATTGAGATATAACTTTTAGTTAGGCATTGTTATTTTTTATTTTGAAGCTAAAACAAGAGTTAAAATCATAATAAAAACAGCAATATGTAATTTTTATTTTTCATTGATTCAACTTGAATTTCTTTTGATATCCAGCATTAATTTGGAATTTCTAATTTACAACCATAATTTTCCATTTCCTTAGATTTTTTATTGAAGTTTTCAGTTTGACTCTTCCGCTCTTGTTTTTCTTTTCTATCAGTTTCTTCGTCTTTCTCTTTCGGACATATTTTTGGTTTGTATTTTAATTTTTTGTATCCGCTTTGTATTTGATCGTCAGATTTTTGTTTAACATTCGTATTGGCACTTTTAATTATGGAAAAAATAACAATTAATAATAGATACATTGGAAATGATTATTTTTTTTTCATTTACGTTTTAAATTTTAAATCAATAGCATCGGTTTTTGGTGGTTGTCTGTATGTCATCATTCTTTGTACGTAACGTCTTTTTATTTTAGATTCCTCTTTAATTATTTGTTGTCTCGTGTAGAATTCTTTTTCACATTTGGCCCGTTCTTCGAACCACAATCTCATATATTCATTTGACATTATGAATGACATTTTTTCTAGTGGTTCCTAAAATATTTATTAGCTACTAAATTCCACAATACTATAATATCTAATTAATTAATGTTAGGTATCTAAAACGTTGGAATGCAAAAATCTAATTAATTAATTGAAAGTGTATCCTTTCACTTTAACATTATATTTTATGTGACTACTCATTAACTTACTGATTCGTATGAAGGTTTAAATCCATAATATCCATTCTCCCTTGATTTAGATGAAATAATATTATCTGTCTTATAAAAAGGTTTAGCTGGCGCCCATTTTAAAGTCCTTTGCATTGTTTTATATTCAATTAGTGAAATATGTAAAAATGTGCCTGTACTTAATGGTGGAATTTCCAAAATAAATTTGACAATTTTATTATAACTTAATCAACTAGGTGACAAATGATGACATGCACTTTAATTTATAATTATCAGAATTTATAACTTTGTTGGGTTTTTAAATAAACACAATTTAGTTTTTAGTTTTGTTATAAGTATTATTTATTGATTAAATTATGAATTTAATCTGACGTAGAATTCAGACAGTTATATAGTTATATAGAGTACTATCCAATATTATTTTACATTACATGTAATTTTGAATTAATAATAGGAACTTAACAATGGAAAATTATCTTAAAATAAAGTAAAATTAAGTAGCATATTTGTACAAAGCCGAAAGTATTATCAATTAAATACACATTAGGAAAGTCAACTAGAAAATAGAAAATTGATTCTAATATTTTACAGTAAATGTATACTATGCTATGTATAATTATGTGTAGAAAGGATGATACATTAAATATAAACAGTGAGTATAAAAAGAAATTACGTTTCAGTACATTTCAGTCAAATTAAGAATAAATTAATAATTCGAATCATATTTGTACTCAGTGAAAAAAGGTACATAATTTGAAATAAAAATTAAATATTTGATTTTTATAAACAATCTATTTTGTCTTTACCATTTTTGGTTTTTTTAAATCATTTCACACCCTCTGAAATTCATTGTCTATTATTCTTATCCTACCACAATCCCATACAAAACAACTCTATAACCACATGCTTTTGATTGAGATTAGAATTGTATTATTACATTTATGTACAGCTTTATACAATAGTGTATTACTGAATTAATCCGGTAATGTACTAAGATATTGTACAGGTTCTTCAATATCAATCGGTAAAAGATATCCCTCTGCATCCAAAAATTCCAATTTCGATAAATTCGTTGGTAATGGCGGAGGACGTGGTAAAGTTCTTGTAGCGTTTTCGGTCGTCGTCCTCTTCTCACTATCAGCTCCCGGCTGTTTAACTACATTTTCTATATAATATTTTTTTAATTCATTTTGATAAGATAATACAACAGGTTCATTACACTGTTGTTCATCTTCTCCTCCAATTTCGACCTAAAATGTATAAAATATTTTATCACTTTTATCAGGAGAAGAATAATTTATTCGTTATTTTTAACCTCGTCAACAATAAATTCACCCTCTTCGTATCTGGTTTGTACATTATTATGATAATATTCTTCTAACATTTTTTTGATAAATGGAAATGTTATACGTCGTTTTGGATCAGTTTTCCAACAGCTTAACATTAATTTTCTTATGAATGTTGGTGTTTGTTGGGGTGGTGTTAACAGGGTGCCTTCCAATATAATTTGAATTACCTTTAAAAGGAATATCAATTAAATGGATAATTTGATACTAAATAATTCGATGATTATTCCTAGTTTGCATGATCTGTCTTCTAGTGACAGTTGCAAGAACTTGATTTTCTCTTAAGTTAAATGAGAAAATCAAGTCTTCAATAGTGGCTAATAAAATCAATATTTAATTTATACAGAAAACAACTTTTAGTCGGCGCCTTCGCCTTATTTAACGGAGGCCAAAATTTGTATTTTCCAAAGAAAATCTACGCAATCTAGTGACATTATAATGTAGCGTGTAAAGTGACCATTCTAATGAAGAAAAAATGGCAATTACTTCGTCGTTACTATGTCCAAAATGTGGCTGTTTTCCATAACTAAAAATTTCCCATAGTACAACACCATACGACCAAACATCTGATTCCAATGTATATCGGCCATAAACAATACTTTCCGGTGACATCCATCGAACTGGAAGTACCCTTGAACCTCCAATCTATTTTAAAGAGAAACAATTTCCATTATTCATATATTTATATACAGTTTACATACTTCCAATTAATTAATAATGGGATTATTACTTTATAATAATCGGAAGTGTATACATCACGACTCAATCCAAAGTCAGCAATTTTCACAATTAAATTATTTGCGACCAAGCAATTTCTACATGCTAAATCTCTATGAACGAATCGTTGACCCGCTAAATATTCCATTCCGCTTGCTATTTGTAATGCAATATCTAATAAATCACGCATTTCTAGATGTGGTGGTCCAGTATTGTTTTCTACAGTTTCAATTAGGGGTAAATAATGTTGACCTCGTAGTACCCCTGCTAAATCACCATGTTCCATAAATTCAAAAACCATCATTGGATTGATATTTCCATCTGGAAAACTTTTGAATTAATGACACATTCTATTAATATATAATTTCATATAATGACAGTGCAAGGGAAAGATTTTCGTTTCAATAATCCGACATGGTTATATCAGTGCAATGGTTCCGATTAAACAACACATTTAGATACCTTTTAGTACTAAACCAATGAATGATAAGATATTTGGATGTTGAAATGAGCTTATAATATCTGCTTCACGATAGAAATTATCTTCAGCATCTTTACTTGCAGCTTCCTTAAGTACTTTAACAGCAACCACTTCTGGAATAGCCTCAAAATAACGGACATATTCACCTACAAGTAACAAAATGGATTGTTGTTAATTTATGTTGTTATTTATGGTATAATTGAATGGTAATTATAGGCATATGAATTTTTAGGCAAAATTCTTAACCAGACGATAAAGAATTTATATGTAAGGGTAGAGTCTGTGCTGTGACCTTCTATCCACCCCTTTTAAACTACCCCAACATATACATGGAATAAAATACGTAGGTGAGAATTCTATTTTTAACATTTGTGAAATAATAAAATTCAAATACAAGGTCAAGTACCACAGGGCAGTACACTCTCTCGAAGATGTTACATATTTGTATATCCTGTGTGTGGATGTAAACGAATCAGGGTTGGCGTACTTTATTCAATTGCTATTTACCAATTACGGATCTGGCTCTTTAGAAACCACAAACCATTAAATTTTATAGTTCGTTGGCCCAGAAGCTATAGCCTTATGGCATGATGGTATATAGCAATCGAGGAATAGTAAAAACATGGTATTATTATTTATTATAATGATGGTTGGTGTTATACAATAGAATCAAGCAATCTTTATAATACCTTATTATTATTATTTAAGATTAAATTCAATAAAGTTGTATCTATTTTTTACTATAAACAGTAAAGACTAAAATATATGTATCTATAGTATGATCAGGTTTAAATTTAAAACAGCAATTTAAATTATTCATTTACATTCAGATAAAAGAGCAGCTTCAAAAAAACTATCTGTTTACAAATACAATTTTTATTTGTATAGTATCATCAGTCGTCCGATAAAATGCTTCATAATAGGAGTTTGTTTTTGATGCGGAGAATTTTTAATGGAGAATTTTATAAGAAATATGGAACTATGGAAAATATTCCATCAGCAAAAGGTATGCGAAATATAATTATTAAATTATTAAATTTCTGCTAATTTAATGACACAAGTTTATAAACATTTATGAGAATGTGTAATGTTTAATGGTGCTAATTGTAATATTGCTATATAGATGGCATTTTAGTCGTTAATTGTTATGTTTCTAATAAAACGTACATTCACTTTTAGGATTACCATTAATAGGAACAACTCTTTCAATATTAATGGCTGGTTCAACTCCAAAACTCCACTGGTATATCGATAAAAGGCATAAGCAATTAGGGCCGATTTTTCAGGAAACTTTAGGTCCAATATCATGTGTATTTATTTCTGATCCTCATTTGATGAGAGCTGTTTTTGCTAAAGAAGGTAAACCACCAAGTCTTGTCATTTTCGTGATTATTATTTAAATGGTTCAAGGTAAATATCCAATACATGTACTTCCGGAAATCTGGACGATTTATAACGAAATGCATAATGTTTCACGAGGTATATTTTTTATGGATGGCGAGGAATGGTTACATTTTCGAAGAATTTTAAATCCAATTCTACTTAGAGGTGATAAATCGTGGATAGAAGACAGCTGTTGTCCAGTTATAGATTCATTTATAATCAAGATTAAAAATGTTTTGGAAAAGTAAGATAAATATACGTACATAAGAATTCTTAAAAATTGAATGTTTATTTTTCCTTTTAGATCGAAAGCAGGCGATTATTTGGAAATGGAACATTTATTATATAAATTATCGTTAAATATAATTATTGGTGTTTTAATTGGTTCGGAGAACTATGTAAATGCCCAAAACCAACTAGAGACTAGAGTTAATAAACTGGCATCCACAGTAAAATTGGTATTTGAAACTAGTTCGAAACTATCATTAATACCCGGAAAATTTGCTGCAAAGTTTAGAATTAGTAGGTGAGCTTTTTTGGAATTCTATATAGGGAAGTTTTACTCGAGATAACAAAATGTTTTTTGACTTTTCAGATGGAGAAAATTTGAATCGTCTGTAACCGAAGCTCTCAGTTCAGCTGCTGAATTAACAGAAGTTCTATTAAATAATTACTTAAAGAAAGAAGACGGTCTATTGAATCAATTAAGAGATAAAATGAATGCAAATGAGATATCAAAAATAGTTACTGATTTCATATTAGCAGCTGGAGATACGACAGCAAATGCTACCATATGGACATTATACTTTTTAAGTAAAAATGTTGATGTTCAGGAACATTTACGACAAGAAATTTATCGTTTGCAAAAAGATTCGGTGAGAATTTTTCGCTTTACGAACTGAAGCATGATGGTATTTATTGTTGAGCCTTGAAATTTATAGCCTCAACTAATCGAAATGTAGTCAATACTTTCTTTTGCTCTTTTTTGTTCTGTGATGTACGCAGATTTTTTTCAACTTGATATTACTTTTTAGTAAACATTAGTCAAGTATTGTTTTGACTAACAATCTTTTAATAATTTTCTAAAGAGAAAAGATTTTAACTTCATAATGTTTATTTTCTCATTTTGTTTTAGAAAAAAGTCTCTGAGAGCACGTATTTAAAAAATGTAATTAAAGAATCATTAAGATTATATCCTATAGCTCCATTTTTAACTAGAATATCCCCGAATCTAATAAAAATTCAGGATTATGAAATACCTACTGGCACACCTTTAATCCTATCTATATTTACAATAGGCCGAGATAAAAATATATTCGATAATCCATTAAAATTCGATCCCAACAGATGGATTAGAGGCGAGACAACAAATAATTTATCTCGTCTTGCTTCAATTCCATTTGCGATTGGAGCCAGGTAAAATATAATAGAAAGATATAAATCAATCAATTTTTTGTTTCAATAAATAACGGTATTACAGTGAGATTTACCACCATGTGTATTTGTAGATCGTGCATAGGTAAAAAATTAGCGGAAATTCAACTTCAATTAAGTATAGCGGAAATAATTAGAAATTTTCATGTTCGAATAGATAATAAAAGAGATATTGAGGATACATTGGAAATGGTATTAGTGCCGGCGGAAAAAATTAAATTTAAATTCGTGAACGCACCAACACAAGAAATACAGCATAAATAAATTAAGCAATAATTATAGATATAAGTTTCATTATTATTATTGTTATTATGTTAATTTTTTTAGAATGCAGCAGAAATAATTGCTTAAGTAAATAGTAAATAATTGTTTAAATAGATTATAGTTAATTTTACTTGTAATTTACCAGATGTTAATTAGAAAATATACTTAAACCATTTTTACACCTAGTTCATATAAAAGCAAAGAAATTGACGTTTTATTATAAAAATGAAATAATCAAATTTGTATAGTTTACCTTTAAAAACTTTTCCGAAACATCCTTCGCCAATTTCGCTACTTAATTTCAATGTTTCCTTTGCAATAACCGGCACGTCAGTACTACAACAAGATGAATATTGTGGATTTGGAGCATATCGTTCCAATGTTAAAAAATTACGTTTCAATATTATTGGTGATGCCTGGTGAATTAGGTAAATTAAACATGAATAAATTTGATTCATGCAAGAGACTACTATTAAATATTGAACATACAGTTTCAGTTCGTTTTCGGGCTTTCAATTTCATATATAAAACAATGAAAATAAACAATAATATGCCAAACATTACAATTACAGCTGGAATAATTATACTGGGTAAAATTGGTATTGCATCGCCCCTATTTAATCCTACAGATTCACCAATCTGAAAACCAAAAATTCAAAGATGATTAATTAGAAATTTCATTTCCTTATCTTGTAAAGTGATGATAATTCAACTAACCGATGGTGATTCAGTTGTTTGATTTGCATTGTTTGAATAGCTATTAATGATGTTACTGCCTTGCCGTATAAATGATGGTGGTTGGACATTTGGTATTCTTCCAGGCAATTCATTAACTGCATGTGAAATAAATTTAATTATTATGGGCAGAATTAAGCAGAAACAAGTTGAGAGAAATTTATATACAACAAAGCTTGTCATCAATCAGTTATAAGTTTAGATTTGAATAAATTTGATATGGCACATATGTATAGGTATTATTTGTATTCAAATCCATTCTTTCCGTAAAGTCATTATCGGCTAAAGTATAAACATTATATACTATGTAATGAAATAACAATGCTTTTCCTTATTTGTAAATAACAAAGTGAAACTACATGTTGTCGAATTATTTTCTCCAAGTCATCATTCTCTAAGTCATAAGTTACATTTCATTTCTTATGCAAATAGCTTGTTCTTTTTAAGATTTATAGTATTAAAACCCGTGCAGAGGTATAGAAACATATTTTATAACATACCTACAGCTATATATCTTTGTTTATGCCATATGTTTCTTTCGAAATTTTTTTAGATATCGATATGATATGTGACTTTTAGATTTCTATTGTATTTTTATTTTTTGGACCCCCGCATGTTTTTTTTTTCATGGCGATGGATTTTGGTGCAAATCATTTTTTCTTGGGCGTATTAAATGGTGTTTGCGTGGGGGAGTTTTATTATAAGATATGGCTGATGTGTAAATACCATCGTGTTTATAACTGTATGATACTCATTGTACATCGTTTATACTGTACATTTGGTCAAACAACAACAACAACAACATCCAACAAGGAAAAAAATCATTTTCAACTGTTACAATCAATTAACAGTATAAAATACGATGTCCTCTGGGCAATAATTATTATTGCAAAGAAATGAATTGAAAACGTGACTTAACAATTGCCTAATCACGATAAAAAATCAACCAATAAATTCAATTTGATTTCATGCACGTGACTTATTTGGTAACTATACAATTATTATTGTTCTACCATTTCGTAATATCGACTCACACCTAAACTTTACGTAATTAACGACCTCATTTTATAATGATAATAAGTCGATCTGGAAAACTCAAGAGCCGCCATTTTGATCCTAAAACGATCAACCAACATCAAAGTTAAACCAATTCCATTTAATAGCCATAGAGATAATAACAAAATCAATTATATTCACTTACCAATTTTTCGTGGGCAATCTCCATCAAGTGTTGGTGGTCGGGAATCATGTGTACATAAACATGTGTATGTGTTATTTGGAAAGTTTTTGCAAGCCGTTTCACCATTACATTTTCCTGGAGCACAAGTACCTTGATGAAATACTTGAAGTCTTTCTTCTAGAAAGAATAAAAAAAAAATGTTTTGTAATTGAATAAGTAGACATGTACGTAGAGGTAATTACATGTTCAAGTTTATGATGGAATTGTTGGATTGATGATCGATGATGATCATGATATGATGGATAATGAAAGATAATGATGGATTATTTTAGATGTATAGCGGCAAAAAATAGCGAAAATTGGACAATAAAGCAAAAAAAAAAATCAATAAATATTTGCGAAAACAATGTTAGCAAAATCTTGATCATCACCCTCGCAATTCAGTGCCGCTTTTTTTTCTATTTTAATCTTGAAAATTTAATGGGGAAATTTAATTGGTTTGGCTGTCGGGCCCTGTAAATTGTGTTGTCCAGTCGATTGCATACCGATTAACGTTCAGTCATTCTTAATTAACTAGCAATACGTTTCGCCACATGAAGAAAAAAAAAGAACATCAAGGAAATCAGACCGCCAGACCGGTCAATATGGCCGCCTGCTACCAATATACTACATATACGAAAAACAATGGGATTCTTTATTGCCTAACCGATTAAGATGAGATAAGTACCTCATCATCATCATCATCATCCTGAGCATTATCATCATCATTTATATTTTTTCTTTACTCATAATATAATATTATGATTTGCGTTAATTGGTAAATTAAAGGAATTTCTACATGTTTTTTTATTTTATCATTTTCTTCGGTCAATGTAGCATGACTTTATTTTAATTAAATTCCCTATACATACGTATATGTATGTATGTTGTTTACTTGTTGGAGATTAGATTAAGACATTTTCTAAGAATTTATTCACTCGCAGAAAAGATTCATCTTACATTGAACAGCTGGAGTCCAAGGATCTATTTTTCGTATAGCTATAGACAATGTAATCTTTTAAGATCATGACGTATTTACTATTATATTGGCCACAATTTTTATCACCTAATAAAAAATTGTTTCGTATATTGGTTTAGGAACCAATATAACTACGAAAAACAACACCTTGAAAAGAATCAGCTCGGCGTAGACTTACGCCACTATATTCTCAGAATTCTCAGACATGAAGCAGTCCAGAAATAACACAAGTCATATATTAAAATATGGATTCAATAATAATATGTCTGTTCAATATTTTAAGTGTTTTTCCAAACCAATTGCAAGCTGACACTCATCTAAAATACTGACATAAACTCAAGGTGGTCTCAATCTCGGCTCTTATAGCTAGAACAAATGCATCAATATACAATATCAGATGATTGTTGATTTTCAAAATAAACTCTCTATTTCTTATAGGGTGAGGTTTATTTTTTGTTTATAAACGACCGGGTGGTTTATATTTATCCAAACAGAGAGAGAGAAATCACAAAGATGAGTACAAAAAAAAAATAGTAAGAATGTTTCAAAACAAAAACATAAAGAAGGATTGAGTGCAGCAATAGAATCGAAATTATTTTCTTGCATGACATGTATTTCAAGAAAATACATGAAGAAAAACCAATTCAATGGAATACCTATTTTAACGGTTCTAAACAGCTTTTTCTATATAAGGGAATGACAACAATTCCATTGTTATATTGTGTAATGAACATTTATAGCTGATTTCAGCTATACAAAGTTAATAAGATTTTAATGTGGCCATTTAGGTTCTTTAACTGGAAACGCCATATTTTTTTCATTCGACTGCACGCTGTTGATGTTGTCCATAAAATATGATGAGAGTCTCATGCGTATCAACAGTATTTCCATTGTTTTACATTTAATCTGGACATCTTTGGCCAATTGTAAATATTTGCCATATGGAGAGAGTTTCTCTTTTTCTTTATAAATATTAATTATCTAATTGGGTACAATCAAATCAATATGCATGACAGCCTAGATTTAATGCTAAAATTAGGAGGAATCCAATTAATTATTATCAATGAAAATACAGAGCAACAGATGGTTTTTCTTCCCGAGAAAGAATTAAGAAAAAAAAAAAAAGAAGATATTTATTCCGACCACAAGACATTTCATTTTCTTGCATCAAATAAACAAGATTGTTGTTTATATCGGTGTGTAATCTCAGTCGGATAAAAACAGTCGTGATATGAAATAATATTATTATTGTATGATTCTGGAAGTTATGCAGATGATCTCTGACCTAATCATGATTAAAGATTTCGAATCATTGGAAAATCATTGAAATTATACATGTGTACGTACGTACGTAGTATGACGAAATGTAGACGATTTTTAATAATATTTGGAGAAAATTAAAATTTGCCACAGCTGCACAATGACGATAACAAAAATCGAAAAAGAAAAAAAAAAAGTGATAATGACAACAAATGACATTTAAATGTTAAAAAGTGGGTCGCACTCCTTAACACTCGTACGTGAAGACTATTAGGCCCATTTCCTGTTTTGTCTTTTTCTTTTTGGTAATAAATGCATTTTCGAGAAGAAATTTTAATGTATGTAGTATGTAATTAGCGTTCAATTTTTGAAGAATTTACCTTGGCAATTAGCATCATTCGAAGCCTACTCTATCTCTCTCTCTCTCTCTGTCTCTCTGCCAGAGTAATAAGAAAGATAATTATAAAGCGGTCAGAAATACTGTGAAACTGATAATCATAGATAGAAGAAAATTGAAAAATTAACTAATGCTGATGATGAAGATTCAAAACACATTCTCTGTGTATGTGTGTGTGTGTGTGTATGGAGAAGGTACACACTCCTAAAGTATTTAGATCATTAGGAATGAATTTGAATACATGTAATGATAGATCATATGTACGAAGAATGTAATTATTAATATTAAATGAACAGTAAATTATTTGAAAAATTTTTATCTGTTCTGTTTTGATGACCCCAGATCAACTTGTATTTTAAAACAAAAATAATAATTATATTTTATACGATACAATAATGTCGGTATTTCTTATTTCAAAATGTAAACCAATAGTATTATAATTTCGTTTTAATTAGATATATTGAACTGTAACATGAGTTCAGCGTGTTCTATTCAATGTACGCGTTATTATGTATTTTTAACTATAGAAGATTATTAAAGACACTTCAACTGAGCATCAAGAACATGTACAATTAAATCCCAAATATAAACAACATTATCAGATATGTCAGACTATACCAGAAGAATCAATTGCATGAGAGATTAAAATGATTAAATTACATAATACATGTAATTATTTAATTAAATTAAATGTTAAAGTATCCTTTTTCATTGATTTTTACGGTATGATATAATGTATAGTCTTTCCCTTTTTATCTGATCAGTTTTGCCTACAAGAGGTGCCTCTAAATTTATATTTATTCTTACTCTTAAATGCCGTATACAAATTTCAGCCGGACTTGATTTATTTTCGGTTCCAAGTTTATGTTATGATTTGAGGAGACATTGAGATGAGATTTATGGATTCTTGTAGGCACAACAGTATGTATCTTTATAAAAAAAAGAGATGTGGTACATTATCTATGTATATGCATATTTAACTCTGCAAGGAGCTGCTACTCGACACGCACACGAATACAACAATGTGCTTAAAAAAAGTCTAAAAAGAGAAAATCGAGAGATAGATGAAGATTAATAAATTTAATTCCAAAGTATATACTACCTGCTATGTATATATCTATGTATGTATTGCATGGTTGTCATTTTGTATTATATTGATCAATTGTTTGCAAATTTATAATATTGATTCTCCATCATTTACAAAATTATTCTGTATATAGTATAGAGAGAGAAATCCTTGAGGGGAAAATAATGCAACCTTTGAGTTGGATGGATTTTTTTTTTTTAATAAAATTCAATTTTTTTTTTTTTTGCGTTTGTGTTTTAAAATGTTTTATCACGAGTATTTCTCTGCTTTGTTTCGTACTTGAAACAGCTGGTAACATTTGGTTTGGAAACTTTTTTATTTGCCAACAGTAGAAACATTTCGGATGTTGCCCACACACACGAAAAAAAAATACAAT
The DNA here is from genome assembly GCA_949748235.1 of Platypus cylindrus. Classification (NCBI taxonomy): domain Eukaryota; kingdom Metazoa; phylum Arthropoda; class Insecta; order Coleoptera; family Curculionidae; genus Platypus; species Platypus cylindrus. The sequence goes on along the minus strand of OX456491.1, from coordinate 4,556,776 downwards.
TCAATTAAATAACACTTAATAGAATACATGCAAAAAGCATAATTACATATATGGTATGTTCCAATGACAAGTTATGATTAATATACACTAATTGTACACAAATTGAATCATCATTAGTTTAAGTTGATCATTATAGCAACAGAGTAAATAACAATTGGGTTTTAATCGAAACTTTCAGGCTTGAAACAAACCCTACGTATTATATTTGTTATTGGCATTTTGTTCACATCATTAATTTTCGTTTATATATTTTCTTAATTATCTTAGATATCAATGTCTTCCGAAAGACATCATTGTATCATTATTTAATTATACGTATATCGATAACCTAAGTTACTAATTTACATAATTCCTATGGAAGTGGTAGGTTCAAAGCTTCAAAATTTCGATATTTTGTTTGCTCTTTATCTTCTCGAAGGGATGCTCTACAAAAGCTGATTGATTATGGGAGAAGATAAGTTGTATCGCGTTGTATATCTGAAGGTTTAAATTTCACTATATTATGGTATAATGTACTATTGGAAAGAACTTTAGATAAATATTTTTTTTTCTTGTACAAAAAACAATGTTAGACCATTTATTAAAATACACATACAATAGTGTGTGTTAGAAAGGACTTGACTGTAAGGTTTCTTATCGTCACGTATCATTGAAAGTATATGTACATAGAAGATTAGAATGGGACCAACAGTCAATAGAAAACATAATAAGATCGTATCGCGATATTTTTTAAAGAAAATTAATGATTTACATGGAAAAGTAATTAATTATTGAAATTAAAAACTGATTAAATTTTTAAGACTTTCGATTATAGAATGCGAAGATGGTTATAGGGTATTATTAATTTTGACAGGAAAATAATTGGAATATGCAAGATTAATTTTGGGCTATTGAGTTTTATATCGATTAAAATTTAGCGGGAAAAATATTTACTTACTAAATATTTCCGCAAATATTGTTGGAAATAAACTGATTTATTTTATTAAAACTGATTCTTTTTAAATCGATGCTATTATAAATTGGTTACATATTGAAAATTTCTAATTTATTCTAAATAAAATATCAGAAATATTCTTACCATCCATTATACTAATTGCTCGTTTCCACGTTTCTTTTACTTTTCGCATAACTGTCATAACTAATCACACATTATTTTAAATCCAAGATCATCATCGTTTTTCCACACTTTTGACCGTTTTCGTCATCTCACAGACAATATAATTAATGCAGGGCCAACAATTTAATTACTTATAAAAAATTCAAAATTAACGCTCCAAATAAAACTATGATTTGTTTAATAGAAATTAAAAAAAAAAAAAAAGAACCGAACGCATAAATAAATCGAGCCAAACGAACAAACTGTATGGAAAAGAATAATTGAGTGCGGTACGAGAAGCGCTAAAAGCGCTCTTGAATATGTTCGGCGCATCACAGATTAAGCAGTTTACGTAGAAGATGATAATAAAACCAAAAATAACATATACTTAAATAAAATAATAGAGAAACAAGAATAGAAAGAAGATGAGAAATAATTGAGCAGGCATTATATTTGATAATGATAATAATAGCAATTGAATAAAAACTATTTCTTCAATAGATATAAATAATAATTATTTCTGGGAAATTATTCAAAGATTAAAGAAATAATAAAATCGCTTTAATTTAAAAGAATTTAAACTGCTTTGTTATTTTAAAATGTCATTAGGTGTTGAGATTTTAATTTTATTTGAAGAAACATAAGCAATAAATTGACTTAGAAAAGAATCAATCGTACTGTATAAAAATATTATGAATAAAATATTAAATATTTACAAACATTTTGTATCAAAATACAAATCAGTGAATAAGAAACTTAAAAGAAACGGAATAATTCCGAATTAATTGAATTTTTGCTTACTATAAAAGAAATAAATTGGAAAAGTTCCAAATTAGTTAACTTTCTTTGGAAGTAGGAGCATTTGTTTTGAAAATTACTTAATAATTAGCTTACTGAAATTGATAATTAAGAGTTCGATTATTACAAATAATCGAGTTTATATATCAAAGTAACTAACGGTTGATCTTTTTTTTGACTCATTGAATAATTCATATTTCGTAATAATTATCACAAAATACTAGGGCTAAATTTATTTTAATTCCAATTTATTTAAGGGATTTTCGATCTTATTCTGCGATTTAGAATAATCATCGGGTATTATTGTTATTATTCAAAATCTTCTTGAAGGATTCCGAAGGTTAAAGTGTTTATTGCCAAAATTAAATTTAAAGTAATTCGATTAAATAAACTAACAATAAAATTATCTTAACGTCTCCACTCTCAACAATACTAGTTGTAGAGCAATAACACAACAATTCGTTGGTTTATTAGTAAGAGTGGCACACTTTTTAAAGTTTTATGCCACTTCAGAGACGTTAGAGACTCACATCAACTAAGCTAAGATTAATAAAATATTTTATACTTTCGTCTTTTTGGTAAAAAAGATACAATAACTTTAACTAGTACTTTAATCTTGACTAATTATTTAGTCGAAGTTTACTAAATGTCTTCTATTAATTTGAAGACACTGTAAAAATCGACTTTGTACATCACTACATATTGGATTCCAGATAATGCTACTATGTTAAGATCAAAGCTAATTAAAATAACATTACATTTAATGGAAAATCAATATCAAATCATAATCATATCTAGCATCATAATCTATCGCTTAATAGTAAATGTAAAGGCTAATATACTTCATGTATTTATATTAATACAATGTTCAACAATAACGACTGAAAAGTCTTCTGGAAACATTTTCGTATCGTTATTTGCACGGCAATTATCGATAACTGAGAAAAATGGTTTTCTACTTTTTAAAAATTGTTTATTACCAATTGAAAAAAGTATTTTCTACAAAACTACGATTGGAACAAGTGACTTATATAAGTAAATGTCATTGTAATTGTTAAAAAATGGTATTTTTTCTTAAATTTTCACTTATATTTACAGGTGAACTAATACCTAACATTTATTTTGCGATAACCTTATTTAAATATAAAGCAATTCGAATATTTTTTTACAATATATTATTTTTACATTTTATTTCTTTGGTTATTCAACTTTATTATCTACTAAACAATATTATGTTAACTTATTGGTTAAAATATTTAGGAGATTTTACCGGTAATTTCGTGGTAAGTACGTAATTATAAAACGTTATCAGCACGTAGTTTTTCAAAAATGAAACTGGACTTATTATAATCATGATTTTCATTATTTATTTCTTTTTTTAACATACTTTTTTACATAATTGTAGTTGGCTTGTGGTATGATAACGGCGATAAAAATGTATTTTATAGCAAAACCATTAATGATTAATCAAAAAATTCACTGGAAAATTTTAGGCGATCAAATGTTAAGGCGGATATTAAAATTAGCAAAGTTACAACGTTCCATGTTTTATCTTCTTATCGGCACCGAATATCTACTTATATTTTTCCGTCTTGCCAGCTGGAATAAAAAAAAAGGCGAAATTTTCCTCATATTACTATTTATTGAAGACTATTTTCCGAATTATTCCACATATTGTTTTCTATTTGTGTATCTTTTTTTTATAATCACTGGGATAACTTATAGTTTTCCGGCATATACTATTTTATATACGTATAATACTTATGGGATTCAGATATGCATACTAAGTGAACATATACGAAATATTTCATCTTTAATTGAAAATCTAGATGAATCGACTGAAGATTATTTGAAAATTGTAAACAATGAATTGATTTTTATTATTAAGCAACATCAAGACATTTTAAGGTGGGTATTTGATAGCTTAATTGTTTCTAAAATTAATAGAATTTTCCTAGCCAGCTCTATAGCTAGTGCTGCGTGAGATTAAATTTATGAAGAGCCGATATACTTCAGAATCGAATAAACTAATATAATTAATAATAATTTTAAACATTCAACGGTCACGGTCAATGGGAACAGGCTCTACAGCAAATTTTTTTCGGACGACATACTAGTCCAGGAAATTAATTGAACTAATTACAGAAATAACTTTAAAGATGAACTTACTTCACAGCTTTTCTCCACTGAACATAACCAATTGACTCAGATCACATACTATATGTATATGGATGTTTTTATTTATTTGCAGATATTTTACCACTATTTCGAAAACATTAGGATATTGGCCATTCGTTTATGCTGCCACGACGATGCTTGTTGTGATTTATCCATTATTCGGAATATTCAGTGTATGTATAGCTAAACTTTACAAAGCAATAATATTTGGCGATATGCAGCTATATTATGTAATTTTATATATTTTTAAAATGTAGCCATACGTCGATTGGACTTCATTCGCCCTAGGCATAGTTGCATCTTACGCTTGGTTAATATTTTTCTCTTATCAGGGTCAATTCGTTGAAAATGCTGTAAGAATTATTACATTATTTATAGAAATAGTAAGAAAAGTAGAAAATAATATTTAGTAGTATTCAGCTTTTTTAGAAGAAGAAACTATTAGACAAATAACTAAACCAGTAAAATTTAATTTTAGAGTCTAGAATTATCAGAGATCATAAATAATATGGCATGGTATCAATGGAAAGTACCAATCATGAAAAATTATCATATACTGGTCACTAATGCTAGAGCCATACAAGTGGTCATACCACCATTTTTGGCTATTAATCATGAGTATTTGAAGCAGGTTAAACATTTAACTAAACCATTAACTTTTCAATAAATAATGTATGCTATTAATAATTTTAGCAAGTCAAATTGTGGTACACAGTAGCGGGGGTTCTGCATACCCTTCGAAATAAATTAAATTTATCTAATATATTATAGAAATGGACGTATTAAAAAATTAACTTTTTTAAGTAGTGATTTTTATGTATTGTTATAAATCAGTAATAAAGACTTTAATGTTTGATTAAATTTCTTCAATTTAAAGACAGAAGATATAAAAGAACTATTAAATTATTGATATTATTTATATGCAATTATATGTATTATTTACTAAATTATACTGTCATACTGTCTATGCGTTTCGACTCTATGCTTGGCTCTTTTTTTTAGCGCCAACGACGAATGATTAGCCCTGAAACAAACATATGATGTTCTTCTTATACAAAAAAAAATACATAATGTAATCATATAAAATATAGAAAAAAGTTAAGCTTATTAATTGCCAAACGATATTAACTCAAACTTTTTTTAAGCATATTTCTCAGCTTGTCTGATAATTATAATGTAAATAATTTAAAATTAAAGTACAGTTTATTCTGTCTTAATATATACATATTTGCACAGATATTTATCTGCAATTTCCACGAACCCAAGAAAGGACAAAAATGGAATCTTCTTTTCTTTTCGTTTGTTTGAATTTATTGCATGTGGGTTTCAGGTTCAGTACCATGTTTTCGTACTGAATCTGTGCAATTATTTTCATACAACGTGGTATTGTATGTCACGCTTAAACAAAAATGCAAAAAGAAATGTTTTATCTTGATTCACATTCGATATTCGACATCCATGACAATCTATACAGGGTTTCTTTCCGTTCAGCCAATGTGAATTGACCCCATTAATTATAAATTTGAAAAATTTGAAAAATCAGTTGTTTCTTCATTTGGAAAGAGTAATATGTAATTGAATTTTTAAGATTAAATTAAAAACACTTCATCGAAAACACCAGCTGATATAGAGGTGATCATTATTGGGAGATGTAAAGTTTAAATCACCAAATTGATGACGTGTAACCTCTTCGGTGATTTAAACTGTATTTACATGAGTGCACATAAACCGTTCGAAAAGAACAAAAAGTACCCATTAATAGAAATTTTACTGTAATTTTACTTAGCTTTTTTGGCAATTCTATCCTGTTTTAATTCCTTTTTTTTATTTTATTTTATTTTTTTTAAACCTTTTGTTAAAACAAAGCAGAGTAAAATTATAATTATACTATCCAAAATAAAAAAAATTATACATAGTTTTACTGTATAGTATATATATTGAAAATTATTTTCTTATTAACTATGTATAATTTATTTTTCAAAGCTCCTTTGTGGAGAATCTTCTTAGACACTACCTTTTTGGAATTTATTAATTATTTAAAAATGCTTTTTCGTCCAAAACTAATATATTTAATTAGGTAAAAGTTACAGAAATTGAATTCTAACTTGTTCTACTTTTCGGCTGCTGATCCAAAATCAATTTATATTAGTTTTTAGTATTCTTTACAAATAGTAAATTATAATTTCCATATTAGAAGTAATTATTGATATACGTACATGCATATAATTACGAAAAATTCGTTTGCCTAAAAGAGAATAACTTAACTGACTCAATCAAACATCAAAAAGAATAGCAACTATAAACAAATGAAGAAAATTCTAAATTTGGGTATTTCCTATAATATTTTTTTTATTATTATACTATTTTTTAATAGTATCTTTTTTAAGTGTTAACTAGCGAAACTAGGCTTAATCGTTTAAATAAAAATTCAATAACAAAATGTACTTATCTTTTTTCCAAATTCTTGGAATATAATATTATTTATACATAATATACATAAATAAATTGTAACAAACCAAAAAAATACATGCTTGCTCCTGTGTAATTTTTGTATAAATAAAATAATATAATAAATCTTGCCACTAGCCAGTCCTATTTAAATTTGTAATTATTATTTATTTATTTTATTGATTGAAAAATTAGAGTATGCGATTTGGAATAAAATAGTGTACAAGCCTCGTGGTGTCTAGTATTAGTCTAGTATTCCGAGGCGCAAGCGCCTCGGAAGTACTAAACTCTCGGCTGTAATGGCAAGCTTCCCCGCTCGCCTTGTAATCTACTATTACTTAGCTTTTTGGTTTTCTTATCCTGTTATTACTGCTTTCTTATTTTCTCTACTCTGACAGCTGTTTCGATAGTTTCAATGTTAAATCTTCGTCAAAGAGTTCTTACCTGTAGTCTTTTTGATTATGTCACATTTTTTATAACTTTTTTAGTTTTATATATAAAATATAAAATTTAAATATAAAAAAAATTAACTAATAATTTAATATTTTTGATAATTTAAATACTTCCAATTTTTAGATACTATAATTATGTTTGGGACACATTCGGATATTGGAACTTTTTTTTTCATTCTACAGCTCTACTTATTATGATTTGTCCATCATTGGGAATAATTTACGTATGTACTTTTACTGCAAATTATACGTGTTATCTACCAGTTGATTGTTCCTCTAATTTATTCACCCTTTTTTGTATGATGAAATATGTATAAGTATTTTATTATTTTTACCCAAACGCAGGCATTCACCGATTGAAGTGTTACTGAGAGTTGATAGTCTTCTTTTGTTATCAAAGTCAACAGCTAGAAGATGCTGTTAAGATGTAAGTTATTTGGAATCACGGTGGATGAAAATCATAAATTAAAAAAAAAATAACAAAAATCAAAAATCAGTGTTTTTTCCATATATTTTTTATAAAGAGCAAATTTTGAAAGAATGTTATTCGGAAATTGGCAGACTTCTATTATAGGAATACTAGTAAAGAAAAATTACATTTAATTTAATAATTCTCGCCTCTAATTTAACATAATTTTTCACTTTTTAATATTAATTAAAAATTAGAAACAAATTAAGCATTTCGGAAGCTGCAAAATTAGTATTTCTTTTTAAGAACTTTGACACTTATGTAAAAAGTGATAATATTTGACTTTAAATGCTAAATGTTGTATGAATAAAACGTTTCTGTATTTTAATATGAAATTTGCTTGTTTATTTTTAATAATGTTTTAAAAAACAAAAAAAAAGTTCGATTAAAATCATCGATTTAAATCAATTGATTTAAGTCATCTCAACTCTGCTTGAAATTTTATAGTATTTTACTAAAATCGATATAATTTTCCTTAAAACTTGAAAAATTACAAAGTGGTAATCCAAGAATTTATCAATTTTGTTTTATTTTAGAGTTTTGAACTATTGCAAGTCATAAACAATATAACATATGGTGTAAATCGAATATACCAACCCTAAGAAATTATCATATATTGCTATTGAATGTCAAAACTTTAAAAATGCGTTTAGCTCCATTCTTTATTATAAATTGTGATTATTTGAAGCAGGTGAAACAATTGAATGCAGTCGATTGGAAATTTCAGCTTTGTATATGTTTAATTGACAATTTTAGATAATTAAATTATGCTACTCGATAATTAACATTTCAAATACGATGCAGAATAGAACCACACCATAAATTAAGCAAATCAAGTATAGTACTATTTAACAGAAAATTAAGTTACATGAGTTACATCTTAAGTTGATAAACCACTCAATTGTTGAAAAAGTTGCCACATTTTATAGAATTACGAAACTTCTTATACAGCAAAAAAAAAAAACAATTTTAGACAATAAGAAAAAACTTATGTATAAGCTATAGTGATTAAAGCATTTACTAGAAAAAATACTGCAATAAATTTTTATTTTTTTTTTTATTTTTTAAACGAAATATATTATAATATAGGGATATTAAATATTAGACATATACATACTATTACTATAGGAAATTCTATTTTCATTGAAATTATATCCATAGAGGAACTACTAGTAGTTATATTATAGTTACTCTATGATTTCATCGAAGTGTCAAATAAAAAAGATTGATTTCATAATTTTTATTAAAATATAAAACATTTTCAAAGCTCCTTTTTAGGGAATCCTCTGAGGCAGCCCATCCTTAACTTATTTATTATTTAAAAATGTGTTTTCGTCCGATACTAATTTAATTATGTAGAAGTTACAAAAGTCAAGTATAATGACTAAAAATTGATTTACATTAAAGGGAATAATTTAACTGAATTAATCAAACATGAAAAGGAATTGGCAAGTAAATGGAATAATGCCTAGTCAAATGTGATTATTTTGTTCTTACAGTTTTGTTCACAATCAAAGTATTTGAGAACTAGGTATCATCATATATAAACAAAGTTTGTCTATAAACAATGAAATTTTCTTTTTTTAAAAATATTTTTGAGAAGGTTAAGGAGCGCTTTACAGAAGCGAAATATGAAGAAGAATTAGGAGTCGGTTTAGGTACGTAAATCCTATTATTTAAATTAAAAGCAGAAACTTAACTTATTAATATTTATTTTTTATGCAGATAAATTACTACCTAATATTCATTTCGGATTAACGTTATTCAAATACAAACCAATTAGAATTGCCCTTTATAATTTAGTTGTGTTAAGTTTAATTATGTTGGCAATTCAAATATATTATTTGCTAACTAATATAAATTTAAGTTTTTGGTTAAAATATTTAGGACCGGCAGCTGTTAATATTGCTGTAAGTAATTTAAAGTACTTCAAGTACGGTTCCACTTTACTTAATATTCTAGATTATCTATATTCTTACTTAAATATATGGCTATTTTAATTTTAATACGTATTATGTTATTTTCATTTTAGTTGATGGGTGGCACTACAGTCGCTTTCAAAATTTATAGTCTTGGAAAACCATTAATGAATTATCAAGAATTTCAATTGAATAATTTAGGGGAAAATATAAGACAAAAGATATTAAAAATAGCCAAATTTCAACGCTTTGCTTTTTACATACATGTCGTATTAGAATATGCATTTGTATTTGTCACTCTTGCCCACTGGAATAAATATAGGGGCAATATATGCATTTTGTCTCTATTTATTGAAGACTATTTTCCTAATTATTCCACATTTTTAAATTATTTCGTTTACATTTGTTACTTTATCGGTGGTATACCTTACGCTCTACCAGCATATAATCTTTTATATCTTTATGATAATTCTCTATATCAAACGTACCTATTAATAGAGCATATACAAAATGTTTCTTCTTCACTTAAAAATTTAAACGAATGTGATGCGAATTATTTAAAAGTTGTAAACAATGAGCTAATTTTTATTATAAAGCAACATCAAAACATTTTAAAGTGAGTATAATATAGCATCAATACCATATCTAACAAACATATAGTTTAACAAAAATTACGATTTCTATACTAGATAAAACAATGTACTCGGTTGATTAATTGCCATCTCTTATTGCAATTAATTGCAAAATAAACCGTTGAGAAAAGAGAAAAATATATATTGATCTTTGTTAATAAATGAATTCACTCCATTCGAACGCATATACACTGTGGGGATATTTACTACTTTCTAATAATTTTTAGATACTATAATCATATTTGGGACGCATTAGGATACTGGACCTTATTTTACTATTTTATAGCGATGCTGGTTATGATTTATCCATTATCGGGAATACTTTCTGTATGTATACAGTAATTTTAGTATTTTAACTTATCTTTCTTCAAATCATTTATAATATCATTTTTAAATTTTCCTTTTTTAATTAAAAAAAAAAATGAATACATAGAATGAAATATACATATATGTATATTGACTTTGTATTTTTTCTTAAATGCAGGAATTCAAAGATTTCCCCACAACTGGAATTGGACTAGTAACTTTTTATTCTTGGGCAGTTTTCTTCTGTTATCAAAGTCAACAGTTAGAAGATGCTGTAAGTTACTTAATAGTGATTGTGTTTTACTCAATATCAATTTTCTTAAAACTTAAAATTGATGACATCGTGACCGAAGCACTTGTCAAAATTTGTTTATTTTAGAGTTTTGAACTATTGCAAGTCATAAGCAATATGGCATGGTATAAATGGAATATATCGATTCTAAGAAATTATCATATATTGTTGATGAATGTTAAAATTTTACAAATACGTTTGGCTCCATTCCTAATTATAAATTGTGATTATTTGAAGCAGGTCAGGCAATTGAGTGAAAAATCCATAGAAAATTTTAGCTTTTAATGTGTTTAACTAATAATTTCAGATAATTAAATTTTGCTACTCTATTATTAGTATTGCAAATACAATGCAGAATAGAACCACACCATAAATTAAGCAAACCAAGAGTATTCAAATCAATTTAATTGAAATTTTATAAAGTTGATGAACAATTAAATTCTTGAAGATGTTGCAATTTATACAATTATGGGAGTTCTTATAAAACTACTAAAAAAAATTCAATCTTAAAATCTGTAGACTACTAGATAAAAAATTTAGTTGAAAAAAGTACTTACAACAAAAGATGTACTTAACAATTTTATTTTACATTAAATGTAATCTTATTTATAATTTAATTTCCCTATAGTGAATAAGACAAAACCTGTTCTATGTTCGTACGTCTAATACTTAGCTGTACATGTAGGGATACAAAAAAAAAACAAAACGCAAAACAGTAGGTAGTAATAGTTATAGCGATCTATTTATCTAAAATATTATAGTCTCTTTTAATCTTGAAAAATTGCAAATTGTCAGATAAGTATACAAAAAATATAATACAGATATTTACAAATTAAAATTGCAAAACGTTAATTATTTTTGCACAAAGTAATGTACATATTGTAATGTTTGGCGAAAATATCCATAATTTATCAATGATAAGACATTAACAAACTATGACTTTTCACTTTAAGAATTTTATTTCCTTGACTAATAATACAAATATAAGTATTTATTATTGTTACTATATGTATAGATTATTCATATTGACCCTCGGCATATTTTAAAATCTACAATGCCATCTTACGCCATAAAAATGTAATACAACTTTTAAATGTAAATTTATCCTGCCATCTAGGAAAACTAATATTATTTTCACCACGATGAAATTATGTTGAATGAGAAAGAGAATGATACAAAACAAACTGCAAAAGCTACATCGTCATTACAGGTGCAGCATATAATCGAACATAAAATTTTTATAAATGAAAATAAATACATTCTTTAAGTACAGTTTTTTTTTTTTGTACAATTATTTTACATCAACAATGCCCAGTTTTCCACGTCCGTAAACATTTGCTATATACTGCTATATACTGTAATACACTGCTATTCACAGTGTATTACAGACCAATTCACTGCATTGATCTTCATCTTATGAGAAATTTAAAACTAATATTTTACCAAAAGTATGAGAAACTTAAAAGCACATTTTTCTATAAAGCAAATTTCAATAGATAGATTATAACCTTAAGATTTGTAAATATTTGGAAAATTTTCGAAATATTAAATATTAGCACACGTTCAGGTACTTTTCATTAAATCACAAAAATGTTTTTTCTCAAATAGTTGAATATAAAAATCAACTTAACTAAATACTTATTAGTTCATAGTTCATGACTAATTCAATAATAAGATTAATAAGCCAGTCTTAGTTCTGATGGACTGCAACCGGTGGCTTTTCAGTCGTATTACTTTGCCTAGTTGGGCTTAATAATTCCTGCTTATCACGCTCTCGTTCTTTACCAGGTCTGAAGGCCTCTAATAAAGCTTGAACACGGTCTTCAGTTGGTTCCCATCTTTGAAATCCTGCTGCGTTTTGTAGCCATACAATGACGGTGCCATGATTTGAACGAATATTTATAGCAGATCTAGAAATATTTTTCCTTCATTGTGATACATGATACAATGCTATTGCAACATCTAAATTACCTATCGGCAATTACGTGTTGAAATCCATGTCTAAATTCATGTTCAAAGTGCGGTATTGTAACTTGTTTCCTTTTAAACTGACTGGATTCTAATCGTAATAAACCTGCTGGAGTTGGATCGCGATAGTCGGGCATTAAAACGATAAAACTTAATGGTTCGGGACTCTCTGTCAATAATTTTTCCATGTGATTCACTGAAGCTTCCATTAATTCTTCACAATATGGTGGATAGACTTCAAATGATCCAGAAACAGCTTTCAAATTTAAAAATGATCTATAATTCAAATATTTTGTTTTTGTAAAATTAAATAATATCGATTAATCTATGAAATATCTCTTACCCTCTACTGCCAAAGTATGAGTCGCAATCAGCAAATGCCGAGCAATATTGTCTAAAATAACAATTTAATGGAGAGGCAAAGCATTCAAATGTTACACCAAATGATTTATTAAGACATTCAAATACAGCTACTGGTAATGATTGTTGAGTGTCGCCGACATCTACTTTGACATTATTACGAGATGGATTTACACCCAAAAATGTGGCATAACGTATAAGCATTACCCAAACTCTTGGTATGAATAATTCAAATTTTCTGTCATCGAAACAATTATGCCTATAAAGGTGTTCCTAGAAAATAAATAAACAAATAAATAAAAGTAGAGGAAGGACGTCATTGTTACTATATCAGTATTAATTACGACACTGATTTGAATGAAAGACCTGATTCGGAAGTTTCAATTTTTATCAATAAAAAAATAGCTAAGGTTATTAAATAATATGTATGTAGAAAAAGGAGAAACTTACAAGCTTTTGCAAATGCAATGAATTTATTGCTAAAGCGTCCCCTTTGAATTTGAGAATTGCGGGATCACGATCGGGAAAGTATTCAACAATAGGTAAACGTGGACATCCTAATGCAAATTGAACTGGATAACACCAAACCTAGAACAGAATTTAAATGTTACTTCATTTTTTGGAATTATAGTTTAAATAGTAATTCACTTTTCTGTTAGTTTGCGAAGGGAACGGATGGCCAGGTAACTCCATTCCATGTTCTTTTAATATTATATTTGACCTTTCACGTATTTTCTTTGCATATTCACATGACAGATTGTAAATTTTTAAACAAATTCCTTCTACTGATACTTTAACTGTTTCCATTAAATGAGGTTGGCATTGCTGTTTTAAATGCGCCAAACGATCCTGTAATTTTGTTTTATGATTTTAATTTAAATCATTATTAAATACAGATTTAAAATTTTTGCAGCTTAACTAGCTACCTGGAAGTCGTCATAGGTAGCACCGACAGTTTTTCGTAACCATTGGAAAGTTTCATCGACATTCCATTTAACTACTTTTCTACTTTCAGCTTCAGCGTTCCGGGACTCCATTATAGATTTAGCTGCCTCTGCATACCTATTTATGCATCATTACTGATTATACTTAGTTCTTTGGAAAATTTACTAAATGTTGTTTATTTACCTAGAAAGTTGCTTTCTAGCATCACCAGTAAATTTTGGTCTTACCAATTTTATAGGAATATCATTCATTATTTCTCTATACATTGAAAGAGAAACTTCTGGATAACAATTACTTGGTAATACTGGATCATACCCTTAAAACATGATTTATTTCTAAATATATGCATAACATTTATAGAAATCCAAAGGAATATTTGATTAATAATTCATAAATATTAGACAATGATTTAAAGATGAACTTTGTGTAATACTTATCAGTTTTAACGATAGAATTGTAAAAATACAAACAAAAAGTTACATTCTTTTCTGAATATTGAATATTAATTGAACATTAACATATATATATATATATATATATATATATATATTATAATCTTTTATTTTCTTTCACTCTTAGTAAACACATAAACGTAATGCAAATAGACGGTTTGGAATCATTTTATAAAATGTCTTTATTTTACAAAAAATAATGTACATTAAGCTATGTCAAAATTAGGCCAATTTTGGCCAACCAATAATCTTACCTGTATCAATAATTTTCCTTTCCATGAGCCACCTGTTAAATGAATCTTTAGGTGCATCAATTGATTCTCTTGAATGACACAATTCTTCATAACAGGCTCTCAATTTAGAAATTAAAAAACATCTAGAGCAAATGAAAATAATAATACTATAATATAGTAATTTCCCTAAATAAACTAAATACCTTTGAAATTCAATTTCAGGATGAGATTGCATATAAATGCATGGGGCTCTTTCTAAAATTATCACATTTGTTGGTAATTCTAAATCCCATGGTCCACAAAGTGCGATTTTTTTTGCTTGTGGGCATGGAAGGTCTTCTGATGCTCTTCTTTTACCTATGTGAAGTAATACCGTATAGTATGAATTATTATAAACAATTTCTGAAAATGTTTAATACTATACCTATAGAACTAGATGGATTAATAGGAATTGATGTTTGCGGAGGCGGTTGAATAGAAATCCCTAATGGATCGGTTATCGGATCGAATTGTGCTTTTCCCCCTATTGGAGGCATTTCCCATAAACTTTCTCCCGTCAATTTATTCCAAAAATAGGGTCGACTTTCCCTCTTTGACCAAAATTTCCTCCATCCTTGCTGGTAAAGTTCAAAAGGCAGTTCATATTCTGAGCCTTGATTCACTGGAGTGCCTTGAGGAGTAGTAGGTACTGGAATGGGCATATGGGGGTTCTGTGGAGGTACCTGTACATTGTTTTCATCAACTGGGGGCCAGGAAGGTTGTTCTACTTTTGGTTTCAACTCTGTTTCCTCATTCATGATTTGCAATTATGGGCTTATTGTTTGATGATTTTTCACAAACACTACACTAAATTCTTAAAAGGCAAATGCACTTTGATGCTACATTTAGATAAATTGAAAACTCCCTTGGAAAACACTTAAAATTATATAGTAAAAACTCGTAATTTATTTCATTCATCATATTTATAAGAAAATCGCGTACACTACCACTTACGACGCCATTTGCTGACTGAGAAATTGAAGATTTTCAAAACAAGCTTTATTTCGATAAATTGCGCTCCAATGTTTTGTGATGATTTTGGGAAACGCTGTTAGAAATCTGTTTTATCGATAGCAATATATCAAAGCAATAGCCGCATTCAGTGAACAACCACTTACTTGCAAATTTAATTGCTGTGATTGGTTCCGTGTATTGACGGGAATTAAAATTGACCAATCAGAATCAATCAAACCAATCTGTGCTGCTGTTTGCTGAATACTATCACTTTAAATATGAGCTTAACCTTACTTTCGGGCATATGCAAACATTAATGAACAAAATGTTAATCAATAAACAGTATGCATATATCTATATTTTATAGACTTTAAGCTATTGATCATAGCAAATTTGTCTGTAATATTGATTGTCAGTACACAAAGAAGCAACCATGAGTCCAGGACGCCATAATGGTAAGCAATTAACAAAAAAAATCGTAATTATTCTCTTGTTTTTCTAATAATTCTTGCAGCTGCTCGCAATCTTACATTTGAAGAGAAAAAAGTTGCAGTAATTGCAGAAATTGTTCAAGAACTTATTAAAGCTCATAGGGAGAAAAAAGACGTGAATCTTAATGGGTTAAAGCATAAGATTTCGTCTAAATATGGACTTAATACAAGTCCTAAATTGGTCGATATCATTGCTGCTGTTCCACGCGAATATAAAGCAGTATTATTGCCGAAATTACTTGCTAAACCTATACGGACTGCAAGTGGTGTAAGTTTTTTTTTTATTCTAGATTTACAGAGCTACATGTGTTTAAATATCAATGAATTTTTCAGATTGCAGTCATTGCGGTAATGTGTAAACCTCATCGGTGCCCACATATTAATACAACTGGCAATATTTGTGTATATTGTCCAGGGGGGCCAGATTCAGATTTCGAATATTCGACTCAAAGTTATACCGGTTATGAGCCAACATCAATGAGAGCAATTCGAGCTCGTTACGATCCATATATTCAAACAAGAAATCGAATTGATCAGCTGAAACAACTTGGTCATAAAGTAGATAAAGTACGTAATTTATAATCAAGTAATTGTTTATTCAGAATGTTTGTACTAACACACTCTTTGATGCGTATTAGGTGGAGTTTATAATAATGGGTGGCACTTTTATGAGTCTTCCTGAAGACTATCGTGATTATTTTATAAGAAATCTCCATGATGCTTTATCAGGCCATAAAAGTGCTTCGGTAGAAGAAGCTGTAAAGTATTCTGAAAGGTCCAATACTAAATGTATTGGCATTACAATCGAAACGAGACCTGATTTCTGCAAGAAACATCATATTTCTGATATGTTAAAGTATGGTTGCACTAGGCTAGAAATTGGTATGAAATTGTCATTTACTTTATTGACATTTTTTAATAAATATAAAATCTTTAGGACTTCAATCGATTTATGAGGATGTTGCAAAGGACACCAATAGAGGTCACAGTGTGAAAGATGTTTGTGAAACATTCAAGTTGGCTAAAGATGCCGGTTTTAAGGTTGTGGCGCATATGATGCCAGATTTACCTAATGTGAATTTGGAAAGAGATCTTGCGCAATTCAAAGTGAGCATTTATTGATATAGAATTGCAAACTATTGAAGAGTAAATGATTTTAGGAACTGTTTGACAATCCATCTTTCAGACCAGATGGCTTGAAAATATATCCAACTTTAGTTATTAGGGGCACTGGATTGTATGAATTATGGAAAACTGGTAGATATCAAAGTTATCCACCTTCAGTGCTTGTTGATTTAATTGCACACATTTTGGCGTTAGTACCACCTTGGACCCGTGTTTATAGAGTTCAAAGGGATATTCCTATGCCGTTAGTAAGGTATAATAAAAATAAATCTAATTTGCTATCAAATTATATGGATTAATTTAATATCTCTAATAGTTCTGGAGTGGAACATGGCAATTTACGTGAATTGGCTTTGGAACGAATGAAAGATTTGGGTTTGAAATGTAGAGATATACGTACAAGAGAAGTTGGTATAACAGAAATACATGAGAAAATCTCACCTGATGATGTGGAACCTGTTCGAAGAGATTATGTTGCAAATGGTGGTTGGGAAACATTTTTAAGTTATGAAGATCCTCAGAAAGATATTCTAGTTGGCTTATTACGGTTAGCTTAAGTCTTTAAATCTGATTTTAATGTAATTAATGACTTCAATAAAACAGGTTAAGAAAATGTAGTGATGAAACTACATTTCGCTCAGAATTACTGGGAGGGTGTTCTATTGTAAGGGAATTACATGTATATGGCGGTGTAGTTTCTATAAGTGAAAGGAACGAGGAGAAATTTCAACACCAAGGTAAAATCCGCTGAAAGCTTGGAAATTATACGTACTATACTTTCTTTTTATTAGGCTATGGATTGCTGTTAATGAATCTTGCAGAAACAATAGCCATCGAAGAGCATAATTCCGTTAAAATGGCAGTCATTTCAGGTGTGGGCACCAGAAATTACTATCGCAAGTTAGGCAAGTGTTTTTTAAATTAAAAATAAACATGATTCGAATATTCATTTTATTCATTCACATTCATCTGTAGGATATGAATTAGAAGGTCCTTATATGGTAAAAAGCTTATTGCCTGATCAATATAAAAGCGCCTTTAAATGCTATGATGGTACTAAAGTCATTGATCAAGAATCTAAATTCAATATAAAACCTGAACAATTTAAGTTATATCTGGATAACGATGATGGAGAAGATGATGAATGGTTGGAAAGATATGATAGGGCACATGGATGGATAAAATAAATATTATAATATTTATATGTATGTATGTTAATCGTTTTCGCAGATTCATGCTCCTGTAAAAGCATTGAAATATTAGTATAGTTGTTAGTTAGTAGGCTAACTATATAGTTATATATAGTCATACTATATGCATTTAACAGCTCTGCTTTCGAATCGAATCATTTTAATCCTGTGTATATGTTTAGAAAAAATAAATAGTAATAGCATTAAACAGTAATAGAGTAAATAGTTTATGGTTAGTATATAGTTTGTTGATCACTATTCGTGCCAAATAAAGTTTAAAAACTTTTAAAAATCAATATATTTTCTTTTATGAAGATACTAATTCAAAATGTTTGTTTTTTGCTTTCAACAGCATCGTAACATGCCACATGCTCAATTTGGAAACAACATCATATGTTCTCATACTTTCATCATAATTTTCTGCATCCTTATTACTACTATAATATGCCAAACATCGAATTAATTGATATTCCCTAAATCAAAATGTCCAGATAAAAATTATACGGAATGCATTAATAATTGAACGGAATTTTACCTAGAATCTTTAAATTCCGGATACAAATTACAATAACTGTCAGTAATTTCATTAACGATGCATGGATCAAGGCATAAATGACAAATAGAGGCTCGTAGAAAATATTCAATAACATTCTGTTTGTCTAAAGAACTAGCCAGAATGTAGCTGGCAATTTCCTATAAATGGTTAGACGATTTAATGTTATTACTTGTCGCATATCTTAGTTCACATTAAACCTGAAACATCTTTATTGCTTTATAATAATTTCCAGCTAAAGCAGCAAATTCACCAACTTTTCGCATTGAATTATTCGCCATATGATGTATCTTTTCATTTTTAGATAATTCTATAACTCGTTCATGATGTGCAATAGCACCATTTATATCTCGTTTATTTTCTAATATTTGGGCAATTGTTTGATGTATTTTAGCAGCAAATGTATATTTTCCTATAGAGTAGAATATTACTTAGTAAATGTGTATCACCAATATAATTTACTACTTGCCGAGTTTTAAATAAATATTAACCGATCTCAAATAATATTCTATTGCTTTAAGATAATCGTATTTCTCGAAACATTCCGCTGCCTCTGAATAGATAATGGCTGCTTCTAAATGATTGCCAAATTTGGAATTTAAATTCGCAGCATCACTAAATGCTATTCCAGCTTGTAGCCAATTACCTGCCATTTTAAATAAATTCGCTGCTCTACTGTAATATTCGATTGCTTCGAACTATTGAAAGATTCATAAAGATTACGCCTATATTGATTTGAACATCCTAAACAATTATGATACTGTGGTGAGAGAGTGTAAATATGTTTAAAAAATGTATATGAATTTGTATTATCTACGGTTTATTGCATGTTCATTTCCACTGGCTGATTAAATCGATATTTTAAAGGATTTGATGTAGCTTCATTGGAGCGATTGAGCAATGGTCAAAAAAGTATTTCAAGAAGATAATAATTTTTTTTAAATTTCAGTTAATAGGTTTTTACTGAAGAGCTATCGTGCTGTTTTTGATTTTAAGTTGTAAAACCAATCTGTTGCTAATGTAACTGTGGTGTAGTAGTTTAGAAAGATTTTAATCAGTTAGGCTCAAGATATACCTATTAATTGTTGCAAGGATTTGTATGCGAATACAAACTAATACAAGATGAATTTTTTAAAAGTAAGTAATAGTTCAAATACATTTACTATAATTTACCTTATGCCCATTTCCGAACAGCGATCGGAAAAATCCCACCCCATTGATTTTACTCTCCGCGATATTCTTCAATTGTATTGCTTTATTTTCAATATATGAAGCCATAATTTTTATATCGAAAAAAAAATTAATTCAAAATAACCGATAAAGCCTAAAATTTGAAATCAAACTCAGTGAAAATTTAGCTGTTATTTCTGACAAGTTTTATTTAATATAATTGTCAATTTTCTGAAACTAAACTGAACGCGAATTATCTTCTCATGGGTGATCCTGATATGAAAATGGGTAATTCACCCGAAATCAAAGAAATGATTAAAGGATCTAATATTTTTAATGTAAGTAGACAGAGGCATTCCAGTTGATCACTACTCTGCTAGAACATCATCGCCGAAATCTACACTAACTGATAAACAGTATAAAAATATTACCAGCCTGTGAAAATTATTATTTCAGAGATCAAAACTGCGAAATACTTATAGTGAGACATTGGAAAAATTAAAAAAGGAATTTTACGACAGATGGGAACAAAACATATCATCTGATAGAGACGGTGTAAAAAATTTTGAAAAACTAAAAACATTGGGAACTGGATCGTTTGGACGAGTGGTAAATAATTGATTTAATTCATTTCACATTATTTCGCTCAACTCTAACTAATGCTTGACCTGTTTCTTATATCTACTATATAGTTCCTAGTACAGAACAAAGAAACGAAAAAATATTATGCAATGAAAATGATCGATAAAACAAGAATAGTAAAATTAAAACAAGTCGAACATACACTTTATGAAAAGAAGATCTTAGAATCAGCAAAGTTTCCATTTTTAGTTTCATTGGAGTATTCATTTAAAGATAATAGTTATATTTATCTATTAATGCCATTTATAAACGGCGGTGAAATGTTTAAACATTTAAGAAAGTAAAAATTACTAATCATTGTTGGGACAGTTTTTACGAAAAATCTGCTTATGTTTCAGAGCACGTAAATTCGATGAACCACTAGCGAAGTTTTACGCAGCTCAAGTATTTTTGGCATTAGAATTTTTACATTACTGTGATGTTATTTATAGGGATTTAAAACCTGAAAACATTCTAATAGATGTAAAAGGATATTTAAAAATTGCCGATATGGGATTTTGCAAAGTAAATATTCATTCAAAAATGCTTATCGTTTATCAACGTCTTTTATTTTATAAAGATTGTCAAAGGAAGAACATGGACCCTGTGTGGGACACCCGAATATATTGCACCGGAAATAATTTTAAGTAAAGGCTATGGAAAAGCTGTTGATTGGTGGTCTTATGGTGTTTTACTATTTGAAATGACTGCTGGATATCCACCATTTACTTCAAATGATCCCATGAAGGTGAAGATCTTTTTCCAAATTTAAGAAACACAGCGACAAATTAAATCAATGCTATTTTTTAGGTTTATGAAAAGATTATTTCTTGTAAATATAAATTTCCACCATTTTTTTCGCTTGAATTGAGCGATATTATAAGAAATTTACTGCAAACTGATTTGACTCGAAGGTTAAAGCTTTACTATGGGATCAAAATATTAATAACTTGAAATAACATATTTCAGATATGGTAATTTACGAAATGGAGTGTTGGATATTAAAAGCCACAGATGGTTTCACCACATTAATTTCGAAGCAATTTTTAATAAACAAGTTGATCCACCATTCAAACCACGGGTGAAAACTGAATCTGATACATCCAATTTCGATGATTATCCTGATGCAGACATTAGAATCAGCGAACATAATCTGTTCGAAGATCAGTTTGAAAAATTTTAATTTAACATTAATATGTGTTCTAAAAGAATGAAAAATGTGTTCTTTGCGTATCTGATTTTATTAGAAAAATTTTAAAAGTACATACACATATTCTATGTATTTTATTGTACTTTAAGGTTTATGTACAACACGTATGAATATTCTTTATAGATATGCAACTAAAAGCCGAAATATAACAAGAAGAAATCTAGTCAAATGTAATATACACATGCGCACACAAATCTCTTTCTAAATAAATGCATTTTGAATTATTTTTACATGTTTAAAACATGTTATAATGAAACATGAACTTTTAATACAAATCCTAAATGCACCACAGAGATTTCAATAAAATTACAAGAATTTCCAATAATGAATAAATACTAAAATTATTACTATACGCATACATTTAATAACCTTAAAGTTAATTAACCTAAAAATATATCTATTTACACTAGCATTTTTTTTCTCTTTCCGCTATCTTTCTCTTTCCAGATGTCGGTAAAAAAGAATTAAAATATCAGTGCAAACGAATATATGTAGAGCATAATAAAATAAATATTTTTGGATATTTTAATCAGTATCGCAAAAATATTTAACGAAATAATCACTTTGCCTTCCATTTTGCTGCTGATTACGTTTCAAACTTTTTGTAATAAATTTAGAGAATAAAATTCAGTGCTCAATTTATTGAGGATTAGGTTGAGAAGGGTAGCCATAATTATACTGAGCTTGAGATGGTGGTCCAGGAGGTGCTTGTCCAGCCGGTGGTCGAGGATACTGATAGCCTTGAGGCTGTTGTCCATATTGTGGTTGCGGATAGTTAGGCTGCGGCGGTGGATAAGCAGCACCTGATGGTGGTCCATACGGTGGATATTGACTTGGTGGTGGAGTGTACCTAATATTAATCATTATTTGAATGTAATTAATCAAGTTATTTGATCGATTTTCATATTCATTCATTTCATTTTACCCGGCATTGGGATTCGGCTGCGAAGGAGGATTAAATGGTGGTTGCGACGGATACGGTTGCGAAACTGGGGGAAGAGAAGTGCCACTTGGACCTGTTGGTGGTGGCGTACTAACAGCTGGATTTTGATTGCTCGTCGGTGGTGCCGAAAAAGAGGGCGATTGAGTATTGTTCTGACTATATGCTTGCGGTGGAGGTGCTGAACGAATACCATAATATTATTTTAGTTTCAGAAAAATCTATTCAGATAACATACCCTGCGCTGGCGGAGGAGCTTGTCCAGTTGGAGGACCATAAGGTCCACTTTGATTAGGTTGTGCAGGTGGTCCTTGTTGCTGTCCACCTTGAGGTGGTGGGGGTGCATATGCTTGTTGTTGTGGAGGATAAGCACCTATAAGTTGTAACAAACCGCATGAATAGTAGGTATGAAATTTCACATTACTAATTTTAGATTCAGATAAAATCCTTCGTACCTTGTGGAGGTGGCGGATAATTCTGTGTCGGCGGTCCTCCTGGGTAATGTGCTGGAGCATTGGATGGTACACCATAAGGTGTCTGCTGTGGTTGAGAATTAGGAGGTGGGTATTGATTTGCTGGAGGACCTTGAGGTGGACCTGCAGATGATGGGGGCGGGGTTCCATATCCTAAGACATTAAATTAATAGAAATATTTGAACTATAAATTTATTTGTTCTATATACTGACCTGGTTGTTGATAGTTATTATGAACTGTAGTAGGTGGTGGTGGTTGACCATATGAATTTTGAGAGTTCGGTGGGAATGGTGGTTGATTTGGTGGTGGATATTGTCCTTGCGGTGGATATGCTTGACCTTGAGGAGGATACTGAGCTGGATACTGCCCTTGCTGATAAGGTCTCTGAGAATAGTTAGGATGCGGAGCTGAAAATTGATATGTCATGTATAAAATTTCCACTAAATAGCATTTATTTCTACCTGGGGCGGGAGGCATTCCAGGTCTAACGGGCCCAGGAGGGCCGGCGGGCTGTCTGTAAGCTGCAGGCGGGGGTTGCTGTTGATTGTAATTATTTAAGTGTTGTTGCTGTTGTTCCGGATTAGATGGTTGTGGAGGGCCGTGCGGAGCTTGTCCGGGGGGAGGACCACCGGCTTGTCCGTGCGGTGGAGCACCAGGTGAAGAGGCCTGAATTAGCTAAAAACAGTAAAAATCAATATACATTGTTTGTTCTGACTGGACGTATAAATTTGGCAACACCGACTTTTATCATCATATACGGCAAAAAATAATTTTAACGTTATAGCGTTTTTTTTTGATTTAATAAAATACATATTTACAATAACGATACACACAATACACAGCTTACTGGTAACAAGGAATTAACATTTTGAGCATTATCCGCCACTGTGGCTAAGAAAACTAAATTTCTATGCAATTGCGTTTGGTATTGAGCAACCTCCTGAGCTTTTCCTTTGTTCTGATATTCTTGTATAGTTTGAATTAAATGCATATTTTCATCCAATAATTTCTGAATTTGCTGAGGATTCGTTGGTTGTCTGGGACCATTTCTTACAAATGCTGTAGACATTGCCTTTACTTTCTATATTTGGGTATAATTGTATACTAAAATAAATTCAATATGTTTCACTAAATGCTACAGCTGAGAATCCAAGTTATCTAATTGATAAATTAATTATCTGATTAAGAATGTGAATGGATAGGATTTTACTTACCTAAAACCTGCCGGTTTTACTGTTTTAACTTTTATAGTACTAACCGAATATCTTTCTTTTACAAACTGACTGACATTATTGAATGACGAAGACGGAAGGAGTAGCCATAGATAAACAAACAAACTTGAATGATTTTGATTCGTCGTTGATTTCGGTTGAATAGCTTGACTTCAGCTTGGGCCGCTTGGGGGCTGCTCGAAACAATTGTCAAATCAAAATGTGGTAGGGCAAGCACACATTCATCTTAAATTTTAAATCTCAAAATGAAGATTGCGCAGGCGTTATCTCAATTTTTCCGATTTTTGAGATTTTTCGGCAACATCGTCTGCGGCATCTGCAGCTCCCGTTTCCCTTCTCTAAAAATTACATGTGTGCTCGCTCTTATATATATGTATGAAAAAGAAGAGCAACGTTCTAGTTTTTTAGGTTATAATAGAAATTCAAATGGTATAATTAAATTATTTTATTTTTAATTTTTAAAAATGATTTATTAAAAAACCGAAGATGAAAGTGAAAAGATACAAAAAAGTTACTAAAAATATAGCATTTTATGTAAATAATTTTGGTTTCAGACAGCCTTATCAATTATTAGTAGATGGAACATTTTGTTTAGCAGCTCTTAATGTAAGTAGATAACTTGTATGTAAGTAAATACATAAAAGATGTCTTTTTAGTAATATATTTTATTTACGGTACATTTAACTAAACGGTTTTATTTTATATCCGTTGCAAAATGATTCAATTCATTGTTAAATTATTAGATTTTGACATATTTTTAGAATAAAATAAACATCGCTAATGATATACCTAAATATTTACAAGGTGAAATTAAGATTATAACAACCCAATGTGCAATAATTGAAATGGAAAAATTAAGTAGTAAATTAACGGGGGCTTTAATAATTCTTAAAAATTCCTTGCTGCGTAAATGCGGGCACGAAGGTAAACCAATTTCTGCTTCGAAATGTTTGCTTTCAATGGTTAAAGACGATAATCCAAAACACTTCATAATATCAACACAGGATAAAGATTTACAAGAAAAATTAAGAAATTTACCAGGTGATAAATCTCACTTCTCCAAAAATCGAGAATACTAACAAGTCCATTTTTCCAGGCGTTCCCTTACTTTATTTACATTCAAAAGCACCAGTTCTAGATCCGCCATCTAAAGCTTCACGTAATAAAACGAAAAAAAAACTTGCGGCAATGTCTGAGATTGATTTTGATAGAATACAGAAATTAAAAGAAAAAAATGGTTTAATCGAGGAAGTGAGGGAATATAAAAGGAAAAAAAAGAAAGGCGCAAATCCATTGTCTTGCCAAAAGAAGAAAAAATCTCAAAACCCAATACAAAAAAAGAAGTCTGATCCTGGTGTTGTACGAGAAAAACGAAAAAGAAATCGAATACCGCAGCATGTTATTGATGAGTTATTTAAAAATAAGTAAATTGATTTGGTTCATAGGTGAACGATTTCTTCTCTTTTAAATTAATTATTATGTCATGTAAACAGTTATGTAAGTTTTTAATTTTTATTAAAGCTACATTACATACATCTAAACTCAACTATACATAAATACATCCTATACAATGTCTTATCTATATATTCTAATTGTTACCAATTTGGGTACCTAATTGTAATATTAAAGCTAATTAATAAATAGTTGAAACTACTATGATACATTTTTTTAAAATATACATGTTAATAAATATATAGTAACATTTTCTGTCCTAATTATTAAAATATGTATCGTAACATCACATAAAAAATTGTATAAATAATAAATTAAATATATAAAATGACAATAATTTACTTAAGTCTAAGCTTGTCTCAAAACTATTCGTATTTTGATAAGATAGGAAGTTATGGATATTTAATTTTATTTTAAATCTAAATACGTATATATTTTATTAACTAATCTTTCCCTATTAGCAATTATATTTCATATGCATCTACACTTTCTATTATAAATTGGGTATTCGCAGTTTTCATTTTACGATTATGTGCCCTAAACATGGCATCGTGGCTGGCAATATTAAATTCACATAAATAGCTAATTAGCAAAATCATATAAATGATGAAGAGTAAAGTCATATTTCGATGTACAGTTGAATTCTCCACATGTAGAGAAAGTAGAAGCCCAGTGTAAATTACGAAATTTATAAAAATTATTAGGAACTTTCAAAGCTTTTTATTAGGAAAAAGCAGGTATAAAAACTCATTGCAAAATGAGTAAGCGTCGTTTATTTGGGTTTGGTGTAAAATGTAATATACATTTAGCAAAAATAAATGTTTTTATTGCAGTCTTGTACTGTATTGTCAAAAAATGCAAGGCAAAAGAAACCTGTGGTTTAAATCTGTCTGTTAAAGCTTAATAAAGCGGCGGCATTATGTAAGCTGATTAGCTCTGTAAAAATGCATAAACATTGAGCAAAGAATTTTACTTGGTATCGTACTAAGCGTTTTTGGCAAAATTTAAATTTTAATGCAACGTAAAATGGACAATGTAATTGTCTAGAAATATTTCTTATTTATTTGGATCAGTTTCATTCCAAGCAGTATATTTTTTTGTATATTGTGAATCATTGGCAGTATAACGAGGTAAATTTAGTGGTGTTCATTAATTTACAGCAGTAAGTTTACTATGTAACTTAAAGTACTTGAAAACCAAACATCTTTTTGATATGAATTCTACTTATTTTAATAAAATAAAGCTCATTGAATACTCGAATGAGCTAGTGACTAGAAATGGTGAACTATGCATAACTGTAAAATGACTATGATTCAAATTAAACCTGTTAGGAAACTTCATGGTAACATTTCAAATTGCAATATTTTTCCGCCATAACTGTTAGTACCTGTTCAAATTTATTGTGCCGTTCTTCTGCATTTGCTAAAGCTCCCCGACTACCCCATAAAAACTTCAAATGAAACTCCGTCTTAAACATATCTAATGTTAATTCATCCATTCGAGTTTCGCCTAAAACAATTTCCGCATTTCTTTTATAACTCTGATATAAATTTGTATATTTTCGCGCTGCTTGTAAATGATTTAATAACATCGTTAAACCAAAATCTTGTGAGTTTGTCTCCCAAAGATTCCACGAGCAACGTGTCAACTGATTCTGTTTTGATGTGTTGATAAAATCCTGAAAATCTCGTTCCAATAGAATAATTAGTGGTATTAGATGAGGTATTGTTGTATTTGGAGCTTGAGGATTTGAGCAACTGTTCATATCTTTTAGTGTTGGTCGAAGTTTGGCTTCGAAATTAAACGCTGAATCTGTATGTTTCTGACGAAGCATATGCCATGTTGAATCTAGTTTTTCAACCTAAATGACATAATTAATTTTATGGTTCAGATATTTCACTTATCGATGGATAAATTAATATTTTTTGAATCTGCTTACTTGGGGTAAACATAATCCTGACATAATTCCACAAAATCCGAATAAATTTCCCAAAGCTGTTTTTGTATCAATAGCAATTTCGATCCATTTATTCAACGTTTCAGTTCTTTCTGATTCATCAGCACATGTCAATATTGTTACAGCTACTAACAACTTTAAGCACTCAGTTCTATATAACAAAAAAGTTAAGGATGATAAATCATGTTGGGGAATTAATAAGTACCTTTCAATCAAATCCAATCTAAATTGAGTGCCATGTGGCAACGTACAAAGTTCAATTCCGCTGCTAAGTTTTGTTTGAATACTGCCCGATTCATATTTATCAAAAATCAAATCTAAGTCAGTTTTTGTAAGGTGGTTAGCTAAAATTCGAGGACCCAATTCTTGAAGTGTCATTTTAATCCGTTTTAAGGCTTGCGCATCCAGCGGTTTATTTTCATTAATCGGTAATAATAGAGTTTGAAAGTTTTCCAGATCGAATCTACAGGACATATGGAGAATATTTATAATTTTACTTTGTTGATCAAATTTAATTGAAGACCTTATTATGTACCTGCTATTCATTGGGATAATTTGAGATTCCGGCATGTGGACCAACTTCTCTTCAATTTCTAAACACTCACTTTGGAAATTCTTAAGAGTTGTAGACGATTCTGAGGTGGACAAAATATAACGGGGATTCTTTATTATCACACCTAAAAATCACCGATTCTTATCGTCATCCGATACAAGTTTTCATATATCTATTATCATATCCTTACCACTTCCTTTTAAAGCATCAGCTAAATCACCAGCAACTGAACTCAAAGCAGAATCACCAGATCCATTGCCAGAATCTGATCCACTAGCATGATACGATGTCACTCGTTGTAAACCTCCATGTGGAGAGAATCCCATTGTAGAACAATCTATAGATTCCATACGGCCCAAGTTACTTATACGAGATGGTTTTGGTGGAGGTGATTCTATACCTGAGTCAACTGTGTCAGTAATGTAACGTCGTTCCGTGTACGATGATGAAGAATCATTTAGTAATCTGGAAATCGTTGATTTATAAAAAATTTGCGCTTATTCTATAAGGGGTGCTTGACTTGCCTGATATTTCTGTCTAATGTATTAGTACTATTCGAAATAGATAATACAGTGCAATGCGTTGTACGTGGTAGCGAGTGTGTTGAAAACTTTAAACCGGAATTAACACTTTCTGATCCCAATGATTTGGTCATTAATGATGGTGACTGAATAATACCATCTGCACTGTTGAACTTCTCCTGAGAGATTCTATTATTGGCTTCGGCTGGTGTAAGTGATTGAGATCTTTGCTTTCCCGATGAGAATCTATCAATATCAACTTTAAAATGTAACATAAAGCGCATGCCAGTTGGTTAATTATTACCTTGGTATGCTTCCCGTTTCTCGCCTCGTTGGAGAACAATTCGGTCGGTAATTGTGTAATATGCCATGCTGATATTGCATAGTTCCAACAGGAGTTGTTGCTGGCGATGATAATCTACTATAGGGAAATGAGACTGGATATTTTGTTGCATAAAAAGATAGTGGATACATTCGATTTATCGGTGTTTGTATGCGTGCATCGGAAGCAATTGTAATCGGTTTCCCTGAACCTTTAATAGAACAACGTTAATCAATTGAAACAGTACAAGCCCAACATTTCATTATTACACTTACCTACATAAAACGTAATTAAGTCTTGTACAGTATCAAATGCTTCATCTTCAAATTGATACTGTACTCTTTCGTAAACAGTTTCTGGTTGAAGAAAAACTTTATTTATAACAAAATGTAACGGATATCTTTTAGTCCTACATGTTAAAACATAATTTCCCGGTTGAGATGAACAATCTCGGACCTACATGAATTTAATGAAAATTTAATAACGCATAGAAAAAGAAAATCGATTGCAAACTAATTTACAAGGAAATTTCCATCTTCTCGAATAATTTCTTCTGCTCTGGATCTTGGAATGGAACCATGGTACCAGGCGTGCGATCTTAAATCTCGACTGTCCAGTGATAATTCCCATTCCAGAGATTTTCGTAGATCGATAGCGTTTGATTGAACGTCAATTATTGGTTCCTAAGGAATAAAATTGTAGAGTTTTTAGTCTTAATGAACGTGTACGTTTAATATTCAATTTATTGGTAGAGCAATTTCGAAACAACTCACCATAATGTAGTTTTTGGGAGTTTCAGATTGGACGGCTTCACTTGGAAGAACCAGGTCGATTCTATATTAAAGCAATAAAGGATAATTTAAATTTAATTTTTTGCCAGCACTTCATTAGAGTGTTCTAATAACACTTCATTCAAATGAGATACTTACTAAAAGAGAAATTACTTTTGCAAACCCCAACAATCGCATCATACTAAAATTAACGCATTCACACATCGAAAAACAAAATCTTCCAAGTTTCTTGACCTAAACTTTATTGTTGTGTTTCACATAAAAATCTTTAGCCGCCAATTTTCACCTTTTTAGATCATTTAAGGATGCATGTTTAACACACTGCTACTATATTAAGTATTTTTGCACATAGCGGAGGTCTGTTTGGATTTTGCGTTTGCACCGCACCTTTTTTTATGTTTTCGGGACAAATTGATCTTTTTTCTCTATTGTTAATTTACGCCGATAGTTGCAAAGAAAAATTAATAGCCAGTCTATGACTCAAGTAGATAAGAGTAAAATCGAACGGTAACTACAATAGATTATTTGCAATTTGATTCTTTTGGATAAGGACCCGGCCGCATGTGTATGTATGAATGCATGTGTATACGAGTATAGTATATTTAACATACACCCCCACTTCTTCGCCCTTTTTTTGCGTTTTGTTAACCACCCCTTGATTATTGATTAGGGTGAAGGCGCAGCCGTCCGTTCATATTACACTCAGAGAAAATATTAAGAGATCCCTTTTATCTACGGAGTAGCGTAGAATATAATATATGTAGATCATATAGGGTCATAAAATAACACTACTCCCGAAAATCAATTGAAAATTCCTTCAATATGGTAATGATTCAATTGGAAAAGATATAAAAAGTCAGCGGAATTGATCAACTGGATCGATGTATGATGATTAGTGGTATTCGAGTGTTTTTGGTTTTTATCCAGTCACTGATGCGAACGCTGATGATGTTCACAGGCTGCCATTTCTGCGCATTGAAATGTTAAATGAGGCATACACGTTTTAATGTAATTTTCAAACTTTGTAATTCATTTGGAGCGAAACATTTATAACGATTCAGTTATCGATTATTATGAATTGAAGGAATAATGAAACTTACTGCGAATAATTTTTGGTTTTCAAATAATATACGTATATGTATCGCATATGGTTTCACATAACAAACTCATTGTATTATTTACGAAAAAGATGTTTCGCGTATATGCTATATTTTGTCTAAATATTGACCAAAAGTATTAAACAACGTCTGTTGATAAGATAAGATCTATTAATGTTAGCTTCTAATATCGCGGGCGCGTTAATAAATATTATCCGAATTTGACTTGTTTCGACTAATTCTTCTGCATACGTATTTTTCCGGTTATTCATTTACCCCGGTCATTTTGATTCTACGAAGTTTTGGATTATTATAATTTCTCATATATTTCTGAGAAACACCAACAATAAATTCCATATTATAAAGGGGCAATATTTCAAAAATAAACTGACATAAAAGAAGAATAAAATTCGCACTTTATTTACATTGTCTGTATGCAATAATTTAAGGTAAACGGAAATGTCGCACTAATTGTCCACTAAATGATACTATGTACCTACTGCGTAAGTAAATAACTTGTATCTACCTACCTGCCTACCTGTTGTACGTGTGCATGCATACCTACGTAGTGCATTTGCCGACTTTGCGGTATTCCACCTTGATATTATTACCATTGGCCAAGGAAGTTAAATTATGCCATCAAACTGTCAAGGACTGCAGCATATAGCTACATATATATTATAAATCAAGATCTGAATTTGAATGGAATCTTAATTTCGATTTAATGTTTCATATTAATACGGTTTTGGTCGGGTCGGAATTAATTTTTGGAATTTCTTTGTTGGAAAGCGTTGACAATTCAGCTTATATGTAATGATTTTTATCAATTTAAATTATCACAAAATTGTGCCTTAAATTTTAATAAAAGCAAAATTGAGTAGATTTGCTTTCAGAGCTGCTGTAGTTCATTGACTAATACTTATCAGTCATATTATATTGTGAGGGGCATTCGATAATATTTACATAACTTAAATTGTATTTATTATACTAGATCACAAAATGAATATTTTAATTTCAAATCAATGACGCTTTTGCGCCACCTGCAAAACAATTTCGAAATTAATCGTTCCATCAGTGCCGAAATATGTATTCGAATCAAATATCTACAGGTATTTGTACAATATTGAAGTGAAGTTTAATTACTTCTTCTTAGATGACACAAGCCGCAATATCTAGTTACTTTGTTAAGAAACCAAAGCAATATTATTTTCCTATACCATGATGTATGCATCAGTTAGCCCCTGTAAAGAACGAACTCAAATAGTGAATGGGCATTTGATTGAAATAAATACATTTAATACCCACCATTATATCGAAATTATAACTAATCAATAGGATATTTTGTGTAGCAACTTTGAGTGCGAACGGTTAGATGGCGCGGACAATAAAGTAGAGTAAAATTTGTAGTGAAATTGTTCAGTCCTCCGTTCGCCCACACAATTTATTAACATTCATATTATTTTGTATATGAAATATTAAAATTGTTTAATAGAAAATCATAAATGGCAAAAAAATTCGCAGAAATTTTCCGTATATTGAGTTCATCTTGATAAAAATTTAGTTCTACAAAATCAACTGTTTGATTTTATATTTAAATTGAAGTTATTCAATTTACATTTTGAGTATGATAAAAATAAGTAATAAATAAATAATCCAATTAAATTATCCTATCATATAATAGAGAAAGTCTAAGTTTTTTTTATGCGCACGCGTCACACATTATTACTAAATCATTTATCCAATAATATTTTTGGTGAGCGGAAACGGCCCATTTTGCAAAATAAAATTTTACAACCGAAAATTTTATTACGTCCTCGCCCGATCAATCTATCCTTTTAAATTATTTAAACGTCTTGACGTTCTCTTTTCGATCGAATATAAATAACGGAAAATGCACGCAACGAATGTCACATAACTCATCGTAAATGAATTTTAAGATGGAAATGTTATGTACACGATCGAAAACCCATATTATTATTATTAAGATGTTACTACTTTAACGTAATGCGATATGAAATAAAAATTTTGTTACTTGACATCGCAACGTCATGGTAAATGTATCACATATCATTAGAGTAGCTCTAACTCGTAGATGTATTAAATGGGAGTGAGAATATTGAAGGAAAATTGAAAATTCAATATATGAGATCACTTAAAGTTCATCAATATTTTATGATGAAAATAAGAACTAAATAAGAACAAAACTTGTTCTTGATGAATGTAATCAATCTCTATTTGTTTTTACTATCCAAGACAATCTCTACAACTCATTACGACAATGTTAACAATATGAATTATTTCTCATAAATTAATAGAGCCACCAATATTACATTATCACCATTAAATTAATAGCCGGCATTTAATAGTATAATTGACAATATAATACATCTTAATAGCGATTTATGAAACTAAACGGAAAAACTAATAAATGACAAGAACTGACAGTCTGGTTGGAACAGTGAAAGTGGAGGAGGACATGAACGAAGAGAAAGAGACAAATAGCCGAATATTTATGAACAGTCACTGAGGTATGTAATAATCTGAGGCCGGATTTAATTTGGCGGACTGATTTCACACTGTACTATACAGATAGGGAACGGGACCCGATAGTTAATCACCTCTCGAGAATGGCCATTAGTTTTCGGGATTGGAATGTGCCCTTTTAGTAGTATAGTATACGGGACTCTGTTTGTCTCTGTACGCCCGTAGGGATCGTTCAAAATGATCACTATTATTATTATTATTATTTAGTATAATATTTTGGGGGTGTGATGAAAGAAATTTATGAGAATAAAATAAAAGGGAAATAGAAATTATTCGTAATCATGGATGAGTTGATTTTGATTTGTAATTTAGGTAGTTGTCAATGTTACGTCACTGAATTGATAGTGAATGAGTTGTCAGAATGTCAATTTTACAAACTACAATATTTTCTTTGATTATTCTTTTTGTATATTCAAAAATTCATTATAAAGAGCATTACATCAATGTTCCAATTGATCATTATTCATTTTCAACAAAACACAACAATACATTCAAATTGAGATATTTAATTATCGAAGAATTTTATGTAAAAGGAGGTCCCATTTTATTTTATTGCGGAAATGAAGCGGAAGTTACAGTTTTCCTGGAAAACAGCGGTTTTCTGCTCGATATAGCTCCAACATTGAATGCACTAGTGATCTTTGCCGAGCATCGTTACTATGGCAAGTCAATGCCATTTGGCGAGAAATCTTTAACTTCGCCAGAAAATTTGAAATATTTAACGGTATTTCAAGCCCTAGATGATTTTGTATGGATAATTGATAAGCTTGGTAACCATTATTATCGAACAATGATTACTAATGATACGTACCCAGTTATAGGTAAAAGAAAATGTGTTGAAATCTTCTTGGATAATTCTGTAAATTTTCTATATAGCTTTTGGTGGATCTTATGGAGGCATGTTGGCAGCATGGCTTAGAATGAAATACCCGCATATTGTCATTGGTGCTATAGCATCGTCAGCACCAATTCTACAAATAAACAATGAGACATCTTGCAAACTGTTTAACGAAATTGTCACTAGGGAATATGCAAAAAATAACAATTGCAGTCAAATAGTTAAACATTCATGGAAATCTATAAGAAATATAACAAAAACAATTGAAGGCAAAAGGAATGCATCGAGCATATTTAAATTATGTAAACCAGTGAAATCAGCGGCCGATGTCAGTGAACTGCTTGGTGGAATTGCTAATATTTATGTCAATTTGGCAATGCTGAACTATCCATATCCAACGAATTTCATTCCACCATTGCCGGCCAATCCTGTTCAAGCAATTTGTAGTAAATTATCAACATTTCAATTAGCAACTAATAAAACGAATCCATTAGATCCGCTTCGCACTATAGCCAATGCAATAGAAATTTACACAAATCTAACAGGTTCAACAAAATGTAACAGATTCGATACGAATATACACAATCCAATCGAATATGCATGGAGTTTTCAAGCATGCTTTGAACTAATAATGCCAACATGTTCAACAAACGAGGATATGTTCGAAACAACTAAATGGAAATACAAGAAATTTACGGATGATTGTCGGAAACTATATGGAATTCATTCTTATCGATCTGATAATATTTTATTGGAATTTGGCGCTAGAAAAATCTTAAATTATGCATCGAATATTGTGTTTAGTAATGGTTTAATCGATCCATGGTCTAGTGGTGGTATAATGCATAATATATCAGATAGTGTTGTTGCTATTGTTATTCCAGAATCGGCGCATCATTTAGATTTAAGAGGTGCGAATTTATTTGATTCGCCTTATATTATTGAAGCTCGAAAGTTTCATGTGAAAATGATAAAAAAATGGTTGAAAATCACTTGAATATAATTTGATTTATGAACGAAAAACTATGGAAAATCTTTTTTTTTTTCATTATTTCATTCGTCATAGTTAAAAACAACCACAACCTCTAGATGGCACTAATACAGCATGACATCGATTTATTTATCCATATATGACCTAATCCAACCCATTTCAATTATCACTACATTTTATTCAAATAAATTTTCTTTTGCATTCTACCGACACTGAATTCAAATGTAAATTACGCAATAAATTATCGAGCACCATAAATTTTAAACCGCTAACAGTAGCGAACTATGTAAATCGTAACTTGGTCATTACATTGAATGGGAAATTATTATTCTAATTGTTGTTGGAAATCCAATAGTTTAGTTCTATATTATTGCGGATTTTGTGACATAAAAATTAGATTGGATGATATCAAAATTCTATTCTACTACTAATTGCTAATTATCTGTAGTGTTATACAATTAGTATTCGGGATTATCTTAGAATTAGATGAATAGAATCTGATTTAAAAAAAAAAAAAATTTGAAATTTTTGAAAAGATTTTTTTTGCTATTCATTTGATAACCCATATATATAAAATGATATTATTGTTTTCCGTCCTCACCCGGATATGAACCTTGATAAAAGAAATACAACTGTAGAAGTAGGTGGTAACAATTAATAGTTATTTTTATTATAAATGGCTAGAAATTTTAGTAGTAATTTACAGTTATAGATTTGTATATGCATTAATAATTATTCCGTTCAGTCCTTGCTAAGCGCCAACTGATAAAACAAATAAACGCTGAAGAAGTTTGAGATTACGTTCATTCCAACAGATAGTGGGAAGGATAAT
This sequence comes from Platypus cylindrus, assembly GCA_949748235.1. Classification (NCBI taxonomy): domain Eukaryota; kingdom Metazoa; phylum Arthropoda; class Insecta; order Coleoptera; family Curculionidae; genus Platypus; species Platypus cylindrus. The sequence goes on along the minus strand of OX456491.1, from coordinate 4,520,331 downwards.
AAATTCACAATGAAAACAGCAGCAGAACATATACAAATATAGTTAAGCGCGAAGAAATACTAGCTCAGTACATTACAAAATCCAATCTAAACTTCATGGGGAGGATGACAAACTGGCGCGAACCATATAAATAATTTAGGTGTCGGCCGTATTTTGTTCATGAAATTATACTTTCTATAGTTTTATTTTTTGCTTGGATTTTTGCTTCTGTAACTAGTCAGTTTCATTGAAATTAATAGCGTGTTTTGATAAATTGATTGTGGCAATATGGAATTAATTGCTGTACTAACTAGGACTCAAAATATAATGTACTGGGGATAATTTTCTGCAATTTTTTTATGCTGATATGCTACAGAATTCCTCCAATCTAAAATACTTAATATCAAAACCAATTAACTAATAGTTGCAAAAAAGCAAAAAAAAAAAAAAAATTAAACGAACTAAAATTAATTAATCTGCCATGTGAAATACAACAAAACTGATGATCCAGATCGGAAAATTAACCCCAAAGGTAGCATTCCAACCAGGTCAAAACATTGTTCGGCTATAGTTGTGCCATGACATTTTTTTGCCATTAAAATGTAGAACATATGGAAAACATAACATATACTAATGTATACTAATGGGTTGAGTATTTTTTCACATTTATTGTATAGATAAGGCATGCAAAACTCGATAATTAGGTGATATATCGGTATATACATATACATGTACATAAAGTAGTAGTAGCAAGAGAGGAGAGTCGCATAGAGTCCCGCCCGGTTTTGCCTAACCCTTCTGATCTCCCAACGGTGTCATACTGTTGACATGAAATATTGCCATGTAATTTGTCTCTCTTATGCGTTAGATTTATTAATTAAAGGTTCCAGTTCGAGTAATGAATAGAATTTCGAATTGGTTATATGTCACACGGATGATATGATTCGAATTAATTTAAAAGGATTTCAATGTTTTGTATCCGGTTTTAAGGAATATTATGGTTTTGTGAATTGTTATTGGACAATCTTCCTGCTGAAAGTTGAAATTTACGATGTTGTTCACGCTGTTAGAGTGGGAGTTTATTTTACAATGGCGACCTGCTTTATTAATTTATTAATTTAATATTTTTAATGTTTATATTATACAACTATCTGTAATACAATTTTCGAATGAATACTAACAATAACAATAATATTTCTATTTCCATTATCCATTTTAAGTCACATTAAACGTTTATTTAATTTCTATTTTCTTCCCATTTTCATTTTCAAAACTAAACAAACACATATACACACACGCCGAAAACCTCCTATATGCAAATTTAAATTTTAATAGAGCTCTAGGCGATGCTGCTCGTAAAGTTTTACGGTAGCTATACTAGAGATTACTACCTTACAGAGAAAAGCTAGTATAGCGAAAAAGCTAGTAAAGAATTAATCAAGCTTTCGAGCTTGTTCGCGAAAATCATACCTATACTATACATACATATATATTCCAGTTATACTATAGTATAACTGGGAGTCTGAAATATTCTAATTGCCGGACCCAGGGAATTTTACTTCCAACAAAATTGCAAAATTTGTATGCGCAAATTTGCTAAACAAATTAGGCCGGCTTGAAGAAATCCACTTCATTCAGTTTTATTTAATGTAAATTTTATTGTTGGATTTTTGGGTAGAAATGGGCATATACTATTATTATTGTTATTATTACTATTATTAAACCCGTTGTTTTTCTCTCTTTCTCGTTGTTGTTGTTACGTATTTTTAATTTGAGTATTAAGGCTTTGAATAATACAGTACAGAGTAACGGTTATGTGTCTAGAAATTATATTTTAACTTTAATTTTGCCAGAGAAATAATGAGGCGCGTCTAGTAGAGGAATGCCCTATAATAAGTTTTGTAATATCTCCTAACTGTATAATTCTTTCATAAATCTTCGCCAATCCATCATAATTCATCATCAAACAGCCCTTTACGGCCATTACAATAAAAATCCTAAAAGTTACATTATATAAAAAAAAACCTTTGATTATTTAAAACGAAACTCTCTAGAGATCAACTTTTCAGCCCCTCTCTATTTCCATGCAGTTCATTTCAAATTCAACGTGCAACAAATCAACTTAGATTGCTCTCTTTCCATGTAATAGAATAGCAGTAGCACTAAAAAGTCCAGGGGTCCGAAAAGAAGACGAATAAGTGTGTTCATGTATTATAGAACAAGTTAAAATGTTATACATATTAATAGATCAATTGGATTCGGAAACGATTACTTGATAAATAGTACTCCTTTGAGAAATCTATTCGCTTGTAGTATATTTATAAGGGGTACATTTCATTGTTGGATTAAATATTTAATTAATGCCATTTTGGAGAAATTGTATCTTATGAGTTTTCTATAAAATCTTAAAAAAATTGTCGTTTCATTGCTGCTAAATTTTTTCTGGACTAAACTAGCTGAGAAGGTTCAAAATTCTGTCCGATATATTCGGTAATAAATCTCCCACGATTTTCAATCGTAGCCCTTGTCTGACCGTTCCGCTTTCCCTGCGGAAAATCTATTAGGTGCATACCGCCTTTATATGCCTATATGTTTTGTAGCTATTACTAGCCCCGTCTAGTTCATTGAAATATGAGGAAAATGCCGTTAATGTCAGGGATGAATTGAGGATATGGTGTGGGGGAGCAAAGATTGGGCAGACGGGGAAATAGCGACGAAAAGATTATTATCAATTTAACCCCTTTAGTTAATAATAGGGTTCATTTCAATTACGATATAAACATGATAATTTATTATACGTATTTTTTTTGGCTGATATTTTGGTAGATTTTCTATATAGAAATATAGCTATTGTATATTCTTCTATATTTCTAAATATACATATATATTTCTATATAAAAGAATTTCAAATTATTATTCAGAGATACGCATGTATTTACACCTATTTGTATGGGTACTTGTTTATATTTAACAGTTTAAATACGTACCACAAATTTTATTTTCATTCATTCATCTTCAAATAAACTTTCGTATTGGTCGATTTTCTTAAAAATCTTTAAATACTTTGTCGCGTAACTGATGACGACACATTTCAACTGAATTTTACTTAGCATTTTTACATTCAATTCAACTGAATTTTTGGATATCTGCAAAAAAAATATTATTATATTCAATTGAGAAAGAAATTCCAGAAACTATGCTAAATGTAGAAATTGACAAACAGTTCGATTGTCCAAGACAATCCATTATGCGATAAATCACAAAGTATTGATTGATTTTTAAGGAAATCAATCAACACGAAATTTTATTTGAAAATGAACAAATCAAAACAAAATTTACATTAGGTATAAAGATAAACAAGTACGCGTACAAATAGGTGTAAATGCATACGTATATTTTACGTATATATATATATACATGTATATTTTTTTACATGCGTATCCCTAAATCATTCTGAAATAATTTTGAAATTCTTCTACGTATCATTCTTTTTGTGATAAAAAATAAAGGGATTATATTTATTTCGTTTTCTTTTTCTATCAATTCTGTACCGAATACCCGAAAAATTAATTCAATTTTCAGTGAATTACCTAATCTTACATAAAGATGATAACATTTTAAAAAAGTTGATGTAAATGTTATTATTTTGTTGATCAAAATTTCGTATGTGTATATGTATACTTATGTAGGCTATACATATACTTGGATAATAACAAAATAATGAAATGATTTTATGAAAAAAAATAATAAGGATTAACAGGATATTAAATATTGAAGAAAATTTTCCGCAATATTTAGAGATTTCAGAATATTGCAAATTATAATATTTAAAATTTAATGAAGTTTAACAAAGATTAAGTCTCAAATACATGTACATTTTTATATTACATTCGTTTTATGAATTACGAATTTCACTATTTCTTTACCTGTTCTCCGTTTATCTTATTACAATTTTCTAAATGATTAAATGCCACATACAACACTTCTGCTATCTGGGTAAAAAAAAAGGAATAAAAATGAAAACGAACAAATAGCATGAACACAACAAATCAGCATATTTAAATAATTCAAAAGTAGAAAAGACTCTTCTTTCTCTCTTTTCTTCTGTCTCAAGCTTTTGTTTCCATCTTACATAGCAAGTGACAAGAACATAAGTTTTCAGAAAGTCGAAATGGAATTTGTAATATAAAGATTGTGAAACATTGCTTTAGATTTGTCTTTGTCACATTATATTAAAGCAAGTAGAGCCGAATTTTATTTAGTTAGTACGTATTTTGTGGTTTTGTGCTGAGTGATGAAATTACAAAGATTCTTAATATTTGTAAATATATTTTGTAATCCATATCGAAACAATATGAATGTATCAAAACGCCAAAAAGTAAAATAAGTGGAAAATATTTAAAAAACGGGACGAAATAAAAAGAAAAACTGAACTGAACTTATCCACAAATATAAATATATAAAATTTCCATTTAGAAAATGCCAGTTCATAATAAATTCAAGACGGGCCAGTCAGAAGTAGTCAGTTCATCGTCGTCGTTGGTTGTCGGATGCATATATTTTTCCCATTTCTGTAAAAGTGTACACTGCATGTGTCTGTATTTGTTTGGATGTGTGTGTGTGTTACCCCCAATTGACTCTTTTTCCTCCTCAATATCCCCGCTTTACTCTGTTCTTTTTTGATCTTATACCTGTACTGTTATACTCCTCAATTTGAGATGTTGAGCCTTCAGCTCGCCTTGCTACTTCTGTTGAACGTGACAAAATCTCCGTTGGGACTGTAAACGGGCCTTTTGAAACGATTCAAAATATTTTATTTTATGAAATATGACAGAACGGGTAGTTTTTTATTATCAGAAAAATAAGTATCGTTGTCCACTAGTAAATGTATAGTTTAAGTTGTTTATGAAATTTTAAATTGATATAAAGTTTGAAAACGATGAAAGAGTTTTATATTGAAAGGGACACTAGATGAAAAAATGATCATCTATAAGAATTCTAGATGACGTATCAATTTTAGATAAAGTTATTTTGGAAGATGAATTACTAAAATAAAATTAACTAATGCGCTCTACAAAATTATCTGGAGCCTCAAAGTCTTAAGATGTAGTCACCGCGACAGGACTCAAGTCATCCCGCTGTGAATCTGCAATCAAAAACAGCATAGTCCAACTTAACAATCTAGCTATAGACAATACTATGCTATAATCGCTTTCATCAACTTGCTGAATTACACCAAAAATGAGCATCATGTATCACCAAATTATAAAATAAAATCGCGTCATTAATGCTATTCTATACGGATAAACTAATAATAATGCAAATGCATAACAATACACAGACACATAACATAATCAATCTCATTTCTATTCAAAAACCCCTGAGGTCTTAAGGCCTGACTAAATACCGTATCCCTGTCTATCTACTCCCTATATTACCCTAATAATTATTATAGGGTTTCTATCAATCGTTCTTATTAAACTTTATACATCAGTAAGTATAAGGGATAAGTTTCCTAGCTGGATTATCCCAGTGGCACAATCACTGTGCTATTGTAAACGGTGTGAATTAAAAGCTGTCTTTTAGCCATAATGCTTATTCCAAATTACTTTGTATTTTGATACTTGGCCTTTTGTGTGTTGCTCGCTTTCTGTGTATATTTGATTATGTTTCCAGTTTAAGGGGATGTAGACTATTGTATTGTGTGGTTAGCGAGAAAAATTAGTGTAACCAATCTCTGCAAAATATTTACTATTTCGAATTTTTAAGAAATTACAACTTATGAATCAAAACATTTTATTGTTCCACACATTCTTTGTACATTCCAAAGGGGTTGAAACAATAGTTAATTCTAACAACATTCCAACCCTCAAAAAAAAAAAAAGACGAACTGTTGTGACACGCGGACAAATAAATGAAGATGCATATTTTTGGAATGTTTTCAACATTATTTAATCAGATTGTCCAGCCGGAAGGTTCATTAATTTTTCCAGGTTTAATCAGGGGAGGGGATTTGTGCATTTAGATCATCACCAGGTGTTGTTTTTATAGTATTAAAGGTGGCACCTCGTTAGTGAACACAGTGTCGGAACTAAACATGTACAGCTTGTATATAGAAACTGTTTTAGCGGGGTTTTTCGTGTTCTGATTGATAAAATCATTGATATTGAGGTGGTATTCTGACAATATCGTCCAATTAATTTAATTTAATTTAGTATTAAAATAGTTTTATTAATTGTGCTGATAATAATTACCTTCTACGCCACTGTTTGTCACTTTCACGTTTGAATATCATTTGCTTATCCTTTTGGGGTACATAAAATTACATGTTTATAACTATATTCATTCTTGTTGATGAACGGGCATAGTTTCTAGTTTATTTAATTAATTAGCTAACGCCATTAACAAGTTTTTTCGGTAGTAGTCACGAAATACATATTGTCCCTTTATCTCTTTAGTCTTTTATTTAAAAGCAGATTAATTTTTGTCTTTTATATCGAAAGTTTGGTATTCAAATAGAAGAACTTCACTTCGAAATTTAAGTATTTTAAATTGTTAAATGTTTAGAGCAGTTTGTTAATTGTTTTTGATTAGGAACGTGGCAAGTATTCATTTCTTGCTTTTGTGTCACTACTGCGCCATTTTTGTTTTATGTCAATAGCAGCCATCTTGTTTTAAATTTCATAGATCGCAATTTCAAGTTTTCGATTCCATATAATAATCTTCACTATAGGTATATAATATATAATAATAGGCAATAATACAATAGCATTACCGCCCTGAAAGTTGAATATTTTATTTATTTTTCTTACTATGTATCAGTACCATTAACTGATGTATTGTGTACAGTTAGTAATAGCTACAATAATAGTAGAATTTCCAATATCAATTTATTGTTTTATTCAAAAGCAATTCAAGTTATGTTCAACACTAAAACGAATTTATATAAATAAGAAATTGAACAATTTATCTTATTTCTTTTTCGTTTTCTAATAAAATTTTATATTTTCTCTTTACTTTATTTTTTTGGTGGAAATAATTGAAGACTTCTTTTTTTTGCCACTCTCTTGAAAACCAAGGGGCAAGTAAAATTAGCAAAACAAAGTAAAAACCTTTACACAGGACTCTACGTAAGTAATTACTTAACCATTTGGTCATTCATTGGGTTATTATTTCTAGTTTCTGACCAAGTTGCATAACAAAAAGGTTAATTATGTGGGACAACACAAACAGAAATGGACTTTGTATAATTTAAATGATCATTTCTGTCATTTTCCTAGCATTTCTCACTCCACTATAATTTTAAATGTTGCATGCGGACGAACTTTTTTCGTTTTGATGTTGGTGTACAATTTTTTGTTTATTCTCATTCCAGGGATGGAATTTTTTCTAATTTTTTCTTTTTAGAGAAAAAAATTCCAAGTCCGCTTCTTATATTCAATGTACACATACATACAATCAACCCCTATACGAATAAAATGAAAGGGTCGTTGTCGGAAGTCGCTTTTATTTGCTTAGCACCACCGCCCCACCATTGTCACAAGAAGAATCGTCGACACACACTAGTGTAGAAAAGGTCGCGTGTGTTTAGGTTTACGCTTGGGGTGGCTTTTGAATTTTGTAGTCTTTTCTCTCTTCATATAACTCCAGCTAAACCCCACTTGAGTTTATAATCATTTAAATTTAAAGAGCCACTAACTAGTACATACATATGTTCTGTTAATAAGTAGCTCAAATTTTGTGGAGAAAAAATATGGAAATTGGGTTTAATTTTGAAGAAATTCTACTAGTGCTTATTTATGACATTTTTTGGCATTCTCTTGATCTTTATATTTTGAACAATTTACTAATGAATCAAATGATTTTTTATGGTTCACATTCTAAATACATTTTCAACCAAAATCACTCCCTATTGCCTTATCTAATAAACATTCCAAAAATCCTAAAAATCTATTTAGATAATTAACAAATAAACTAAGCGTAGGTTAGAGTCCCAAGAGTACTTTTCATTTTCCAGATAAACAGTCATTAGAAAATTAAAATCGCAAAGATGGATGGGTGGATGGACAGTTTGTTTGTTCATTATGATACGGATGAGGATAGATAGAGGAAAAATGTTATTAAAAAAAACCATAGAATATATATCTATCTATCTATATCAAAAAAGTAATCTCGATAATGAGCAAAAACAATCGTAATTTGACACCAATCAATTAACGAATTTAATTGATTAGTTTATGAAAGAAAGGGGAATGAAGAGTAGATATTGTATTTGTGAAGGTTTTTAATTTGATTGTTACATTTCCAAGGGCAAAAATAGACATGTTAGGAGTCAATTTTCTCCATATAGAAAATTTCCATATTCAAAACAATTTGATTCCCTACATTTCACTTAAAGTTTCCCTTCTCTCCGTACACCTTACGAACAAAAGAAGAAGAAGAAGAAGAAGAAGAAGTTTCAATGGTGCTAAACATTCGTCACACACACACACACATACAAATATAGAAACGAAGGGGAATAAAAGATCTATTTTCATCTCCTCACCAAGGCGGAGCTTCTTTCTTTTCCCCATCATCTATTCGTTTTCCCCATCAATTTCCGGACTTCGGAGACAGATCGCCGCCGTGCCGTTCACTATTCTCAAATTATATTACCGCAACTGCTCACACAGTACGTGAGCCTATTGTCAAATAAATAAATAAATAAAATTTGTATAACGTTACATTTTAAAATAATACGTTTTGCATAATAGTGTTCTTTCTTTCTATGTATAGCGACGACTCTATTTCGTTGTCGCTGCTTGCTGAGTATTTGCTGCTTTTTGAATATCACTCGATTCGAATGTGATCGGGTTTTGAAACTAGTTGGTAGATATAGAAATTGGCTATTTGAAACTGAATAGAAGTTTGAAAAGTAAAACATATTAGAAATGTTTAGTAGGGAATATTCGAATGATATCAAAAAGAAGTTGATCACTCCAAGATGACAAGAGATGTCGCAATCAACAATAAATCTTCGATTTTCTTTCCTCTCATAAAACGAGCAATAATTTCATACCTATTCGTTTCCAAGATGATTTTATATACTTATGTCAACTTTATGTTTAACGAGTATGAGTGAACTCGACATTGTTTTTATATGTATGAAGATTTTATGGGCATTTCAAATCCTTTAAGTTGAGTCTGGGTGCAGCACTAAAAATGCGCACATTCATGCAAATAGTATTATGTACAACAATCAGACACTTTCCAGTGAGAATTGTACGATTTCAAGTTAAGTATAGAATACGCGAATAATAAAAAAATGAACATTTTCAGGAAAAGATAAGGAAATTCCCTAAAACCATCAAAAATGCAATTTGAGTCTAATATAATTTTATACACCTATGCCAATACCGCGGATACAAGTTACATACGTAAATATATTTTGGCTCTGTATGATTGAATATTCCTATAGAGTTGTCCAAGGTATAAAACTTAAATGTCAAAAATAAAATGACGAGCCGGCTGGCTGTCTCTTGTCCCATGAGGCACACACAAACACTCGCCAGTTTTACGGCTATATATGTAGGTTATGCGATCTTGTTTTTCAATAACTCTAAAAGGACTCTAACACTATCATATGCATCTCTCTTTCTATATCTATCATATTATCGTGCCCATCCCCACAAAGGGTATAAAACTTTTAATTTCCAGTAGCGTAGAGATTTTCTATTTGAAGGAAATTGGCTTAAAAATAATGTATAGAGGTAATATTGAATAATTACATGAAATATAGAGTCAAAAAAAATCAGCAGTGGTTTCGATGTAGTGCGGATTATCAGAGCTAAGTAGGATCATAGCAGATAGAGCTTAGTGTGAAGATAATAATACTATTAAAGTATCTTTAAATGTCCTGCAACAATATCCTAGGCATATGAGTGTATGAGGCAATTAATTATATCGTCTAATTAGTTATTGAGTACCTACTTGAGTTTTTGCTAGCTAATGCTACGGAATTATGAAGTACGGAAACTGCTTCTATCTTGTTTTATGTTAAAAAAGATATACAAAAATAAACACGAGTCACCTCTGTACGATTAAAAAAAATACTTTTTCTACGACGACTCAAAATATCTTTTCTTTTTATATATTTTCGATGCCCCTCTTTCGCTCACCTCTTTCATGATTCATATTTTTACGATTTTTGCTTTACATTTTCCATATGCCATATTTTTCAATAGGGACGTAGATGATTGAAAAAGTTGAGAGAGAGATAGATATTTTAGATTCCTCCAATGAGATTTGAATCGCTATCTATATTTTTCCCTTCAAATTTTTGTTTTTGCTTTTCTCTTTTGCGTCTTGGATTCATTTCAATTTTCTGCTTTTCTTTTTATTATTGTGGATTTTTTTTTTGTTTTTTCGATCTGTTTTGAAGCAAATGAATTGGTTTTATACGAAAATATGGAAACTTATTTTATGTTAATTTATTTCTTTCACAAAATCAAGACTAATTTTCGATTGATCCCTTCTAATGAATAGGTAATTCCTTTCGTGTAATGGAGATGACAATTTGTTGACTTTTCACATAATATATTGATATAAATTAACAGTCACGTGACCAATAATTATCACTCAAGCGATTATAGTGCCCAAGTGGCCACGGGAAGTAGAAGAGTGATACCAACAGGAAAATGGAAAACAAGGAAAAAAAGGAAGCACGCAAGTTGCCGTGTGTTTGATTCACAGAAAAATAAATAAATTTCTTTTTTGGTAGTTTATTAAGAGAAAGGTTAATTTTTGTTTATTTTTTATTTGTGTTTATTTAGCTTCCCTCTCTCTCTCTTTTGGTGAAAGCATACATATATGTATTTGAAAAACAAAGAAAAGCATTTATTAAATGAATAAAATTTAAAATATCTTCTAACGATAAATGTTGTTTTTTCTTTTTTTTGAAAAATTCATTTTCACACACACATAATTCCAAAGCTTCCCCTCATTCACTGGGATTTGAAAATCGGCAGCTTTTGTGGAGGAAAACTCTCTTGGGAAATTCAATCAGCGGCTCGGCCAACGGTCAATCTGCTCTCTCAACGCAAATTACTACGCTCTCGTTTCATAAGGCAGAGTCGTATTTTGAAAATATTCTGGAAAATACTATTTTGATTCGTTTTTTTTTTTCTGAAATTTTACTGTTGAATTTTGCAGGTGGATCTAATATTATTGCAGTAATTTTTTCAGGTTTTCAAGATAGCCAGTCCAATTTTTTCATCAATTAGTTAACCAATCAATTATTGATCTTAAAGTTATTAAATCTTTAATCATTTTAAACTGAAAACTGAGTAAATAACAAATCTATAAAAAATATTTCAGTGATTTCCAATTCTTCTTAATCTTTTCAAAGTCCGTTCCTGCTGGAAAAAAATAAATTGAATTTTGTTAACAGTGAAACGAAAATGCTTTTTTTTATCCGTAAAACCATCATCGACAGTAGAAGCTAGGAGCAGGAGCAGGAGCAGTGGTCAAATGATGAACGATTTTGTCGAGTTTCTCTTATTAAATCTTTGTTCCGTTTACTTCATTAATTCTTTTTTTTTTTTTTTTCTAGATTTTCCAATCGTGCAATTTTTTGTTGGACTTTTTATTGAATTTGCCATTTGGTGTGCTTCATATTTCCCTCTTTTTTTATTTTGCTTTTATTGGACTTGATTTAAGTCTCGATTTCTTGTATTTTTTGCCTCCCTAGTTCCTAAAATATTCGGTAAAATTCAACTATTTTCCACAACAATCTAAATAAAAATTCATCAATTTTACATCGAAATTTTCTCAAAATAAAAGGTAGGAAAGAAAACACGTAAACAATTTAGTGGTGGAACAAAACTGTTAAAATATTAACATCAACAGTGATTGTGAGTTATCTGACGGTTACGGCAACATGACTTTCTCAAGTAGGACTGCTCACAAAATGGACAAATGGTCTCTGGACACGCAAATAAAATAGTCGAAAAACAGAAGAAGAGATAATAGAAGGAAGCGAAAGAACAAAATGACAAATAATATTCTTTAAAAGTTCGTTTTCATCGGTGGTGTTTGTAAGAAATTTTGAGCAAAAATAGGGAAAAATGAAATGATTCTACATAATTTAATAAATTTTATTAACTTTTAGGTTTTGTGAAAGTAGAGTAATAATAATAATGATAATATAATGTACAGGAAATATATTTTCGAAGCCTTAAAAGATACAACAAGATTTTATTACAAGAATCGTTACACATTTACATATAGTTTCTTTTTAGAAGATATACACTATAGTTAGGATTTTTTACAGTTATTAATTAAAGTAGAACTTAATAATAATAATAGTGATATTTATAAATATAAAGCAGTACATTGAAAACATGCATAACAAAGAAAATCAATGGCGATCAGCAACTTAGGAGCGCCATGCGGAGCTACAGATACTGTAGTCAGCTGCGCCATATTAACTCATCGCTTACAACGAATCAAACGGTCGACTATTGCAACATATAACAAGCAAATTCCCGACTGCTCCTATGTCACCTTATCACCACTGGCAGCAGAGAATTATGTGTATGAATTAGTTGCACTTTATTGTGCTCAAATTTTAAGCATATTCTCTTATTAATCCAAAGCTTAATTATTATTATATTATTTTTGTTAACACAATTTAATGCAAATTTTGTTCTACATTTTGCCTGTCAAAACAAGTACAAAACTTGATGACAAATAGTACAATGGAGGTGGAGAAGACGTTATTTCAACACCCTCATCTCTTTCTTTCCTTTTCGCTCTCTCTCTCTCTCTCTCGCTTCTAATCATGTTCCATCTTAACTGGTTCCTGCCTTTTCCCTTGTATCACCAGTAACTGAGAGACTTTCGAAGGAAACTTTCGGAAGTATAAAATTACCCCTTGTTTCCTCTCATCGCATCTCATCTCGTCTGATGACAAGCGAAAAAGGGTTCTTTACATAATTCTATCAATTTAATCCTTCGTGATGTCGTCTTTTAATAATGAAATTAAAAATGATCCTGATGTGATATAGAATGCCATAAATAATTAATTAAATAATTTAATTTTTGTCTCGATCAGATGCAATCTAAGCTTATTTGGAAATATGTCTTCCGAATATAAGACACTTATTAATAAATAGGTGTTAAACAACAAAAGGATGAAAAACAAATGAAAGTAAATAAAAATCCGAAAGCAATTCATGCAAATCTTCAGAATTTTATTCGAGCTTGCTACCAGCGAAATCTCTCCTCCATTGCACGATTTCAATTCAGTATCTTACAGTAAAGAGATGAAGCGGACGTAGATAGAAGAAAATGAAGAGAACAAAAAAAAAAAAAACACAGAATAAGGAAAAAGAAAAGAGAGACTAGACTAAAAATCAAGTTGCTCAATCAAGCAACCTGTTTTATATTCCTGGAACGTTCCAGTCTCGTAAATAAAGATATAGTCTACGTGGATTGCCCGCTTGATTTTGCTTTATTTTATTCTATTTTTTCTTTTTTTTTACGGTTTTTGTATCCGGTTCGGGTTTTCATTAACATCTCTTATTATTTGCCCTTATCAGATAGGAATAAACCGGGGGGAAAAATGATTCTCTTTGTAGACGATTGTTTTCACAAAGGTGCATTCACGTCATGTGGGATTCGAATCTCCATAAAACATTTGACATTAAACTGCGTTAAAATCTATTTGGATGTTGCCAAATTTATAAAATAATACGTCTACTCACTGCACTACATTGATTAAGTGTCCATATACAAAATAGTCATTGATATGTGTTAATTAAGTACTTAATTAATCAAAAGAAAATTAGCTTATAAAATTGCACATTAATAATTGCACGTTCAAATTCTAACCTAACAAAAAAATTGCAATTAATATCTATACAGAAAACCGATTCACCAATAAAATTAATTAAACGAATTTCAATCGTATTTATTTGTCCAACAAAAATTCGTTCTCATTTCATCATAATTTTGATGCCTTGTGGTAGAAATATTCGTTGAATCTTGATCAATTTGTGATCGAAATATTAATCGACTTTTAATAGCATCAACATTACTTTGTACATGATTTCTTGTAAAAGTATTCAATGAAAGTTGCATCGAATTTCCATCACTAACTGGATGATGTTGGCAACTGGTCTGTTGTTGATGTGTTGCTGTTGTATTTTGTTGCTGTTGTTGAATAGGAAGTTGTATAACACTTCCAGTATTTTGGCACTAGGTGACTATAGGACGTAGTTCTGTATGTTGAGTTTCCTTATGACGACGTAAATCAACTTTACGTTGGAAAGCACGACCACATAGATCGCAGGCGAACGGTTTGAATCCAGTATGTTTTCTAGAATGAGTGATTAAATTTGATGATTGACTGAATGCTTTGCCGCATACGGTACATTTATGAGGTTTTTCTCCTAAAATTAAAAAAAAAATCATATTAATACACCATGCCTGTGTCAATCAATGATAATCAAGTGGCAACTAATTAATAAAGGAAATTTTCCAATCAATCATTTGTTCCCTTGTGTCTTCTCTCTTTTTTAATTTCATTTGAATGTTTTGTTTTTTACTTTTCATTTTCATTCGTTGTGTTTCATTAATTAACTATTCTCATTAGACTTCTTTCAATCCGGCAAATACTGTCCGCTTATACTATTCTAAAATGAACAACCTGCACATTCCAGTCCGTTTTCGTTGCACCCCCGTTTCTATGGAAACGAGAGGGTGCAGGCGGGGCTTTATAGAACGAATCACGGTCGCCACAAACTGGATGGCAATCGATAACCTGAATCCTAGAAATAGTTTTTAAGATGTTGGAAATCATTTATTATTATGAAGAGAAATGAAAGAAAGAGAAAATGGATTAGAATCTATAGAGGATATTAATGTAGGGAGAATTTGAATAAAATCCAGATTATCATCTAATCAATATGAATGGTTCTATTTCAAGTTGATTTAAAGAGAAAGAAAGATGGAAAAGAAAGTGTTAAAACTATTAAACTGAAACGCCACTGTAAATATGATTTTCTTTCAGCACATACAGCTACCTAGAACGTGAGGTGTATTAGGGAAAACATTAAAATGGGCCAGGATAAATGATTGTGCCCTTTGGGATCTTCCAATCTTCTCCGGAAGAATTTTGATTTATTAAAAAATCTGTACAGATTCGGCGAGTGAATCGAAATCCTAAATATCATCAGTGTTAATTTTTCGAGAATTTCCGAAAATATAGATATTAATTTTAGTGAATTTCCTGGTTGTCTAAAAATCTATTAAAAGATTAGTCAATATTTAAATAGCTACACCCTCACCCACACCCTTAATATCTTCAAATACTAAATGCTCAAAAAAAAAAACGAAGGCGTGAGAATCACCATCGAAAATCGCCACTCAATACTAATGCAATTACTTGATTATGGCTTTAGTAATCTTCCATCAGCTGGTAACTTGAGCCATGTCACGTGTCTGGTCCCCTAAAAACATGCCAGTCAAAGGCCTGTTTTTTGAATCAGTCTTTTTGGTGTATGGGTCTAATTTAATTTTTAAATATTCTGGATGATATATGCATCATATATGCATAAAGGCGGAGGGGATGGTTAAAAGATTAAAAATGAAATCGTAAAAAAGAGATTTAAATTATGGAAAAATTAATATTTATAGACTAGCCGCAAAACTCTTAAATTTCAGGGTGACGGAGGCGGGGGAGAGAGAGATAGAGATCATTTGTTCGTTAATCGAAAATCGATAAAGCAGAATCGTACAGTTTTAAATCTGTATAGAATCATACCCTTCCAACTCAGTAATAAACTGTCTGGAATGCGTTCTATTGCTGCCATAAATCACCAAATACCATTAGTAGATCGGCTGCCGAGCTCCGGATTTCCAAAATGAAATTCCAGAAATATTATTGCTTGCATAGTGCTCAGTCAGTCTATGAACTTTCATGGAAAACTTTCTTTAGGCGAAGATGATGATGGCGATGGTGCTGGGTGTGGGTTTGGGGGAGAATATTTCTTTCAACGTCTTTTTTTTTTTCGTCTTGGTGAAATATCTTTATGGAATAAATTATATAAATCCAAGTTGAGCATCATTTAGTTGTCTGCGTTGCGTCTTATGCAACGCATAATCTTACAATCTTTTTATCACTACTGAATATAAATATGATCATTAAATCTTTAATTTTCCAATTTCAATTCAAACAAATATCAAAATATTTGATGAAACTCGTTCAAAATTCGAAATTAAATTTACCGAATTGGAAGGAAAGGAAGGAACTTCACAGAACAGTTGATTCAAAAAGACAAAAAATAACAAATCCATCTCAGCTTTCGCAGAAGTGAATTTGAGCATTTTCGAGTGCCTAGCAAACTTTAATCTTCCCTGCCAGTTACTAACAAAAATATTTAGCTAAAGGGCAATCTAAATTTTGTGTAGATGGATCAAAGAGAACGATCATAGGCGTAGGTATAGAAATGATTTTCGAATTTATTCACGATGTTCAGGAATTTTCGATAGTTGAGAAAAGTATTAGAGAAGTCTCGTGAATCAGTTTTCTAGAAAATTTGAATAAGAATTTCAATAAATGAAATGTGCTGCATAAATGTCAGTTAGCTGTCATTATTTCGCTCTCGAATATTTTTTAATCTATAGTCAATATAGCTCTAAAATTAGTTTTGACACCTTTTCATTCCCAGTAGAGCAAAACAAAGTTTTCAATTTTTACATTCTCTCCGTCACTGATTATCTCGTCAAACTCGATTGGCCATATCGAGTAGCGCGCCCATATATACCTTCTAGTGTTATTCTGGCTGGATTGCTTCCAGCTTTCCTGGAGCAAAGCAGAAGTGGATTTTTCATTAAACTTTTCTTTTCACGATGTTGCTGCTGCTGCTACTGCTGGTGCTGGCAAAACTTTACGATTTTCTCGAACTTTCGATCATAAAGTAATTGGGGTTCAGCTGTTTTGATTCCATTAAAACAGATTCTTTAACTAGAAAAACTTTTCGTATTCGATTCGATTCAATTCGGAGATTGATGATCGAATCTTCATTCGGATCTTTTCCGTAAAGTTTTATGCGGGTTTTCTTTCTTTTTTTTTTGTTTTTTGTTTTATTTATTTCTTTTAGAAGGTGTGTTTTTTTTTTCGGAACAACCGATACTGCATTAATTTTGTATGGAAACGGGTTCCTAAATCTTCTCTAGAATGGATCCAGTAGAGAGACTTACTTCTCTTTTACCTTTTTTTTTTTTTTTAGTATTTTGGTTAATTTACATCACGACAGTTCGAAGCTCGTAAATCTAGACCCACAAACGTTCAGAAATGCGGATCTCCGTTACGGAATGTAATATTAATTCCGTGTTACAGGTTAAACCAATATCGTGGGAATACTGGTCATACAATTGTGAAATAAATACTCGATGAGTTTTTGATGATGTCCGCAAGTTTTATTTCTAAAATGGTCATAAAATGGGGTAGCGTTGTTTTTTCATGACAATTTCTTGAAAAATTTAAAGGAAAAGATTTATGAAATAATAAAATATAATCTTAGACTCTGATTTCGGCTTTAGCTATAGGATTTTATTCAGATTTTTGATTACATTCTTGCATTTATAACACATTAAATATGATTTAGCTGTAGAGAGATACATATATAGAAAAATAGAAACCAAGGACCGTTGCTCGATGTATCACCAAATAGCTAAATATTCTTTTACAAGTTTCGCCATTCTACGGCTCATCATTGTCCTAGGATAAGTTGTACAATATATTTTAAAACAACATTCGCATTTTGCCATACATATACCGAATTCTATTATTGTTTCCTTTTATTATAAATCCAACTTCCCCTTTACTTATAAATATACACGTACACAGAATATACGTACTCCCTTAATTTGACGTTATCCCAAAGGACCAACATGTCACATATGTAACAATATCAAAGCGGGAAGTGAAGCTAAAGTTACAATTGTTATCAGACGTCATAGGAATCAGAACTTGTTATTTGGATTAAGATTTTATTACTAATATGATTTTGCAAGAAAATTCTTCTGAAAATGAAAGCCGAATTTAATTTTGTTAATTCCTGATGGTAAATGTTTTATTTGTTTTTGCTAACATAAATTGTTTGTTAATTTATTTAAATATATCTCTTTTCTGGAATGAGAGTGTCTTAACAAAGTGACATGACATTATCTGCGAGCACTTTTTTTTTTTTCGCTTCAACTCTCACGTACACCCCATCAAAATAATAAATAAGCCAGAGTAGCACCCTGCCGCTTCAAATAATAATTGCCAGAGAACTGGCATTCTTTTCTTGTTACCAAATCAATTAACGTCCTCTGTGTTTCTTATAATTAGACTTTTTTCTCATTAAGAAGAGCTCCATTTTAAAAATTGCCATTTTGGGAGAGAAGGAAAAGTACGAATAAGTAGATAGAGAAAAAAAGAACCGTTGGCAAGAAAAGAAAAAAAGGGAAGAAAAAAGAAAGAAACGAGGAACGTAGAAAGAGAAGTCAAAGAAACCAGTAGGGAAACAAGGATTTTTTTTCCTTTTAAGAAAATGATTGAATATTTTTTTAAAGAAATTTTAACTCGAATTGTGACCCTACTGCAAAAGATCTCCTATTATGCATAAGAAATTCCACTTGGCAAGTGCACTGAAAAATTGTATGAAATTTTTCATTTTCCTTCTGCTATTTATTTGAATCAAGGATGCATGGAAGTTTCATTTGCCATTTTCTCTCGCTTTATCTCTCTCGTTTCTCTTTCTTTCTCTCTTCCTACATCTTTCAGTTTCAGTCAGTCTCAACGGATTTTTAAGCTTTAATAATTACTTTTAGTTCGGAGCACGTGGATGCCTCTTTTTATTTGTTTATTTCGCCTTGACAAGTACAAGTTTTAGTTTCATTAAAATGATTTCAAATATTTATTTGATTGCTAATTCCAATTTGTACCCTTAGCAGCTACTAGTCTCTAATTTAAGCCGGCACTCCACAGACATTTTCGCTGACGCATTAAAGCATTAAATTTCACTCGTAATACATTGTCGTTAGTTAATACTTTTATTCTTTTTAATAATACATATTTAAACAAATCCTTTTAGTGAAACTGTCATAAAAAGAGATGAAAAAATGCATCTAGATAATAAGCTTTTGGTGGTGGTGGTGGTGGTGGTGAACTATTAAATAATAATCCACCCTATGGCAGATGCTGATGTGATTCAATTTTGTACCACTACACTATGAATGCTTTAAAAGCCACTCAGCCACTTGCTGTACACGTTTCATATTTGCAATGTTTATTTTGAACAGGTTGCATAAGTGTTTGTTGGATGTGAATTGTGGCTAGCGAAATTTGGTCAACTACTGAAATTTACTTAATGAAATTTTAAGATAAAAATAAACGATAGATTCTGACGAGCCGATCATATTAAATTAGACTGCGAGAATTAATTGTATTGTGTCATAGCCTAATTTTTTTCATTCCAATTGAATTATTTGTTTCTTTTTTTACAAAAAAAAAAAAAAGAATGTAATAATATATCAGTCAGTCATTTTATATGCTTGGGGATTTTTTTCGTTGTCTTTATTGCATCATAAATTTTAATCCTCTTCCCATTCAAACGATAAATCTCAAATAAAAAACAAAAGCGGGAAATACACCGCCAAAATCAAAAATATAGTACGGGTAATAATGTTTAATAATTGAGCGTTATGGCTTTCCAGAAAAGCTTTCAAAAAGATTGAGCGCGGGCTCAACGCGCCATAATGGGTTCCTATTAAGAGGTGCCTTCGGATCGTTGTATAGGATGGAGGCTGCTGTTGGAAAACGTAAAACAGATGACTGCGGAAGTATTGCCGCCCGTAATGGCGGCAGATTTCGCGCCGTGGTTATGTTTTAATAGAATTTACGGTTATTACGGCAAAGAGAGAGAGAGAGAGAGAAAGAGATCGGAGAGTAAAGTACGGAGTAAAGCAAAGTAGGGTAAGGAGAGGGTTGAAATGTGGCTGGGCAATGGAATTTTAAAAACAAATTATTTCGAGGTTTATGACAGACGCCATTGTTGCCATTGTTGGATTGGTTTATAAATAGTATTTGAGATTTCGGTTTGGTTTGGTTCATTTGACTGCATTTTATGGGTCAATTAGAATGTTTGAAGTGAAAGTTTATCGGCAGCTGAAATTTACTTTTTGACAACATTCTGAAAATATAAAATAAAATAATCTAGACAACACTGCAAACTATTTTGCCAAAAAATTATTTCATTCTCCTTTAGTTTCAAATTTTATACATTTTCCATTAGGGAGTCAGAGAGCCCTTAGTATGAGTCCTGATCTTTATGTATCTGGAACACGGTCGACGACAAAACGATTAAAATCATCGTCGTTTTCTGTCGTCGTCTCTGCCTTTCTTCTTATAATTTCATAATTTTATGGGTTTTAAGGATTTTCGTTAGATAAGGTTTCGTGCATTTCGAAATGAGATTAATTATTTTAAAAGCGTCGCTGATTTTATCGCAATCCACCCCATTCTTTCATTCTCATTTTTTCTTTCACCTGCGAAAAAACTTAATATTGATTTTTACTGTTTAAAAAAATGAAATTAAATGAGGTTTTCTTCTGAAGCAATTGAGTTTATCGCAGCTTTTTCGAGATGTAATAAAGTCATGAATAAATTTTACGAAGAACATTCGTGTGAGTAAGGAAATGTAATTATAAATCACCAACTTTTATAGTCATATTTCTCAAATTTAACAGATTCTATTATCAAGAACGGAGAAACTTTTTGTCGCACAGAAAATTAAATTATACCCCATATAGAATTTCACCCATATATAGCATCGTACAGCTTATTTAGAAAATATAATCATTTATTCGGTAACATATGCCGTGATACTGGCAGTAAAGCCATTTGTTGTCTTAATTTTATTAGCACCCCCATACATGTATATATGTATGTATACGATATAAAGTATATAAAGGAGCCCCTAAGTGACTAACTGCCGCTATCGTGTTGCAAATCGATGATGAGACGGATGCACGCTAAATAGAAATAAAGAAAGAATCATCTTTATTATCTACTAAATAGAATTGGGAGTTAAGCAGATTATTGCGATAATTTTTGAAAAGAATAATGTACTCCGCAGGCATTTTGCGGTTAGAATAGTAAAGTGCTTTTTAATTTTATTCGGGGAAATTTAGGAATAAATTTCAATTCAATTTGACTATACGTATTCTGTCAGCCCAAATTAGCTGAAGTTGGAGATGGATTACCCAATTTTCTTCTTGCAGATAGTACATCATAAATTGCACAAAACTATACCTACTAATCATAGATTCCTATTTCTAAACAATGAAAAAAACATCCCCCACCATTTTCTTCTTCAACATTATTTAACCCCTTTCTCTCGCGATATCAATTTATTAATCGTTCAGACAGATCCGCCACTTGAATTATTTAGTAATTAGACAAGAAGACAAGACATAATTTTGCCACTGTTTTCCCCCTTTCTACTGCTACTGGTTAAGCCGCTATCTTGCGGCTTCTATAGAACTTGCTAAATAAGGCCATTGTAATCTCCAAAAAGTTTTGACACATAAAACTTTAAATGCCATTAATGGTATAGTTATAAGACACAAGGGAACAATTAGAATGTTGTGATTGTTTGAAAAATATCATTTTATTAAAGTTGACTTACCGGTATGAATGTAGGTGTGTTTTTTCATATCCGATTTTTGATGGAATCGTTTTCCACAATATTGACATGGATACGGTCGTGTATCAGAATGGATAAGTAGATGTGTGGATAGAGTTGATGAACGTTTAAATGATTTGCCACATTGTTTGCATTCGAACACTTTTTCAACATTATGTACAGCCCTGGAAGTGAGGAAATACCTCTAATTAATAAAATGCTTAGCAGGCTTATTGGTGCTGATTTTCGCTGAAAGTGTGCTAGATTGATGAAGATACTATCTATACCTGTGCTGGCTTAAGCTAATTTCATGGCCGAATGTCTTATTGCATAGTTCACAGGCAAATGGTCGTTTTCCATTATGAGATCGTCTGGCATGGACTTCTAATCCGTGTGGCGTTGAAAACATTTTCTCACATTTGATACAGGAATAAACGTCACCTGAAGTGAGGAGAATAGAAATATCAATTGGAAGAGTTTCCAAAGAAATTCTGTCAATAGAACTGTTCACATGTGCGACTACTATTCAAAGAATTCTGCAATAATGTACTCACCCAAAGGCATCATACCGGGCCGGATCAACAACGGATGGTGATGCGGATGTACAGTTGAAGATCCATTTAAGAAATGATGTTTCAATCTATAGATGTCTTCTGGCGTTGGTAATGTACCATATTGGACTCCAGTTTGATTATTACCGCTACTCATTGCTGCTGCTGCCATAGCACTAAAATACAATGTTTGTGGTGGTAGAAATGTTCGCTCCTCACCATCTTTTTGCGGATACAAATTCGCTGGGAAGAAACTATGCGGAAATAAACCGCGAGCCAAAAGTGATGAATTATAATCTTGCGTAACGTTTTTTAATGCTTGTGCATCCTTAACTAAGTCGGTAAATGGTGAATAGAAATACGATCTGGTGACTGGTATAGTTTCACTATAACATGGTGTATTTTTAAGGGTTTTTTTCGGATTATCGGGTCGTAGAAGAGCATTTACTGAAAATGCTTCGCTTTTTTTACTGGCAGGTGTTTCTTCTTTGGTACGAATGTCAGTATTTAAAGATGCCACCGGAGAATTTCTGAAAATAAACCATTGCATTGCATGAAACTGCGCTGATTAAAGATTTGGCATCTGATGTACAATAGAAACGAGATTGGAGATGGTATTACCTTGGGGAAGGAGAGTTTGTTCGGGAATGTGGCGGAGAATCCACCTCTAACTCCGGACTAGTACTAGGTGTGGGCCTGGCAGAAGAATTGTCCCATAATTGTCCATATTTCGGTGACATTCGTTCATCACCACTTGAGTAATCATTAGCTTCATCTTTATGGTGATGCGACTTACTGTTGTTGTTGTTGACTAATTCTTCTTCATCGTCTGATTTCGACACCAATCTGTTTATACCAAAACTAATGCGATCTAAAATAGAAAAAGACAAATTGATGTACGCCCACTTATCATCATCATTGTACAAAATTATTCTTTTGCATTTCATTTATCTCATCCTTTGCTTTGTGTTACAATTCTTTTGTCGTTTAATCTTTGAGATTTACATTATGTTCTATTCAATATGTAAATCAGCTAGTACGCACAAACAGGAAGAGGCAGGCGAAGAGAGAAAGATAGTCGAGCTAAAATGGTGCAATTTTAAGATTAGCCTTCGAATTAAAGACGACAAATTGGGGATCGTTCGATATCCTCATTGTTCTTAACAAGGTAATTGAGGAGCATGGAAAATCTAATATCAATTTGTTGCCAGAGATAAAAGGGATTTGAAGAATTATTATATGGGTCGAACCAGGTTTGAAGATGATTCTAATTTGAAACGATTGAAAGGGTGATTTCGAAAAAGGGGTAATTTGTTTCACTTCACTCTTTTCAGTTCCCATCCCAATTTCAACTTGGAATCATCATTATTTATTTTTAATTTAGAAATAATTAAATCAACAATAAATAGATCAACAACAGGTGTACGATTACGTCAAATCCTATCGATATTGTTGTTATAAATAATATAGAGTACATTTCGCAAAAAGAGCAAGTGTTAAAGTGGCTTCAAATGCATATAGATAGAAAGTCGTCTTCGGAACAGCTGTCACAAATGTAGTGGTAGAGCAGTAAGTAGAATGAGCAAAAAAAAACCCTCTAAATTATTCAGTATGGCCCCCTTGAAATGTTACGTATTACACCCCCATTCGTTATGTTGTACATTTATCGTGTCGAAATAAATGAACAGGGTGGTAGGTTAGGTATAGTATTATAGTTGTTGTGTTTTGTTGAATGAGAGGGTGGAGGGTGCCTCCGTTTAACAATTCGGTCACCGGCTAATGATTCGTAAAACCATTGAGCGCGTGAGGCAGGCAACGAGAAAGATTTAAATAGTGTGCATTCAGCCTTAAGTTTTATTGGCATTTGTATAAATCAAATATTGTGCATTCGACTCTATTAGAAACTGGTTAAGGGAGTATTTCGAGTAAAACTCGAAATTATTTTTTATAAGTAATCAAATTTTTGTCAGGTCCGCATCACATTCGAATCATTAAAAAACGAGAATGAAGTTTGACCTTTAATTAATATCACATTTAATCAATTTGTTTTTTTTTACTATCAAATAATAATTATCGTTTTATTACTTTATTACCTATAAGCGCCAAACCTCTTTTCTTTTGTCATTAAAAAGGTAAAAAGTGGAAATATAATAATTAAGCAAATATAATCAATCAAAATGAAATAATTGAAAAACGATAAATAAATAAAGGAGGGCCAACACTGAAACGGTCTATTTTGTGTAAAAATATACGTCGCGTATACATACTTACTTATAAAACCCGTGTTCCACCCCATTAATCACTTTTACGACAAATAAAATTATTACAATTTTCAGGTAATAATGACGTGTTTAATTTTAATTACGAGGAAATATGGAAAATGACACCTTAGAATAGTTATTAATAATAAGTCACTCAATGTAGTTGAATTTTGTTCCATATACATTTATACACTATAAGTAAAACGTTCCGGAACTGAAGAAGAACTTGATTGTGCTCGAAACGTGTTTCAGTTCATCACATTAACGCTATGTTGAAATTTTTGCAGCAAACTAGCAATTTGGAAAATCTTATTAAATAGTGCCTTATATATTATAATGCTTAATTATAATCGTGTATATTATCATTTTAATATGCATTCCAGCCACTAGATGACGTTTTATTCCAGTCTTCAAGATTTTCTATTCGTTATTATGATGTTGTCCGTATAAATACACGTTTATTCAGTAACTCTAATTTGCTTACAATTTTTCAGGTATCTATTGTGTTGATTCGGAGGGCTCGTTCCAATTTGTGCATTGTTATTTTATTGAATTGAACATTGCTGTTGCTGAGCGTTTGCTTGTTTAATTTGCAGATTTTAATTACTGTTGTTGCTTCGTGCCGCAAATAAATAAATGAATAAAATAAAAACGGAATTTTGAATTTAATCAATTTCAACCACTAAAATTCTACACCTAATTCAATAATAACAATTAATTTAAAAAATAATCGTTTCAATATTCTATATGTAGTTATGTTTCGTATACTTACAATTATATTGCATATATATAAAACGAGACCACCCACAAAACACTTGGCGCCCTTTTGACCGTAGATCTTTTAAAATTGATTTTAATTAATTGTCTCAATGATGGACATCAGCTTTGCTTTAATTATATATAATAACAACAATTCCTTATTGCTTCCTTTAATTGGCCCCGCCGTTGCTTGGAAATGTGCAAATCAATGAAGTTTTTTGTTTTTGATTAAAATTTAATCACAATGATTTAGTTTAATAATCTCATTTTAAGGAATAAGACACACCCAGAATGATATTTATCATGTTTAATTTTTTTTTGTTTTTTTTTTTTCGTTATTTACCATATTTACTTATTACCTTTGTCGACTACAACGATGGCAATCATGCACGCCACCAAAGACAAATAAATATGACAAGTTTTTATGCAAACAAAAATGACCTACGTGAGTTACATATTATACATAAATATAGGAAAGCTAGACGAATAGTGAAATGAAAATATAGCACGGAATTGTGAAATTTAAACAATGATAAATCGAAAATGTATTCCTATGATAATATTGATCATAAAACAACCCTTATATAGGTATATATATATAGGATTTTAAAGCAAACGCAAACGGAAAAAAAAACTGAATCAGGAATGTTTGGATTGATAAAAAAGTTATTGCGACGTAATAAAAGATTATTTTCCTAATTATAAATCAAAAAACACGACACGTAGATTAGGGCTTAGAGCGCCGAAAATGCCATTCGATTATAAATCAATTTCTATTACAATTATCATAATCAATTAGTATAAAATTGATCTTTATTAATATCGATTGATTGTATAGTAATTATAAAGTAATTCAATAAATCATTGACGCTTCACTCGTGTTTTATATTAATTATATTTATTTTATCTTGATATTTTTATATATTCGATTATTAATGAAATTGTCGCTACTTTACAATATTGAAATTTAATCAATGCAACGCGTCTTGAATTGAAAAGGGCATTGAACATAAAAACAAATATACTATACAGACAAAGAAAAATCATTGTTTGGAAAACCTGAAAGCTGGAAAATCGTAATCAAAAAATTATTATTATTACTATTATCCAATAGCTATAAGCCAGCTGTTAAATAATATTATGTATTTATATCCTATCGAAATATATCTAAGTAATAATATAATATGTACGTAAGGATTACTTGCTAACAGACAAATTCTCTTCCACGTAGATAGCGGGAAATGATAAAAGGCCCTTTTTAATGCAGGGATTTCTGATATCGATATGGCAGGCAAAATGATGGATGAGCCTATACGGATTGTAAATCACATTTAATCTAACATAAATTATTATTGTTGTTATACCTATACGTTTTGTTTGTTGATTTTCCCAGTTTTTTTTTTTTTTTAAATATAGACTATTTCATATATACGAGTAGTATATTTAAAGAAAATCAATTTTATTTTTAGTCTTTTATTGGCTTGATAAGGAATATCGGATTCGTTTGATAAATACTTACTTTACATTTCCAATAAATTTCTTTTGATTATATTTCTATACGTAAGTTTTTCTTCGTATTTAAACGTTAACGTTTTGGTTGAGGATCATGATGGAATATTTTTTTAAATTATTCAATTGTATATATGATTTCAGCAAATCAGAGATTTATCTCAGCTCTAGGAAATCACAATTGACTAAAAGTTTCACGAATTCAACAATCATAAACTTTTATTATTATTTATTCAGATAAAATTCTAACAGTTAGTTACCGTTTAAGGTACGGTATTCATTGTTAAAAAGATTTACGTTCCGAAAATATACAATTAATCCGTCATTTTATTGCCGATACGTTATAAAATACAAATAAATGAAATAATTATAAAATTAGATTTTTGTAAATAATGTTATCATCGGTTTGTAGATTTAAACGATTAATAATTTTTCTCTAGAAAAATTCTTTTATTAATGCCGCCATATTTCGAACTGCGTTTGATTATTAAATGTTAATCTGCAAAAGGCTATATTCAATAAACTTATTCGATCACCTGTAAAATTTTCACATAAATATATACACCAACTGATGGTTAATTCTACCACTTTAGTAGTTAAATTTATTGAAGCTGTAGGTTAAAATTCGGACAATCTACGCGATTAAGAAACGCACCGATGATTTCGACAAAAACAACAGTTTTCAACAACAGTTGTTTGAAAATTTCAAATTTCCACTTATACTAGAGGTAAGTATAAACTTAAATTTTGTTCTCTATTTGAATCACATATCTTACCTGGCGATTTCCCTTTGGTATCATTGGCGGTCGTCGTATATGACAATATCGACAAACGACTTGCCCCTGCGGCCACTATGGACGACTCCCATAAGGGTTGACGATAGCTTGTGAAACTAGGGGCCGTTGGTGTTAGTCGAATAGGTGAGAGACAGGGTCGATCACCTAATAGCAAAAAAAAAATAGATTTTTTAAACAAATTTCAACATCATCGTAGAAAAAAATGAAAAGGAAATGACAATTGAAAATTCACATGAAAATGTATCTTCAAAGTAACTAATAATAATAATAATAAATCTCTGAATGGATTCCAGATGTTCTAATTGTCTGGATGTGCTACGCATACAGTGACAATTTGAACATATGCGTGCATGTAATTTACAAAGTATACTGAAAGAAATTGCAATTTATCACATTCACTTGTTGGATCTGTGAATGAACAGGTTTCTACTACTATATATAATTAATTAAACTATAAAAAATCTAGCCTAACTTTGTAGTAACTCTATAATATCACTAGCGCAATCTAGTTCGATTAAGATGAAGTAGCAAATGCAACCTTCTGGATTCACTCCTATTAAAATATTTTTTTTTGCACATAAATCTTAAATTATATAAGGATTTTTTGTTTTATTAATAGACTTCCTTTTGTATTATCCAGAAATAGACATTTTTTTTTTAATAACTACTATCATTATTACAACCACATCTTTGCACATGGCAAACATAAGCCATTGTTTCTACATGAACTGACTTGTAATAATCTTTCTGGATCACTGCTGCATGTTGGCATGGAAATATGATACCTATATATACCATTAAAGAAACAAAATAGAATGAAAGTAATAAGCGGATGAAGTAAAAAATGACAATAACTAAAAAAAAAAAAGAAAAGATTTGTTCTCTTATATACTTAATACTTTAATGACAATATTTTACGTCATCTTCATCATGTACATATATGTATGTATGCAGAAGGAAATGCTGCTTAATTTTTTGCCCAGTTTTAATTATTATTGTTTCAGTTTGTGGTAGAATGTGTTAGGAACCTTAATGAACTTAAATCAGGAAGTGCCATGTTAATGTGTATGTGTATATATTAAAAATAATATAATGAAAACAAATTAATTTAGACAAATATTATAGGAGCAATGAGACATAGTGTAATTTTAGCAGAAATTATCAAAAAAAAAAACAAATTTAATGTTAGAACTAATCTTGAACAATTGGAAGTTTTTAGAAATGAGTTCTGCCCAACCGACGGATTCCATTGCAATTAAAAAACAAAAACATTTTTGTCTATTCTAGACCAAAAGCACCAACAAAAACACTTTCGTAATATCCATAAAATTTCTCAAACTAAACAACGATTGAGGCCCTCTATCAAATTCGGTTTATTGTTAATTATTTTTTCAATTAACAAGAAATTCAATCTAGTCGGCGATGCACCCGCACCTTT
Source organism: Platypus cylindrus (assembly GCA_949748235.1). Lineage (NCBI taxonomy): Eukaryota > Metazoa > Arthropoda > Insecta > Coleoptera > Curculionidae > Platypus > Platypus cylindrus. The sequence goes on along the minus strand of OX456491.1, from coordinate 4,491,321 downwards.
ACATCAAACAGAATTTACTATACAGTAAAAATCAAATTATTTAGGCCCACTCATCAGGGATGATTTGTTTTATCCCTTTATTTATCATCACATCATCATCATTGTTTTTGTAATCGCTGTTTTTCATTCGAAAGTAATTATGAAAGTACATTATCTAAACACATAGGGGTTGATGTGGTGTATTCCTATATTTTCACACATATACACATATATCTCCAAGTGTAAAATTTCTGGCTCGAAGGACTATATTAAATGAAATGATTTATTGCGCAAGCGTTTAGAAGAACGCAGTAATTTTGGATATATCGTGTGTTATGTTAGAGTCAACTTATGCAAGAACAATATCTGACACGATATTGGTTAAAAGAATCCATCTGAACCAACAAGTGTTAAGTAGAACGCATATTTTATATGATGTAAATATGTTCTGAATTAAGGCGTCAAATATACTATAAGAATCTTGGGCCTACAAAAGAGTGTCTGGCTCGAAGGACCGTGTAAATTGCGTAGAATCAGTTCAAATAGAATCGATATAAATCAAGTCAGGCAAATATAACTAGGCCTAGCATAACTAAGGACATGGAGGATCGTATCATTTATATGAATCAATATTATCTGAACCCTCTCTTATTACAAATAAAAACATAATTAATTATTCAATCTGCTCTTACTTGCTTCATCTGTATTATTTACTCCATTTCGATAAATTTATACATAATGTACGAACAGATATACTAAAAATAAATAAAACTCAGTATAAATAATAAAATAACATAATCTGTAGATCTATTTATCTGAGAAAAACTACTTGGACCCAATGCACGATAATCAGCTTATATTCGTTTTTAGCCTCATCACAGAAAAAAAAGATAGCATATAGGAGAAAGCTTGAGTTTAGATACTTTCTTGGAAAAAATAATAATCTGTTAATAACAGATTTATAACTATGATTCCACAAAAAAAGCGATTTAATCAATTTTTAATCAGTTGTATTTGTTTAAAGGTATGCTTACATTTACGGCGTTCGCAATTGTACGATACTTGAATCAGGATACCTTTGTTATGTATATAGAAAATATGATTATTTTCTTTTTCGACTTGTATGTTATTAAATTATGATGTGGATATCTTTGGTATCAAGTCTATTATTTAATAAGAAAAGTTAACCGAAAGCTCGGTTAACTAAGAAGTTTTAAATGTTATTAAATACCAGACTTGATACCAAAGATATCCACATCATAATATATAGAAAATGTCCAATTTTTAATGTAAATAGAAAATAAGCAAATACGAATAGAAGTGGACAATTAGTGTCAGTAACTAGTAGAAGAACTAGAATTTTCGTGGTTAAATTTTCTGATTTGAACCAATGTTGAAGTCTTCAATTTCGCAAGCAAATGTCGCTAGTGTAACTGCACCTTAAGGCGAAAATTTAGTGATTTGGAGCGTCCAAATTTCTTATATAGTAAATGACATCCCATATGATCATGCCCCGAAGCAACTGTTCTATTCCACTGCCACTAGATTCGAGTTGGATTTTAAAATTGTTTTTCCATAAACTAAATTATCAGATTTGGCCGTTTCAATTTAGAGCCATAATCTAATACGACAAAATATGTTGCCTTTAAATTTATTGAACCAAAGGGACCAATTTGAATTTAGCAAAATCTCCATTTCATAAAATTGAAACAAATAATCAATCATGACGCACTGAATGAGTCCATTTTAATTACTGAATTGTGTAATTTTGAAAGTATGAAAATGGAAAACGATGAAAATGTATTTCTAATCTTGTTGGCGATGTCAGATTCAATTTTAGAAAATTATTCTTAAATTCTTAAAACATTCATCAATATATTTTTGTAATCTCAATAAAATCGAACAGAAAACATGGAGTCATAAATACATAATACACAAGTACACTAGAAAATAGGTTTGTCGATAATGTTTACTTAACTGTGGCGCATATTATTTGATATCGAAATTATGGGCCAATCACGCGGAACACCGTCAATATTGTCACTTTTTAGGTATAGAGAAAACTGACCGCCCTTAGTCAATATTTATTGATAAAAGATAAATTTATTACATATGCAGGAGTAGTACGATATTTCAATTGATTCCATTCCTGATTTTTCTGACTTTAACATTGTTTCATAATTTTAATTCAAATGCTTGAATCGGTTATTTCGAATCATTATAAGATTTGATTTCGAAATCTCTAATTCTAATTTTCAATTGATAAAATTGATAATTGTTATATTTTCAACAAATATCCACTAATTTCTACTTCATGATTCATTTATATGAGTATATAAAATCCTTTAGATTCAATTTGTTCTGTCGCCGTAAACAATCCAACAAATTAAAAGCATTAATTCTGTAAATTAAAAGAAATACGAGTGTCGGAATAGAAGAAAAAGAAAAAAATAAATTAAAGGACTTTAGCCGCCAAAAAAGGGGTTCGATTCAACATACGTTTGTCAGGGGAAATAATTAAGATTTGTATGACTGATGCGGTCGTATGTTGATTGCCTCTGTGCAAAGTCATCCATGCGTAAGTGTAATTGATGTAAAAGTCAATTTTCATAATATTGACTGTGGCGAATTTTCTATTCAAAATTGATATTCTGTAATTCAAACAAAACGATTTTAAATTAATTAATTAAATGGAAAAGATCGATACGGTACTCGGTTTATTGAAAAACATTTTCTCTTACTTTGTTCTTGATTTATTATTAAATTTTTCCATTATAATAATTATTGCTATGATTTGGCAGCACTGCGGTGTACTTCTAATATATACGTAGAAGGAAAAATCGTATATCGAAAGCTAGAGAAAGATTCCTTCGGGACTTCGTTTCTTCTTGTAAAGCCGAACGTTCGTTTATTGGATTTGTTATATAGATTTCCTGGAGTTCGCTGTCGGCTATGAAAGATTTCCGAAGAAGCAAAAGTTTTATATGCCATGAGACTGCCAATAAAATCCGTTTTTCGGATTTCAAGATGAACAGATGAAAGGATCATGAGGTATAGGCAGAGGGGGGAGGACGAGAAAAATTGGAATAGTGGTTTGAGTAGCAAGATGAATAAAATATGATATAGCAAAATGGATTATATAATAATATTACATAATTAACAAATCGCAAATAATTGAAATAATTACATTGAAAGCATAAAAAATGTGACTCGTATCTCATTAAATTATGATAGAAATAAGGAAAAAATTAGAATAATCTCCAAGCTAATAAATTAATGTACATTTTATGTACATTAATATGTACATAAATGTACATATTACACACACATGTGAGATGAACACATAAATAAACAACAAGTAAATAGAAGCTGCTACGAAAATTATTAAATACAATTGAAAAATATAAAACGTGTCTCGTATTTCATTAAATTATGAGACAATTGAGTGACTTTATATGGTCAACTTTGATTAAAAGTTGGATTCCTTTCCATTTATTAAATGTTTTCTTTTCAGTCATCTAATCAGATTTTATTCGATTTAATATCAATGTTTACTTACTTTTTCCTCGAATTTTTGGTGTAACAATTGTAAATGCACTGTTATTAATGCCACTTTTTTCTGTTAGACTCAAGGGACTTTGTATTGGACTTGGTGAATTCGTTGCAACATTCACTTCCGGGCTACCGCTCGATTCCCGTTGTAAACCGCTGTTACTAAAGTCTAATGGCATCATAATTGATGATTGATGACGGCTCAATTCCAATGCCATTGTTTTTATTTTACTTTAGAGAAAGTTAAATGATAAATCCAGAAAATGTTGTGTCATTTTTTCTCACAAATTTTCCCCTCACACGTAACGTAATCAAATGTCACTATATGAACTTTCCAGAATTAATTCTCCCGATATTAAAAATTGCAGGATTACAAAACAAAAGGAAATTATATAATTTCGAAAACACTAAAAATTTCTACCTATCTAGATAGTGATATCTCTCTCCCTATATAGGTATAATCCCACAGTTGTAAAACAACTGCTTGTATGAGCTTTCTGGATCTGATAAACTTGTGATTCAGTTTTGTTGGAAGGGGGCGGAGCTACAAGTATTAGATGCACACGATTCTCTACTATATATTCAGTTGCGTAAAGAAAATAAAGGTGGAGCATTTGATTGTCAAGTTCCAGCCCATATTGGCAATTGAATCAATGAATGAAATACATAGTAAACAGTTTATAGATTTGAGGGATGTATGTGTGCGTGTGTGTGTGTGTGTTTGTTGGACAAAATTTATGTATTTCGTCTTTCTTCTTGTTTGTTTATTTTTTATTTTTTGACTAGTGGGCTTTGAAAAAAGTTTTTTGATAAGAATTTGTTTGCTTGCTTTTCCAAATACTTTTTCATTAAATTTAGAGACAGATAACTAAAAATGGAGTTTTTTTTTTTTGGAACGTTGCATTTACTCATTGGATTACATGGGGCGGAGCTATAATGGCACAATAGACTTCCAGACATGTGAAGCAATAAGTAACAACTTTTAACAAGGTGGAAATTGAAAGAATTGCGTCGCACTGTCGTGATTAATCGATAATTGCTGGATTTTACAATGTAATTAAATTCATTAATAATTTTATTAATAATCAATCAACAGTGACATCGCTTACCAATTAAAATGCGGACGTAATTCGATGGAAGCGATTACACTTTTCTATTGGAAATTTCTATCAAAATAGTGGGGAATAAATGCGTTTTATTATTGGCTCTCTAAAACACAAATCTCAGCTCCACCCTCTGTTATTCGTTACCCACTGTCCTTTGCTGTGATTGTGCAAAGCGATTCGTGGCCCTAAATCAGAGAACTTTCACTCTTTGCAAGCAACCCTTCAAAAGTGTTCAGTATAGTAGTAGTAGTTGGTTCGCGCTTTCAATATGCCAAGCCCTTATACTTCTATTAGCATCTATATATGTACCTATATATAGCATATAGGTAGATTAGGCTGGTAGGTCGGGCTGGGTGTAAATTGAATTTTTATTATTTTAATGATTTTCACATATTTTTGAAGAATTTTTAATGCCTATTCAATATGTTAGTGAAATTTATTGATTCGGACTGTTACCACAGGGCTATGTGGGCTATCCAGTAGTTCTTGTAAATAAAATGTTATAAATCATATAGATTTCTAGAAAAATGGTTATTGTTTTTCAGAATCCATTTAGTAAGAAAATGCATGGATAACCGCTCCCTCTAGTGGGATAAATGAAAGTTATGCATGCTCGACCTGCAAACGTTTTTTGTTATAAATTTTACTTTATTTTCAGTTGAATTTTTTCAAAATTCACAAATAATTTTATTTAGGTATCTATGATATTCGAGGATGAACATATCCTGAATCCTTAAAATTATTCATGTGACACATACCATGTGTGCATAAACTAGCATTTTCCCCGACACCCATATCTATACTTATTCACTCTAAATAATACAAGATTACAAAACAATTCCCGCAGCAGTAGCATCAACTCTAGCAGCACATCACCCAAAAGGAAGAAATAATAAGCATCAGAAGAACAGTGTTAATGATGACATTTATGACAGTTTATGTTGCGAAATACATTGTAAAATGACAAACAAAGACAATAACCGGGGATTAAGCGCAACAATTAGGCGTCGCGACGACAACAAAGGGCGTCCCAATATACTTCCCATAGGATTAGAATGCTGATTCACGATGTTTCTATACAGCTATAGTTGCTGGGATGTTTGAATATAGCAGAGTATAGGTATATACGTTTGGTCGAGAGTGTATAGTACGGAATATGGAATTATAAGGGGATGATAATTTAAATACTTAATAGAGAATGTTTTGTATATTTCGGTAAATATTTTGTGAAATTAAGATTAGAAAAAGATGTGTGACCAATTGAAAAATAATCTTTTTTATTTTTACTGTGATTTCAAATTTAATTCTTCATATATTTATTTTCCTACAAATAAATCGGGATGTTTCCCAAAACATTCCAATAGCAATTGACTTGTCTCGCATTTTTGCCTAGATTTTTCATTAGAATTCACTTCTTTAGCGCAAACAGATGCTAGTTGTTTTAATTTGACTATTTTTTGAAGATTTCCTTTTGCTATCGCCGAAAATATGAGAACAAAACCCTTTTGATTGAAATGGTGATTTTCTATTATATGGAATTTTTTTAACAGACATTCCACCATACAAATTCCTAAAAGAAATACTGGAATTATTTTTAGTTCTGTCACTTAAAGAGTGATCTTAAAGTGATGAGCATCTCCTCATCATTGGAGATGCAAGAAAATTATAATGTATCACTCATGAAATTGATACGTGCGTGTAATTTTTTCCAATGGGAAGAACTTGCATTTGTGATACAGAACAGTTATATATTCACTGTTCTATTTTCTGAATATACCTGCTTCACTTTGAGGAAGTTGTCGATTTTTAACTATGTCATAATCTTCTTCGCTTGCTCCTGATTGTTCCTTACATTCTAGGAATAGCTTATCTAGTACTTTATGTGTCGAATTCTGACATTGGCTTAATCCAATTAACAACGCTAATTGAATAACTAGAAATTAGTTTAATTTTATTACTATATAAATGATATAAAAGTAGTCGAATTCTGGCGTCTGATTTAATCGAGATTAGAAATCCATAAAATACCTACGTGAATCGATAAAACAATTTTGATAAGGGGGACCAATTATTATTTATTACGGGAGATTACAGTAAAAATAAATGCTTGAATGATTTATTTTCCCATCAAATATGGCGATTTACTAAATCTTTTAATAACGCCGAAAAAATTCGAAATAATCTAATAACTATTTGCTAGTGATTAATATCTTGAAATTTAAACTTACCAAAATAAAATACTATTTTTATAATGTTCATTATTTCGTCTAACTCTTGGTACTTACTAATATTTTTATGTGGCCATAACTACAAAGCATATTGTTATTTGTAATTACTTCCTGCCGGAATTGACCGTGATTCAAAGTATTTAGAGAGCTATAGCAATTTTATTTCAATAAAATTATCTATTTGAAACCATCTGCAAATAGTATATCTAATAATGCCTGCAAATAAAAGTTTAAAAATCAAATATAAACATTACGTTCTTCTATAGTTAAATGCAATTTCAGTCCACCGTGTATATCTGGCAGCGAACCTAGCAGACATAAGCAGCTAAACTGTACAATTCAACCTCTAGTGATTCCTTGCCTATCTTTTTTTAGCGATTTAGCTCAACAATTAAGTACAATGCACCCTGTATACAGAACACATAATCATGAATATTTTCTGTACGAATGATTTAAAAACCAGGAAATGATAACAGAACATCGAATACAAATACTACAAATTCTACTGACATTCTTTGGTTTTAAAGTGATAGGTAAATATATTCAGTACTTCCCTTCTGGTTCGCTCTGTATAACACACTAAATCAATCATGTAGTTTCCACATATTTAAACAGAGTCAGTGTGAGAAGCAAATAATAATAAAAGTGACAAGAGAAAATTATGTATTTTTATTAATATCCAAGTTAAGTCCGTGCGGTGTTAATATTATTAATTATTGTTAATTAACAATAACACAGACTATCATATCATTTAGTTAAAATAAACGAGTGTGAAAGTATAGAAAAAAAAGAAACTGCTGTGGATAAAAAAAGGACATGTGAACACATCTGTCTATACTATAAGTTAATATAGCATCAGCCTTAATTCTCTGATGAGTTTTATTTTAGGTCAATAATACGATTTCCGCTTTTGTTTATTTAATTAGCAACAATTTGTTCATTAAGGATTTAGCCGAAAATATCCACTTATAAATAAAATCAATGAGTAGCAAGACAATCGATTCGAATTAAAGTTCTCAGTGATCTTAAAGCCTAGAACTTTTTTAAGATTCATCCATTGAATGAATGGTTTCTTGTTGACATTCTTGTTATTCTACAGATCTCATATCCACGTAACTAAACTTTGAGTCCTGTAATTACAATCTGTCTCTCCAGACATTAGCTGCAGCAAATTTCAACTCGCGCAAATTAATGACGCATAAACCATGAAAAACGGCAGTTGTTTTCATTCATTAATCCAAGCCCCAGTAATTTTTGATTATTATTATTACCATCAACGTTTTAGCCATGCATTCTTCTTCACCCTCCTCTGTCCCCATTTTCTATTCCTATCTTCAGTAATCAGTAGTATAGTTTTTCTTATTTTTCCTGCTATCCATGAAGTGGTCTCTGGTAATAAATATAATTAGAAAATCTATTTGGAAAAGAGACGAAATATATAAAAGGAGAACGAAAAGATGGAAAAAAGCGACCGAGTGATTTTTCTCCTTTGTTAGAATTCAGTGACCGAAAATAATATATTATCACTACAAAATTAGTTAATTTACTGCAGAGATAAGGGTTGATTAAAATGGCCGCAGTTTATTTGCTGTGTGTCTGTGCTTATGTTTATTGTTTTTGTGTTTTTTTGTTTAAATTTTATGGTTATAAATGCTTTAAGAATCAGAGGATTTTTGCACAATAACTAAATGCTATAGGATAAATTGATGCGCCAAGTACTGGACGTAAACCTTCTGGGTTTAGTTTAAATGTCAAAAAGTATTATAGTTTTTAAGGAATTTATACCAATCACACTTCCAATTAAGATTTAATAATTTAAGACCAAATAAAATAATAGCAATTAAGTTAATTAAAGCGCAACAGGGATCTTTATTTCAATTCCTCCAATTCTATATCAATTCATTCCAATTTTTGTGGACGATACTATTTATATTGATTGAATATAAAATTGATGCTCAAATAAATTAATAAATAACAGAGAAAAAAAAACAATACTACAATAATTAATAATTGCAGGATAAACTGACTGAAACAATCATAAATCAATTTAAAACCGATTACCAGAAAATTGGAATAAGTCGGTTGGGCTGTTGGCTGATGGTTAATTAATAAGTGCAGGAAATAAACTGCCAATTAAATAGTCATGTAGCCCCTTAAATTAAATTGTTAAGAGAATGTGAAGTGGAGTTGGAAGGGGATATTTTGTGTTTTGGAACATTTCTAAAAAAAAATATTGATTTTATTGATGAGCATTAAAACAGCACTAAGTGTAAAAGTTTACAATGCGAGCCGTTTACAGGCGAGCCCTACGGGCATATTGACATAGAATTTAACAACAATCAGGAATTTCTAATCAATCATTTACCAATGCTTTTCTAAAACTGGCATAAAAATTTAATTAATGTTAAGAACTCTATTTGAAGAGCCATATGTTTAGATTTCCAATGAGATTACAGTTTTGCAACACACAAAACACATACATATACATAAATATTATACTGCAGTAAAGTAATACAGAGCAGTGGTGACAATGCCTGTCAAATAACTCTTGCAGTTTCATAATAGCAGTAGCAATAATAATGTTAATAATTAGGGTGCAATTAGGGTCTTTGTGTAACTTTTGAGGGTTCGTCAAGTATAAACATGTTGAGCTTTTCGGTGAATTATGATGATGTTTCAACCCCGCTACCTATACTATATTTATATGCATATATCTACAGTATAGTGAATATCGATGCATTTTTACATATCAAAATCACATAGCTTAAGATGTAAGCAAAAAACTTTTATTCTGTGTTAACATTCACTTTCCCAAATTGATCCAAGATCTGTCTCGTGCCTAGCTGAGGAATCAGCAAATTCTTTTAAAAATTTAGCATTATCTGACAACATAGTAGCAGGCCTATAATCGAAACTATACATATCAAATATTTTTGTAGGGGAGGGCGTTACTTTATCCTTTCAATTCTGTTCAACAACCATCTGTCAGTTCTCAATGGCATGTTACAGCAGTTATAAAATTATATAGTAATCGAAGTGCGCGTTCGCATCAAACGTGACGTCACAACACATCATCACATTTGTATATCTAAACTATTTCCATTGCTTCCATATTTCTCGTATAGAATTAACATTTATTATGAAATGACAGAGAAAGAAAAAAGACTGAATCACATACTGTGTGATGATCTCATCTAAGCAACAAAAGATCTCTAGGTCATAAAGACCGTGCGAATCTGACTGATGAAGGATTTGCTTTTCCTTTCAATTGGATTAATTGACTGTACTGATATTTACCAATTAGACTGTTTTAATCCAGTAGAATAATATTAATAATAGTAATAAGAAAAACCTAAAGTTCTCATTGATAAATTTCTACGGACACGATGCTAGCAGCAATACAGATCAGGAATAAAATAATTTTCATAACAAAATCTTAACCAATTATCATTTAATTAAATCGGCTGGAGCCAGTCCAAAAGCGACGAACGTATTTCCATATTTTCCTGGACTATATCACTCCTATTTACTTACTATTATTATATTAAATAGTAATGTAACCTTCGACATTCATTGAGTCAAAAATCTTGTACTTCCTCCGTATAAAAAACTATTCAAAATTATTATTTCCTAACCGTTACATTATCATCATCATCATCATCATTATCATCATAGATGGTCATGATTCATTGAATTAAGAACGGAGAAAAACTGGCGCCAGTAATTTCAGTTCAGTGGATTTAATAATTGATTCAAAACGTCCAAACAAGAAGAAAATGAATAAGGCGGAGATTAGTGTACGCCTGTGTGTGGGTAATAAGCTAGTATAGGTAAACAAATCGTATGGAATATAAAGGAAATATTTATTAAGGAGTGATTAGGAAAATAGTTGTACTTTAAATTGGTAATTTGACAGTTCGAAATTGGCATTCAGCTAAATTATTTTGATATTCTCAAAATTGTTTTATAAATTATAAGGAGAGGATTTTCCACGCTTAAAACAACTATTCCAATTCTATATTCAATGAAATCTTGTATTCATGAAAAAACTTTCAAAAAAAGAAAAACATGGGCACACACACACACATTGCACTTTGATATAAACCCTTATTATTCGTAACCAATTTCATACCATTTGCTTATTTCCGCAAGACTTCTTTCAACAGTATTTTCCATCTATCCATCCGCATTTCCCTATATGGATGTATTTGAATTTCTTCTATCGTCTATACGCGTAGTATATGGAAAATGTTGAGAACACACTCTCTGTTTTAAACTTTTTATTTTCTTAACTGCCAAATCTACATAAAATCGTTTGATGTCAGCCAGATGGCTTATAAAAGGCCGAGTTTCAGTTTCAGATATCCAAGCTATATCAAGAGTAAGTTACAGAGTAAGTGAGGGAATGAGGAGACGCAAGCTGCGCCACAGGCGTAACACATTTGCATTGTACGTTCAAGGGGTTGAAAATGGGTTTGTGCCATATATATATAGGAGAGGTGGAGTCGGGCGACGGGACGGTGGTAGTGAAAACGCGGGGAAATATTCCATCTAAGTTTTGTCTTTGTACTTCAAAAATATTTATATTGAGGGAATTGCTTTTGTTAACTAGTATTAGAATGAGACGCGTAACTATTATTACATCGTTTGTTGTGTAACAGACTTGGGCGTTTCTTAATAGATTGTAATTTGCTGTGGTAAAATATATAAATACTAATAGCAAACGGGGTAATGGATGGGTTTACCCTTTTATATGCGATTCTGCTGAAGATTATATCAGATTAATTTATATAAAATTGTTTTCTTTTTTTTGAGGGGGTTTTGCCCATGTGTCTTTTTACAATGATTACATCTGAGCCTGCATAATGCTAACATTTCAAATCACCCTGCAACTATCAAAAGATAAGTAAATTGGAAATTTCGGAAAGACAATAGAAAAATGTCAAAGGAACTTTAAAAATCAAACAGAAATAAATTTGAAAAACGAATGTTTTTAAAAGCAAATACGATTTTTCAAAAATATGTATAAGTAGCACGACATAATGAAATAAATTCCAAACAATACTCGCGCACAGAATGTATGAATGCCAAAGCTTTTTATCTCATCTAATCATTGGACACATAATTTTAATTTAAAACGTGTCTGTTTACTCTTCTTTTTCATATGGCGGGCGGGGTGCATTTTATGTTATGTGTAAATTTTTATTTTTATTACAAACAGTTGATAAATTTTTTATGCTTTCCATAAAATTTACTATTATTTCTAAAATTATTCAATTTTTTGCTTTGAAATTTAAACAACTCGTCAGAACGATATGTTACCACTTTGTCACTTGGCTAACGACTTATCGTTAGCAAATTAACTTTCAGATGCATATTTCAGAGACTTAACTTTCAGATTAAAACATCATTTTTTGTCCTTAACGTGTAAATAAATTTTTTGGCTGCAATTTCTAACCGAACAAAGACTACACTAATTCGATGATGTCGCTGATTTGTTAATACACCAAATTCTATCAGAAACCAGAGACCATTTTTTAACAGCCACGGGAAAATATAACCTCGACTCATATTATTCAAAATAGGCATTTTCAATTTTGCCACCAAAACAATAACCATATTCAAATATGTGGTGGCAGACAATCTTCCCACAACGGATTTTCCCGTAGTAGTGGAATAAGAATGAAAACTCAACCATAATACTATATACCTAGCTATATAGATATATAAAGGCAATATCATTTTTGTCGATTCAAAATTCAGTCAATCCTACAGAACTGGGAAACCGATTCCAACCGTCTCTCCTGGGTGCCATTTCTAACTGGAGAAGGTTCAAATTAGGACGACTTTGCATTGCAAATATGCTTTTGACTCTAGTATATATATATATACCTATAGTCAGTGAAAGAGAGTGAGATAGTGAAAGTTGGAGAGTGAGAAATGAAAATGATCCCATGTCGACTTCAGCCTAATTCACATCTCGTTGTCTGATGTGAACATTTAATAGTTATATTTTCTCTTAGTATAATCAAATTGAATCTACTTAGGTTTAGTCAAATCTTTTTCCTTAAATCGTCAAATCATTTATCAAATTGGATACGATTCAACTGTATATACGTATAACACAACAAAGAGAAAATGATAATTGCACTTCAATTACCTAATGAAAATTGCACATAATAAAAAATAGTAATAAAAGTAATAAAATCGCGTGCTTAGAACTACCCTTTAAAAGAGATGACGCGCGAGATATGATGAGGGGGTGTAAATATTACGCGAGGTCAGATTAAAAGGGTTAAATATTGTCTGTCTGATATTTTTCTGCATTTGTACGAATGAAGGTATAGCCATTTGTTATTTAGGTTCCCTTCTGATTGCATTTTTTATTATTATTATGTATCGTAGATTTCAGTCTTGGTTTTTATTTTATTTTTGTGGAGAGCAACTTTATTAAAAGTAGTTATTTGTGGTTGATACTGGATTAAATTATTTTAATCCTGTAATTTTTTCTCTTTTCTCCAATCGAACATTCCTTTCTCAATAATGACCATTCATCAGGCTTAATATCTAATCAAATAAGCGATTCCAGATTGCAATAAACATCTGAGTCGCATCCGTCTTAGTGTATAAGCTGATGCATCATCATTATCATCGATGCACGATCGTAGTTGTAGACAAAATATTGAAGAAAAGCATCATCAAGAAGATCAGTATTATCTTATTTAGTCATGGGAAAGTGTTTGTTATATCGGTATCGATAATTATCGATCTATCGATATGCGGATCATCATGGAAGTTGTAAGATCTGAATAAAAAATCTACAATATCGATGTGTCGTTCATGGGGGGGGGGGGATACTTCGGGATTAACATTAATTGTCAGCATATCGATAAGCGAAATATGCCGATATATATTTATTTCTCTTATTGATATATCGAAGTAATTTATGTATATACGCGTATCGATGCATTTTATTTATCGATAAGTATTTCTTCTTATGCCCCATGCCTAACGATGATCTAGAGAAAATTGAGCGCAGGTGTTTTTTCTGTTATATGCTTTTATCCAAAGTGCAATCTGAACTGGAAACTATACTATAGTGTAAGGTCCACTTTTCGTTAAATCAGCTACAACACCATACTTTGCAATGTCAATAATTTGATTTTCTTTTTCTTTTAGTTTATAGAGTCAACTCAACTAGATTGAGCAACAAAATGATAATTTAATTATGTTCACATACACTGAATTTATGATTCTATTTCAGCATTTTGCTTTGGCAATTTTATGATGATGGATTTATCAGATAATCATTTGTTATTTCAATCTACTAGATGAGAGTTCATTGAATCAAGTGTGTATTGCTGTTCTTAAATAAGGGCTATTTTATAGTATCGTTTATTATGTTCAGATATTACGTTAACAATCAGTTATTTGATTGGAATCATACTTTTAGTCCAAATATAATCTTAGTCGTCGAAAGTTTAGATTCGATTATTTCACAACCCTTTTCGAATTTTCTTTACAATTTTATATTCATTGAAAATTTCCATATTGTTTTCGGTTTTCCATTACTGCATTGTATGCTGCGTACTAGTTTATTCACTTGAATCAAAATGGAGTTGTTAATATTGAATGGAACTGTGAGAGGAAAGTTAATAGCAAAATAAAAATCGAATACTACACTAGGGTAGTTTAGAATTTATTGTAAAAAAGGTCAAAATACTACTGTTTTCATTCGTTTTTTGGGCCTTTGTCTCGAACAATCAAACAATTTAAAATTTCCCATAATAATTTTTTTTAAATCGGTGCCCACATCATTAGTGGTTAGTATTAACGGTTCAAAGTAACCACTTTTTTCATTTACGATATTTTCACTCATTTTATCCATTAATTAATTAATGTTCATTAGACCTAACTCTGATACGTCAAATCTTTAATTCACTTTAATTATTTACATTACTTTTGATTATTATTTAGTAACCTTTTTCTACCCGTTTATACGGGCATTATCTTTTTGTTAAAGACAAAAAAAAATGGGAGGATGGTGAATAGCACTGCTAATTATATGGTGGTTTTTCTAATTAAATATTATTATACCGTATAGTAATAATGAATAGCCTAGGTATTATTGTATTATTAAATTTGTGGTCGTAAAACTCAATCAAGTCTTGTTTCAATATTATTGAATAATTCACCAATAAATTCCAACTTATGAACCTGAAAATCGTTTATGTGACCACTAACTTTTAAAACGCTTTTTATAATAAGTTCAATATGTAAAACTGTGATTTAATTTATTTATGTTACATTAATTCTCTTAATTATATGTAGCCAGCACTCAGCAGTAGACAATAATAAACTAGGCGCCATCTCCATAATTGATAATGACATTTTGGCGCTATTTTGTCATTTAATTCTTCTTGATTTATCATCTGGACCATGCCTATTTGTAAATAAAAATATATTGATACTTCCTGTTCTATTTTTTTGAGCGTTGTTTGTTGTTTTATCATTATATCAGTCCTAGTTTTTTATTCACTGATATTTTAATCTCAAAAAAAAAAGAAAAAGAAAATCGAAAATCTTGTGAAATAAAGCAAACGTTTTATTATGATTAATATGAATTTACAGCGATTGTATTAATTCTTTTTTAATTAACGCGTGGGAGAGCCACATTTTCAATTACCGTGAGAAATTGCACATAAAACTGATTCAGATTAGTCAGAGCACTTAGAGTATGTGTTTCGTTTAAATTAAATTTTCCGTTTTCCAAAATTTAATAAAAAAATTATTTTTAATCAAATCATATTAACTTTAGATAATAATCGTCACATGATCAACAACATCATCATCATTAAGGAAATAGTTTTCATATAGCTCTATCTAAATCTCCTACATGTCAAACAGGACACTTTCATATACGTGTGTGAAATTTCTTTTCTGTGGCAGATGCCAGGCTCATCTATCCTCTTCCTCTATTGGCCTGACATTAGGATTACTTTTGCTTTTCCCTTCGCAAACTGCAAATTTTCCACACATTGTACATGAACGTAAAAGAAAATCTTAGAAAATCTACTAGGATATCGATTCGTTATAGCAAGAAATTTATAAATTTGATTTGAAGAAATCATTTCATCAGGATTGAAATGATAGGTACTGAATGTCATATACATATGTTACATGACAATGACATCTATTAAACCTTGTATTTTCATTTGAATATCACCTGATTTATACATTTGTATCTTTTTGTTCCGAATTTAAATTCATCTGTCGAAAAATATACAATATTTTCCAAAACTGAAACAATAATACATAAATAATAATAAATCTAGCTGGAAGTTTGTCTGAGAGTGTGTAAATGATTGTCGACGTTCTCTTATTCTATATATATATACAATATAGTCCTGTCATTTCCTTTCATCCGTATATAAAGGACACCTGGACTTTCCCGCAATTTCCACAGATAAACCTCAGCTCTCTAAGATTTGCGCCTTTGCTCTCTTTCTCTTTTCTCTTTGCTGTTTCTGCTGCTGAGCTTTCATTCTTTATGTGGGTTTCTTGTGTGTGTGAAAAATATTGCATGGTCGTTAAATAGAAAAAGCTTTGTGTGTGTTTTTTTTTGGAGCGATGCTTTATTTTTTGCAGTTTTTGATTTTTATTTTTGGTTTGTGGTGCGGGAAAATGATTTTTATTTTATTTTCTTTTGTTGGATGAAAATGAAGAAAAACTGATTCTCAGTTTTAGGAGAAATTCTACTATAACTACACATTGTTTATTTTATATTAACTACTTGAAATCAGCAATTGGATTTGCTTATTTGTGAAAAATAGCTCTCAAATCAATGACAATTTAGCAATCTTAAATTTAGAAGTTCCAAATTTGAATGTCTGGCTGTAAATTGTACTTGTATACAATATTTCCATCTGCAAATCTATCATCTCACTATTCTGTAGCTATTTTATAGAAAACTTTTAAGATAATCCAAATTACATCCAGATTCCATGGCTGTTGTTTTCTTACACTAGGTCGATAAGTAATAAATACGAAGATTATCGTATAGATGGCACAGTGTCTTGATTTTCCATAAAATATTAAAGTAATTATTATAACTTATTATTTCATAAAAATCTAGCAAAAGTGAGAGTGTCACTTCACTCTAAAATGATTAAACAAACAATTACAGTAGATTCCATCTATTCAAATTTGATGCTTTTATTTTAATGCCGCGTTTGCATTTCTTAGTCTAATATTTCCGTAAAAACTACATGCATGTCTAGATTTTCCTGGAATTCTGCCAAAAGTTAATTATCTCCCTGCAACTGCACTGCGACTTTTGGTAAACCTTCGAAATTATAGTTTTAGCTAATCATTACTAATTAGAAAGAATTGTAATTCTTTTTAGTTTCATATTCGTATAGAAAAAAAAATCAATTCAGTAATTTGCTTCTAGGTACATTTTCCCCTACTGTCAGTTATATTTACGCCTGCGAAAAGCAGCAGACATCGCTTCATACAGCTACACATTTCCAACATCATATTTTCACCATGTACAGCATATTATAGAATGCCCCTTGTTTTTGGAAAATTGAAAACAGTTTTTTTTAATTGTGCAGTTTCTAATGTGAAAAATTTAAAGATTTGCTTTTAGATTAAAAGTGTTGATGATACAGTATTAAAAATCAGGTAGCTTATTTAGATTATAATTTTGTTATAATTAATTTAACAACGGGGGTAGAATTAGATTATATTGATTTTCTTTTTGGGGTCGTTTTTTTTCTTCGGATTAAATTATGTAGGATCAGGGTAACTGTGGTTGGGTAACAAAATTTAAGAATTTATCAATTCAGTAGTCTGACATTATTTAGATATTGGCTTCACATTTGTATCGCACTGTTTAATGTCCGCTAATTATGTTTATGATATGGTCATTGCTTGGAAACAGTTGACAGATTTAAAGTCGTACATTTACCTTACATTTTCGATATTTTCACATATAAATTCCCAAGTAATAAAACTTATTTTATGCTAATTAATAATTAACACTAACACCTCTCTCTTTTTTGTTACAATTTTCAGTAAAATTGCACATTTACTGTGCAATCAGATAATCAATTCAGATACAAATTGAAGCATAAAAACTAATAACACCCAAAAATGGATTGTGCAACAGGTGGCATAAATATGTCAATTACAAAATATGCTGGTACTGAATGTATAGAATATTTAAATAAAACTTGGCGACGAATAGAAACTCTGATTATTCTTATTGTAACTATTTATATGTTTCGCTGGAGTTTTCCAAAAGTACGAAAATATTCTCATAGTTTTCATTAATTCCATGATAATTTTCTGAAATTTTTCAGTGCAGACTACCTACCACAACCTATCCGGAAGCAAATAATTCTGGACGACGCATTTTATTGATTCTAGTATGTTTCTGTTGGGGTATGGAAATTGGTTTTAAATGTGCCTCGAAAACGGGAATTTATTTATTGAATCCATGTCACATTACTACTGCCATGCAAGTAAATTTCAATTAAACATATTGTGTATAACTTTCGTAGCATTGCTTCACATTAATTGCTTCTTAATTAGCGGACTTATAGTGCTAAATAAAACTTCAATGTTATTGATTATAATTTAATTGCTCTGTTGTTCGACGTTTCGAGTGCTTTTACCCAAAGTATAGTATACAAAATTATATTGTATTGTAGAAAAAAATTAATACCTGATGATGAGTAATGAGTATGAGTAATTAAGAATCACACAAGCAATCGAAACGTCGAATAATAGAGCAATAAAATTATAATCATTAAAATTGAAAGTTTATTTAGCACTATAAGTCCAATAATTAAGAAAAAATTAAACATATTGTATTTATTCAATTTGTTTTTATCAGTTCTGATTATTTTTCAGATATACTTGTTAGCAGCTAAGCCCAGTAAAATTGTTACTGTCGTATTTCGAATACATTTGAATTATTTAAATGGGCCATTATTGGCTATTATTTTCTATGAAACTGATACTAGATTGGTTAGTGTAATTAGTTACATATTAGTATTTTAATTACATTAGTAATTAGAAATTGATAATTTTTGTTGACAAAATTATGGAGAAAGTTTTAAAATTGTTACGTAATTAGGTCGCCTTCACCATTTTGGCAAGATTAGTTAATTAAACTATTGAATTAATGCTCACCTTCGCCATTTTGTCAAGACCTAACTTTTTCATTTGTTTATTAATGTTTTTATTACGGAAATAGCTAATTACTTTCTGACCTAATTATCTCTATTTTGAATGTCTCTTTTAATTGTAGCTGCTATTAACTATTTTACAAATCCTATATTCGATGTGTATTTATTTTTTTTAGTTGCCATTAGAAGCCACAGTCTACTGGATTCAGCATATAATGATGTTCATCGTGCCTTATTATCTTTTCAGAATTGGTGGTAAATATTTAATGGCATTTTAATTATTATTATACAATGCATTGAGCGTAATAAATCATCTTGTAATAATTTTCTTTGATTAATTACTACCCAACTCGACTTAGTTTAATGTTGAAAAATTAGTTCAGGTATTTCATGACAAAACAATGAAAAAAACTAACTTTGTACGTTAATTATTATTACTTTATTTGCTATTAAAAGATAAAATATATCTAGTAATATAGCAATCCTAGTTACAGATATAATGAAAAATTTCAAGGTGATTTACAGAACAATTTGAACATGTTATTGTTTTAAATTGCTAAAGGAATTTTAAAAAAAAAACTTAAAGTGGTACCACACTGTGTTGGTACCAGCAATCAAATTATGGTCCCACACTTACTTGCATTTATTTCTATATTTTTAGGTGTCTATAATGTGGAAAATATTAAAGAAATTCAATGGAATGTAATGGCTTATAGTTTGTTAGTAGCTTATCATTTTACCGTGTTGCAAGGGGTATCACTAGTAAGTGACGTCATAATGAATATGAATGTATTCATCAATAGTTCTCAAAGAAATAAAATCCAAAAATTTCCTAACTATTAATACTTGTATACAGGCCTATACACTTATTCATTGTCTAATTTTTTATTGATTTTAGCTGACCAATGTCAATATGAATCACATAATGTGTCCATTAGAATCCGATCCATTTAGAGGCCAATTATACCGTACTGGTGTCTTTTTCCATCAAGGTCTATTATGCCCTTTAGTATGCAAAACTTATACAATGGCAGCACAATTCTTTATAGCGTTAATGCCGTCCAGTACTGGTTTTAGAGAAATAGAGAAGACTAGCTTAAAATGTGATATTAATTTAGATAATAGTACAGAGAAAATTCATGTGAATTAGATTTCTAAAAATCTCTATGTATAGCTACAACTCGGCCGGTCTATGTCTACTAGTAATTATAGAGATAGATATAGTATACAAAATTTGATCTAAATTTTGTTCTTGATTAGCTCAATATCCGTCCGTGCCTTAAAAATTCGTATTGATTAAAAAATAGTTAATTGCATGTAGTTAGATTTAAATAAATAAGGTATTCAAAATGTCCATGTGTTAATTAATTAGACAAGTAATGGTAAAATTTGAAAAAGTAAGTTTTAATCGAATAAGTAGAAATATATTTATTAGTTTCTATTTCAATCTTACTAATTTAAATATGTACTAATAATAACAAAAAAAATCTTTCTATTTGTTTTATTTATGAGTTAGTACCAATTCACATATCAAATTTGCTTTACTGATTTACATTAACAACTTTGGAAAGCCACAGAAACCTACCGGTTCGGAATTCCCTTTTAAAAAAAAACTCGTATATCCAGTTCAAAATAGATTCAACTTGCAACATCTCTGCAAGCAAACTTGGCAATAAATAAACATAAAAATTAACAAATGATTTCCTCCTTAACTTAATTTAATATGAATGTATAATATTTCTATTGAAAGGAGTAGGATAGTGGCATCTCTCAGCAAAGATTCAAGAATCACCACCAATGGTGTTTTGCTACGAAGTAGTGAAAGAAACAGTTGGATTGTAAAAAAAAAAAAACGAATAGATAATAATAAATATTGTATTTAATATAACAATATAATTAGGTAGCATCTACAGCTAAGTAGTAGTTACATACGGTAAATGCGTGGAGTATCTTTTTTTGTATAATACAGCTATTCCATCCATACGATAATGTGAATAGAACTTTTTCAATTATAATAGTTTTAATTTAATGTATGTATTGTTCTTTATCTCATATCGAAATAATTATTATTATTGTGTTTGTTGTGGTTCATAACAAAATAATTTGTTATTACATGTGCAACAGCCGCGGTGTGAAAAGTGAAATAAATTCGATTTTTTTGTGATTTGATTGAGATACTATGAATTTGAATAGGTAGGTAACTTTGATGATTTATTAAAAAATTACCATTTGCATAATTAGTCTTCTTAAGAAATATTAATTTTGATTAATCTGTAATGATTTTTCCAAATTAAAACTTCAATTAAAACCATATAAGTTCGGCATGTTGCGTTTATCCATAAAAAGTAAATATGATATAAATTGAAATAAAAATTTTCCAATAAATTGTCATTGACTGAAATGAATGAATAAAAGGGAATTATAAAACAATTCATTCAATACAATTGATTTCAAATTTCATTTTATTATTGAAAGCGTAACATGTACCTACCTATATGGAATTCCCTTGAATTCATCCAGCATCCTCATTACTTATTTGTTTTAGAAGAATCATCATTTGGTTTGAAATTATATGTTTGATTGAAGGTTCTTTTTTATTTACTTTCACTTTTTTTATTAACTAACTGTGCCTACAACTAAATATCAAATTATACCTACATGTTATGATTTTATACGTCATTGGTTAAGCCAAGAATTTTGGTAATACTTTAAAGTGAAATTTGGCGATGCGAGACCGGGAATACTAATTAAACATAGTCCGATGTTTCATTAATTACCGTGGCATGATATTATATGGTATATCCAACAGAATCGCCTCGGTTTCCCCTTGTCAGATCGTACAGATAAATTGAGGTGTATAGTGAAAGGCAGTTTCTTATTTCGATTGTAAATAAACAAATAATTTCCAAACGAAATATGTTATGATAAGATTTGCAGTACCAATATGTGTAAAGACACCTGTCTATTAATTAATGAATATTATTATTATTTTGCGGTTAAATTTGATTGAGTTTGGTATTGTTACCTTGTCCTTGTTTCGTTGAAGATTTTTCTCTTTTTAAATTCATTTAATAACAGTATCTAATTAACTAATTGATTTAATTAACCGTATTTGTTATTATGCGTATAATCAAAACTTAAGGAAGGATAATTTAAATTTATTACTGTTTGGATAATAATAATTATTAATATTCTGTTGATATTTACACTTTGCAGTTACCTACTTCCTGCAATGTTCTACTTCATATTATCATATTATTATCCGATAATAATGTCATTGCTCTACGAATTAATTATTGTTTATAGTTTTAATAATTGTCAATTATTGATAAACAGTATGTACGTATCGCTGTATGTACTGGTAATTGTCTTTATGACACCATCTATCTATAGTACGGAACAATGGCATTATAATCAATAAATAAATACTGATAATTTCCATTCAATTCCTTTCAAAAACAATGGAGACTATAATGGTTGAGCATTAGTAAAAATCTTGCTGTTTCACAGTTACATCACTACACAAATGTAGGATTTTATGGTCATTAAAAATAATGATCGTTTTTTCTAGTACAAAACAAGACAGTACCCCAAAGGAAATATCAACTTTAAGAAAAGTATTGCCACAAATTATTGCTGTAGGCGTTAAAAATGTTTTATTATTTGGTTTTGGCATGACACTAGGATTTCCAACAATTCTCATACCTGCTTTATCCGGCACCAATTCAAAAGAAACATTTACTTTAGGACAAGAAGCATTGTCATGGATAGGTAGGTATACATACCAATTTATCCATTAAAACGAAATCATTGTTTAAATTCTTTTGTAGGCTCTTTGAATTTTCTCTGTGTTCCTGTTGGCTGCCTTTTATCTGGATTTTTGACGCAACCAATTGGCAGACGTCGTGCAATGCAATTGGTAAATATACCATTTTTAGCTGCCTGGTTACTATTCCATTTTTCGACTAGACCATGGCAAATTTATTTGGCCCTTGGTCTTACTGGACTTACTGGAGGTCTTCTCGAAGCACCTGTATGTATTTAGAAACGATTTTGGAAACATGGGGACCAGTTTTTCAATTCTGTTTGCTTACAGACATTAACTTATTTAGCTGAAGTTACTACACCGAATCTTCGTGGAGTATTAGCATCATCATCGACCGTTGCCATTATATTAGGGACATTATTAGAATTTCTACTTGGAACATTCCTAAATTGGCGTAAGGTGGCGTTGGTCAGTTGTATTTTACCAATTATTGCAACTATTCTTTTGTTTTTCATCCCGGAAAGTCCGTATTGGTTGATATCGAAAGAACGATATGAAGATGCACAGAAAAGTACGGCATGGCTAAGAGGCTGGGTGAAAATTGAAGATATTGAAGCTGAATTTAAACAATTAAAAGATCAACTAACTGTAAATAGGTAAAATTAATCACTAGCAATGAAGGTTAATTGCAGGCTATAAATTTAATATTTATTAAACAGTCAAATATCGGAAAATCACCAGAAACAGTCATCCAAAGAACGAATGAAGGAAAATTTCAATTTATATACGAAGAAGTCATTTCTCTGGCCTTTTGGTTTGGTTTCCTTAACATTTGCTCTTGGGCATTTCTCTGGAATGACAACATTACAAACTTATGCTGTCACAATTTTTGCCACATTCAAAGCGCCAATTAATAAATACTATGCAACAATTTTACTAGGTAATTAATTACCAGAAAAAAGAATAGTGAGAGTTTCTTTTAGCCGATCTCAATGCAAATTTGAACCAGGACATCGTTCAATGAACGATTGTTGATGATGAAACAATGATACGCTAGAAATCATGTTTCTATTTAAATCAATTTCAGGAGTTGCTGAAGTATTTGGATGTCTTCTAAGTTCGACCCTAGTTCATTTCGTTGGTAAAAGAAGAATGAATTTTTTCTCCCTTATCGGAACGTGTCTCTGCTTTTTTACAGTAGCAACGTATGCATATAATACAGACATATTCTATTTACAAACTGGAAAAACATCGGAAACCTCCAGTCTTCAACTAGATAAGGAAACATGGATACCATTAACATTTCTAATAGGAGCAGCATTTTTTACGCATTCTGGAATTCGTATTTTACCATGGATGTTAGTCGGTATGATGGCGCTGACATCGCGATTGATCTGCTAAGGTGAAACAATTGTTTTATATGTTTTAGGTGAAGTATATTACAGTCAAATTAGAGCAACAGCAAGTGGCTTCTCAGGTGCAATGAGTTATGTATTCGGTTTCACGGCGAACAAAATCTTTTTCTCAATGATCTCGGCAATTACATTGCCAGGAACGTTATGGTTTTACAGTGCTGTTTGTTTACTTGGTTTAATTTCACTCTATTTTCTGCTGCCGGAAACGGAAGGTAAAACACTATATGAAATTACCGAACATTTTGCGGGAAGAGAGAAATTAAACAATAAAGTTCAAAATTTTATACGTATGAGGAAAATTCGACGAAAAGAAAATGGAATAAATGAGAATATGGGTAAAGGAAGTAATGGGCATGTCAATGCTGCATACGATAATGATACTAAAATTGAAGATATTACATTGGACATAAGAATGTAATAGAATTAATGTTTAAATTATGTAATTATTTAAATAAATACACATAAACATTCTCGTGTTTCAATAATTGTTTTATCCAGTTCCTTGTCAGAATAAATCCAAAAAGCCTTAATACAAATAAACATTTAGAATATTTTCAAATCTTTGAACTTCTTTTGACAAATAACCCGCCACTGAACTGGTGCATTGAAATATTGAAAAATATGTTTTCTTGTTCAATATAAAAGAAAACCAGAACAGTATTTTAATATACGTCTTCTAAAATACATATTTTAGGCCTGTTTTTCAATTAATTGTCCCGTTTGTCGTTATCTGTTCTTTGTGGTAAAATTTACTTGTGTATAAAACTGACGAAGATGGATCCATTTGGTAAATATACCGCTTCTCTTAATATGACATGATCAATAATTTCCTAATAACTTAGAAAGAAAAATAGTACGACCTGAAGTTATACCTTCAAAACATTTTTACTTTTTGAAAAATGAAATTAATAACTATCCAGCAACGCATCGATACGTGATTTTAGGTATAAAGGAGTATCCTGTACGTACAATTAATGTTCTTGCCGGGATAGAAAATCCAAATGATCGTATTATCATTTTTTGTATGAGGTATTTTCTAATCCCAATCTTAATCGTTCCAACCTATACCAAAATAGAATTCATATTTTCCAGATTTCTACATATACAAATGTACCAACCATTATTAGCAATACTCTACTCACGTCTAAGCTCATATGAATATGTTACTTCATGTGTTCAATTATATTGGGTTGATTTAATACGAGATCTTATATCTCTAAAATTAAAAGTATTTGCGACTATATCATCGGCTCATCCCATATTTAAAACGGTTATTGAATCTATGTCAGAGGTAAATTGTCATTGCTTACATTTTTCGAATTTCACCAATAGTACCTACAATGTATTATTCTTTATTACAAATTTTGTTTGCTCTAGTACAATTTCGAAGAAAATGGGGGCGAAGCTATAGTTTACACACCAATTCATTCAATAAAACTTCTTCATCTATTTGATATAAACTCCCTGTGTCATCATCTAGAGACATACCTTTTTTATAGTAACGAATTAGTCTATTTCCTTGAGGTGGACATTTACGGTAAGATTCATATTAGACAATATCGTACTGGAAATCATTTAATAAATTTTAGAAAAAAGCTCAAGGTGGCATAAAATGTGTGGAACCGAAATTCAAGCATATTGCGATGTATCCGATTGTCCAAAATTCCAGCATATATCAAATGAACCAGTTGCGATATTGAACACAGATTTTTTCTTTGAAATCTTATATTCATTGTTAATAGGTTAGCATAAATAATACATTATAATTATAACATTCTCCAATACATATAATGTTGACTTTATGAATGATGTCATCAGTATAAACCAACCAGTAAACAGATTTGATAGAAAAACTAGCTGATCCAAAATTATCTAGTTTTAATTGCTAAAAGCATTTCATTTATTTCATTTCAGATGAAGCATCTTTTACAGGTATCAATTCTACAAATTCTACAAATACTTTCCTAGCACTGTGTTGTCCATATAATGAATTTATGAATTCATTGTCTTTAATAAAAGTGAATGATCTTCTGAATCTAACAAATAGTTTCCGTCCATTAAAAATGTTATTAAGTACAGCATTTTTAGTAAAGGCCACAGGCGAAAATAATAAATTCTATAGAAGAATGACAGAAGCAGAAGAAATTTTCCACAATGTATTATATAACTCGTTTCAATCAATTTATCTCTATTCAGTACGTATAGATCCAAGGGCAGTAAATGTAGAACCGTGGTGCGACATATTGTTGAATACTTTTAATAGTTTTAGAACCAATAGTCTCATCAAACAATACGGTAAAGCAATATACGATAGAATAGAAAAACTAAAAAATTTTAATTGTCTATTTAATACAAAATTATCGCACAACGAATATATAAAGTTAGATGGTTTAAATCATTTTAAAAATGTTGCCTATGTAGCTGAAGATAACAGAAATAATAACAGCACTAGTGATAAATATAATCAGTTTAAAGATAAGCGTTCCGTTTACCATTCAAGTCTGGAAATATCAAAACGAGAATTACGCTCCAAGATGATGATCGATCAAAATAAAATTGACAGTACTGAACAGTACAATTTGGCTTCTAACTATATTTTTAAAGTTCCAACTCAACAAAAAACACCGCCAGGAAAAATTAAATCATCAAGAAAACAACGTTTTTCAAACATGTTTAGACAAAGAGTTGCAAATGTAAGAAAAGTGGTTAAATCGAAAAAAAAACCTTTAAATATATCAAATGGTAATACTAAAAGAAAAACTGGTATTCGTGAAGCTGTTGAAACCAAAAACGAAAATTTAATAAAAAAAGTGAATTCATTAGATATAGAAAATAAAGAAAATTCAGACCCAACCGAATTAGATAAATTGAAGGCTATTGATGGTAAAGAAACATACCCAACAGTCAAGTTACATACAATAAAGAACTCATCAAAAGAATATAATCAAAAAGAATTATTTCCATTAGGACAATTAGAACGAGTACTTCCCTGTTGGAAGTCAGAAACTGCAGAAGATTTCAATATGATTATAAAAGATGCTGAATGTTTAGTTCAAAGAGTAGAAAAACAACCAAGTAAAAGCGAAACGTCAAATAAACATGCAAAAGGATCAAAAACTCCAAAAGATTATATAGAACGAATTAGGCAATTAAGAATGTGTTTCGAAAAAGCTATAGAAGCAGAAACTAATTCAAATGAAGAAAATATTTCAACAGAATTAGGATCAAGGGAATTGTTTGAAATAGAAACAAAAATTGAAAAACTAATGAAAACTGAAGATGATTCAGCTCAGCTTAAAGATGTACCTTTTAGTAATATAGTGGATAATACTGAAGCATCTATAGCTAGTAATAGAATTAAACCACAATTGCAATGCATATGTAATGCGCCATCTACGTCAATGAAAATATGCCCCTTATTTGAATTAGAACCAAATAAAATTGAAGCCGCAAGTGCATGTAATTTTGAAACATATACTGATCCTGCAAACATCAATCATAACAATTTGAACGATAATTCGAAAAAAACATCTGATAATATATCTTCTGATTATTGCACTTCTGAACAATTTTTAAAACAACTGTACAATATTTATCTAGAATTGCCAATTGAGAAATCGAGACTATGGTTATTTCAAGCATGGTTGGCAACCATCAACTCTTTTAGAACTATGCATGAAAATTTACTCAATTCTGATATCAAATACCTTCATGCTTACTGCTTTAATCTTAGTCACATTGATCATTATGTGAATGAATGCAATATTAAATATCAGGATTTTTTGCCATGGGATAGTTCACTTTATCCACATAGTAGAGAAGAATACCGAGTTTTCTATAGCTATTACAAACTTACTGACATATTGGAAGAGAACTTAATTCGGATAGCAGCAGATATGTGAGAATCTGCTTTACAATTAGCGACATGATTTAACGGTGGCTTTCACTGAAGTTAACAGTAAGGACTCTTCAATTAGTTTTTGAAACAGAGATTTACTATTTTATAAATATAATGTATGCATTTATATTATGATATAACGTGATATATTTATACAACTATTATATCTAAATAATATATAAGAATGTATATGTATAGATATAAATATATTCTACAAATAATATGTATACTAAATGAAGTACAGTTTATTCCCCGTTTAATTGAAGGAAATAATAAAGACCATTAGCAAAAATATAGATACAAATTAATATTACTTGGGAAAATATTAAAGGTCTGGCAATCTTTATTAAGCTGATAAATTTTAGACTTTTCGAAACCGCCCTGAGGCTGATTGAACATTCCGTTCTAAAAATAAATACCCGCCACTGTTATTGATAAAAAAGATAAATGTTTCTTTCGATAAATACAAAACATGTAGAGGTAGGTTGTGCTATATATTGCCCTTTGCATTCTTGTTTATTTGAAAAAAGGGTACTAAATACAAGTTCAATGTAAAATGGATATTTAAAAAATTGTGTGTTGCAAATTGTCTCCATTGTATTGAGAGTGCTGTTATTTATATGTTGAATATTTTTGTTGTAATCTAATATTGATTCACATAGTAAGTATCTTGCATCATTTGTATGAACGCAGTAGAACAATAATTTCTTAATAAAATATTTAGGCTAACCAAAATGGCACAACCAAACATCATACCAATAGAATATTTTAACTATTTACGAAAAGAAATTATGCATTATCCATTAGCACTTCGAAATGTTATTTTAGGCATAAAAGAGTATCCTGTAGATTCAATTAAATGCCTTTCTAAATCAGATGATAATAATGGTGGACCACGTGGCGAACTAGTTACAATTTTTTGTATGAGGTATTTTGTAATTTAAATGATTGAATTCAGATTATTGCTACTTATATTTCGAACAATCCAGTCAATTGAGTCAATGCTCGCTTGTTCAACTCTTTACATATAATACAAATTTTTCAGATTTCTACATACACAAATGTATCAGCCATTACTAGCAATCATATTTTCTAGTTTAACGTCTTTTGATCATGTCAATAGTCATCTGCGGTCATATTGGACCGATTTAATACAAGATCTCGTATCACTTAAATTAAATGTAGTGGCGACATTATCATCAATGCAGTCCAGATACATACACGCTATAGAAGAAATGTCTGAGGTATGTTATAAAGCGACAGCTTTAGAATTGAACAAATCTATTAAATGGCACCATAGATTTATTTATATATACCATAGAACACGAAGGCATTAAGGCAAATTTCAAAGAAATGTGGCTGGACTGTCAAGTCATTATCTGAATTATTATGTGGGCTCGTCACATTCTTTACATTCTTGTATTGTGTTCATTTTTTAGACCAAATTGTCTGCAAAACCAATCATTTATAGACCTATACCTAGAAATCCGACATTGAGCCTGTTGCATTTGTTTGATATAAATTCGGTTTGCCATAATTTTGAAAAATGGTTTTTTAATTCTGAAAACGTATCGTATTTTCTTGAAGTGGATATGTATGGTAATATTTATGAATAATTTTTGACCGCATCATAGGCATTGTCATTAACTAATTTTTAACCTTATAGAGAAGCAGTATAGGTGGCGCAAAGCATGCTCATACGACATTAAAAGATATTTTCGTGCAGAACGATATCCATTTAAAGCGCATCTATCACAGGAACCCATCCAAATATTAAATTCGGAGTTTTTTTATAAATACGTTCTTTTCGTGGAACAAGGTAATTTTAAAATACACAACTTATTTACTTATAAATAGTGGCCATAAATGATCATTTAAATACCCAGGTGGCACCATTCAGGTAGATTGGGCGCAGTGAAGGAATGCAGTAGATTGTATATAGATTTAAATGATTAATGATTTTTAAGTCTAGAAGCCCGCTTCTCTTATTCATCTATATGATATATATACAGTATACATTCAATGACTAAATGCTTGTCCTAGCCAATATAATTTTATGTTTCAGACAGAACGCACTACACAGAAAATTCGACGAGTACGTGTGCTTTCCTTTCAATATGTTGCCCTTATATAGAATTCATGAATTCATTGTCCTTAATAGAAACCGATGATTTACTGAATATAACAAACAGTTTTCGATCATTAAAAATGTTATTAAGTACAGGATTTACCGTACCTGTTGAATACCAGTCGTACAATACAAACCCAACAGCAAAATGTATAAATAAGGAAGTAACAATGTTTAATGAGTTGGTGTCGAATTATAAGACTTCGGTATCGATAAAAACAAATACAATAAATACTAAACGATGGTGCGAAAGAGTATTGAGTACATTTAATGACTTGAGAACAAACAATTTGAAAAAAGTTAATAACGAAATGTATGAAAATATAGAAAAGTTGAATATCGGTGGGCACAGATTTAACGCACAATTATCGCTATTTGAATATCTAAAATTAGATGGCTTAAAGCATTTCAAAAATATTACTTATGTTCGTGAGGATACACCACCGCCACCAGAAAAGCCGAGTAAAATGCAAATTTTTTCCAAGTTTTTTAAATCGGCACTTGCTAATGTACAAAAAGCTATTAAATCCAAACAAATGGATTCACCAAATGACTATATAGAAATGAAAACATTTGCGCTAGTCGATGAAACTGATGAACAGCAGAAAAATACAAGAGATAAACAACTAGCAGATGCACTGACAGCTTATTATACTAACAACAATCGAGATCAAGCAAATAAATGTTATGAACCCTCTAAATCAGAATATTTAAATCCGTGCTTTAAACCAGCACAAAACAGTAATAATAAGAATGTGTATGATATCAATACAATACTAGAATGGGCAGCAAACTCTCTTAGAACGATAGAAATAGGAAATGACAAAAATAAAGAGTTCGATATATCGGAGATTCGCATGACGGGAGCTGCAAAATATTCTCTAACTCAAATGAGTGATATAAAAATTTCTATTAAAAATGAAATTGAAACTGGCAATAAGCGAGCAAAAGAATTGGAACAACTGGACATCACTAGAGTAAAAGATAATAGAATGAAAGAAACAACAAATGACGAATTAGAATGTGAAGTTGTTCAACTTCAACCGAACATCATAGAAAACAAATCTGAAACATTCGTAACAATTAATAGAACTAAAGGACAAAAATTGAATTGCATATGTAATAAGCCATCTGATTCATTAAAACTGTGTCCCGTATGTTCAGTAATATGTGAAGAGTCTGAAGTTAACGAAGCCGAAAACAGTCCCGATGAAATATCTTCTAACAATACTATTGATGATAATAACGATCTGGGCGATGATCTAGAAGAATCACATGAGGGAGTTAAATTTGATGATATTCATTGTGATATCATAAGCCACAAGGCTATTAGTAATGATAATGATGATGATAGTGATTTCGGTGATAATCTAGGAAGTTCAGATGATGAGTGTCCACCTGAACCACTTCCAGCCGATTACTGTACATCTAAAGAATTTCTAGAACAAATGTATAACATTTTTCTAGAGCTGCCAACACCCAAAAAGAATGATGAATGTAATGTATCTCTACCATGGCTGTCAACATTAAACTCTTTTGAAACTCTACATCAAAAGTTGATTCAATCTAATATTCAATATATCGATGCTTCATGTTTTAATGCTAATCACATTGATCACTATGTGAAATTATGTAATGCCCAAATTACGCAAATTGATTCAAGCTGGCCTAGTGCATTTTGTAGGAACGAGTATCTAGTTTTCAGACTTTTCGGTGACTATGGTGATATTACTGATATTTTGACGAAATATTTAGTTCCAGTAAAATCACCCTCTAATGTATCCAATCTTTCAGTCATATGAAAATATTTATGACAACACATTTTCTTTCAAATACAATAACAGAATGTAACACCAAATATCTTAATAATACTTGGAAAATGTTCGGAAAATGTCGTGAATCTAATTTGGATGTAAAAATTTATATTGATACGCGTCACTGCCAGTTTGATTTACATCTAAATGGGCATCTCTACCACATGCACCTATACTTGTAATATACGACTTGTACTAGTTTTATATACATATGTAATGTACTTGTATTATTTAGTGTTTTCATTTGTTTACTGTAATAATTAGTTTAGTCTAGTTAAAATTTCTTGTAGGGACTGATGGAAATATTTTCATGTTACAGAATATGTCATTCAAAAATTAGAAATTTCACCGTTTACAGACCAAGACGTTATTCCAAACCTATAACTAATATCATTAATAAGTAGTACAATTTCTAAAGGAAGGAGAAATGTCATTTTTATTTAGTAAAAGTTATTCTGATTAAAAATGTATCTTTACAAATGGGTATATATAGTTATATAAATATTTCAGCAAAATAGTGCTGATAAAGTTTAATAATAATTATATAGTTCTAGTTAAGTTTTAAATAAATTTAAGGCAACAATTTTACATAAACTTGTAATTCCTTAATGCCATAAATTATGTTACTATTTTAACATCTTGGAACTACATATATACTGTTCTTATATGTATTTTTTACTATTTGTGATCATTCGAATACATTCAAAAATAAATTCGATTTATACGTTAATCTTGTGTAGTTATCATTATCTATAAATTTCTTCATTACAAAAGGCAAAAGGTACACCTAAATAAATAAAAATTCTAAAGATAATTTCCAGTTAGCAACCCTCAATGCAAAAAGATATCTATTAACAAATCACTTTAGATATTAAGTTTAAAAAAGAAACGTTTTGTACGTCTCCTTTCTTTGTAATATATATAGTACTCGTATAAATCCAGCGCCATTGTACTTATACCTACTAGAAAAAGCAAAATAAATATAGACAAACACGCCACTGCTTTTTTATTTCTTTGAAAAAAAGCAGTACCTTCAAATATGCGGTCCGAAATACGTATTTTAAAAATCAATTGTTTTTAATTAATGCTGTTAGTGATGTTATTTTTATGTTGAGTAACTCCCGTATGAAAAAAAATTGTGTAATCTGTTCATAATAGAGTATTTTAATTAATATGACTTAGTTCTTAATTATTCATAATTAATAATGGCAGCAAAACGACCGAATATCATACCATTAGAATACTACGACTGCTTACAAAAATCAGTATTGGAATTGGATCAGTCACCAACTTACCGAAGTTGTATTTTAGGTGTGAAAGAGTATCCTGCTGAAGCAATTAATTGTTTCGCTAAAACGAATGCTGGCGACCGAGTGATCATTTTTAGTATAAGGTATGCCAATAAATATTATAAAATCATAACGATTACATGAAATAAATTCTCAAGCGTTATCTTTAGTAAACTGGCACCCCATTCTAATTATTTTTATTTAACAAGACACAAAATAATCTACATGTTCGATTTTAGATTCCTAGTTGTGCAAGTGTACCAACCATTGTTGGCAGTATATTATTCAGATGCGAGCTCATTTGACTATGTCATTACATGTATTCAATTGTACTGGACTGACATAATAAGAGACCTCCTTAATATTAGTTTAGTCGTTGTGGCATCGGTATCATCAGCTCATCCCATATTTAGAAGAGTTATTGAAAGACTTGCACTGGTGTGTAAGGTTCAATTTAAGCCTATATATTCTATGTTTATGTGTATAAATTATCTTATCTTACCGGCATCTTGCCCTCTTACCTCACACTAGCAAAACAGTCGCAATTTTATTCCATTTTCTTGTCTCAATTTTCAGATAGATTTTAATGTAGATGCTGAAGCTGTAATGTATTCAGCTCTACCTCTGACCGATATTGTACATCTATTTGATATAAGTTCTGTATGTCATCATTTAGAAAAATATTTATATAATAGTAGCAACTTACTCTACTTTGTTCAAGTGAATCTTTATCGTAAGATTTATATTTTAACATGATATGGCTTAAAATTGGCTTAATTGATTTTAAATTTTGTAGACAGCAATTATCAACTGCATGTAGCACGTGTAAATCAAATCAAACTATTTTTCGGTCAAACTACTTATCCAGAAGAACCACATATATCATATGAACCTATTGTAATATTGAATTCTGATTTTTTTTATAAATATGCACTTTTTTTAGACCAAGGTGATTTTCTAATTTAAATATTAATTTTACTAGTAGATAAGTAGGTTGTGAATTCCATGCAACAGATGGTCTAGCATGCAAAAATAGACTATTACCGAATCACAGACAGATAAGTCTATCAGCTTAGGTCATCTAATAACAAAATAACTGGAATCCACATTATTCATTTTTCTACTTTTAACTATTAAAAACATATCATTTATTCCATTTCAGAGATTGGCTTAGAAGCACTTAATAATACATATCTATCAACAGTTATATTTCTCTCAAGGGCTTGTCCTTATATTGAATTCATGAATACACTATGCCAACTACTACCTGTAGATGATCTTTTGAATCTAATGAATTGCTTTCGTTCGTTAAAAATTTTCTTATCTACAGCATATGTAGTACCATCAACAGCAGCTACAAATACCACATATGATAAAGAAATAAAAGAAGGCGAGTCCGACTTGGTCAAGGACGAATATGCAATCTTTGAAGAGATTTATAGAGGATCTGCATCTTTAAATCCAAGAGCAAAAAATTGTCAATTATGGTGTGACAAAATATTACATACATTTAATAATATAATAACAAGCAGTTTGAAGAGAGTTAATAACGAAATGTATATGAATATGGAAAAATCGAAAAAGTATATTTCCCCATTTGACACAAAATTATCTTTGTATGAATTTCTCAATGCCGATGGTTACAGCCACTTTAGAAATATTGCTTATTTTTCTGACAATGATAGCGATGATAACGATATCGAAACTGAAGATAACAATGACAATAATGAAAATCCTAATAATAATGATAATAACCCTGATTCCATTATTGAAAGCAATTTGAACGTTAAATCGCCGAAAAAAGAATCAGATTCTAAAATTACTGACAAAGACGAAGTCAACGACGATAAACAGAACTGCTCTTTATCTGATCAAGCGTCCAAATCACCAGAACAAAAGGAATCGGGGCAAATAAAAATGGTCAATTTATTTCAATATATATCTGACTGTATAGAAAATGAAATTATATCTTTAGAAAAACGTAACTTTAAAAGGAAACCAGACACCTCCGAAATCTTAGAAAATAAAGATGCTTATTCAATAAAACGAGTTAAAACAGTAGATAGAGCTGATGCAAAAAATCCATCAATCGACCTAGTAGAACCTGAAACTTCTGATAATAAAGATCCAACTTCAGAATCTAGTAAAAATGAAGTATTAAAAAAATGCAGAAAAAGATTATTCCATAATCAGTACTCAGAAGCAGAGCCTTCCACTACAGAAACTATCAAAGATTCTGATAATGAAATTAAGCATTCAACTAAAACAAGTACAGAAGTAGAACAACAAGAACAAGACAAATTTAAAAAAAAGATTGAATGCTTAGCCACAGAAGTAGAAGAATGTGCAAAACAAAACAGTGAATTAGAACAAGTCTTGGAAAAGGAAACGGAAAGGCAGGTGAATTTGATCAAAAGATTAAATGAACAGCAAAATTTTCGTAACGATACTGTAAAACAGCCAATCGAAATGGCAACAGTTTTACCTCAACATTTACTTCCAAATGTAATAATAAATATAATAAATGATTCTGTAACATTTAGAGCAGATAATAACAAAAATAAAATAGCGTGCACATGCTACGCGCCATCTACCTCAAAAACTGTATGCCCATTATTTAATCTTCACCCAGAAATTGGTACAATTACAGATCAAGAAGTAAATAATTTTAAACAAACTGACCATTATTACAAAGAGTCTACTGATTTTCCGAGCAATACCGTCAGTGAAAACGATATAGCTTTTATTGACGATCTTGTTGATGATAATGAATATTTTCATGATTTTTGCGTATCTAAGGAATTTTTAGGGAAGTTGCGTGAACTTTACGCAGTTTTGCCAAGGGAAAAATCGAGATTGTGGTTATTGCAAGCTTGGTTAGCAACAATAAACGGTTTCGGCCCTTTGAATGCATTATTACTCAAATATAATATTCACCATATTCATGGTTCCTGTTTTAATCTTCATCACATTGATCACTATGTCGAGCAATGCAATATTTTATATGGCTTTTCATTTTATCCATCTACAAATGAAATTGACGGCATAGAAAATTACTTAACCTTGGTTGACTCTATTGATTTTAGTAATATTTTGGATAGATATTTAATTCGAATAGCAGCCGATGTATTCGCATAGAATTCGAAAAATCTTTTTAAAATACTATTGTATTAATAATTGTAGCCCAAAAAAAATTAGTAATGTTGAATCAGTTCTAGAAACGTATTAATACTATTGATAAATAGCAACTAGTTTTAGAGATAACATAGTTATCTGTGACTAACAGATTTATATTTATTACGAATAAAAGCCATTATTTGCAAAAAATGTAATCATTTGCATTGCGGATTGGTAGATTATTGCCATTTGCGAGCAGGCGAATGCTTTAAGTGACACTGCTGACATGTATTTTTAATATCAAATGATGTAATTATACATTTCTATATATTACATTACAATATTATTATTTTACATTATATACGGAATATTATTATTAAAATATATACATATATATATATATACATATATAGTATGCCATGAACAGCATTTTCGCTTGAATAAACCAGTTGAATGAGATGACTTGAGATGGGAAACATGTTAATTGAATAATAAAAAATTGCTCAGAAAACGTCTTATGTGTGTAATTTCACGACCGAGGGCTATTCCTCGAATGTATTGATACCAGATGATATGTATATCAATTTGTTAAGTGACTTTTACTATTTTTATAATATGTGTAGCTATTTGAAATATAACTTTAATTATTAGAAAATATTTATATATACATATATATTATAATATTAAATTTTTATAATTGATCCAAAGACAACGAAAATGTATGGAATTTATGTTACAATCTATTTTTTAACTAAAAGTTAAAAAACTTTAATTTTTTAAATTAAATCTGTACCATTTAGATACATGTTGGCGAACAGATTACCAATGGAATTGTACGTATAATTAGAATATATTTATATACTGGATGTAAGCCGTTTATAATAAAATTAACTGCGGCTTTTAAAAACCTAATTTCTACTCTGCAACTAAAAATATCTTCCAATTATAGTTATGTATACTGACTTTTCATAAGAAAAACGCTATACTAATAATTTCATATGTAATTCTACGTAAATATTTGTTTTAACCCTTTGTAATTGTGTGATGTATTTTTCAATTTACTTATTTTCAAATACTAGAATTGATTCATAAATAAAGAGAATTTATACGCCATTGTGTCGTGTTTGTGATTATTATTTATAAATTATTTGTTTACTTCAAAATGAAAACGGGATTATTTAAAGCGAAAATAACTAATTTCCAGTAAAACTATGTAGTACGTGTTCATTTAATTCCCATTATTTATCAAAATTAAACTGCCGCTCTGTTTTACTATCTATAAAAATGAGAGTACCTCATCAAACTCAAAAAACTGCAACAAGTAAGTTGTTATATCTAATTCTATGCTATGTTGCTCCGATATAAAGAAAATTGTGGCTCTATTAATAATTGTTTTACAATATAGCAGAATTTCCAATAATCATACCGGACATACATTACCATAATATACGGCACTACACACGACGAATGGAATCCTCAAAAAAATATGTAGTACTAGGAGTAAAGCAGTTCCCTTCAATGCCATGGATTTATCCTACACCAGAAAGGTTAAATGGCTATATCGTTGTTTTCTGTATGCGGTATGCGGTCCCAAAACATTAATAATAACTTAATAACTTAATTAACTATTTGCAGATTTATAGATATGGAAATTTTCCAACCTCTACTAGCAATGAGATACACTGAGCATTCAGAATTTAATGAAGTCACAGCTTACTTATGCCAATTCTGGTGCGCAATTATAAAAGATCTCCAATCTCTTGGTATCACAGTATTACTGTCAGTATCATCCGTACAAAAGTTATTTCGAGAAGTGGTAGAAGCTCTCTGTGAAGTAGGTAAAACATTGAAAATAATAAAAAAAAAAAAAAAAAACTCTAAAAGCGTTAAACAAAAAAAGAAAAAAATAGTTATATAAATTGTGTATCTTTGAAAGAATATTAATTATATCTAGATATTTTGTAATTTATTTCAGTATGATTTCAGCACCTCCATAGAGTCCATACACTATTCGGTAATACCTGATAAAGATATTATA
This sequence comes from Platypus cylindrus, assembly GCA_949748235.1. NCBI lineage: Eukaryota > Metazoa > Arthropoda > Insecta > Coleoptera > Curculionidae > Platypus > Platypus cylindrus. Next base: position 4,452,794 of record OX456491.1, on the reverse strand, counting down.
CATTTATTCGAGATAAATTCGGTATGCTTTCATCTAGAACAAGTAATTAAAAATGCCGACTTAATCTATTTTGTTACTGGAGATGTGACTAGTAAGTTTTTTGTTCTATGAAGGTAAAATATGACTAAATCGTTAGTGTAGTTCGTAGAATCTCTTGGGTCATTGCTGACATACGTGATATTAGAACAGTAGCACAGTATTACATCAAAAGTAAACATGCATCAAATGAACAAGTTACAATTTTTAAATCAAATTTTTATTATATGTTTGATAAAATCATAGAATCAGGTAAAATTTATGCATTATAATGTACTTATATTTTCTTAATTTTATTTAGATTTTTTGGAATTCCTATCCTGTTATTATTTCTTTCTTATTTTCTCTACTCGACAGCTGTTTCGACATGTTAAATCTTCTAAAAAGAGTACTTTCGTTTCGCCTTTTTAGATATGTCAATTTTGTGCTTATATTCTGATTAAATATCGTTGGCATGTTTTTGTTTTGGATGCTTATCACATTTAAAATAGTCTTAAGGGCTGATAATGCCCATTAACCATTCAAAAATTAGCCTGGATAGTTTTCAAATCTAAACACCAAATTATCCTAATTTATTAAGCTGTTAAATATTGTTTTTTTTTTTTTTTATCTAGGGCTGAAATATGGAAAGAAATTATCGGAAATGCCAACACATCTTTTCCTATCATTATGCTGCTCATATATGCCAATAATGTACTCTATTAACATATTTACACCATCCGATCTTATAAATCTATTTAATTCATTTCGCCAATTAAGATTATTATTAAGTACCGCATACTTTGCCTCATGGCCAGTGACAAATTATACACTAGTAAAACAAGGATCCTTACTAACCGAAATAATAACAAACCAATACATTGCAGAATTTGACATTTTCAAGGAGTTCTACCTGAATGCAGTACATCTTGTAGGTTATACTGAAGACCTTAAGGAAGTGACAACCAACATTGGGAAATGGAATAAAAAATTAATGATGATATTAAATAATTGTAGAAGATGCGAAATGACTAAACTGAATATGGTAATGGTAGATGCCCTCTATCTTTCTATCGAGGTAAAGTTGGAAAATAACTTTGAAGCACAATTAGCAATGGATCAATATATGTCCGCAGATTTTGACCCTAGTACGATATCATTCAAATCAAACGATATTATTGAAGACGCCGTTTCACTTAGTAATTCTGAAAATAATAGAATACAATCAAATCAATACAGTGATATCAGTGATGATGAAGCAACAGAACGAAAGTCATCAGATAAAACTGTTGATATCGATAACATATTAGAATATATCGAAGCAAATTTAAATCAAAATAAAGAGAATGTTCCACCAACTGCAATTGAAAGTAGATCTTCAATGCCTCCTGTAATATTCCAGAGAATATTTAAAAATGTAATTGATAGCACGTTTAATCCATCACAAAAAAAAAAAAAAAGGAAAACAGCCAACGATAGAGAAGGATATTTCAAGAAACGGATTAAACTTGAAAAAAATATCGAGAAACCAGAATCTGAAATACCTAAAACAGATTTAGATAATAAAGAAAAGGTTAGTGGTGAATGTCAGCTATTCAAAAATGAAACAGTTTTAAACGTATTGAATGAAAGTTACCAAGCTGCAATAGATGATGGACACACTCGACATGTTGACAACAACAATGCTAATGAAAATTGTGCATCTACAATTACTCGTTTAGAAGAAAGTTCAGATTCATCTGATTCTAGTAAGCTACAGGAATTAGCGGAGTATTCAAGTAATGATATTACGTCAAATACGCCATCATCTGAACAAGATGGGAAAGAAAGTAAATTATCAGATCACGAAAGTGAAAATCAGAAAAAATCTGTCATTGCTGGTAGCATAGAATTCAGTGAAACAAACAATAAAGTTGCAACTAACGATTCATCTGCCAAAAAACCGTTAGCTGATATTTCAAATAAAGCACAGTTAACAACAGATAATTGTAAACAGGAATCTATTTCTTCCAGTGATCAAATGCCAACTGAAGAAAATAAAGAAAATATTGAAAATTTATTACGACCACCTTTATACTGTCAAGCTAACGAACCAAAATGTACCTGCCATAAGCCATCTAGTTCTAATACTCATTGCCCGTTGCATTTTTCACACCTTGAATCCACTAACTCCGAAGAGGCAGCATCTATAACAACTGATTATGATTATTTTAACTCTAAATCGATTGTCGCACGCTTACCAGAGCTTTATAATAAATTACCTTGTAATGTTTCTCGGCATTGGTTATTGAATGCTTGGTTGGGAACTATAAATTCATTTTTAGAAATTCGTGATATTTTAATAGCAAATAATTTGAATGGCATTTGTTCAGAATGTTTTACAAACTATTATATTGATGAATATATGAATACATTCGAACGTGATTGTATGGGTGGAGAAGAGCAACATATTTCGATATCAAAGTCTAAATTATTATATACTAGATATGTTAATAGTATTTTAGAACAGCATTTAATTACTTATTGAGATCTCTCTAAAATAGAAATGCATATATAAGAATTTTCATCGAATGTGAATATATTTTGACAACATGATTTATTTTATATTTATTATAATTATAGCTAATATAAATTCTAATTTATATGTGAGTGTAGGCTCACTCATTCCACAACTCATACACAGGCACCTCATACCACTGATTACTCACACTATCTGTGATTGAATTATAGCTTAATGAAATTTGTTACATTAGCAGATAATAGGTAGAAATTAAAATGCAGGGTTGTAAAATGAATATATTACAAAAAAAAATTGATAAGTATTTTGCTTTTTGTTAAAAAAATCATATTTTCCTAGAGTGACGGGAATTTGCTTATTAAAAACTGCTTAACAGAATTTCCTACAGCAAAAACTAAATAGGTAAATATTTATTTTTTCTTTGTGGTAACAATCGCCTATAGGAAAAAAATATATGTATATATGCAGTTCGGTGAAAAAGCCAATAACCAATTCATAAGTTAACTCGGGAAATATACAGGCTGTGTTAGATAAACTACTCAGCTGTATCAATTTATAATTTTGTTAAGATACGAACTATCTATGATATGAGTACAGTTTGTTCTGGTATGAGTCGGCTTGACACATATTTAATATTGTAAAATTGTCGTATAATTATAACAAAAGTACAAACTTTTTTATCATTGAAATCATATTTGCTGGATGAATAAAATAGATCAATTTTGTCATCTGAATCAGTCTATATGTAGCACGAAGAGAAAAATAGCTGATTAGACGATTGGCCATCCATAAATTTTTATGGAACCTTTAGGCTGATATAATATTGTAAATGTACTTAATGTTTAGTTTTTTATCCTTTTAAATTCCTACAATTTGACTACATTATTAATTAAATTGTAATTATATCAATTTAATTTTTTTAAGGAAGAATAATAAAAGTAAAAATTTTTGAATTTAAATAGTTTTTTTTAGTTTCCCTAGATTTATTGCCATATTAATTGGATAAATACAATGATATTGTCTAAACAGACAAAAATCTTCCTCAAAGAATTTATTTAACAAATAGTTGGTGGTTGAACACGCCATCGTTTATCTCCGTAAATATTTTAAAATATTTATTTCTCTACAAAAAAACTGTTTTTCATACATTTTTTAATAAATTCCTACCATTATTTCTATTATTCTATCGACAAAATCATTCATTGGTATTATTTGTGTATGTTGAATTTCATGGGTTGCATTTAAGGTCTTCAAAAAAGCACAGCTAAACTTTGAATAATGGAGTCCAAAAAAAGTTTCAAAGGAACTAATAGTAAGTATTAAGTCATATTATAAGAAAATAATCAAGTATTTTTAAATAAAATTTTCAACCATTTTTAACATTCTAAAGTCCAATTTTTTTTGTGCAATACAAACGGCATTCTTAGAATATTAAATTATTGAAATATTGTCTTTCAGAAAAACCAACGATTGAACATCGAATTTATAATAATTTGTCACAAAATATATCGAACCATTTAGAAACTGGAGAAATCAATGTATTTCTAAACGTGAACCATTATGCCGGAAGATCTTTTGAAAATACTGCTTTAGCAGATGAAAATTGTTATATTGTAATTTTTTCCTTGAGGTATATTACGGTATATGCAGCACACGTATACAACATTTAATTGTTCATATATTTTTCCAGATTTATCCATAATGGCAATTATGTACCATTATTGGCAATAAAATACTACGAGAAGCATGTACTTGATGAAGTAGCTACAAACATTGCAGAATACTGGCAGAATATTTTAACCGATCTTCTTAATCTTAGATTCAATGTGATTGCATCTTTATCATCTGCGCATAGATTGTTTAGAAAAACTGTTAAAAGACTATGTGGAGTAAGTAAAATGAATAATTAATAATAATAATTAATTATAACTTTAATATTCAGATAAAAATATTCAATATTTCAATCAATTGTCGATAATTTTTAGTACAAGTTCACAGCAAATGCCAGACCTATCAAATATCGATCGGAATTTGATAATGAGGAAATAGTTCATATATTTGATATCACTTCTATAAACCATTACTTGGAAGCTCTCCTAAAAAAAAATTACGCACTTCATTTTCTTCAAGTTGATCGTTTTGGTGACCCTACTCGTAACTTATGATTTCTTATTAAATTGCATACCGATCTACTAAAATCTCTCATTTTAGCTAGTGTAAATAATCATACAGCTTACGTACCAGAGATTGAAAAAGTTCTGAGGGGCTTTTTACCAGAATTATATGCCACAGAAGAATTGGTCACTATTTTTTTACCATATTTCTTTTATAATTTTTATTACATCAGTATCCATCGAACAGAAGGTGCAGCTTAGTATTTATACAGACACAATACCATCAACATACTTATATTTATTAATTTTTAGACTCGGAACTTCGACAATTTTCCCAGGACACTAGTCTATTCTTAAGTCTGTGTTGTCCTTATGTTAGAATGATTGATTCAATTAATCCTCAAATGACAGCAGATACGTTAATACATTTATCTAACAATTTATGTCCATTAAAAATTTTTTTAAGTACTGTACGATTACAAATGTATAGCGACCCCCATTCAGATGAACCACTAAATTTATCGATGAGTGTCGAGGATCCTAGTGAAAATGTACAGATAAAGGATGAGTTTGAAGCCTTTGAAATGGATTATAAACGATCCGTATTTTTAGAACCAATAGCGGGTAATAATCTTGCATATTCTTATGCAATAAAGTGCGAATTACAAGAAATATTCAATCAATTTAGAACAATCTTTGTCACTCCTGCGGGAACTTCGAGTAGCATGTTTGATGAATTTTCAGCACCGGAACAAAATTTTGAAACGAAATTATCAATAAGTTTGTATAACGATCCCAATATTCGTCGAGGACTGACAGACGAACCAACACAATTAGAAAGTGAAGAACCTGCCAGACCTTCAGTCGGTCCACCTGGTCAACCTCAAGCAAGGATTACATTGACAGATCTATCAGAAGCTATCCGTGAAATACGAAGATCACAACATCATTTACTTTCAAAACGTAAGTTATCTGATGATGATGACCGTACAATTACTGAAGGCGATGATTCGGAGATGTCAGAACCTCCTAGCAAAGTCAGATTATCGGATGCACCCGCAGCTATTGGACAACCTGGACCTTCAGGTCAACAATCTCAAACCATTGTTCAAACGCCAATTGCATATGCAGAATCCGAATCCCGTAGACAGTCAGATATTTCAGATAGTCAAGCTACAATAACAGATTCTCCTACTGAACGTGCTACCAGGCAATTAGAATCAATTGTAGTAAGCTCCCAGGAAAACGAAAACACTTACCTATCCGTGGATACTTTAACAGAATTACGTGAAGCTCATAATCTTATGCCGGACCTCTGTTATAAACATTGGTTATTTAATGCCTGGCTGCAAACAATTAACGCTTTTCCATTAATTGCGCAAGCTTTAATCACTTTAAATACGAGGAATGAACGAGAATATATCTTACACTCATCTTGCTTGAATAATCATCATATTGATGAATTGGTGGAAGGTTACAAGCGTTTCATTAAAAGTCGAGAAATGCCTGAAGGCCTTTCTCGACCAGTTCATCCGCTGCAATTAAAGAATAATATCTGTTACGAACCAATGGAAACCTATTATTCTATCTTAGAGGCAGACTTAGTTGACTTTACTACAATTCTTGGACAAACTACTGAAGAGGATATGGATCTATAAATAAATGCGATTTTGTTCAATTAACAAATTGATGAAAATCTGGAATACTCAGATCTCAGTTATTCAAGCAATTATAATTTTTAGAATTATCTATTATAACAAGAAATATCTTAAAATTTGGTAAATTTAAATGCAATTAGATTTAACTTTAGCTGTAGCTTAATATATGTATTTATGATGTACGTGATGTCCTTGTATTGTCCTACTTTGTGAAATATCCATTTTAGGTGTTTTACTTAAACTTAAATGATTTTCTTCGATTTCCTATTTTATACAGAGGCATATTCGTATGCTAGACGATGTCCATATAATTTAGCTACATAATTTAGCTTGTAGCGCGTATTATTTTGCTAAATTATATTTGATAATAAATGGAATTTTATCATACTATTGAGCAAAAAATGAAATTGATGTTAATCGTAATTATTCTGGAATTATTATTTTTAAAAATTTAAAGCTGCGAATTTCTAATTGAATTTTAAAGACCTAAAGAAACACAAATGGATATCGATATATTTAAAGCGGTGTCAAAACAATAAATTTCCATCTATTTGTTGCTTATATATTTAAAAATAATAATCAATAAAATTTATTATCGATCGATAAAATTTTAGATTGAATTTAAATATACACATATTTAACGAATAATTAAATAATTTCACATTTTTGTCAAAGTTTTGCTTTTAAATTCTATTAATGAAATGTAATGTATTTTTGCAATGCGTCTTTTTAAACGTATAAAAATATTAGCAGTATAAATAATATTATTTATGGAACTACTTAATTATAACCAACTAATTATTTAACATTAAATAAATCCAAATTAAAGTGATGTTTATTTAATTAAAACCTGTCAAAAAAAAATTTCAATCTGGTCAAATAAATCAGTCATACATTTTAATATATGTATTAGAGTCTAACTGAATTTCTAAGACTAGAGTCTAGAATACATTCCTATACATATACCCTTATATACTGTGAATATATTTTTCACAGTATAACTAAATATTGACTATATCACAATACCCTAGCAAATATTTCACATAGTCTGAATTACAGACAGGTATACAAAGGCAGTTATTGTATCGCCCTTTTACTAGCCTAGATGACTAATGTATTCTGACGTATTTATCTGAAATTTTTAGTATTCTGAATTATTAACTTATACATGACTGAACAACGGTACGGTAACGGTAAAACGCGCTTTAACATCTTAGTTTTATAAAAATTTTGTTAAGGGAAAAATGGATTCGTCAGTGGAACGAACAGCTTCAAAATCAGCTGAAAATGGTAAATATCTTTTGTATTAAGCTATTAATAATCAAAAATTATTTACCAATAATTATTTTCTAACAGTTGAAAAGACCGCTTTGCCACCACAACCGGAGTTTTTACCGAAAATTGTATTTTACAATATACGACATTCTGCAAAGAAATTGAGTGAAACGGAACGACATGGTTTTTTAACTATTAAACAATACGCAGAAAGTCGTATAAATGATAATGACAATGGTGTCCCAAGTGATTCGTGTTTTATTATGATTTTTAGTTTTAGGTAAGTTTAGATATTTGAAAATGATGATACACAAAAATTGTGGTGTTTTGTTTTCAAAAATTCTGTATTCTCCCACAGATTTTTACACAAACGCCTATATCAACCAGTTTATGCTATACAATATTCAACTGAAACAACTTCGGATAAAACAATCGTTGAAGCACTTGTAGTCGCATGGTATCTCATTATTAAAGATTTGGAAACTTTAAATCTACATGTTATTGCAACTATATCAACTCATCATCATCTCTTCCAAATGGCATTGAAAATCATAAAAGAGGTAAGGTGCCAAGGGCACTTCTACACTTATTTTTTCTAAATAAATCCTATTTTTAGAAAGACAATTTGAATTCTCTGGAATATATAAAATATTCTGTCGTTCCAAACAGACTGATAATACATATGTACGATATGAATTGTTTATGTTCTAATTTAGAAAAAGAAATTTTTAATTCTGATTTAACATATTTTCTGAGATCCAATGTGAATGGTAAAGCATCAAGTCAATAATAAATTGATTTTAGAGCATCTGAACAATACGGAACATATTATATATGCATTTATTGTAAATGTTAATATGTGATGTACGTTTCAGAGAAGCTCGCAAGTCTAATTTTAAAATACTATTTATTCTATAATTATTTAATTCCATCTATTTTCCATTTGAAGAATTAGAATGGCAAATCGCATCAGCAGCTGATATAAAAACATACATAAAAGATTTTCCAGACTTTTTAGATAATGAACCGTTTCTTTTTGATCCAATAACTTATTATGCATTTCTAATGTTACAAGAAGAAGGTATTTATATACTTATACCTAACTTAAGTTAATTTTTTTTTTGGGCTTCTTATCCTGTTATATTGCTTTTTATTTTTTTTGTTTTACTCGACGGCCGTTTCGATATTTTTATCTTCGTCAAGAGTTTTTTTTTCGTGTATATTTTCGGTTATTTTTCCAATTTTTGACTTGTTATTGTTGTTTTTATGGTCCTTATGATTACGTTTTTTATGCACTTATAATATTGTGAAAATTATGAGCGCATACTCAAGTAGTTATTTATGTAAATATAACATATATTTATTTTGTTGTTCTTATTTATATTATGTTATAGTATGATTTGCTTAAGTAATTTATGTTTGTTTTATAGTTAACAGTGTTTTCATGATTTTTGATTTGAGTCATTTCCAAAATTTCTCTTTTGTTTGTATAATAATTGTATTATAAGAACAACAAAATAAATATATATACATATTTACATACATAACTATTTGAACAGTATGCGCTTAAAATTTTCACAATATTATAGGTGCATAAAAAACGTAACCATAACAACCATAAAAACCAAAATAACAAGTCAAAAATTGGAAAAATATAAGAGAAAATATACACGAAAAAACTCTTGACGAAGATAGAAATATCGAAACGGGCGTCGAGTAAGGCAAAGAAAATAAAAAAAAATGTAACAGAATAAGAAATAAAAAAAAGCTAAGAAAAATTATATATTAACTATCCAATATAAAAAAATTATGCTTATACCTAACTTAAGTTAATTTTTTTGATATAACTGACTTGACTTTGATTTTCAGGAAAGATTGCTCGAACTGAAACACTCGGCACAACAACTACATTGCTTTCAATATGTTGTGTTTGTGTAGCAGTTTTACAAGTATTTAAAAAAATGACTGCAGTCGAATTAAGACAATTATACGATACTCTAGAACCGTTACGTCTAGTTTTAGCCAGTATCCATTTTACTAAAAATTTCCCATCAGAAAATACTGCGCCATTAAATAATATTACTGAGGAAGACAATATCGATACAGTACTAAAAGCGAAAGAATTTTATATGAAACAACTTACAATGAAATCGGCTAGAAAAGTTATAAATGTCAACGGTAATTGGAAGGTGACAGTATTGACTGCATTGTTGTCACTCAGACACAGTTTTCTCCAACTGTTATCCAACGACCAAGACAATAAAAATGCAAGAGGACAATGGAAACGTAAACCATTATGTATAAGAAATTATCAAAAACATATCGTTGATATTTTATTTGAATGTGGACCAAACAGAAGTAATATAAATCATCTGCTCAATAATGAATTCGAAACTAAAAGAACTATTACATCAAATAGTTTAAATAATATTCATGCAGAATGTTCACAAAATCCTTATAATACAAAAAGGAGGGTGTCCAAGAAACTTTCATTAGCTAAAGCATTAGCTTTTCAAAATAATGATCCGTTTGAACAGAATTCAAGTGTAACTAGTGAAACTCAAATTTCTATTGACGATGATTTTGAAAAAATATATACAGTTTTCAATCAATTACCGAAAGACTGTATTCGAAGTGATGATTCTATTCCGTGGCAACAAACATTGAATGGTTTTTTATTACTTTCGGATAATTTAGTAGAAAATGGCATCGATTCTATTCTTACAAATGTTTTTTCTAACGATCATAATGATTACTTTGTGGGTACATTTGAAGTGGATACAAATTATGAAGGCGAAATTTATGAACTTTTAACATTTTGTGAAGCTACAAATGTAGTTTCTGTTCATTTAAATCATTTAAAATAATTATTAAGTGAGTACATAAGTAAATCAAATCTGTAATATATTAAGCTCAATTAGTATAAAAATTATTAATCAGATTTGATTATTTTGTATATGTATACAAACTTTTAAATGAGAAATTATAATATATGATATATATTATAAAATTAAGTCGTTTACATGGCTATAAAATGTTCTAGTGTATTAATTGTATTGTCTAATGTCTTGGTTGTAATAATAAAAATAACATTAATGTTTGTTTTTTTTTGTAACTGGTGAATTTTGCAGCTAGTAAATTAAGTTTAAAAAATCGTCTAATTATTGGGAATAGAAACTATAGCGTATGATTGCCAATTAAATTTATATCTACTTTGAAATCATGAATTCTTTGAAGTAAATTTTTTCATGAGAATCTAATGGAATACAATTAAATAGATTAACGCATAATGTGCACAATACATTTAAATTACAAATAATTTAACATTGCTAAAGTACCTACTACTAGTTTCTTACCATTTACATTTTTGATTTGAGTACTTTAATAACACGTGGACCGAGACTACATTTGCAAAAATTTTCACATATTGCGATTGTCTAAATTCACAAGCAATTTTAATTTATTTATAATAATTTACTTTCCTCATATTTATTTATTTTTATTTTCTTGTTCTTATGTATGTGCATATCTAGTTGCCTAACTTTAATAAAATAACAGCTACGCTGTCAATACGACACACTCTTGGGCCTTGGTGAAAGTAGACCCCAATGTGTTCATGGTCATTCGGATGCGTCAGTATACGTCTTTTTTTAGATCATAGAAAAAGGTATACTTATTTTTCTCTGAAGGTAATTGCAATTTGCTACATGAGAGCGAGCACACATGCATTTTAAATCTCGAAATGGAGATTGCGCAGACGCGGTCTCAATTTTTAAGCAACACCGTCTGCAGCTCTCGGTCCCCTTCCCTAAAAATCGAAATAGCGCCTGCGCAGTCTCCATTTCAAGATTTAAGATGAATGTGTGCTCGCCGTGAATCACGTGAGTGTCATTTTGCCTGTCTACAATTTTGAAATAAAGATTAAAATTCAAAATATAGTAACGGTTATTTACAAATATAGATATCATTCGCAACTGTAACTTAGATTACATTTCGATTAAATAAAAATTATGGATCAAGTTATAACATTTGACAAGTGTTTACAAAGTCGTTATGAAGAGTATCAGCAAATATTCTCAGCAGTAAAAACTTTACCATACCGACTGATAAAAAAAGAATGGAGTTATTATTTAGAGCTTACATTAGATCCTAATGGATGGCAAGCAATTTGGAAAATACCTCGTATTACTTGTCAGGAATTAAAGATATTATTTCCTACTATTGTATTAGTATATGTATTAGATGTGAATTATAAAGATCTGAATGCATTTGTTCGTATTCTCGCTGTTCAAGATGAAATTGATTTACCTGAAACATATCGTGTCCCTTTAACTCAGTTATGGCTTACAAAAGAACAAGATAATTCAATTGCCTTAAATCTAAATAGTACAGCCAATGCTTTAGATATGTTTAGATTTTTTTATCTTCATATTTTAATGCCTTGGGATGAAGATGAAGACAGTCCTGCTTGGGCTGATGCACATTTAATTAGCAGGTAAAAAGAAAAACGATAGTACGTTGCCTATTTAAGAATGCGACAAAATTTAATTTATTTTAGGTTGAAGCTGTTTTATGATCTGAGAAATGGTACCATTCCAAAAACTATTGCTGATAGAATTAGTAATATGTTAAACGAAGCGCGTAGGTTACATGCAAAACGTGAAATTATTCAAAGTCGTTACGATTTCGATAACGATGAAATAGAAAATGGTACACCAGGTAATAATAAGCGTTTATAGGAGTTAAAATAAAATTGATTCCTAAAGGCTTTTGTAATGTCCCACCATCGTTTATAATGAAATTGTCTACTACTTAAATTTCAGATGATTCGTGGAATTATCAAGTAGAGAAATTAGCTGAAATAAATGTTCGCATTATAGAAATACAAAATACTATTCAACTAATGGAAAATGAAATGTTTCGTAAAGTATTGATAAAACGAGAAAGTTATTGTGAGACAGCAGATGTGAATGAGGAAAATCCACCAACCATATGGCTAATATTTAAAAATGGGAAAGCGAACGAATATATAGAATTCCTAAAAATGGTCGAAAATATATATCCAAACCAAACTTTTATTTTTGCTGGTGATTTAATGGAACAACTAGATACAGCGAATTCGAATGATATCATTTTACTGAGTCCGAATCAGCATGAAATAAAACGTGATGGTGCACTCATAGAAAATTTTACCATTAGAGGAATTGGAGCAATGGATTCCGTTGAAGTAAAGTTACTTGCAGAAGATGTAGCCCTAGATTTTGTTGGAGACATTTCTCTGATAGAAAATGTAACACTTAACTGCAAAAATAGTCAATGTGCTATGTTAATTAGGCAGGGTCATGTGGTACTTAGAAAATGCAAAATTATTGGTGATGATACGTCAACAACACATCAAGGAATCCTTGTATTAAATGGAGCAAAATTGACCATCAGTGATTCTGTTATTGACGGTTTTTCAATGGCCATTGTTGGTAACTCAGGTTCTAAAATTCACGTGCAATCTTCAGTTATTAAAAATGCCGTTGTTGGTTTAAAATTTTACGATAACTGCCAAGTAGAATTAGCTGATTGTACTTTTGAGAATAACAAACAGTATGGAATCGTCCTGGAAACTGAGCAGGAGTATCCTAATCATGCGAATATTAAAGGCTTCGATAAATTGAAAAAGTAAGGCAAATTGAATAGATCGAGTAATTTGAATATTTTATTCTAAGAGTGTTTCCTTATTGTAGTGTTCCGGATGTGAAACTTGATTCATCGGTTAGTGGTAATAACAATAAGAAGGGAGATGTTATTATCAAAAATAATACATTAAAAGCTGTCCAGGATTTATTTGCAAATCCAAATCTTAATCCAACAATAATACAGATTTCGGATAATGATATGGATACTAATATAAATGGTACCATTGAAGGCGGAAAAGAGGGTAGCTTATCATAATAAGTCCTATACAAATATTTTGTCGAAAATTAATTTTGCTTATTTAACACCTCACTAGAATAACGCACACAATTTTTTGTTAATTATTACTAACTTTTAGAGTTTCTGTTAAGTTTTCTGGGTAAATGTGGAATATGTACATTATGCTTCCTATCATTTGTGTTTCTATTTGCTTATTTAAGTATATACTATTTTCAATCTGTTAAACGTTCATTTTATATCTTTCATAACCTGATACCACGTACATCCTGAATACCACATATACTATAATACGTTATATTTCTTAGAATTCAAATTAAAGTACATTTCTAGATTCATTTAAGAACATATAATTTATTCTGAACAAATAATAGAAATACAAAAGAATCGATTATTTATAAACAAAAATAATACCAAGTAAAATATATTTTCAGCTTATTTTGTTAATAAATAGTGGGAATATTATAATCTACTACTGAATTATAAAAAGAAAATGTTCAAAATATGAATTTGTCGAATGTCAATATAAAAAAAGCAATGAATTCCCAAAATTACAATTTTATAGGTTTTACAATTTATTATTCAATCAATTCTATTTTGATGTGATGCGATGACTATTAAAACTACGGCGCTTAATTATAGACTTATATTGTATGTATTATAATTTTAATATACTTCCAGACAACATTTAATGGGTGAGAATCTTAATTTAAAAATGTAGTAGAGAGCTCAATAATAATAAAATATTAAATCTTTGAAAAACCAACAATTTCTCTGGTTTACGAAATAAAAATTGTAGGATAAAAAAGAGGTAGTCATAGAATATAAAATATAAAGAAAGAAATAACATCAGCATTTACAACTCAACAATTTGGAGATTAAATATGTATGTATTAAGAGCAAAAAACTTGTTTCTTCTTACGATCACTTGCAGCTAAATTAAAGGAAAAAAAATTTAATGAATAAATAAAATTACCTAACATCAGTCAAGGGCAGTTGTCATATTGTGGGAAAAATATTCGATGATCCGCACATGCCCTTTGTGAATACCCCTCATAATAATAACATTAGAGGTAATTTTTTCACAGTCTTCGAAGCTATTTCATTGATCAATCAGATGATTCTGATTGAAAAAGTTAGTAATATGATCTTAGAATTATTATTCTTAAATACTTGAATATATGTGTTATGTACAAGTATTTCCTAAAGATAAAATTTAATTTATATTAATAAAACATTCATATTATATTCGATATCATTTAAAAATTAAGAAATACTGAATGTTCTATCGCTACATTTTTGTTTATATGTAGATTTTTATTATTAATCATTCTTAATCTAAATTATATTTAGGTTTCTTTATTTATTGGTAAGATTGTTGTCGAAACATGGCAGAAATCTCTTCCAATGATTTATTTTTCGTTTCTGGTACTTTCTTGTAAATAAACAGAGTGAATAAAGCTTGAAGGACAATAAATATGATAAATACTTTGGGACCTAATAAAGTCTATAAAAAAACAAAAAAATAAATTATCATCAAATCTTATATATTAAAACAAAATTGTGTACTTACCGACAATGGTAGAAAAGCTAAACCAACTAAAAAGTTAGCAGTCCAATTAATGCATACAGCAAGTGCACTAGCTGTTGGCCTTGCTGACTGATTAAACAGTTCCGAAACTAAAAACCATGGAATCGATCCAGGACCTGACGCAAACATTATTACATAAACCAAAACGAAAATGACGCAAAGAATTTTTAGGGCTTCCGAATGATGCTGTAGACAAAATCGAATTATTAAATAATATAAATCAAAACAAATAATTGTGTATGATGATCTTACCGCAAATAGCATGCTGATAGTTAATAAAGTGGTATCAATAGTCATACCAGCAAAACCAACTAAAAGAAGTGTTTTACGTCCAGCTTTTTCAACCAGAAATAGTGACACGATAGTCATAAGAACATTAATGCCACCCATACCGAGTGTGGCATAAGTTGAGTTTTCTGCATTCAGTCCAGCCATTTGGAATATTCCAGATGAATAAAACATGACCTAAAAACAACTGAATGAGTAAGACATTCATTTTTGGATTGTTTCGCAACCTACAGCATTTATTCCAGATAGTTGCTGAGCAACCATAACAGTAAGGGATATAACCAAAGGAATTCGAAGAGCATTGTTCGTAATCAGTTCCCTCATCGTTACTCTGGGCACCAATTTCATAGCATCGTATTCAGCTCTCATACCATCCATTTCTTCGTGTACTGCTAAAGTGCCTCGGAGCCAAGACAGAGCTTTTTGAGCATCCAATTCACGTCCTTTGGATAGCAATAGGTATTTTGGTGATTCTGGACAGAATGGTAATGTTACCACCTAAAAAAGACACACCCACACACACATTCAAATCGAAAGAATATAGTTTATGTGGACGAGATTTACTTGGAAAATTGCAGGAATAATTGTCAAAGCTAGTAATGTAGGCCAAAGATCAGCAGTACCCAAAACCGAGCCCAAACTGACTATTTGAGCAATCAATATTGAAATAGTAATGACCAATTGATAAACTGTTCCGACTGCGCCACGAAGATTCACTGGTGAAATTTCAGCTAAGTACATTGGAGCTAGGCCTGCGTTAAGTCCGGAATTTATACCTGAATCATAAATATGTATATATGCCATTTGAAAATGCATTTCGTAATGGTTAGAATTGATTAGAATATGGAAAATTAGTATTATGTACCAATTAAAAATCGGCCAAGAATAACCAATTCATATGAAGCAGCCGCTTTAGCTGATGACATTGAAACAACAGCTAATAATACCAGGATATTATTGAGGAGTAAACCGCCTTTTCGTCCACAGCTTTCTGCTACTACTCCTAGAAAAAAAATAAAAAGCATTTATTTAGTGATGGACGTAGAAATCAATGGAGCCTGCTAATTAAAAGATTAAATAAAGCATGCTGTCAATATTTAAGTAGCGAATACTTAATTAAAATTTTGTTTTGATTCTCTAATGACATAACTGTTAAATGACCTTTACAGACCAGACTTACTGTTAGCTAAACTGAACTTTATAAAAATTTATCGTTATTTTCCTTACCAGTTATTGCACCTCCAATCATACCACCAACGCAAAATATTGCGACAATAAGTGACATTATAAGAATAATGTTTCCTTCCGATGGAACTTCGTTAAACCGTGCAATCATGGTATTGTTAATCCATTCTGTCAGGACCTTAATTATTATCAATAATTAATATTAATACTTTCACTGATTAATAAATTGAAGATAGATAAATAGTTTCCGACTATCATTTTTCTTCTAATATTAAAGTGTACGCTTTATTTACTTACCCCTTGAGGATTATTAAGAACCCCCGTATTATAACCATGTTGAAACGATGATCCTAAGGCTGAAGCAGCTATGGCAAACGCTAACTTTCCATTGAACCCCTGTATAAAGGAAAAAAAAGTGTTTTTAATAGCCATTCTAATGGAACGATGCGGAACTGTGCAACTCCATTTGAAACCAGTAAAGTTCGCTTTATTTTCCTTTGTGTGATATACATAGATTTCGTTAAGTGCTCTTAGAGAGGATACGAGTTTATAGTGTCGTATATTAAACAAAAAAGGGAAATCTGAACATCCTTTACAATTCCCGTGTAGTAGTTCAAACAATAGTACTAGCCGCAACAATTGTAGGTACCTAACTACCGTAAAAAGCAATGTAAATGCATACTATGTAAGTACCAGTATATGTGCATAAATGCACTCTAGGTATACAGTTACCCCAATAATGCCCACTTCCGATTTGCTATATCTACCGGAAAATACTAATTAAAAAAAAAGTTAAAAGAAAATACTACTATAGTAACACGTTTGTTTTTGTTTCGTTTTCACAAAATATTTGCTAAAAAGTCGGTACCATGATCGAATAAGATATTGCAGAATAAACCGACTAGCATATCTATTTTGGTTTTTAATTATCACAATTAAAAATGGTGATTAGATGATATGATGGGAAATGATATTGTATTATGCAGTAGAATATTTATGACCAGCATTTTTTGGAAATTGATGCTGATTAAATAAATTAAGATTTAAAATAATAATTATATCAAGAGAACCTGTGACATCCATAACAATAAACAAACTGTAATTATGTATAACAATAGATGTATTTAAATGATAATTACATGCTTATTATTATACAGTGTAGAATAGAATTGGGTAATTATAATTAATTAAGATGCTATATTCGTATAAGGGCGAAAATCTAGAATGTATGTATGCAACTAATTATACATCAGTGTCATAGTGGCGTGTGAATTAAATTAAAATGGGAAACATCAGCAGTAAAAAGTGTATGTTAATTAAATTATTAATCCTTAAATTTTCTTAGATGAAAAGTCCAATTAGACGAATCGTTCATTTTTTGCTTTTCTCCAATCTTTTATTTTCTCATTGAAATGGTTAGTAGAACAAAATTAAATCAAAAAGGAAATCTAATTTTACAATTGAAATGATTGCAATATATGTATGTAGGTGCCTACCTACATTGTAATTGACTTTTATTTAATTTCACAGTTGGTTTCACTTAATGATGTTAATAATTTATTATAATTTTGCTATTAAAAATAAACGTTTTTTTTTCTAGGTTTCCAACAGGGATGCAACGACTACGATACATAATAATCGATATTTCCTACATTATTCGACGAAATGAAGAAAAAGTTTTAAGAGAATTTAGAAAGTCGTTCAGCAAGTTTAAAGTGTTTTATTAAGAATGCGATTTTGTAAAAAAACAGAAAAGAAAACTTAATTAACTGATATAAAACTCATTAACACATGTACCATTGTATCTAAGGGAAAAATAATGAATGTACATATTTTACTGTATGCATGCGTTTTTCCATTTTCTTTTTCTAATGATACCTATCACCAAATGAGTTTGAAAAAAAGTACCAGTGGCGTAGCGCGAGTATCTGTCTAATTCAATGAATTTTGTATTATGCATATTATGTGTTCTATTAAATTGCTCCTGTTCAAAATATAGAATAACTACATGTATCTACGTTATATTATGCAGCCATTTTACTGTGTACTCAGATAAATATGACACTCTCACGAATCCCACGAATTAGTATTTTAGTTTTCTACTAGAATACTAAAGAAAATGTAAGTAAACTTTAATATGTTTATATTTAAACAAAATATTGTATTCTCAAAAACTACTCACTCCTTTAATTTTCCCTTTTGATCTTTCGACATCTTCATCGCTTTCTTTGTCTAATTCTTTTTTATTCTCTATAAATTTATCATTATTCTTCTCCTTATTTTCCGCTTCTAATGTATTTCCACCTTGTCCCATTTTTATTTATTAATCAAAATTAAACTTTATATGCGTACATACACAATGACGAGAAATCGATAAAACGCGTTTTATTTCACTGCCACACAAAATATAATCATTCATTTACCGCTTATATTCAAAAAGAACTTTCTGTTCAGAATGAACTTGAATAGTACTATATACAATACTTTTGTATAAGTCCATAAACAGTGGCGTTAAATGCAGCTTTGTGATTGGTTGAATGTTGGGGGCTTGAGTCTCCTTTATCGTTCCTAGATATACACACGCATAATGTATAGTCGAACTCATTTATAATTCGAGCTATAGGCTTACCTATAAATTTGTATTAACAGTAGCTACATCTTGGAACAAACTTTACGTTTTTATATGCATAAAGAGATAGGATCAAGCAACTTTTATATTAACGTACTTTTTTCATTTCAAAAGTATACCAGGTGAAGGTGTCTACCTTTTTAATATTGAACCGTTTTGTAGTCAATGTGAATCCTTTCTGAATTTACTGGGTGGTCCATCAATGAATTTCAGCAGATACTCAAAGAATAATCGTGATCGATACAAACTCAACATGGAGTATAAAAAAGGATTGTTTTTTTGTTGTCTAAAAACACGTCTACAAAGCGGAATTATTTCCTCTACAAAACCACGTCTATCTCATAATAGGCTTGTTCTGGTGGTTTTCTGTGGGTAGAAATGATAGTACTTTAATAGTTTAATAGTAGAAGGCTTCTAAACCAACAGGTTTTTCAAAAATGCATACTATCTCACCTCTTTGTGGTGTAAAAGGAAATTTCCATCAGTGGCGTGTATTCAGACTTACGACTTATTATTTGTATACATATATCACATTGTTTAAATTAGAAATTCTAATATTTTAGTTCAATATTTGCCAAGCGTCTGGCATTTTCCTCGAAGTTTATTTTTTAAAAAGAAAAAGAATGGTATTTAAATAGCGTTGTTATTCAAATATGAAATTATTGTATTCAGAGATTAGCTGTGTACTAACTAAAAGTCCTGTTTCATGATAAGTTTCGTAAAAATTAAATCTGATAACTTACATTATACCAATTCACTTCTCCCATTGTTACAATTTCCTTTTTTTCACACCATCAGCTATATCACCGCAATGCAAAATACACCTATACTATACGATGGACTTTACTTTTAGAACTAAACATCTTCTAGATCTAAATGTATAATATAATGGTGTTGTTTTGGTCAATTATTTTATTGTCGTCGATTTAAGTTCATTGTCAACAACAAATTTTAAAAGGAAATTAAATATTAAAAATATGCTCTTTAGTTTGCTGTTATTAAATTTAAAAGTAACTGTAGTTTACACCCAAATCTAGGAATTTTTTATAATATCAACAGATTAATATTGGAATTGGCAATCTATTGAACGTATAACTAGTCAGAATTCTAGACTAATTCAAAAAAACATATATTTGAGTTAATAATTTAGGAATAATTATGCATCAAAACAATGCAGATAGATATTAAACCACTGGAACGAATTTCAATTGATATAATGGATCACTCGACATAGTACCATGGTTTAATTTTTTCTATTTTCCGCCGGATATAAAAAAATGACGGAACCATAAATAATATTTACAAAAATGGGGAACAAACAAAACACATTTAAACTGGATATTATTGCTAATTACATTACGTTTATTTACATTATATCTCTTGAATAGTATAAGCAATAAATGGGGTTTAAAGTAAATTCGAGAAACGTGTTTCCTTTCTCTGTATTTTTTTATCTGGGAAAATCCATTAAATAAGGAATATTCTTATATATACCACAAACACTTCCAGACTTTTGCGATTGCCAATCATAAGCTGCCTACATGAATTAATTAAACTTAAAGTGACCACATCCTTATTTTGCTAAACGATGCACTACAAACACGAAACGATGAGGCTAGTCGTCTCAATCAAGAATGAAGTAAGCATAAAATATTTACTGATTGAAATTCAAATCGATACAAATGTAATCAAACTTCTACGAAACTAAGCAGTCAAGATAAGTAATGTGTGAGCAATGTAATAAAGCTGTTATTATTGCTAATTGTACAAATATAATGTAGAAAAAAGGGAAATTTATGCATTTATTCAGCTGTATAAATGTAGGTGCATTTTGAACGCTGATTCGATTGATAACTTACCCTGTCATTTGTTTTACAGCTTGTATCAGCCGTTGATGTTGATCCATTATTTTCCTTTTCCTCCTTTTTTTCAAATTTTTTCGAATGCTTGTTAGTGATAAATGGAAAATATATATAAAATACCGAGTAAGGAAAGCTATGAGTGTCGCATTTCTAATTAAATTATCATCACTAACGATAATAATTAAGTTAAATGAATTAAAAATTCATTGAAAATCCAAAACACATAAAATATAACGAAAACCCATAATAAAATTGAAAAAAATAAATACGAATGATTAAATGATTAAAATCAACATGGTGCTATTCTATCGTCTAAAATCCTCAAACCAAATCAAATCAATCAAACAATTAAATATTTATAAATAAATTCTATAAAATATCTACTAAATGGAATAAATTACTTCTATTCTCACCTCCATTTTTTGTATCCAAAAAAGAAACCTAAGCAGCGTGAACCATTAAAAAAGTTTTTAATTTCTTTAATGGGTTAAAAACGTCACTTTAAATTATACTTAGATATTTAGTAATAAGTTCAGTATATGAATATCAATATCTACATATTTTTTAATAGGGTGAACAATTATATTCTGTTAGCTGCTATAGCAAAAAATGTGCATCCGTCACTATCGTGGCTTAAATTTTTAATTATCAAAATATGCAGCTATTAATATGGATAGATCATCCTGTATAATGCAAATTGGTAGTTTAGTCAGTTATGTTAATAATATTGAAAAAATGCTTTTTGAATGTAAATTCAATATGACGAAAGCATATTTTATATGCAAAAATGAATTTAGTTTTAAGTTATTTAACTTAGTTTTCTATACTTAAATATAGTTTTTTTAATTCTGCAATGAGTCAATGATAATTCATTTCTGGAAAATAAATGCTTACTTTATAAATGTTAAACTCTAATATTCGTCAACTTTCGATTTTTCCTTATTAATTTATTCTTGACTTTGATTCTATAAGGTGATAGCAAAGGTCATATATAGATTTGGTGCAATTTTGGCCTCAGCAGTTCATTAACAGAATCTCATATTTAGTTGACTAAAATATAAAAATAGAAGTTTTAATAGTATAAACAAACGTCAATCCAATTCACCTGTAGGTACCTATACATAACACAAGTTACCGGTACCTATCTACACGTTTAAAATTCAAAGTAAAATAGCTATATTGTACATACTTAATTAAATTAACTGTACCTGTCGCTAGAAATTAAAACTCAAAGAAAACACATACAAAACTTCTTCTGCAAATGTTTTCTTGTAGTGTTGTTAAGTTGATTCACTATACTATGTTGGAAATACGTGGGAAAATGGGAAAATATCCTTCATTCGTCCTCCAAATATAGAGGATATATACGAGAAGGGGTGGTTGATAACTCCGCAGGTCTGTACTTATGGATTTTCCCGACCAAGACTCAGAAACACATAGGGAAGGTTATTCAATGTAATTTTTGTTACAGTGTGTGTAATATTGTGCAATGTTGTGATATTTTAAAGTGAAACAAGGTGTGCTAATTTGTCTGTTAAAGACATTTCAGTGACAATAAAGTGGTAATTAGGTGGAGGCTGTGAAAAATTCTACTAATAGTATTAAAGTAATTGACATACTAATTTGTTTCATAATCATAATAGAACTGCAGATGACTTCTTGTTACTGTCATCTTTTTCAATTAGTTTCCACTCTCTACACGTTTAGTAAAATTCTTATTTTATTCCCGTTGGATTAAACATATACATTACTTTGAATATATAAAAATGACGTCATAATCTTGTATGTATACAGAAAAAAAAAAAATCAAATAAACCGGATAAAAATAAAAGTAAATACTTAAATTAAATTTCTGTGTATGTTGTGGATTACTATATTCGGAAAAAATCATCGTCGTAATATTTGTTTGAAAAATGTATAAATAGAATGCACAAAAAAGGCTGGTATTTATTGTATTTAATTTATCACTGTTTCTGTAGTAAAATATTAGAATTAAAGAGATTATTTTCTAATTGTTGCTGCCACTGATATAATAAAAGAAAATACAAAACCAGCAACATACATACATATAGTATACATACATTTTATCTGTGTATATACATACATACATTTTCTAACAAATATTAAATAAAAAGTATAAAATCCAAAATTGCAAACCTACAAGCCATTTATCACGTATCAAAAAATTATAATTTTTTGAGAAAAATCGATTCTTTGCTTGGGAAAATTTACAGTGTAAATTTGTTGCATGCCCACGTAATTCAATTTCATTGGTAGCTGAGATGGGAGTGTCTGGATTGGGCCATTGACGTGCATTGGCAAAATAAGTTAGCTTATTCTCGGCAATGTACCGAGGATCTAATATATGTTTTGAAAATACCAAATTACACAAATGTTCTGTTTTTTAAAAAGTGAAATTATAAATAGATGTTTATCTCATGTATTTTTCTCTTAATGAACTTCTGATAGCCTTTAGAAAACATTTTTTTGTTCTGTTTTCAAAATAGAGGTTTCAGAACTACAATACATAAAACGGTTAATCGATATAATTCTATCAATCAAAGTTAACCTTTAGACTTAACTTAATGCTTTAGCTAAGATTTTTCAGTCGTCATTGAATACAATTCAATCATTCATGATCTGTTTACCGACTTTGTTCATTGGTAATCGAACTTACCTAGACACTAGACTTAACAAAATTGCACGACGAAATTCATCATGTTAAGCTTCCTATTTTGATAACAATTATAAGATATTAATTTCAGTTCAGCATAATTTCCATCAGCTCACTTTTATTGATGAACGAACAAATGAAAAATGGGAAATTCAATATGTTGAATACATAACATAATGTGATTTCGAAGTGTCGATTCGAAAATTTTCAATGTATATGACACACCTACATCGAGCCCGTTTTATTCGGGGTATATTCTCAGGTTGTTTATCGCAAGTTATATTTATAGGTAAAGAAAATATATCTACCCTTGAAAATCTACGTACATTAATTGTGTGGGATTGTTTTCATTTATCTAATAGATACAGGGTGTTATACATATACTTAGGATTCCAGATTTAATTTTTAACTAAGAATGGATTATGAAACTCTGAGTTAAAGAGACCCAGAACGTTAACAATCTGTGACGCTTGACAAGATTTTATTTATGTATGACTATGATTTATATTAAGGGCTTATTGATGATTCAGGGAATGATTTTTAAGACCCCACTTGAATTGCAGCACGTTCTCACTTCTCAACCTAAAACAGATTGTGTATAGAATGATAGTTGTAAAATGGATTATACATCCAGGATTAACTGAAGTAAATACTACATATTCTAGAGTGTATTTGCAAATCTAACTATCCATGCAAATTCTATTCATCTTTTCACTGTAAAATATATACTAAAAATAAGATTTCTAATGACCCCATGTGTACTGACACGTGCTATATTTACCGGCGCCCAACAACCGTATTGCGCATATATATATAATTGTATATTGTATACATTTAATAAGATGAGTAGGTGGACAAGCCGATTAATAACGAGCTTTTTTATTTTGGATTAATCTTTAATGGAGGTGTGCCTCAGAGTTTATATTCGATCATGTTCAATATGCTGCCATTCATCTTTATCTGGCAGAAAGCATTGATCTATTATGTCATGGTTTATCGGTTTTATACCTACGCATGGAGTTTGCAAGATAACAAACATTAATTTAGAATATTAACTTACCGATCGAACTTGTCTTACAGGTCTTGTAGTTAGATTTTCTGAAGAATAAATTGGTACATCCATATCACTCATATTCGATGATATGCTCATATCTTGACGGTCTATTCCAGGCACCTGAAGCAATCGCACCGCCTGTTGATCACTTTCCGATGATTTCAGATAATGGCTATCAGCAACGAACCCGACACCATCATCGTCATCACGTTCCATTTCTTCAAATTGAACGGACATACTTGCAAAAAAATTTTACGACAAAAAGGAAATGATCAACATCTACTATAAGTCTGTTCGTTTAAACAGTACGAGAAAAATTTTTTGCCCAAGAAAAAGAAACTGTAAATATGTAATATTTTCGTTGTTTTTGTTAAAAAAATCACTAGTATGACCTCTCAAAGGCAAAACTATACCTAGCAATTTGCTTGAAAACGACGTCGGCCACGAGATCGAATTATTTTTAAATCGTCCCGATGCTGCTACGTCATTAGAGACGCTCGACAGACTTTTTTTATGGATATTGTTTGTCAATAGAAAACGTACAAGTACGTTCATCTGGATCGGGAATTAATGGGGGAAAACGAAAAAAAAAATCAATTTAAGTATTTGAATAAACTTTTATTCACTTACTTTATAACATAAAATTCGTAAAAGATACAATATGCCACAAAATATATGAGAATTATAGTATCATGAAATAATACTTAATCGGTAACTAAACATTAATTCGAAAATAGCATATTATTGCATAATGTGTAACATGGAGTAATTTCTTAGCCGCCAATTCTTTCCTCTTTTCCACTATAAGTTACCGGATCGAATAAGAATAAATTATTTATTGGAACTTCTCGCTGTGAAACGGCTTTAATAGCTTCTTGAGCAATAACACCACCTAATACAGCACATGTTGGGACTACTTCTTCGAACAACAGTTCGAACACATCGTCACTTAATGTATCTGGATCAACTTGGAATAATTTTAGGACATGAGCTTTTATATCTTTAAGCAAACTGATATCTTTTTCTTTATTCTTGACTTCTGGATCGCGACTTTGGCGTGTCCTGAATTCTAACACAACTGGAAAAAAGGACCAGTTTTTATAAAACGGATATTAAGTATGATGAAAATTTGCAGAATTCTTACCCATCATTAAGAAGAAATAGTCATTTTTCTTTACTTTCTTAAGGGATTCAATAGTGCTTGTAGTATTTGGCAAGATTAGGATTTGGTTCATATCAGGATAAGATATTTCTCCTTTTACTTTCACAGTTTGTTTTTCAGTTTTTGTCTCCTTTCCATCGTGAGTACGTTTTTTCCCAGTTAACACTAATTGGTCTCTAATAAGATTAATCACAAAGCGATGTATATTATATTGTATTATTTAAAGTGTATTAGATATAAGCGAGATACTATTAATAAATGCTCATTAGTCCAATTATTAAATACCTCCTGACTATTATATTTAATAACCATACTTACTCGTAATATTCATGTTCCTGAAAGTCAGAAACTAGATATCCGAAGACACCAACTACATCACCAAATATTAGCTTGATTTTACTTGTACGACAGATTTTATCAAGTTTCAATATAAACTCAACCTTAATGCAGGTAGCAATAATTATTGTAAAATCTTCAAAAAATGATTCAGGTTTTGTTGTAGCAGATGATGGATCAGCAGTTATTTTTACTAACGGATTTAATTGTTTTGCCTTTGCCAGAACTCCTTCGGCAATCTAAAAATTGGCAAGCACCATAGACATGTATAATTTTTTCGAAATTTTAAGTTTTCTGCATACATACATTTTTACCAAGAGCATCTTTATGTAGTAAGAAATTTTTTTGTAGTTCATCTTCAGTAATAACCGCATCGTCCAATATAACCAAAGAATTAATACCGGAAAGTAAGATATTTTTTGTAATTTCAGATCCTAAACTTCTAATTCCTATCAAAAGTACATTTGCTGCTCGTAATCTGTAAAACCAAATCCTGTTGGTCTTCAAACAACTTTTCAACGATTTATTGATTACCTTTCTTGAGATTCAATTCCCCAAAGACGAATTTGACGATCATATAGTTCAGCTTCAACTGCTGATAATCCTTGTGCACTCATTTTATTGTTTATTCTTACTATTATTAATTAATATATTATAAAATATTATTTAATATTTATATTTAAATTAGCAGGAATAAAAAAAACGGTTAAAAACAGCTACAAGCGGTAAATCGATAAGCAAGGCGGACAAAATTATGTCAAATATTGTCCGCTGTCAATATATTATATGCTATATATGGTGACCTCTATTTTAGGAGAACGAAATAACTCCATAGCTTGCAACCGAACAAACATCACATTTATGATACATGTTTTATATTTTAGATTTTATTTATTTTTTAATAAACTTTAGCAATCTAATTTAATTTTAATTTGAGGGAAGGAAAAGAAAATTTATGAAATTCCTTATGACTTTCGTTAAGATAATAGTAACTATTACTATAGCTAAAGGGAAATTTGAACAGTAATGACTCGCATGATTAAAAATTTTCTTTTTCGATAAGGCTTAAATAAAATTAAATTATTCCATTTAGTTTCACTTTTCTGACTTCCATCAATTAATGGTAAATTAATTAGCATCTCATATTTATGTATTTCATACTTGATGTTTCTGAAATTAATTTTTGTTTATTACAGTTTTAATTAAATATGATCACTTTTTTTATATAAGCATATGGTTATCTATTTAATAATCTGTAAGTATCTAATGTTTATAAAGAATCGATTAGCATTATTAACAGGAAACATGAACTAAAAACTCTATAAATATTGGAAATTCAGTCGTAGTTTCGTACAGACAGACCAATTAAACAACATATTTATATTGTCTATTTAATTAAAATAGCAAATGTATTTTACTTAATTAATAATAAAGTTTTCTTTTCACGTTATAATGATTTTTTTGCAACCATTATAAACAATAAGTTCATATTACATAATTCTCTCTATATAGTTATATCCCTGTGACAGAACAGAATCACCCTATATTTTCGTTACTCTCCTTCGGGAAAACATCGAACGTTCGCAATCGCATGTTTTCCATATTGGAATAAAAACATTTTCTGGATGTCACGCAACGGCGAGGCCAAGTAATTCGAAATGGAAACCATTTGCCGATTCAAAAAGGTAAGATTATAATTACGATGCCTATATTTGTATTATTATTAAGTACTTACCTTAATTGAAATATAATTAATTATCGAATTATTTAGCTTCTATTAGATGTATTTCTTGTGGTTATAGTTTTAGTTTCAAATTGATATTTAACGAAAATAGTTGGTTTTATGATCCTTTGATAGTAATTTCCACAATTTCTTGGTTTTAATTGTTTGATCTTAGTTGTAAACTAAGCCCAATTTTTCCATGAAGATAAGCAAACTGCTTGTCCATTAATTCATTTTAGAGAATGGTGTACCCAGAAAAATTAAAAGCAAATCAAGAAAAAAGTAATCCACGTGTCGCATGGGATAATAAACCGACGGGAAAATCAAATAATAATTTCCCTATTGGAAAGTTTAGAAAAAATAAAATACAAGATGATGATATAATCGAAACTGATTGTATTGACGCAAGACCAGAATCGGCTTCATCTGAAAAGTGAGTGCAATTTAATTTAGAAACGTTAATTAATCACCAACTGAAAATACAATTGTTTTAGTCCCAATGATAATAATCAGTTCATTCAGGATCGTATTAGGCATTTAGTAGATGCATTCTCTACAAGAGCTCAAGCTGCCCGACAACGGCTTGAGGCACCTGATACACCTTCATCAATAAGGTGATATTACATATACATTATTCAATATACGATTCTTTGTTTCGATATATTCGTCTTAATTAAATTCTAGCTCAACTGCTGATATAGGAAACAGTCACAGTCCTTCTAGTGCACAGCCAAGATTAAGTGTTTCTTTTTCTGATAAGTACATTGAAGAAGAATTGGAAATTGATTTAGATCCAATGGGATGTTTAGGGAAGTTTTTTAATGGTTTACAAATTATTGATCCGAATGGGAAAATTTATGTGATTTGGATGTCCGTGGTAACATTAGCTGTACTATATAATGCCTGGGTAATTAATTTAGATTAAAACGGAAATGATAGTTATTATTTTAGTTATTATCAAATTTATTAGGTGATTCCTCTACGTTCCACATTTCCAGTTCAATCTCCAAAAAATCGTCCATATCTAATGACTTTGGATTATATCTCGGATATTATTTATATTATTGATATACTTTTTATACAACCAAGAATAAAGTATTTAAATGAAGGGTTTTGGGTGACTGATCAACGGTTACTCAGACACAATTATGTTAAATATAAACATTTTAAGGTATGCGTGCTTCGACCCTGCAATATTATTGCACTTTAACGAACTGTGTTTTTATACATCATTTGTAGTTGGATCTTTTTTCATTGCTACCATTAGATTTGTTTTATTTTTTGAGCGGACCTGAATTAGTTATCCTACGATTTCCACGACTGTTTAAATTCCATACATTTTGGGAATTTTTCGGTTTAATCGATCGTCAAATTTCCAATCCGCATACAATACGAATTACGAAAACTTTAATATACATGATGTATTTAATACATTTAAATGCATGTGCCTATTATGCATTTTCATTATATGAAGGTGAATTATATTGAACGTAAAATTAAAGATATTCGATTGTCATGATTAATTTTGATATTTATATAGGAATTGGTAGCAATAATTTCGTATACAATGGGCAAGGTAACGCCTATATAAAATGCTTTTACTTTGCAACAAAAACAGCAACGTCCATCGGCAAGAATCCAAAGCCGACTCAAGAATTAGAGTATATTTTTATGACATTTTCTTGGCTTATGGGTATGCAAGAATCATAATAAAATGAACGCAAATCTTAGCTTTATTCTCGTCAAAATCAATCGGAAATTCGATGCTCGAATACGAATAATATACGATCTGCGTTCACTGTTAATTATTAGGCTCAACGTTGCTTTAATAGTGTCCAATCTATATTCCATTCACTCCTAGGTGTATTTGTATTCGCTCTCCTCATTGGACAAATAAGAGATATCATATCAACAGCAACTAGATCGAAAACTGAATATCGAAAATTGGTCGATGAAACACTTGAATATATGAGAAGATTGAATTTACCTCAGGAGATGCAGCGACGGGTAAAATTATGGTTTAGTTATACTTGGGAAACTCAGCATACATTAGGTATACTAACGTTAACGCAATTTGCTCAATATTTTCGGAATAAATTCAGACATTATTATATTAATAACCACGTACATAGATATATATATATATATATATAAAGTGCTGGAATTGGCAGCTTTCATAGAATTTTCGAGTAGCAAGAATTGAATTTCTATTCTTTCATTTTTAATTATTTTATGCTAACTTTATTGTATTTACTATATACGTTCATTTCCAGATGAGAATAACATAATGGATTGCTTACCACATAAAATGAAGACAGATATAGCGATTAATGTTCATATAAACACATTAAGTAAAGTGAAGCTTTTTGCTGATTGCGATGAAGCCTTACTAAGAGAATTAGTATTGGAATTGAAAAGCGTAATATATTTACCAGATGATATAATTTGCAAGAAAGTAATTAAAGTAGAGTAACGGAGATGCCAGAAATGATATTATAAGAATTTTTTGTATTTTTTAGGGCGATGTGGGAACAGAAATGTACATCATACAGTCCGGCAAAGTGCAAGTGATTGGCGGCAAAGATCGTACTGAAGTTTTAGCTACATTATCGGAGGGAAGTGTTTTTGGTGAGATTAGTCTATTAGGTATTCCTGGAATGAATCGGAGAACGGCTGATGTTAGGTAAACATTGTATAAATTATGTCAAGCACTTAATTTATTTAATGGAACATATGAAAATTAGGTCATTCGGTTATTCCAATTTATTCGTTTTGGATAAGGCATCGCTCAATGCCGCCCTGTCTCATTATCCAGAAGCTCAAGATTTGCTCAATAAAAAAGCGAAAATGTTAATGAAGAAGAATGAAGCATTAGAGCAAAAAAATAATGCGATGATTGTTATTAAAAATCCCACCTCGCCAGAGAAATACGCGAAATTATTGGAAACTGTTCTGCAAGTAAATAGGAGACACATAAACTTTTATAAACTTGATGCATCATGTGTATTGTCTTTTTATTTTAAGGTATTACCACCCGATTCTAAAACGAATAAACTATTGCGATATGGAAGTCGACAAACATCAAAACCAAAATCGGAAAATGATCGGTATCGATATAGAAATAGTTTGCCAGTGATAACTAATGGCGAGACGTTAATGCGTTTACGAAATGCCAACAGAAACTTGATAAGAACTAGTAGTAATAAAAGCGATGTTACTAATGAAAATGGGCATGATTCAGAAGACGATTCAGAAAATGAAACTAAAATCACTGTTCATAGAACATTAACTTAAATATTTTTATAAATCAGAACTATCTATTCATAGAAAATACAGAAGTGAATTAATATAGTGTGATAAAATAGAAATTAACTTATGGTGTCTCGTTTGATTAAATGAAATTTGTAGGAATAAATTACGATCTGAATTTATACACGTTTTTTTCTTAAATTTTTTAATCCAATTAACATAAAATACAATACACCAAAACTAGGTCGCAGCTCCAGCATGACTAAACGTCACTGGGCCAATTAGATTCCATTAGCCAAACCCCAAGAGATTAGCTCAATGGTGTTCCACCATTAATATAGATTTTTCAATCAAAATTAAATTAAAACATAAATAAAAAAAGCATTGCATGATTCAACTTGAAAAACACAATATATCCAGTGACAATTCTAAAAAAGCACACGCGACTTTCTATATTTGCCCATTAAAATTCCATTTGATTTATTACTTTTCTTTTGCAGGAACAATCGTTATTGTTACAATATAAAATCGATCGGGATTTTTATAAAGCTTTTTTTTTTGGTGAATTAAACATAAGTTTTTGGAAATTTGTTGTTACGCATGCTTAATTCCTTAAGGTTTTCTCATAATATTTAAGATTATGATTCACCGTTTTCCATATTTTTAAAGTTTATAGCTTTTAAACATGTGATCCGATAATGGAAATCTGACGTAAACAGTGAAAGTAAAAAAAATGAATTTCCTATTCTACTAAGATCCCAAACTGTCAATATAAATGTATAGCGCTGATTTATAAACAAACAAAATCCAATATCACATGATTGAACAAAAATCACATTTTCTCATGCAAAACCTATCATAAAATCTAAATCGCAAATTACTATTTCCTTTCATCTATATATCTACATAATGATCACTATATGTACCTCGTCGTTTCACCGCCAACCCTAAACCACCCCGCTCAGATTCATAGGGTAAACGAATTAATCGTGGGGGTCTAAAACCACAATCCTGTATTCGCTTTTCTCTTTTTTGGTTTTCAGTTGGTTTCCGTAATCAGTCAGTATCAATTCTCATCGTCAATATTTCAGTTTAGATTAAGTTTTTTTGGCTGTATATCAAGCGTGATTAAATGTTTAAAAGTTCGAAAACATGAAAATGTATAATTTTTCCCGATATTGATGGATAGATCGTTTTTGATATTGTTAAGTTTTTCCAGTTGGTAAGTTTTGTAGTAAATTTTAAGAATTTGATTTATCCATATCCAGAGAATGTCTGTGCTCGATTATTCGAATTACAATCGCGGATAGTTTGAGTTGTACGCATAACGATACGTCTCTCTTCTGTAAGCTTTTCTGCTTGGAAAATGCAAATAGCGGTTTTATCGTTAAAAAGTTTATTGTACATGTATAAAATAATTATTTTATTTTTAGAAAACATCATTAGAAATAGATATGGCCAATCAAAGAGCAAGAGAGAAAAAAGAATCTGAAATTAAAAAAAAGGGATCGAGATTATGGTACGAGGAAGCTAATAATCATTTAAAATCAGGGAACGCAAAGCAATCATTGTTTTGCTATGATAAGGTACAATCAGTACAAATTCAAAATGTGCAGATTTCTGAATTTTCTCTCATTTTTAATTGTCGATGTCGTCACTGACTCTAAAATAGCGTAACAATGCGGGTTCCAGACGCCTGAATTTAGTCAAGCGCATTCACCATATTCCATGGTTTAAAATTTATATCGCCCCATTGTTCCTGAAACACTGAATTGCGATAAACCTAAACTAAAAAAGAAATTATTTGTAAACTAAAATTCGAAAGAAAATTTAATGTCATAAATATTTCATGTTTGTCCTGGACGGCGACTGCTGCTGCTGCTGCTGCTGCTGCTGCTGTTGTTGTTAGTTATTCTTGTCAACCCTCTTTTTTTTTGAAAAGCAACCCCATTCGAAACACTGAAATATACATTCGATTTTGCTCTCGCTTTTAGATATTTTTCTTATTTTTATTTGCTCTTTATAATTTACGATTCAAACAATGTTGGCAGGTGAACAGTAAAATTTTCACATACATTTTAATAAATTTCGAATTCTATTGGGATAGATAGATGTATTTGTAATAAAATAAAAAATTTAATCCAATACATTTCTAATGTTGTAGATGGGATATGCTGTAAAATAAAATTATGAAACCAACATTACTACTAATAATTAATAAGGAATAATAAAAATATGTAGGAAAGTAAGAACATTTTATTTATACATATGACATATCGACAAACTACATTTCTATTAGCTCAATTATTAAGTAGTATTAGGGAAATGAAAAACACGTAGCAGCAATACACGTTGAAACTTTAATTCATAATTTATTAGATTGTGATGAACCTTTCTTTTTACAAAGAAATAATCCAGAAAAGTATACGAAAGCAACGCATGGTTTATTTAAAAAAATGTAGATCTACGCTGGTTGCATCTTTGTGAAATAAAGATAAATGTCAAGTATTGTTTATAGGTATATTTCTTTAATTGGAATTGAAAATTAATTAATTTTATCCAGTGCATCATAGGCATCAATACATTGTTCGGCTCAATATAACCCGGAGATCATCCCCCTAGTGGATTTTCTATCTACACTACTCCAACTAAATATGTTGAGAATTCACCTACATTTTCAAACTTACACATTGATCACACCTTTTCATCGTTCCCATAGCGACTAAACAGTTAAAGTGTTAACTTTTGCACTACCTCGTTGACTAAAGAGCACCATATTGAAATTATTTAAGTGCACGCTGTTATGTAATTTGACTGGATTCAAGTTTGACTATTGTTTCAATAAATTGCAGCCATTAAAATAGTTAAATTCTTAAAATGAGAAATTCGTTGAACAAGTGATCATTACATGATTTTTTTGTGTGTAAAAAAAAGTTGAAAATTAAATTTTTAATTAAAGTTTAAGCGTAAGTATCATTATATCTCCAGGTAAAGTAAATAATATGAAATATTAATTATCGTTGTAAAACCGGCAATTTTTCTAGATCCAGCAGCTAAAATCATGGAAACAAATTCAAAATCTAAAGCCGAGAGACGATTAAGTACAACTCGAGAAACTGAACTGTTACGTAGTTTTGTTCGAATTAATATTGATGAAGAGGCAGCAGTACAAAACGAAAACAATGACCAAATGGAAGATGATGATATAGATGGTGAAAAAAAAGATGAGAATCGTATACGACAAGCACCGTTATCTGCCGAAACAAGTCGTCGACTTTCGAGAGAAATTTCATCTGAAGTTATAAAGAAAAAAGGTAAATGTTGTATCATACAATAAACCTGGTTTATTTCTGTAAGAACTACTACTTTTTTTATATCGAAAAAGTATGATGCCGCTAGAGGAGAACACGCTGCTGGCGTCAGCGATTTAGGTCCATTTATATTCATCTCTGACGAGACACGAACAGACCGAGTCTATGCTCATGTGGAAACGCACCTTAACCATTTTATTATCCATTAATTATCATACTGTTTTGTAGGTAAAAAGAAACGTAAAAAAGGACCACGACAGGAAGAAATCTATTGTGACAAGGATAGAGCGGCAGCTGTCAATATGGGTTCGAAAGATATTAAACAATCATTAAAACTAAAACGAAAACAGGACAGATCGAAAATGTTGCAAATACCGGAAGAGGCCGAACCCAGTACATTTTTGGCATTGGGAAATTACGAAATGTGTCGTGGTGATTTAAATATTGCTATCGATTTTATATCGAAGGTGCCCATATTTGATTAGAGAAAATTTATTTCACAAATTATTTTACGAATACAGAGTATAATTAATTGATTTATTAATGATTCGTCTGGTTAATTTGTAATATTTATTTGATTAGAATATATGAATATATTATCTAACTGAGCATGCTTGAATATTTATTCAGCTGATATTTTTCGACCAATTCGACTGTTCTCCTAATTTCTTCATATTCATCTTTTAAATTTATATGTATGTAGATATTTACTTGAATAATAATATCGCAAAAACATTTTTCAGGCTTTAGAACTCAATCCAGTGGAAAAGAATTCTCTTGTGGCCAGAAGTAAATGTTATATTTTACTGGGTCAACCGGAAAAAGCATTAAACGATGCGGAGACCGCCCTTCAGATAGATAAAAGTTTTATAAAAGCCATTTATCAGAAAGCAGAAGCATTGTATTATTTGGGAGACTTTGAACATAGTTTAATGTTTTATCATAGAGGTTTACATATCCGTCCAGATCATGAAGGATTCAAATTGGGCGTGCAGAAAGCGCAGCAAGCAATTGAAAATGCTATTGGATCATTTTATTTAACTAATACGAAGAAAATGGGAGAAAAATCGAAAAATTCATCATCGAGCTCAAAGAAAACCGCACCACCACCACAGGCGACAGCTCTTGAAAACAATATTAGTCAAAAGTCAAGTATTAAAAGACGAGCAAAATCCTCTAGCAGATTGCTCAGACAATTAGCTCCTGATAAAGATTATTTAGATAATTTATTGAAGAATCCAAGCATTAAATTAAAATTTAAGGAGAATGATGATACTATTGAGAAATGTATTAAGGAAACTGTAGATTATTTAAATAGCCGTCAGGAATTTTGGAGGCAGCAACTTCCTCCCCATTTAAAATAAATGAGATTAGATTAATGACTTAAGATTACATATTATTTATTAATAGACTTAATTAGTATTCGTTTAATTGAACTGATTTAATTACTCAGTTAATGTAGAATTGAAAAGTAACTTTGATCGATATTATAGTTAAATTGCTTAGGTTGTTCGAAAGTACAGTTTATCTAATGCGGAGTTTAGTGTACGATATATCCGCTATTTGATCTGCAAATTTCTGAGCCATCGTAGTAAACTGTTAACATTTGCACTTGAATTTTAAGAACTTTTTCAATGTTTAGGGCTTAAACTAAACAAATACATATTTAATAAACGATTTTATCGCAAAAATACATGTTTACTTTTTCGTTTTCCCTTACTAAACTCCTTCATTTATTTTCCACTATTTTCCCATCTAAAATTTATTATCCAAAAGCAAATCCTTTGAGCAGAAGAAGAAGAAGATAGATAGATAGATATGTGTATGGAAAAATGGAAAAGAGATGCCTTTTTTCCATTTCAAAGACGATCAGGCAGGTGGGTGTGTGGGTGGGTTCGTACATAGTATACATATATAGTTGAAGGGCCGATGCGGCTTCCAATACCACGCTGCCGCCTCCGGCGGGTAATCACTTTTTCGAATCCGATATTCAAAAATTACTCAATTACCGAGGATTGAAGCGTTAGTCCTCTATTTATTTTTTTTATTTTTTAAAAACTTTTTGAAAAATTGTATATTTTTTTTTTCGAAAATATACCGAGACTATCACAGAGCGGATATTGATGGTTGTTCAGTTTGTCGATACTATAGTTATTTGCGCCAACGCTAATTACAATATTAGACAGCGTGATTCTATGCATAACTAAATCAACAATGTTTCTTTATAGAAATATGGAAAATCCGAACAAAATTATTCACGTTGATATTTTGTAATTGAAGTCATGTGGATGAATAAGCATTATGCGAATGAATATTGCTCATTCATACTCAAATTGTGATGATTTGGCTTACAAATCACTCCAATACAATCTACTGGATATGGATATGAAAAGTAACTAGTATTTGATTGGTTGATGGGCGTGTTCTATCTTCCAACTCATCCAATCCAGTGAAAGATCATAGCTCAGATTTGCGGGCTCCTTCAAAATGTCATTAATTTTTCTATTCTATTTCTTGCACGTTTTCATTAACTTTTTCAATAATTTTCTTTCATTAAAATGATTATTTAAAGCACTTTATGGCAATAAGAATAAAAATTATACTGCTTCTCGAAATCAGTTATAATTAATGAATTTTTAATGTATATTTTCTAAATAAACGAAGCGCATAATATACAGAATATCCATTAGTAATAGACATACACACTTAAAAAAAAAAAACAAAAATCGTAATATTAATCGCTGGCGATAATCGTCGTAAAACTCGTAAACGACCACTTGAAGCTCATATAAAATTATCCACATCGCGAAAGCAAGTGGTGAAGCCTTTGCCTTGCTATCTATCTATCGCGTTCCTGCTTTTCCGTTCAGTTCCTGCCAAATCGCAGTAGATCGTAGTAGACAGAGAGAGTGGTATCCTTGCATGAACATTTGCAAGGAAAATAACGTGGTTGAACGGAACGGAAACCTGTCGCAGTACGTGCATGTGAATTAAAAAAAAAAAACTTTGAGAATTCGTTCTTTTTTTTTATTTTGTTTTTGTTTCGAATGTATTTTAACAGTAAAATTAGAGGAGAATTATAATAATAAATGTAAGTACACTACATATTATTGAATTGTTG
Source organism: Platypus cylindrus (assembly GCA_949748235.1). Taxonomy (NCBI): domain Eukaryota; kingdom Metazoa; phylum Arthropoda; class Insecta; order Coleoptera; family Curculionidae; genus Platypus; species Platypus cylindrus. The sequence continues at coordinate 4,415,107 of OX456491.1, read as the reverse complement.
AAAATTTGATTTCAAAAACATTTTTATTTTCAACTTTTATCTTTTTTCAAATTCAAGATTAAATGTTACTTCAATCAGACGGGCATAGTACCACCATGAATGGTGGTCGCAGTAGTAGTAGTAGTAGTGGCGGTGTTGGTGGTGGTGGTGGTGGTTGTGGTACAATGAGTACCATCAATTCAACACTTCGTATACGAAACAATAACACTCACAGCCTTCAGAATCAGGGATATCCAAGACTCATGGACTCACCCACGCTCGCACGAGTCGAACGTGCTATGTTGAGACATGACGAGGGTACGAATCGAGAGGGACAGGATGTGATTAGAGCTAGATATACTCAAGTAAGTAAAGAGCCGTATAGTGAAAATTTGCAATAATCATCATTTATATAATGATCAGTTTTAAAAGAAAACGGAATCAAATCAATGATATCAAATTCATATAATAACGGTGAATAACCTGTACTATAGAGGTTTTTAAACATGATATGACCTAAAAGCAATAATAATATTTATCGTAACCACTTCATAATTTCATGATAAATTTCATCTTTTTTTTTTGTCTTAACAAGTTTCATGACTTTTCCAATCTGATAGCAGTTTTATATTTATTTATTTTTATAAAGCAAAACTAACTTCTCAAGGTTCGAAACTTTTCATATTTCTATGAACCTGAGAAAATTAACTATACTTAGGTATAATTATAATTAATCAGTGCATATCATCATTATGATCATCATCAGCAGCAGCATCACGAAAATTTCCCGTAATAAATCAAATGAAGATGTTCTTGATTAATTAGATTTTTTTTATTATTGGGGGGAAATGAATAAGCTTCTAAAAATATGTAAAATGGAATTTGTTAAATTGTTACGTCAATAAATGACTTTGTTGATTCTGAGTATAGGCTATTTGCAGGGATTATTACTGTTTCCTTTATTTATACGTACATAAATTTTCATTTCTAATTTTTATCAAATATCGAGCGGTATATTCGATTATTCTTCCATTTAGCCTTGTATATTGACAGCTTTAATTATGATTGATTGATAAATTTATATATGCAATGAACATCTGTTTCATTCTTGAATTTTTCATAAGATCCCCTTTTAATCATTCCTCTTTGCTCTCTCTTTTAAGGATCTTCGGCAACTATTAATATCTTATCTCATTATCTAATTAATATGTTTAATTGTTAAACAATGAACAACTTGTTTGTTCTACAGATTATTAATTCTATGTTGGTAGTAATATATTAGAAAATGTATTAATTTTAATATAGGAAATTGATGGCACGATTCTTAAGAATTCTATAACCATCATATTATAAGCTTATATATTCCAAGAAAATATGAAAATTTTCCAAGACATTATTTTATTTTTACATTTATTCGCGCTTGCTTTTCTTCCATACATAAATATATACTATATATTTTTTTGTTTCGTGGAAAAATAGACGTAGATTCAATTTAATTTAAGCTTTAGCGTACTTCCTTTATTATTTGGAATTGGTCCAAATTATGACAGGCTGGTTGTGTTGTACCTACGTCTCTTTTTGCTAAATAAAATATGGTAAAATAAAGAAGAAAAGAAAATTGAGCTATTGTAATAAGAATTTTATTGTCAACTTTTCGGTTTCGAAGTCCTTATTGTGTGGAATTTCTATTTAAGAATTTTTCTAGAAAAGCTGTAACTATGTTAATTATATGCTTTATTTTTCCATCTCCTAAGTTACATTCCCACTCTATCCATCTGGTCCAAGGTTGCCCAGATGCCACTATTTTTTATTCAATTTTAACATCCCTTAAATCCTTTCATTAATTTTCCATTATCCAAACAAAAAAAAAAATCGAAAACAAAATTAAATTAAGATAACCCACATTTCTCTCAGTTTGTGTCTACCTATATAATCTAGAATCATAAATATATCAAGAAAATCCTGGTAGAATTGAAATATTACCGTTGTAGAGAACATCCTTATTATTATTATTAAAGGTGATAAAGGCCGCTTCTGGAGCCAATGATGTTATAACAAGACCAAACCACCTGACTTAACCAAAACCCTTTTTTTTTATTTTCGGAAAATTAACGTTTATTTCGCTAATAACTTTCGCTTTGGTGGAAAACAAAGACAGAACCCTCTGGAAAACTATGGTTTTGCTATTTATTAATGGGGTACAAAAGGCGTATTTAATGGTATATTTTGGGTTGTTCCTGTTCAATATTTTTGCTATATTGTTTGTTCTTCCTGTATAGACAGCACAACTTATGTGCTATTTATGTGCCACACTATTAATTATTTCCACTATTTCTGTAGATTAGAATGAAATTAAGCAACAAACTCAACTTATTTTCAGCCAACACACAATAAAAATTCGACATTTACAAATTTTGTTTCGTTGCCAAATAAATTATTGATCGTTTTTTTGTTTTAAAATTGACGTTGTTTGTTCATTGTTTTAACAAAATTGCTATTTTTGTTAAGATCATTGTTATACAATTTGCATATTTAAAAACCACCTGTCTATTAACAATTTAATTCTTTTATTTTAAAAAAGCGTACGTATTTACCAAAGAGAAAAAATTTTACAATAAAAGAAAAGGTTAAGCAACTCAACCTTGTATCTGATTGAGAAATATCATTTTGTATTTAAATTTTTATGAGATAAGCAGTAGAAAATAATGAATAATTACTGCTATTAATAATGTTGAATTTTGTTGTTATTATTAACATTCTTGATGATATTATCAAATAGTAAACTGAATGAAAACTTGAAATAATTGCGTACATTATTAATTACTAGATAATAATAATAATTAATTGGTAAAATCTTCGATAAAGTTTCATGACAAAAAGCCGGGATGATTACCAGCAAGGGGTATAGTAGTAGCGAAAATCTATAAACTGGAGAAAATGCTTGGAATTTCCGAACATTAATTCTAAATAATCAAAATGATTGAAATTTTAGATTTTCAAAACATGCAACAGTATTAGTTTATAATTTGCGGGAAAAAATCTTATTCTGAAAAAAATCAGCAACTTTAATGCTACTTAATTTTGATTTAAAATTATAGAATCAATTTCTTCCTGGATTTTTGAAAAAAAAGGTAGCAAAAAAAGTATCTTGTCTACGAGTTTTCTTTCATAAAAGACCGTTAACATTAACAACAATGGTATTATAGTTCCAACAATACCATGAGTAATAATAATAATAAGTAAGAAATAATATTGCCGGCAGCAATATGGAATTTTTCTTCAAAATAACTGTCATCTTGTCTGGCCAGTAGCGTAGAGATAAGTTACGAATAATCTTTGTTTTATTTTCACAAAATAAGTATCTTATTCAATGACATTTATTGACACAGTATAAAAGACACAGAAGACAAAAAATTGCATTATATTACAACTTTTTAGATTAGTAATTTTGCAGTTGAAACCATGGTGATATCTTTTTGAAATACATCCTTTCAAAAATCTTTTGCAGTAATAACACTTTTCTCTCTCTTTGCCAGATCGTAGTTATTATTTTTGAACAATTCATTGTGAGAAAATGAATTCGGTTGTTTCTGTCTTGCTGTAATACGTTTCTTTCATTTCAATAAGAAAATTTCCATGAAAATCTTAAGACATACTCATGAATCTTATGATTCATTTATAAAGATACATATGTCATGGCTTTAGGTAATGTTTGCCGATACGTAATTAATATGACATTGGCTATGCACTGACAGTTTTCCAATTTCTCAGTCATACACTTATTATTATTGTTAAAAATGAATCAGCAACAAAAACAGTAGTGGATATTAATAAAAATAAAACTAAAGTAGACGTACGTATGTATATATGCATCAGCGGTCAATTATACATATATGACCGAAGTCTCTCCTCTCTCTCGTATGCATTTACTCGTGCGAGTGTTATTCACTTAATTTTGCAATTAATATTCCATAAACATTACCTTGGTGTATTGAGACATTGCCCGGGGCAATTGAAACTTATAGTAAGTAATCTGCCATAATGATTATTGTTCTACTGGTGTTGTGAGTTATAGATTTGAATTTTCGATGAAAAGTTATCATTAAAGTGTGGTAATTGGAGGCATTAACCAGTAAGCGAATGGTTGGAATTACAATCCAAAGGCTCCATTAGAAATAAATGGAGTAATAAACTATGAATTTGAGTTGGGAGAAACTGAACGTCCAGTTCATTTGCAGGACCTGCCACTGACTGGTGCATCTAAAGGCAATTTCACACACAAATACTGTACAAAATTTCGCATACTAATCATTTAACATCAGTCACTCATTGCGGTACATGAAAATATTCGATTTCTTTGCCACCATAATAATACTTAATGACAGCGGAATTACTAAACGACAAGTACCTACGTAAATCTTACCATGTAAAAATGCAATATTTTACCAGGGTCATTAAAAAAAAAAAAAAAAGAAATCGAAACCGCTTTACTTTCTCCGCATCGTAATTATATAAAAAAATACGTAGGTTTTTAGATTTATAAGTAATAATTTATGGCAAATTACAATTTGAACGATTACTAGACAAATTTATCATCATCGCAATTTCATTCGTGAATAGTTCGCGTTCGCACGAGGTGATGCATTAGGAGTGCAGCAAGAGGGGTATAGCGGTTTGAAAATCACACGTGGCAAATTATTATTCGTTTTTTTTTTCCTCTTAGTGATTTGATTCAATAAACTAAAAATACAAAAATTAAATTCAAAGTCGAAAAAACAGCAGACAAACAAAAAAAAGACACAATCGAAATTGAATTTTCCAATTAAATCATTTATTCAGTACACGTACGAATGGAACCCGTTCAATTGCTCTAAATTAAACAAAACTCAATTATTGTGGGGAAAAAAGTTGCCAAAGTTTTCAACTATGGATGAACCTCGAAATAGAGTACTATAGGGGAAATGTTTAACACTAATTATTATTTTAACAGTGTTCAATTTGTTCAATAGCAAAATTTTTATGGATCGTGGAAGAGAAAACTTCAAGAACAAACATATTCCATAACATAAACAAACTAAATTTCATATGTGCATAAAAGCTATATATTCCATTCTATATTCTTCTACGGGGTAGATTTCACCTTAGTGTGAATATAAAGTCAATATTAGACTGAATATGTAACGGCAGGGGGTTGAAAGATTTTATGATAAAAGTTGAATGCATTTTAACTTTTCTAGTAGTACAGGCAATGCATTGCGATACCGCATGCTTTCAACAAACATTCGTTTTTTTTTTTTCTTCTTTTTAATGAAACAAAAAAGGGTTTTGGTTTCGAAATATAGGGTAGAAAGATGATGACGATATACGTATATCATTTCCCCTTTTTCTATTTTCTACCATAGAGGGTTTTAAAAATGAACTTTATGATGATGATGATAGTGATATCTCAATGATTATAATGATATAAAAGGGGGATGTTTTTGTATATTTTTTTAATATTGTTCGGATGCGACTCATGTGACAACAACGGTATTGAAACGGAACTTAGCGTTGATAATTATTTAGGATGGCAAAATTCAACGGATGTTACAAAAAAAAAGACTGCCACCTACGCCAAGTATTTAAATATGACCGAATTTTTATCTTGAATCATGGTTTTTGTCTGTTTTTTTTCCTTTAATGATTCATTCATAGAAAAGAAAACAAATAGAATTCGAATAATAAAATTTGAATACAAAATATTTCTTACTCCCTTTAAAATTACTTATTTTTCAACGTAAGTTTTAGAAAAACTAGAGTGCTTAACTCTTATCGATGGTTTAGACAAACTGATTTATTACTTTCTCTATTTTACATCATTAAAACTACGATAAATATCCTTTTCTACGGTAGAGTGCCTTTTATTGTGCTGCACTACAACTCTTGTATCTTTAACTAAGCTCGTAAGTATGTGTATCGTAATAGGAGTATTTATTTCCAGTTGAATCAATTTGTAAAGAAAGTATGTATATGTATGTACCAACAAGTAATATTTATTAGAAAACTGTACATTCAAAGTAAAATAATTAGATAATGTACATAAGTGAGGTTAATTTGAATAAAAAAGAAAAAAAAATAGAGAAGAAATAAGAAATCAGTGGCCTGTAACTACAACTGTGCTTGTGCAAACGAGCTATTATTATTGTGCTTTGAACTTATGCGGGTCGTGATGATATGCAAATAATAAATAATTGTGGAAAAACTATAATAATTACTTAAACCAACTAGACAGACAGTACACAACTTTAAAGAGAATTAAATGAAGTAATTGAGATAATGGAGAAACTAAAAAGAAATTTCTTAATCAGGCAGTTATAGTAAATACTACTAGGTATATCTCGCGTGAGCCACCCATGGCGATATTTCTGACAATGACGGGTACACGTTATACGACGTAGCATCTAATTGAACCATTAGGATAACGATATTCAATCAATTTGCATTCAAAATCAAACACGAGTAATGTGGCCATTAATAAGTTTTTTTTTTGCACAACGATTATTAAATCAATTTATAAATAAATGAACAAAATAGGAAAAGGATGTTGTTGTTGCACAACGGCAAAAAGGATGTACAATACTTAAAATAGAAATAATGGATGGATGATGACTAAAAAAATGAAAAAGGAAGGCCATTTTTGCGATCGTACATTGAATATCGATGAGGCCAATTTGTACGTCCATATCGATATATTGTTATTATAACTATTATTATTATTATCCATTTAGGATAGTGAACGGTTTCCTGCTGAATGCGTGATTATACTTCTAGAAGCTATTTCGGCCATTTCGCAAATACTTTCGATTGATTTTATTCAAATTTTATTTTGTTAGAAAAGGTAGAGTGGCAGAAAATGGGTGAGATAAATGTAATCTGTTGATAGGAACAAAATGGACACCCACCAAAAGAGGCATTGAAAAAATAAGACGAGATAAAAAATGCGAATCGTCCCGAATATATTCAAATATGTCAAACAAAACCAATTTCAAACATTTATTATGAAAGCATCAACTGTCCTTTTTTTGTATCTATGAATTTTTTAATATCTACTACTTTATTTCACTTTCTTTCCGTTCTTTGCTTACATTTTGTTTTTTTGCTGTTCTCTCGTCGCAATATCCGTCTAATAAATTTACATTACTTACGTAATACAAACCAAATTCACAAAATTTAATACGATTTAGTAACACCCTGTTTATGCTTCATTAGGCTTGTAAGTTTCTAATTAGTGGTTAAAGCAGGTAGGTAGGCAGGTTGGTAGGCATTTATGGGATGTCTACACTACATGGTCAAATTTCATTTGAAATTAATTTTACTACATGTATATGAACCTTAAATAATAGTGTGATATTGACAAATTATGCGTTCTAGATCAGACTGACCAGGAATGTTAGTCGGAGAGAAATTGTCGCTATAATTTTGACAACTAATTGTAAATATACAGGGAGATAATCAAGTAGATAGTTGATTGATTCTCACTAAGCGCATACAAATTCAATACGTTTGCATGCCGTTGAAATTTGAAGCATACCGTTCTACAAAACAGTTAAAACTTGAATCAAACTTTGACGTTAATTATATCTTGTATATTTTTAAATATGATTCTAGTATTTACTCTAATATATAGTTCAAATAATCATGAACATGTCGAATTACTCATTTTAACTCCTCATTATAATAATCAATGAATATGATGTGCCTTATTTAGTTAGTTAGATATTCAACATATGCATGTTGTTGTCTGCTCAGTCTGCTATACATAGAGCGTAAATTAGTATACTAGTATGTGTACATATGGAACAATGTGAACTATGACATAATATTCTATTAAAATTAATGTAGAGAGAGAGAGAAAAAAAACAAAACAAAAGTTTCTGTAAACGTGGCTAGTGAAGATGTACATGTATATGAGTCATAAAAATTTAAATGGCGCCAATCAAAATAAATTAAACAATATACGTAGATGAGATACAATGACCCAAACACAAATTTCAATTTTTCTGTGCATTATATTTAGTTCATAGTTGTATTTTGTCTTCCTCACATACGTACATTTATCTACGCAATCGTACGATACGATTTATACATATGTATATTGATCATTAAATTAAAATATGCAAAACATAAACAGGGTGACTAAGCGCGCTAATCTTTGCGAACGTATTTTGTTCGAATTTTCAAAATAATTCAATTTTTTCAAAATCCCATTACACCAAATATCATTTCACAATACTTCTACTAAATACGTAATGTACAAAACACACTAATTAACGTTGAAATTAATGTTTTCTCACAACACCAGGCGAAAAACAAAAAGAATTGAGAAAAAATCAATTAACAAACACACTGCTTCTGAAGCGTTAAAGCGGACAACTTATTTAGGCATTAAACTCTGCCTGTTGGTAAATTGCCAAGAGAATAGTGCTTTTTTGCTATCACAACCGTTAAGACATTAACCAGGGGAATACATTTTTAATTACGAATTTTACTTCGTTCGGGAAAATGTCGTTGACATTGATATGTCATTTGTACTATGTGTATAGGTATATGTGTGTTTGTGTAGATTGACTTTAGTTGGCAGCAAACATCCAATTAAGTATGAGAATAAATTGGACTATATCCCTCTATTGCTGTAATTTTCAAGTAAATTATTTTGTAACAGGAATAGTTTGCCAATGAATGAAGTTTCCCTATAGTTTACGGAAATTGTTTCGGGTTGTTAATATATTCTTATCTATACAGGATGTTGTGACTTGATTATCTAAAATTGGGTTTAATTCTTTACCCCCGGTTATATGACAAATTCCATAGTGAAATCCTAGAAATTAACTGTCGTTAATTATCCAAGTTATTCGTATCTTGACGGTTGCAAACATCCAAACACTGCGATAAAAACCATAATGAATTGTTTAAATTAATTACGATAATATTACAAATATATTTTATTAGGCCGTTAGAATATTATTACAACACAATAATAATTACATATAATAATTGACTCGACATTCATATTGCAAAATTATTTTATAAATAAAAAATGTGTATCTATCTACATAACGGGCCGAATTAATTATTTAACTTTAACGAATATTGTAAACCATAATCGGATGATTTTAATTTTTTTGCTGAGTTTTTGATAACATTAATTACGCACAGAAGTGCTGATATACATGTCTATATCTATTATATACACATGCAAACGGCAATGGAAAATTTGGTTTTATAAACGGAACAAATGTACATAGAGTGTAATAAAATTTTGGGAACCGCTGTTAATTTTAATTAAAAATAATGTATTTCTGACGAACGAATGTGTAGAATTAACTACATATTAAAAATTCATTGTTTACTTTATTATAATAAAGAACCGACTGCGTTTTTGTTCATTTTATGAAGTTTTATATCTACATAATACAGAATTTATATCTAATCGTTTTCACATCGTTTTTTCGGATACAAACGTGTTATCTTTTTAATCACTTTTAATTAACTCATGTGACAATAATAATAATATTTGCGGTGATAAGATAACATTTGCTTTTGAAGATTTTCACAGAAAACTCTACTAATTATTTAATTACATCATTTTGTCAGTTGCTCTGGCAAAAATCCACATTTTCCTACAGAAAACTAATCGCATTAACGCCCCTATAATAAACTATACTAAAGAGTTGCACTTGTTAATATTTGAAAGGCTTTAAAACCATGCATGGCATCTTTTTCCTACGAAATTTATTACTATTTGCTGTAACACTTTTAAACTATAATTTATCAAGGTGTTGGAAATACGTACATACAGTATAAAGCAATGATGGTGGAATTTTTAAGCACACATACTTACATAAATATTATGAAACGAAGCCATGAATTTTTCAAGGCAAATATGAGGGTACAATATTTTCAAATGAAACATTTGATTAATTTAACGAAGTGAAAATGTGTAGCTGTAGTAGAATAAAACAATATGCACAGCGATATGTCATTCGATGCTAAAGATTTTGGTTATGGTTCTAATTTACCCTGTATACAACGATTTAAAATTTAATATATTAAGCCTATTTTATACTATGCAATTTTATTGTACAAGGAAACTGTAAACAATCTTTTGTAGCAATTTTTTAATAACTTGTTTTAGTTGTTCTCTTTTGCACTATGCAATAAAATCTTTCACAATTTTCTTGTAAAATAAAATAGTATAAAATAGGCTTTAGACACATTTGTGATTGACAGAAAACATGAATCGATTTTTTTGATGTGAAAAATTGCCAACTGCTCTTCCGAAACACCCTGTAAACAATCAGGTTACATGATGATGTAAGTTTCTGTAAGTAATCAAATTCTACCTGTCTATAGTAGTAAGTACCTATTACAGACAAGACTATAAAAGAAAATAAATTTACCAGGAAGAATATTGCAGATTTTATATTTTTCTTGTCTTCAACAAAAATAGTTACGGTTCTATCCATTTATTCATTTTTCCATCCATCCATCCATACAGTCAACCATTCATGCATGCATGTTTCCATTTATCTATCTATTTCTTGTTTTATAGACTTTTCCGCTGTTTTCATTATAGAAACTCTCTCTGTATATTTCTCTCTGTCTAGCTAGCTAGAAAAGTTTATTTGTCTTTTATTTATTATTATTATCATTTTTTTGTGTCTTCCCGGATGAAAGAAAATTGAATTGGTATATTATTTTATATTAGATACATAGTCTTCTATTATTATTTTTTTTTCCTGAAAAAAATGTAATTTAATTCCTCGCTTAGAAGGGAAGTATTAAGAGTATTATTATTCAGACGTATAATATGAATATCAAGTACTTATAGCATGCATATATGCAATATCATATATCCATATACCTCATTATAGCAATAAATCGACTCTTCTCTCCACTCTTCCCCTTAACTTAATCCTTCCCCGTTCCATTTAACAATGGATGTTTCCGAGCTTAAATATTATAGTACATATTATCCATCTCTTCTTAATGCCCGCATCAGAAATACATAATTGTAATTGTTCAAACAGTCGAACAATACATTGTAGAATTTACCTTTCTATATTACATAGTACTTATGATGGGTATATGTCTGTACCAATTAATTATGCATTATTTAAAAAGAAAACGATACAAAAGTGCATTGTACTGAATAAAAATATGAAATTATGTTGGCAAGAAGAAGGGGATACTACATAATCTTTAATTTTGCAAATGCGAATTGGTACGATGGAGAATAGAATGGCATCAAGAAAATAAGAATCTACTTATTAACTCATTAATTCAATTAAAATAATATTAAATGGAGACTAAGACAATGTTTGTATAAACATGTTCTCTCTAATCAGGAAATGCTATGTTTACTATATTTTTGGTTATGTTACTATATAGCTTTTTTTAGAGAATTTCATCCAAGAATTGCAGTGCAATAATTGCATTGCAACAAAAAAACCCTCACTTACGCCATTCTGTATCGAATGAAATTACCTATTTCAAGTTTCTCTTAAAATATTTCTTATTTTCTTCAGGTTTATTTAGATTTTTTTTTTTATGAAAACCATTTTATGCATAAACAGTAATTGATGTTAAGGATGCAATATATTATTCTACATTCTACATATACACATGCACACACATAAAACTTAACGATATTGCGTAAACGCGTCATTCAATTCGAATTTTTTTAAATAATTTCAAGGTGTACCATATTTGAATAGGTACATTTTATAAACAATACATAGATAGATAGGTATACATACATAATAATTGAATATTTCCTTTTCTATTTGAAAATTTACCTAATTTACAATGAATTTTATTATGTGCATATAGATGTAGCGTGCGAATTAGAGGTTCTACTTTTTCTACGATAATTATTTATTCATTTGCTGCACATTCCGTTTTATTATTATTATTTATTAACTTGTCCAGTAAATAAATAATGTTTTTCTTTTGGTGTATAACAACGGTGACCTGCTAAAAATGAAATCAGTAAAAAAAAAGGATTTAATTATTTCAAAGAGAGCGTATCGTCCAATAACAATTATGATTGTTGCATGTTTAGCCTAGTTTGGTTTAGAACGTGAAATGTTTCTTTAATATAACATGTTATAGTATATCTATACATAAAACGAATCATTCTTATAGAATTTTTTAAAACAATTGACAAATACTAAATAACCGATAAAGTTACCTACATAAAGTGTTATGATAATATAGTCCATTTTAAGTAACAGTGCGAGAATATCATTTCTAACTCCAGACTTTGAAACACTATTTTACCCCTCGATAGGGGTAAATTTGATCTGTGTTCAATTCAGAAGTGATCGATTTTATTTTAAGACATGTTTGGTTATGGAAATTTTATTAATGACAGTAAACATTAGCGACTAAATTTTAAATTTCGTATCATTTGACTATCACTATTATTACAAATAAACTGTACTTTTGTATTGAGTCGTATAACGGTATTATATTATACTATTATTATCTAACAAATTTTAAAGAAAGAATTTTATCTATTCAATAATAATGGTTTTAGTCAAATATTTACTATCTATTGTATAACTTCTACAGACTACAAATACATATTAGAAATTCCAAACACAAATTATGTTTTATCAGTACAAATTTCTTCGGTAAAGTGGTCGCTGTTATCAGTGTATAAAATGTTGAAATACAGGAAGGAAGCGGTGACATTTGTACTTAAGATTTTATTCCCATAAAGTTAATAATTGCATACATATGTATGTAGATACATAAATATGTTATTATTATTCTTTAACGGTATATTTATACTTTAATAATTGTTTTGTTTCCATTCATTTTATGCATTTTATTGGGCCATTATTATACAAGAATTTTTTCTTGAATTTTTTACTATTTTATTTCCATGACAAACAAAATAATTTAGATAGAAAGCTAATTAATCACTAGAATGTAAAATAAGTATATTTTGTTATACAGGGTAACTCCAAAAGTAATCAATAAATATAATATGTCGGCTAGCGCTCCATTTTATCAATCATCCTCTAGTGAAACTTCGAAATTAGCGATCATAAATCGTCACTCTTTAACTTATTAACATTTCTACATCTTTAATTTATTGATTTTGCGTCAATACTACGACAATAAGTTAAAAAACATTTTCGAACGAGTAATGTAAAATCTTAACTAATGTTTTGTTATCAATGAAATTTTAAGGGCACGCAAAATTCGTAGGAAATGCCTGACCTCAAGTAGGAAATTACAGTCATTAATTACCTACTATTACATAAAATATTGTCTCAGTATTTCCTCGTTTTCTCTCTACTAGTATATATCTTATTTCTTGTTTCTCTTTTTGTGATCTCTTCTTTCTATATGAAATGAATGCATGTACCATCATAAACACAATAAGTACATTTAGTACATTATTTATCTGTATCATTTATCTTTTCTATGTTCTTTCTTTTTTTTTTTTAGTCTTTGTTATCATCTTGCAATTACAATGGTAAAGAATCAACTCATGCAATTAAAAAAGGATTATTATGGCAACAAAGAGATAAATTATTTAGCCGTTGGAAGGAACGATATTTTATATTGACACGCGATTACTTGCATTGCTTTAGACGGGCATCGGGAGCAGACAGGTATAGGAATAAGTAGTATTTTATCTGGATCTTGGAGAAAATAGAGTCCAATCTACCTGTATCTATGACATATATTTAGATTCAATAGATTCAATTTTCGCTTACACATACATTAAATGAATGATATATTTAGATTTTTTTTTTTGCTTCAGAATTTCAGAAATGGGTCAGTTCTTATTTAAAGTAAAATTAGTCGATGTAGATCGGATAGAATGGGAGAATAAAAAGACTTATAGTACAGTAGCATTAGTTATTGGAAGAGATGGAAAGATTTATTTAAGGTAAGAACAACAGATTATTTCATGATGATACATAAATTTTTACTATTCCACATTTTAGAGCATCTGATGGATTAGAAGACTGGTTTGAACTTTTAGAAGAATGTATGTTAACCAGTAAAGAAAGAAGAAAGGCTCTTCGATATTCACACGATGGTAAACCAAAGGATAATAATAATATTAACATATCTCTGGATGAATGGTTAGCTGCTCGTCATAAATTCCGTAAGTACTTCTCTTTCATTGTCTATCTCTACTGAATTTCAACTCTACATCGCTCTTGTATTCCTCAAAATACAATACCTTTTCAACTACAAATTCAATTCTCTCCTTCTCGCTCTGAATTATCTTAATTTAAGGACTCTTCTCATCAAAAATGAAGTTTATTTTGTTTTGTGTTTCTTACAGCGATTTCGCGAAATATTTATACTTCTCCTCTTCTATGTCTGGTATCGATTAATAAAAGAAAAATAGAAAAGGATTCAGTCCTTTTCAGCGACTGTCTATCGATAAATAAAGCTGGATTTAGAATTGTATTGTCGGGAAAATTGAAAATCTTTTATAGAATTCGATGAATTGAATTAGGTAATTGTTATTTGGCTTTAAGATTGTAATCTAAACTTTTTCTACTGACTATACAATGCAGTCTTTAACATCCTCTATTTTTTGTTTTGTAATTTATTCTGCCAAATTAATTATCATTTCACATGTACTTGTGATTTCTCTTATTATTACATGGTTCTGAAACATTGCCTGTATTAATATTTATTATTCTATTCTCGTTTTCTATATTATTTCTATTATTCTTATCTGATTTATATCTTTACGATCTTCTTCAAACAATGGGGAAATAACTTTTTTATACATTTCACTTTTATATTCTTTTTTACCACTAGTTTTTTTTCTTTAATTTAACAAGTGGCCTGAATCGCCTCTCCATAGTGTAGACTATCGACATTATTTTTGCTAGTTAAAATCATTGCACACACTTAAATTTAACTAATAAACCGAAGCCCTTTTTTACATACAGCAATTGGCGAAATCAAGACCCCGAATTTATCATCTGGGCCATCAGACGATTACTACATGTTTTTAAGATGCTTGCTTTAATTTAATTGATAATACGAATTTTACGAGTTTTTTTTCAATTTTTGGAGCACGTTTTATACCCATATAGATTTCTGATCAAGTTTTACACCTCCAAATATGCATAACTACCTAAAGCAAATCTATAAAATTTCATTGTTTAATTATATTTAAATTCCATTAAAAAATTATTCATTTTCCGTTATTTTAATTAGCGAAAATTTCTGTTGAAAGAAATTTAATTAGACAGTAAAAATGTTCTGCTTTTTTTTCATTTTTTTGAATGGAGAAAGTCTCGCGAAATTACATACAAAATCAATAAACGATCATAAAAATACCAAACATGCTGCTGCTGTTTTTAATTCAGTGTGGAAATCGGAAAAAAGGAAATGAAAATATTAGAAAAAAGTGCATCCCTTTCGAGACTGAACTTTTCAATAGGATAAAACTTTCATCAAAACAACCAAAAAAAGATCAAAATCTCTGATGCATACATATAAAGTCAAGGGTTTTCAAAAGCTTTTATTATTTTGCCTCAGTAGGAAAACGACAAAAAGGATTTCAAAAAAGAAAAAAAATTTATTAAAACTTGTCTTTCAGCTACCACAACCCTTTCCTTTCTTATGTTAATTTTGGATGACGAAACTTTCAAGCGTGCGGAAAACATATTCGATTTCCACACGCCTTCAAATCGATGCCGGGTCTGTCCCTGTCCCTGGGCTACTTTTAGATTTTGAATAAGTAATTTATGCAAATTATTCCATAAAATTTGTGAGCCGCACTTATTCATTAACATTCTAACACTCAGATTTAACTTATTGATGAGTTTTGGTTTTAGAGCTAATATTCGCCGTTTTAGGGGAGGTTAATTAAAATCTAAATTAATTTTGTTTTTATAGCAGTGGGACGAGTGCCTTCTAAAAACATATCCACACCAAAACAGGAAGTTACTTTACGACGAAAGGAATGGAATGTTAAAGAAGATGAATGGGATAATCAGATGCTTGATAACAGGCTATCCCGTAAGTGTTGCTTACCGCTCTGGAAAAGCAAACTTCTAAATTAACAATAATTAATTTTACAATTTTCTATATTTACACCCTATCAATCTGCCAAATTGATCTATTAGAATGTAACTAACTTTTCTTTTTTCCTTTTTTTGTTGTTTTTATTTTCTAACTAAATCATCATCATCAGGTTCACTAAAATTGACGAGACGCAGCAAGCGCAGTAAAAAGAGAAAATATTTTTGGGAAAAATTATCGAGAAATAGTAAGTTTGTTTTGTTATTTTTGGGCAAAACGTTTGTTGGCTATTTTTATCTCTGTGCCGTTGTCTATAAAAATGTCGAAATGAAATTTGTCGGAATTTTTGGGAGTAATGTTTTTCGTTTTGTGTTGTTAAACAATGTTTTAATGTTAATGTTTTTAAAAAAAAGTGTAATTGATGACATTTTAATTGTCGTAATTTGAAATTACTTGTTAAATATAAACCGCAATAAAAGAATTCTTTTTGAATTCATCTGACCATTATAAAAATCTTCGTATTTTCTTTTTTGGAAAAAAAAGTTACTGTGAACTATTTGCTCTGGCATTTAAAGATTTATGAACACCAAAGAATTTATATTGTTCAGCAAGAAGTATGTACAATATGATGATTATTGGAAAACTTTTGTACAGTAGCATATAAAAAGCACCTCTTCCTTTTTGAAATTATTTTGTCTGTAAATTTTATTTGAAATTTTTATTTTATTTCCACATTGTTTTAATCAATATATAAAATAAAACATAGGTACATATTATACAGATAATTTACATTTGCATGATCAATGTAGTTAACAACACAATAGCATGCTAAATTCTATTGAAAAACAAAGAAGTAAATCGTTAACTTCTCATTGCGAATCTACAACAAAAGCTTATTTTCTATACCTATATATGTATATAGATCGGAAAAAGAAAGAAGAATTTCAAAATTGGTGCTGTGTGGTGCAATAGAATATCTATACATATATTTTCATGCTTTTTACATACACGCTCTAGTGATTGGTGAGAAAAAGGAAATAAAAATTTCCGCTCTAATATATTATTTATATTATTAAATTCCATATTTATTTCAAGAAAATTTTCTTGCTTAAATATGTTTGTTACAACAGTTAAATTCTCAGGAAATCATTAGCGTTGGAAATGAAATTCTTTTATTGTCATTATATAAATTTGCAAGGTTTTGTTCTCTCTGGTTTTAAGAAACTCTTCTGGTTTCTTAAAATACTCCATATTTGTCATTGGAGACACATCACTTACTTTAATTTGTTATGAATCTAACCGAGCAAATAAACCTGTACTACTAATTTGCATACATGGATTTTAATTCCGAATAGCAATTTATAATATATATATATATATGTATCTTAAAGCCTGTCTACCGTTCCTGGTGTAGGAATTTATAATAAATAATGATATTTCTTTTCCAGTTCTCACCGATATCGATATTAATTCCTATGATGATAGTACATTGGGAGCACCATCAGTAACATCATACAGATTGAGTCGTGATGTTGTTTGTATTCAACCACAGTCTCATAGAGATTCATCAGGTTCCTTTAGATCTAATCGAGACACCAGTCAACCATCAAAACGAATTAGTAATAATATTCCAGATACTCAGTGCCAATATATAAAATTTAGGGGTAAATCTTTACATATGAAGATCCTGTTAAAATTGTTAAATTTATTGTTTTCTAGAACGTTCTTATAGTGATATTCAACGTATGGAAAGAAAACCATGGAGGGAAATGACATTGGCAAATCACCATCAATAGCAAAACCAAAAATATTAATTTAATAATGATTTTTTCGGATGGCTGAAATTGACTAAAAAATAACGGAAGCCGAAACTAGTCGTTTAGAAAATAATCTGTTGTTTTTAATGTGTTCTTATATCGTAAAAATACATACATACATAGGCTGTTCTTAGTTATAGGAGAATTTGTGCTTAATGTATAATAATTTTATTTGTTATTTTGTTTTGTATAATTTATATTAATTGCATTTACTGGGTGATGTAACATAATTGTTGTCCAAAACGTACTGTTTAATTTAAAAATATGAATAAAACGTATGTAAATCGATACAATTTAATAATAAGTTAATGACGTTCGACGTTCTCTCTAGAGTTTAAAAAGCTGTGGATGTGAATGTTAAAAGTAAGACGAAACGTTTTAAATTCTCTATAGATTATGTGTGGTATACATTTATATGTACCTGTATTAAATTTACAACGGCCATCTTTAAAAATGGTTGATTTTAAAGTCTTACAATGAGCAATTTTAGCTTTTATCTACATTCAGCGAGGTTCTAGAAATGAAAACTCTTAGGTACGTAGTTAAGTTCCAATTTGCTTTTATCTTATGTCACTTTGTAAATTTGATTAATGTAGATATATTCTGCTAATTTAATATTATGTATGTGTATTTATACAAAGCAACTTGTGATTGAACCAAAACATAATATTAATTTAAGGTTTTTAAATTTTTGAATATGTTATCACTTTGGTTAAGGAAACAAAAATCGTCACACGTGTCAGTGGACGCATATACGTAATGCAAACTTTCTAGATAGTAAATATAGCATTCCAAAGAATGACTTTTCCTCTAATAGTTTTTCCCTGGAATAGGTCCCTATATTATTACAAATATGTTTTGTACTAGTCAGCAATATATATATATATATATTACTGAATGCTTTTTGATATATATCAACAAATAGGCAAGTTTTCCGATTATAGCAATGCTCGTAATACTGGAATAACGGTAAATAATGCGTAGTTACAATAATTGACATATACAAAAATATTAGAATATGTATTCTCAACTGGCTAAATGTTCACTTTGTGAATTCGACTGAATACGATTTATAATAATGAAATAATAGATCGTAGTTTTCAGTAAGTCACCACACAACTACTTTTTTATGTAATTTTTCACACAAATGTTGTTTCCAAATAATAAAGTTTTTGCATTATATTAATAGTTTAATTTTATTAAAGTTTATTTATTAACTTTATGAACTATAGTAAATAACTGGTTTACATTATCATAGAAGTAAAAAAATGGGTTGATCCGCACTAATGTCAAGTTCATTTACTTCATGACCTTCCATAGATCGCATAAATCAGATGTGGTCCTCGTATAACTAAAGATAGACACAATCGAACAAAACAATATACACTATTCAAATCTTAAAGAATATATTAAAAAAATTTGTACAATAAAAATATTCACAAAAGAAACATTTTAATCTTAAAAACAACAGTAACACGTAATAATTTAAATTGTTAATAATAAGTTAATAAGAACAATCATGACAAAAAAAATGCATTAAATATGGAAAAATTAGCTAGAAAAATCAGTACAAATAGAAAGAGAAAGAAACTATACAAAAACTGGTAAATTTTACCAAACTGATAATAATATTATAACTTTATCCTATACAACGTTTAAAGCTTAATACATTAAGCAAAAATAATTAAAAAATTTGCGTTCGAATATAACCTTAGACAACTTAAGACAAAAATATTGGCGCATTCAAAAATGTGCCATTTAAACAACTTACAAAAATTAAGCGTAAAAGTCTATTTAGATATTTATCATTCTATTAATATTTCAACTGTTAGAAAAACAGGACTCTCTTTACAAATTATTATAAAAATTTAATCTATTATAATACAAAACTCTATTGGGCATACATAAGCATGGCGTAATGTGTTGTTATTATCAAAAATAATAAGTTATTAGGAAAAACATGAAGCTCAAGATAATGTACGAAACATTTACCCTTAAATACCTGCACAGCTGACAAGTTTCTCTATTAAAAAAAATATTTCTCAATCAAAACTTTTCAATAGGTAAACTAATAATTTCTGGGAATAAATATGTCGTTAAATTCATTTTTTATATTCACAACTATTCATTTTTCCACTTCGACTTGTAGTTTTTCTATTCTAATATATCATTCTCTGCATGAGTTTTTATTTGCCTCTGTAAACTTTTCCGACTGCTTCATTTGCTAATTATGAGTTTCCATGTTTCTTTCTTGATAAGACGAATTATACAAAATATAGTTCTAGTATATTTCTAAATGTATGATAATAAACAAATTAATTTTATATAAACTGACCATTAAAAATTGTAATACGTTAAAATTTATTCTTTTAAAAATATTTTGAGGTAACCAGAAATGAGAGGGTGCTGCGTTTTTCATGGTTCCCCATCTAAATGATTTCGATTGATATAAAGTAAAGTTTGAAAATTGTACATATTAAACGATTTTCATCTAGACTTAACTACTCTATTTTTATGTAGATCAAAGTTACAACTGTTTCGAATATTCTACTAGCTAAATCCTTTTTAAGTAATTACTGATTATAATCTGTTATTGCGAAATTGGTTGATTTTTTTCTACAAAAATTTATTAAGAAAATATTAGAAGGTAAATGGATAAAGACGAAATCGTATAATCTCTAATGCTAAACATATTAGAAGCGTTAATCGCATGTTGGCACCTTCATAATATGGATATTATTTAACTCCAGGTTAGAGTGTTTCCGTAAGTTCACCTAAATTGATAAAACGTACTTAAACGTAATTATTTTGTACGATAGAACATGATTAAATTTTTATTATTTACTACTTAATTGAATTTGAATTCCTTTTTTAATTAAAAATCTATTTCATCATAAGTAGAAGTTCGACATATAGTTTAAGCCACATGTAAATTGTCAAACACAAACTACACAAAGTCACTGTTTATTTAATGAATGGAAGAGTTTTGAACAGCTGTTTAATATGCAACTGCGTGTCATATATGAATAAGAAAAAAAATCTTTCTTTGCGTTTGAATGGCGTGTCACAAGGGCGAAAATATTACACGAAGTTCTTATTATACACTAATGAATGAATGGCAGCCATCAAAATACATTTAATAATAATTCTACCAACAAAAATTCTATATTATCGTGAAAGGGAATGGCTTAGAACTTTTGCAGTAGCAGTAAATATAACATTGGTGTTCATTGCTTACATAGAAATTTGTAACATATAAAAAATAACCAGTCTTACATTTGAGAATTCCTAAGAACGTTTTAATTTACTATCTTAAAAGCAGAGATATTTGCTCAGCAATGAGGCGACATCGAGACATACATACACAATGAGTGGCAATAATTAAAATGAGGCAGATATTTGAAAAAAAGAAAAAAACGTTCATACTATTATTGCTGAGTATTCGATCTCCCTTTTACCTTAAAAATATCTAAATATTTTGTGTGTTGATGACACGCCATAATATACGTATAATTTATAAATTGTTAATCAATGTTATAAATTGGGAATATAAGATAATATTCTTATAACTACAAGATCAAATAGGCGGCTTAATCGGTGGGCTGCAACGAAGCATTACTTGAGGATCCATAGTCATTCGAGATGCCAATAAATAATTATCATCTCCTATTGGGGCAGCAAAACTTCCATATTTGGTGTCTCTAGCTATCGTTCGCTTATATATTCTATGCTGATGTTCAATAGTTAATATAACTTCTTTTAATTCTTTTAGCACATCGCAAGTTTCACAATCGCCACCTTCCAGCATATTGATAAACGTCTCAAGAGAATTTATGTGAGTAATGATCAGAGAGTGAATACGCTGTAAATCCCTTTCAGGATCCAATTTTAAACGGTAATTATTTGTGACAATTTTAGGAACTGCACTACAACCTGGATGTGTTTCTGTAGTAGAACCGCAACTGGAACAATAAAAAAAATATGTAAAATTATTATAAAGTTACAATTTAAGCATATAGGCAGAGACTGAATGAGATGTACAAGTAAATAAAAAATCGATTAGGTTATACAATAACGCAATTCCTAATGGCACGAATGCTAGTAGCAGACGTATTGAATGATCATAAACGTACATGTCAAGCGCAATTTAATTTATCTCAACATGGTCTGGATCCCAGCGATCATCCGTATCGATTTTTCTTTATAGACGTACAGGGAAATCTCTCTTAGGCGAACACAGAACAGTCTGTAAAACTTTAACTAAACAAACGATGTGTTCATGTGGCTGTTCAGTTCATAAAAAACATATCACCGTGTACATCATCTAAAATTCTTACCACATCCAAGTTCCATTAACAAAAGGTGATGGATGACACTTGCTCAATCTATTCGCATTTGTCTCACAAATTTTCATTAATAAATCTACCCATTCCTTTTCTTCAACACAATTTGATGCTTGCATGAATAATGCTCTCTCAGGTTGGATGATTTGAAACATATTTTTCATTTTGAATGATGTTTCGGCAAGTCTTTCAACTGCTAGAATATTTGTCAATGGAATTTCACATAACGGTTCCTTGCCTGAGAACATATTGAATATGCCTAGTGTTATAAATCTTTTTAGTATTGTTCTAGAATAATATGTTTGATTTGTCTAAACCCACCTCTATTTTTTGCATAACTCAAGCTATGAGTTGTAAGTTTAAAATAACGTTGTTTGAAGTTTTTTCTGCCAAATCGTCGTCTACCTTGTGCTCGTTTTATCATCATACTAGAATGAATCAATAGATAAAAATACTACTAACTATACTAAAACACTAGTCGAGTAGTTTACCCTTCTTTTAATGTAACTGGCTGATCGATTTCAACAGTTTCTGGACTAGAAGACTTTGATGAAATGATTTCTAAAAATGTCCTCATTGCAGCTTTATGATTATCTGTACCAAACGCCTTGTACAGACAATTCATATATTCTTCTTTACATACTTGCGCCGATCGACAACTGACCAAATTGCCCAAAGATTGTATTGTCTTGGAAATTAGTGTTAAGGTTCTATTTGTTTGACTATCAATAGCTTGTGTTGTCAAATCAAACAATCGTGGTCCTAAGATTGCTGGTGCAAAAAACCTTAAGAATATAAAACCGGAAATCACAGAATATCTGAAAACGGATAGAAAATATGGCATTAATATTTGGATGTAGAAAAATTGAATAAATCACTTACTGAACTTCATTATTATTTGGAAAAATTGTAATGGCGCTTTCCCTTAAATTACAAAATATTTGACACATCATAGTTGGACAATAAACTCCACTCTTCGTTATAGCATTAAAAATCTTTTGTATGTAATGTTTTAAATTTGATAAATTCGTTTGTATAGCTGCTGGATCCTTTACTCTTGTCGGATCTATTTCGCATGGTTTTTTCTCTCTGTAGTACATAAGAAAACCATATATTATATTTGCAAGATATTCGTTTCACATTCAGTATTATAAGAAATACCTAAAAATAAGCTCGAGAGTTGGTCTCAATGTTTTGTGCAGGTACTGTAATCCGATAAGTCTCATTGCTTCATCCATCATTTTTGATACCAATGTATTTCCTCGAAATATAGTTGTAGGATCGCTGCAATATATTTAAAGATGTCATATTTAAATGACAGCACATAGTAGCAGTTCAAGAAGCAAAAAATAAAAGAATGCATCTATTCCAAAAGGAAATAAATGTATCCGGTAATAACAATATAATAGTATAGTTTACTAACAAAAAAATTACACTTCAATTATTGTGAATCATCGGAAATTTGCGGCCAAATAAATTTATGGTAACAATGTTTTCATTAACATACCAGTAATTTATTCAAAAAAAAAAAAAAAAAACAAATTCATTCAATGAATGAAAGCGAATAATTAATAATAATTGTAGATAATATGCATTTAAGTATTTATTCTGAATACCTAAGTAATGCTAACTGTTAGAAATACATAGTTTATACGTGAAATTTATTCCTATTAAAATAAACAAATTCAAAATTAGTAAGTGCAATCAATAAACATTTAGGAAAAAATATAGCCTGTGATCACATACATTTTTGAAAAAAACATGAATATTCTTAGTTCGTTTTAATTCATTTCTTTAGATTAACATATTTAGCTGGAAAAACCCTATGAATTTCTCAACAACTTTACTCTGACTAGTTCTACTACTATTATTTGATGTTTATAACAGAAACTCAATACTAGGAAATGATGAAAAGTTTGGATGGTTATATAAAACGATCCAGAAAGATTTCTCTCTCTCTCTCTCTATGACACAATAATTACTTATCCAGTGCTTTTAAATATCCAAAAATAGGAATGGAAAAGCCAAAAGCTAGTACCTACATATTGCTTATGTCTTTACCCTGTCAATGTTGCTTTCTCTTTATTTTAACGGCCAAAAATTGAAAAAGGTTGCTAAACAGGATTCAAAAGAACGAACATTGAACATTAGTAAGTAGTGTATTTTCTAAAAATGTACAGTTGAAACGGAAATGGAAAATATTTGTGTATTTTTAACAAGATTGAATTTTAACAGTTTTCATATGTTGGAAAATATGTCTAATATTAGGTATGGATCAAGTCTACCTACTCCTGGTTAAATGAGATGATGTCGTATTGTCGTATTTTGATTGTCAAAATCACTGTTGTTTGACTTATTATCTGATTGATAGAGTAATTTATGAATCTACTCGTATTGCATAAGCAAATTTTCATTCAATTTCCTAATATCAATGAGTAGAAATATGTGTCATTGCCCAAAACATCATTATAAGATCTGATCGATAAGATCAGATTAACAATAAAACAATTACTTATCGAGTTAATCAGCTGCTTACGATTGTTATTAGATAAAAATAATTTTTAAGATTCCATTAATTAGCAAATAATCGAATAGATTGTGTATTTTTCAATTAAACCGCAAACAAATAAATAATTTATGTTCAGTATAGCATTTAAAGGAGCATGTAATAAACAATCAGAGACATGAATATACATTATAAAAAATTCGCTTTGCATTTCGACCATTGAATACAAGTTTGGTATGCTTCGTATCATGTTGTTATTGTTAATTGTTGTAGAAAATATAATCAAACAATATAATTTCATGATAAGAATGATGGTGGCGGATTTAATTTGTAAAATACATACATGGGTGGATACTTATTTATTAAAATTGAACATAAATAATAATGATTATTTATTATAATTATATTCGTCGTCTTCAGTCATGTTTTTTTTTCTAGACAAAAAAGAAGACAACATCGTCACGTAACATAAATATGGTATACATTATTATTCTTTTAGAGTTCAAACCAAACGCATTTTTTTTTATCATATAAGATTATATCAAAAACCTTCAGCTCTAGAATTTCATTTCTGCCAGTTTTCGTAATAACGATCGCATCCCACGCGTCCCCCGAATGCGTGGGCATCGTATTTTAATAATAAAATTACCTTTTAAATACGGTAGACGCCTACAATCCAAAATGCGATATTTTTTCTCTTGGGCGTCGATAATAATTTTCAAGATTCGCCGTATTTTCACGCTATAACAATCTCTACGCATTCCTGAAGCTACTCTCCAGGTAAATTTCAATGCAAAACTATGAACTATCTATTCTCTGTTATACTTACGTTACATTTCTAATTTCTAAACTGGCGAGCGATCGCATAATTGGTACTACTTGATCATAATGTAGAAATATTCGAACCAACGGCTGGGCAATGTCCACTTTGTTAATCAATTCTCCTAATGCGTATACTGCAGTACTACGAATACACTAAAAAAAAAAAAGAATAAATACTTTATGTGAACTATATAATCTATAGGGGGTTCTAGCTCATTTTAAACATGCATTGATTGACTAGCAAAATTAGTAGACTTAAAAACCAATAGTAATTATTAGAAAAAAACAGAAGATATCCATATACCATTCAAAATGATTATTATAAAACCCCCAAACAAAATCTACTATGGTTAGTATCGTTGTACGTCCAAAAACCACTCTACAATCCAAACACTCTTTTTTTTTATATTAATATTACTTTATTATTTACACTTCGCAAAAGCAAATCTTTTAAGTTGTCATATACGGTTGCCGGAAAAACTCTATCCTCTGTATATTGAACTTGAAGTCGTAATGACCCCAAACTATTATCACTTGATAAACGTGTACCAGGTGGTGTTGAAGTACTCAAACATGGACGGTCTTTGTTTGCTCTAGGTTGTAAATAGTACCTAAAAAAAAAAAAAATATGTTTAAATTCTACAAGACGATGTTCCAGATTAATTTTAGCGGCATTGAGTATGAAGCGAAAAGTTGTCGGATGTCCGGATGTAATTAAGATGTACTACTAAGAACAAACCATGTTTATTTTTAAAAGATTTGCATAAATTAGCGAGTTAGTTAAATGTGGAACGATTTCCTGTCTTATTCATTTCATTCAACGTTTGCTACTTGAAATGTTAAAATAATCATAAAACAGAAATGAGACATATTAGAAAAGAAAATCATTACTGAATCTCAATAGAATTATAAAAAAATATTTTATAAATATTTAAAAATAATTATATCAATACACGATGCAAAACAAATTATTTTTTGAATTTTTCATATTAGTGCATATAAGTTCCAATTGCAAAAAATTATTTTGCAATGCTTAGCTATTGATTATTGTTTTTTTTCCAATAAAGTTTTATTAATTTTGCATTGCTAGCGCAAATAAAAGCAGGAAATGCATATCCTTTAATCCATGTAGTAGTTTAATTACAAGTTAATTTAATATATAATTTAATGAATTGAGTTTTAATTTAAAAATAATTTTTCAATCGGCTTTCCATTCAAACATCACACGAGCACAAAACAATTATTTTTTTATTGTTTCTTGCGTAAGGAAATTAAAATTAAACCGAAGGTTTCTTGCTCTCCTTCTCTTAAATTTATTTAATGATGATCTAGGGAAATTACCAACTACATTTTTTTTTCCTTCATCATTATTTCAATGGTAATAATGAAAATAGAAATAAAAAACTAAAAAACAATAATGCACGTTATACATATGTATTTGAATGTCTTCATTACATGTATGTATTGACAATAAAACCATTGTGATTGGAAGCATTGTTCTTTGTTTTTGTTATTATTTTAGTCTTTTTATGTCACGAGTGCCACAGATACTTCGGGTTCTTTCAAACGTATATCTATGTAGATGTACGTACTCTCTTCTCTCCTCATTCAATATTTGTAGGCGTGCGTCAGCAATATTTTTTTTGCGGGGGCAATTTGCACAAAACCACAAAAAAAAACTAATTTATTCCAGCCATACATGTACGCCATTTTAATATGTTGTATGTAGTTTCAATTCCACCTTAAAAATTAAATAACAATTCATTGAAAGGAAATCACAGAAATGTTATTCAATTTCTTGGAAAAATCAGATTCACCAGCAACAGCAGCAGCAGATGAAATAATCAATGTAGGATGGTAATCATATTCACTGAAAGCAACTAGTCTGAACAAGATATCACTATATGTACATACATACATATAGGTATATCTATGATGATTTCTTGTTTTCTTTCTATATTTTCTTCACGTTCAATAGACGAAGTGGCGTGGGAAATATTCTCTTCTCGTATACGATTTTTAATAGATCTTTGAATTTTATTTCTCACCTACACGTTCTTGTTTCTTTTATTCTATAAATAATACATTATTACCAAAATTGTAAAGTTGTATCTATTTGACTGACAAATCCTGCTAATATACAATTTGTAGATAGAATATTAAATAATTTTGTAAAAAGTAGGTATTTTCCTTTTTAAAGTGGATATGTAGCATAATCACAATACTGATTATAAATTACTATACTTAGATCTATTATCGATATCACTTGGAGATATACAAAGTTCGGCATCATATTAATTTTACATATTGAGACCCAAAGATTCTTTTTAGTAAAACATTTTAAGATGTTCCCAATAATTCGAATTTCGACTGCCGCACAAAAAAAAACCGAAGACAGTTAAGTTTTACAGAACCACTTAAACTTTTAATCACTTTAGGATATAAGTAGGTGGTATTTACAAGTAGAACGCGGCACACGCCCGTATATTTTTCCTTTCGCACACATACTCACACACACACATAGATATTTATTTTACTACAAAAAGGTAATAAAACAATCCCACGCCGTTTCATTCAAATGTACTTTTTCCTGACATCATTTTTATAGTTCACAAAATATAACAAATGAAATTAATGAATCTGTTTTTGAATGGGTTTCATTTGAATGTGCTACAGATAGTGCACATAGGTATTTAGGTTCCAATATGCATACTATACAACTATCTGCGGGAGAAATCGTTAATATATATATAGTCTCGTCCCTATTAAATCATCACCGTTCTTATATTATACTACTATTTTTCCAGGTAAAATCTTATCTATGTGACTTCCTTTTCATTCATATTTAGGTAGACGCTTAAAAGCAACCGTTAGTTACATGCTATTTCAATTAAATTTCAGTGGAGAGTATGACAAATTTAAGGCTCCAATGATAAACTGGTATTCAGACTATTCAGTGGCACCATTGACTTGTAATCTGTCACATTTTTATTAATGGTTGCTATCACAATGCCCTTGCTAGTGACATTGGAATTTATCACAATGAGGACGCCTTTTAGATGGGTCCCCGTTAGTTATTCGCCTCTCATATAGGGCTCCAAATAATAAATTAAGAACATAGGTTTATTTCATCTAGGATATAAATCAACGCTGTGAAATAAATCATCTTTCATTTTCATGTCATTTTGTTAACCAAGGTAAGGACTACTGCGCACTGACACCACTCGAGGATCTACTGGCCTATATTCATCATTCAATCAATAAAATCCAGCCACATCACGTAAATGTATACTCGACCCGAAATGCCCAGGATGTTACTTATTACACAAAGGAATATGAACCATCTGATGTGGTTTCCAGACGTTTCTATATACTTCCTCTCATACTTTTCCCTGTACTATTATTGAGTAATATATCAGATTTCTTATTTCCTTTTAGCTTGGTTTCCGCTACCAAAAAAATTCTTTTTACACTTGCTTAAAGAATTTAGGCCTCTGTTTATGAAAGAAAAAGAAAAGAAAAACAAGTTCAATCATGTTGTTTTCTTTCCTTCAAGCGCCAAAGGGGCCATTAACCGTTTGAAAAACATTCATTTCAATACGACTTTTAATATAGGTATCAATTAATGAATAATTTATAATTAATCATTACTTACTAGGTATATTGTTTTCGAGAATTTTTTCCCTCAAAAGGGATGCGAGAATCGAATACAAATTTGATGATACGTTGTCTGTCATAAGGTGGTGGTGGCGAATACTGGGCATTGTCAAGACAAACTTTAATACGCAATGGAATGTCTTAAATTACGATATTAATTAACAATATGTAAATGAGACACTGTATTGAAAAATGCCGCCAAAACTGATGCTTTTAATTCTACAGAATGATTTTGGCTGGTACGTATTCCGATAAAACTTATTTAAATTAAAAAAATGAACAGCAAAACTAACATTCCTTAAAAGTGATGTGAGCTAATTTATGCATTGTACCTATGTACCTAGTAGACCTAAGTATTTACCTAAATCATAAAATAGTAATGCACAGAAGGACAACTACCCAATGTAGTACGTCGGCAGCCACCAGGGGCTAGCCAAGAATTTCTAACACCAAGTTGCTAGAGGTAAATTACTGTTGAGGTATTAGAGGATATATTTAGATAGATTGCTAAAAAAATTTTAAAGACGGTTCAAATTAACGATTTCAATATGCTGCTTATCGGCATCACCTCCACGTGTTAGAAAAGAAGCTATCTAGGTGTATGTATAATATAGTACCTGAGTTTTCTTAACATATTTCGTATTTTTTTCTTACACGTAAGCCTATCTTATTTTAGTTGCTTATTACAGGTTAATTTGTGACGAAAAATTTAGAATTATCTTGGTAATCTCCACTAATATAAATTTATATTTTTTTTTAAATTCTGTGTACAAAAATTTTCTAAAAATCGATATATTACGGCTAACACTTTCTATACTATTCCTATTCTGTGCTTAGAATCTAGTTGTACTTATTATGCATGCATTTAAAACAACACCAAACCCAAAATTAAAATTACCAGGCATTTTGATGAGCTGCACTTTGTTGCTGGTTTCCTCTTAAAGGTATTTTCACTTCTCCCAGAAACACATCATCACTCATACCACGAGTATCATGCCAAATAGAAACTCCCAAATCACATAGTTCAGTATCACTTTCACTATCATCATACATATGAAACGAATATGTTTCCTCAAATTGAGGATTTGTTGTTTTTTTCCGCACCTTTGTTTTTCTGGTTATTCTTTTATCAGTTGTATAATGTACCGAAATTAACGCGTATGGATCGCACGTACCATTTTTAAGTGTTAAATCTAAACATTCTGGCACTTTAACTACTAATTTTTTGGTGTTGGTTGGACATTGTGATTTTTTCCGTTTTTGTGTTACTGGTTCGAACTTAATTTCGATATTCACTTTTCCTTGAACTTCACTATCAGCGTCTACGGTTTTTATAGGAAACCAATAGTCTTTATTATTATAAGTTGACAACAAATCTCTACGTATGGCCACCTTTCCCAAAACTTTATCCTGACGATTGTTTTGTCGATCCCGATCATATATGTAAACAGATAGGTATCGAAAATTTCGAGGAACATCAAACTGGAATTCTTCTCCGAAGAATGGACTAAAAACAAAAAAAAAAGTTCCTTAGAATAACTATTGTTAGTGGAAATTATATATGTATATACATGAATCACATTCACTGAACAGTAGCCAATTTTATGAATGAAAGACGAAGTTGAATTAAAATAAATTTAAGTTGAAATTCGTTCATACAATATGAACGTATTGAATTATTTAATTAATAATGGTATGGCTAAAATTCTAACCTTAATGATTGATGAATAGTGGATGTTCTGAAGATTTCCTCTTGATCCAACGACAAACTGCAATAAACATCTCTTAATGTTGCAGATCCATGATTTCTACTTGGCAATTTTTTCGCTTCCCCTAAAAATAAATTCAAACTTTAATTCAGCATCCAAGAATTTCAATAAAAACAACATTTTGATTCATAAAATTGTACCACCTGCATCTAAATAGAATCTTAAATTGTCAACAAACTTTAGCTCCGCCCGGAACTGCTATTTACGTTAAATATATAATTAAAACTTTATAGCGACAATCAATTGATACAGAAAAAAAATAAACAACAAAAAATCAATAAAATTCACTTACCTAATTTAATTTTTATTCTTTCTACAAGTCTGACGTTAGAAACGTCGGCCATATTTGTCTGATTCTCCTCTCTGTTCGAAAAAATGAATGGAATGATTTGACATGAGGGCACACAGCACACTGCGAACGAATCGAGTAGAATACAACTACCGTGCGCAACAAAGATAGAATGAATGTTCGGTTGGCCTGTTGCAATCCTACGCGCTTTGCTTACTCGGAGCTACGAAAAGTTAAAAGGCTTGGTCACTTCCTATGTCGCAATTTTTTGTGGTTTTTCTTTTCGTATGTATTTCGTCCGGTCGGCCATTTCGAAAAGAAAATTTAAAGTACTTATTCCTTATTTGAAATTTTCTTTAAATCAATTAAATTATATATTTACAATACATAATTGTTGATTAAATTGGACAAAGAAGAGTGAGAGAGAGAGTGAAGAGAATGAAAAGGAGGGAATAAAATATTAATGATTTCGATCTGAACGAACGTGGGAGCTCGATCGATTAAAGATTTTCATTTGCTTCATGAATGGAAGTAGAATGGTGACGTAGAACTACGATGGCACTCTGCATGTGGCGAACATAGGCGGCGATCAATTTATTATTCCTTTCAAAAATGCTATTCATAATATCAAACACAATAAGCGATTCAATATCATGAATGGTGAATCAATTTTTTCGAACAACAATATGACGTTGACGAGGAGTTTAGCTTTAGGACGATTTCGATATTATCGCATATTGATGGGAAAAATCGTACTACCCATAATGTTTTTTTCTATTTTTTCTATTGCTGCATTTACTAGAAAGTTAACTGGTATTCTTCATTTGATAAAAATGATTTAAAAGTAATGAAGTGTTAAGTTAACACTTTATTGATATTTACTTTACCGTGACATGATTTATTAGACACCGCCCACTTAATAGGCGGAGTATAATTTAATGTGGTAATATGTATAATAGTTATGACCCTTTGTTCAAGAACAGTAAGTAGACAATTTACTGGGTATGTAGACATCAGTAAAATTATTATACCTGACTGAAACAAGCTGAAAAATAAGACATAGTCGTACAGAAGTACAGAACCAAGCGTAAATAGATATTTATGCGAAAAATGTGAAAATATAAATATACGTAAACAAAATACCAACGGTAGTTATTTTCGCTACGCTACTGTGTATTCAATATCGATAATCGCCAAGTAGTCCAATACGCATTCGCAAAACATCAATGAATGAACGAAAATCAGGGTTTTCTATCATTATGGTTGAATGTTTGAGTAATGATATTTTATTTCCATTCAGAGAGAATTTACTGAGGAAAAAATAATCAATGAAAAAAAAATGCCATTCAATATAAAAAAATAACAGAATAACAAGAGATAATAATAAACGTATATAGAATTGTTTTAGAATACATAATTTAAAAGTGATTTTATTTCTAAATGTATATGTTGTACTTATGCAATATGGATTTTGAATTTTTAGTCTTCTGAAGAACAACAGATATCTGCCCAATGGGGAGGAGTTTCTTTTATTACAAAACTTACATTGCATGGTGTTAATATTCTTATGAGTTATGACTAATGAAATGAATTATGACTTATACACTTTAATTAGACACAATATACCGTTTAAATTATCTATGACACCTATTTCTACGTAATCAATCATATGATATATACTTGCAAGTCGCAACCGTAATAATATATAACTTCTTACCAACATCTTTCAATGATTGAATCGTCATAAAACAAAAGGTCAAGGGTGACGGTACAATTATATATGATTGCGGTTATTTTAATCAATAAAATATGCGAATGGAATCGAGCCATGCTTGTTTCAATTTAATTATATTTGTCTTAAATATGGGATATATAAATGAGTACAAATTTCGGTATCTAAATTAATTTTTTTCACGTGAATTAATTATGCAGGTAGTTTATAACTTATTCAATAAATTTGCAAAGCAAATTGTGTTTTAATTGGCGAATTATAACTATAAATACATAAAATATTAATTCGTCCGGCTCGAAGGACTTTATGGCAGATTTTATTGTATAATAGGCGCCACATATCATTATAAACAGGTGTCTATGTTCGAGAGTACAAATTATTCTTCTATATAAATCATTAGTAGTAAAGATTTAATATTATAAAGGAAAGAAACATTATGGGTATTTTTAGCTAATTTTCCATCAGCAATACAATAACGTGCAACATTATTGTAGCATTATAATAAAAGCAGTTTCCCATGGAATTTCACTTTATTTCTTAAGTATACACATAGTGAAACTTTAGAGGAAACAATTAAAAATTTCTAATTGCAAGATGTCTGAAATCTAATAATAAAAAAAACTAAACATTTTCATCATTGCAAATAACACGTACATTTTCTCAATAAATTATTATTGTCATTGTTTCTCCATTTTCCCATGTACTTAATTTTATTTCGAATTAAAAAAATATTAAGCAAATAAAAAAAGGAATTGTAGTGAGAAAATCGTGCATTGAATAAAAGAAAAGTGTTTTTGAAACAGTAGCACTCAGTTTCTTTTTATGGTTTTTTTAGGGCTGCATAGTTGTGTATTTGGATTCTATTAGGAATGTAATAAATAACAAAACATATATGGTAAAAAATGAAGATTTTATTTTACAGAATTAATACAAATATGTGATTAGATACTTTCACCTTCGCAATGACAAAAAATAACAAAAAAATCAAATGAAAGTAAGTAAAGAGTCTAATTTATGTTATTTTAATATCTAATTAGTAATTATATCTGCTGTATAATAAAATGAATGTTATATAATTTAATAAAAATTTTCAAAATAAATAATTGTTTTTGTTAATCGAGCTGAAGATAAAGGCCTTTATTTATATCTTCATGAGTCGTTCTGCTGGCCAATTAACAATCATTATTTTTGTTCTGACAAACATCACGCAAATTATTTTATAACAAATACCAATTCTAATCTAAATTATTTATTGCATACATGTATGTATATGTATTCCTAATTTACTATATTTCTTGGAATTTGTTAATAATTAAACAATAAATACGCTCCAGATAATCCCATATAGAAGATTTGACCTTCTCGACTTATTAAATAAACACTTATCATCATCTCTCATTTAAATAATATGTTGTATATATATATATATAACATGATATCTCCCTGGTCTCTGGTATACAAAAAATGTATGTTGAACACAAAACAAATACAAAAATACATACATAATACGTTAAGTTAATACACAATCGGATTTTATCAAAATATAAATAATCGTTTCCGGTGCTAATTTGTATTTTTCCTTTTTTCACTATTATTAAGATGATCGAGTTGATGTATGATTTATTTTTTCTGAAGAAAAAACCATCAACGACAAATGAATTATTTAGAGAAAATGGTAAAAAGCTTATTGATCAAAGTAGACACATTTTTTGATTCTGTTATAGGAAACAATGAATTAAATTATTTAAACAGATCAACCAATTGGAGATCTATCGATAAATCTAATTGAACAGTGTTCAGAATGTGTTAAGTACTGACTAAATAATGCATTTTTAAAGGACGGCCTAGACTGGAAGACTTTATTAGCCGTTGTGGCATCACGGCACAGCAAACTGCAAAGAACCTTTGAATTATCAGTCGTGGCTGCGCCTGTCCGATGACGCTCATGTCATGCTGATTGATACATATTTCCGTTCTAGACGTTTCTTAAAGATCCTCGTCGAACAGACGCGATATGTTTTTTTTTGCTATAAACATTGACCACAATTAAAATAATGAATGTTAATTCTTTTCTACATATTAATCCTAAATCATAAGAAAACATGGCGAAATGTGTTACTATTATTATTATTCATTAATTTAACCAATGTAAATATTAATTATTATTACGGCTCAAGGTTTCCTGGCGCGGCAAAGCTTCCAGAGATTCAATACAGGAAGTTCAGTTTAGTCTCAGTGCTATTTTTACTTTTTTTTTATTATGCCAAAAATTTTTCCAAAGTGTGTGTATGTGTGTGTGTGAATGGTTTTGAATTCCAAACACCCGGCCCCTCTTCCTCTCTACGATTTTTCAAGCGTTTATTTTCATAATTTGAAATTGACCAAATTGATATGTACATGTAATTGCATATTATGAATAATATTGCGTTTCATTAGGAAAATTCTGATTTTGACTACTTAATGGATTACTCTAGAAAATTACACTAATTTCTATTATTGGCACATGGTATGAAAAATTAAGCATGTAAACGTAAATGCTTACATTACTAATTACAGTAACATTATTCAAACAGAATATGTTTGAAAATACTTTAAATCACTACTGGAACACAGAAGAAAATGGAAAATGCTGAAAATCTTTTGTAAATATATCGGTAAATGCTGTACCAACTAAATCGTTAATTAATGGAGAAAGAATGCGAAATCCGGGTTGCCAGGCACTGTTAATAATCCAATCCAACATATTTTCTGAAACCCAATAAATAAATCGATTAATAATTAATATGACAGATTAATTACTTTTATTTGTTTCTAAGCGAAATTCATATGACAAAAATAAAAAATAAATTGAACCAAAAAAAAAGAATCCTTTTTTTTTTGTCGAATGTGTCTGACTAAAAGAGAATGTTATCTATTTCTCTTGGAAATAATGATTTTCCAGCAGCCAATAGCGGTCCATTCGTTTTTCCAACTAGTCAGCAGTAGTAACATCAGTGGGAAGTTTTCCTCCAGACGCCTACACGCCAAAATTTAATACTATGTGAAATGAAGACCAAAAAATTTTTGAGGCTGGAGCATAAAATGTCAATTTTAATACGACTCGAATAAAAATTAAAAATTAAAATATAAATATTATTTTTGATCTTTAACATGTGATTTTGCATGCGGTTTATTTATCTCATATTAATTTCTATTGCATGTTAATTATTTAGTAAAGGGAACAACCAAAATTAGCTTACTTTTCCCTGAAAAATTACGATGTGAATTACGTTTCCTATTCTATGAAAAAATTAGGAAAAATATTTGGTTTATACTAACTAAAAGATAACATATATTTGCATTTTCAAGAGTTGGTATAAATATTTAAATATTTAAAAAATATCGAATTCTCTTAGCGCATTCGCCAATTTGAAAAATTCAATTTTCTTTTCAGTATTTTTGCCGCGCATCCGCCTGAACTCATATTAGTATCAAAATCATATCGAAATAAGTTTCTGTTCTTTAATTATTCTGAATGTGCCGACATACGTAAATTTTTGATAATCCTTCACATTAAATCCCTTATTTATTCACCTACCTACAATTGTTCGTCCACCAGCTAAATTTCCAATATGCAATTCTAATTTATTACATGTTTTAATATTACACGTAACTTTAATCGGTGGTGACTGCACTTCTTTTCCATTATTATCACGTTTAGATTGCCTCGTTATAATCAAGGTTTGACTATAATCATACAGCGAAAGATTCCACGATCCAGAATTTTTAATTCTTTGCCCAAAAAATGTGCCATCAATTTCATAGATTCCATTTAGTCTTTTATCAGGGAAAATTTGACTCACTTCTATCAGATTATTTGGCAAATCACTTCTGAAAGATGTGAAGAATGTGAAAGACCTATGAGTATCTATTTAATAAGCTGATATCCAAGGTTATAAGTTTTAAGTGTTTGGATATAATTTCATTTGTTATTGATTTAAAATGCCTTTAATGGCAATGCTAATTACAAAGTAAACACTTCATAATAAAAAGATTTTATTTGTTTGTTAATTAATTTTATTAATGCTATTGATTACCGGAATTTTGTGATTTGTGATTGAGTCCATCCAGCT
Organism: Platypus cylindrus; assembly: GCA_949748235.1. NCBI lineage: Eukaryota > Metazoa > Arthropoda > Insecta > Coleoptera > Curculionidae > Platypus > Platypus cylindrus. The sequence continues at coordinate 4,378,022 of OX456491.1, read as the reverse complement.
TCTGTAACGTTTCTTAAAATCAATCGATATTCATAAAATGGACCACGTCTCTTCTGATGAACTTCTTCAGCAAAAAATGGATCAAATGGATTAATCTTGTAATCTGGCAGACCTGAAAATTAGTTGTTTCAAATAGGAGAATGTAGTGTTTATGCGATAATGATTTATATTAACTATACCGCTATCAAAATATGGATTCAATTCATTTAATCCATTCTTAATGCATTCATCAAACGACGACGACGATGACTTACATTTGCCGAAATGTTGAGCTACAATACAAAATCAGCATTTCTGATTGATTAGAATTAACTGCAATTTATTCTTACCTAAATCAATTTGCGATTTAATTTCTTGTATAATAATTATAACTAGACCGAGAATATATTGAAGTTTCATGTCTATAGATGTTTTTATTAATGTGCACCATAAAATTTCACTAACAAAAAACTTGATGATTGCTGTAACAACCTATAAGAATTTTTTAAACAGTGTATCTAAGTGGATATTGAAAGGAGTATTAATTTACTCGCATATAGAAAATGATGAACCCCACCAAACTGGTCGTTATTTAATAAATATTTTCAAATTGCATAAGTTCTTAAATGTTCAGATATTCATACGTAGAAGCTAATTAGCTAAAATGGTCGAGATTACCTCGAAAAAAGCAACATTTCAATTTATTGCATTTTTAGCTATTAACGTAGATAATTCTGATTATTTTTGATTCTTGATTCTAATTCAAAAACATATATATTTATTTTAATTACCGATTAGGAATAATATTAAAAATAAAAATTGATAGTTCTACGAAATTTCATTGTGTTTTATTCACACAGATCCAGTATTATTTAATTCTTATATCTCTTAAGGGTAGTTTTCTCTTTATATTTTTCTATATACCTATCAACTTTCTCTTCTATCCAATGATGTAATTAAATTATAATATGCTTGCATAGGTATACATTTTCGTGTAAGAATATTCGCATTTGTTATATCCATTTATTCATATATTTATAGTATATGTTATATACATACATAGGTAAAAGCTGAGATAACAACCGAAAAGGAAAGTTCTAATATATTTTGTTACTTGCTTAGTTTAAGGATCTGGTTCATCTATTTGTGCATCTATGAATATATTAATTTCTCTTTCGTAATGTAATTATTAAATAATTATTATCGAATTGATTTTACAGGATTTCCAGGTAATAATTAAGTAGAATAAAATGCGAAATACTTGAATTCTATCCTATAATGCATGCATATATTGTATGTACGAGCGTATTGATGATGTATGTTAATATGTGCATATGTAAATTAACTGTACTCAAAATTAAAGAAGATTCAAAGGACAACTAATGCCTATTTTAGTATGAAACTTCATTAATTTAAAATAAGAATTACCTTAATTAATTAACTAATAATGCGTAATTAGATGCTATTTAATATATTTTCCTAATTAAATACATAAACGTAAAGTGATTTATAATAGTTTTTCAAGGCACTCTTCTTTTCAAACTATTTATTGACTTGTATTCTTTAGAATCATTTAATTATTATAATTAAGTATACGGTAATTATTAAGCTTAATTGTTCTATCGTTCGTATAATATGCTATTAACATTTTTAGAATTTAATAACATTTTCTTTAATCGTCATTTGTTTTTTATTTCATTTATTGTTTAACTTTCAATTTCACTTTTAGCAAAAGCAGTCAATTTAACGTACCTATTGTTTAAAAACTGCAAAATATACATACAGTAAATAATAATTATTATCTCAAAAAAGAACAACTAATTCTTCATCGCACTTCATCTGCAGAGAAAGTCCATCAGCAGCAGTGGGATTACAAGAAGTAAACAGAGAAAAACTCTCATTTTCATTATATGTATCTATCTGTTATCTGCAGCTATGCCCATGGTATATCTAGAACAAACAGTGCAATAAGTGTTATTTAAAAGTATAGTGTGGGACAAATTAAAGTGAATTCACTAATTTTTCGTGGAAAATTGTCTTAGTTTAGAGGGAAAACTATGCTACTGAGAATTCTTGCAGTTGGAATTTTATTAATGGCTGTGCGGCCAGTTCGAAATGAAGATGTTGTTAGTGTGGACAATTCTCGTAAGTTTATTCAATTTTGGTTTGATTACTATTCGATAATTTTAAAATTTTCGATATATTAATTATAGCGGAATTGCATCGGAAAAAGTCGAGTGCAAAAAGCACATTATACTTTCACATCCAAAATTTCCATTTAATAGACGCATTAAAGATTGATACTGTATTGATATTATTAGGAGAAAGTACTACTTTTGATCAAAATAGTATTTTACAATTTATTTATCATTACTTTAACATGAGTTCGCCATGTTTAATTCTCATCAATTTTAGCAATAGATATGTATTTATATCGCCATATACATATTGTAGTGATGCAATAATTCTATATTTTATTGCATTTATGTCTTAATTAATTCCCAATGAATATAAGAATGGATTTACATAGTAATTAGCCATGTATTGGCATTTAGAATGTACATATTACATATAGAAAAATCAGCATACATCAACACAATAGTACAAAATGTGTAAGAATTATACGAGTACACAAAATTCGTTTTTTACATAGTCATATTTACGTAACACATAGCTAAAGATTACCAAAGTGAAAAGGTAGATAATTTACAAGAAAATTTACTTATTTAATACGAGTAGAATACACTTTTCTAGTTCTACAGTTCTAGTGGAAATTAATCTGGCTTTTTACGTTCAATTTTTATTGTTTCTATATTTAAATTACTACGAAATGTACCTAGTTTTATTACTGACGGTGTTGCTTAATCTTTTTTTTAAACAATAAATTACCTTGATTTTTTCTAAAAAAGTTTTTATGGCCTTACCCTCATATAATAATAACGATACAAGCAAAGACGTCGAAGGTATTTTTTTATATTTGGGGATTTTTGTTATTTTACTAGGATTTTGTGTGTTTTTTTTTTTTTACGAATTACTAGTTTATTTTCATCGATCTTAATACCTTTGTTTTATCGTTTTACTTCTTTTTATACTTTCACTTTTAGTATAACTATATTAATTTTTATAATATAAATATAGATACATATTTCCTTTCTTATTTCAAGCACCCTACGTCAAAAAATGCTATGAAGGTGATCCAAAAGTAATTGAATGCTTTATAAGTGCCCTGGAACATTTACAACCCTATCTAGCTGCTGGTATTAAAGAAATCGAACTACCATCGGTGGAACCATTTCTTATGGACGAATTGTCATTATCGTTGACAGGTGGACCAAATGGATATACGATTTCATTAAAGGAAATGATGATTTATGGTGCTAGTAATTTTTCTATGTCAAAATTAAAGTAAGTGAAGGGCTCCGTGACACATGTAGATCTCTAATTTAATAATATGGCAATGTGCAATAGTATATCGCATGTATGTACTAGAAGATAGATTGCACCATAATCCTTGTTTTAGATTATCCGAAAATGGAAAACCATTTGAAGCTAAAATCAATATACCATCACTACGAATAATGGCACGTTATCAAAGCAGTGGCGTCCTAATTATACTACCTGCTAGTGGTAATGGAACGTTTTTGGGACATTTCGGTGAATTTTCTCAAGTATTTCATAAAACTTATAATAAACGTAATAAAATTCTAGATAATTTGGATTGTATGTTAAAAGGTAGAGCGAGTGTTAATGGAAAAGCTGATGGACAGAAATATTTACATGTCGATTCACTTCATGTTGATTTAACTGTTAAGAAAATGCGAATGATGGTTAAAAATATATTTAAAAACAATCCAATTTTAAGTAAGTACAGTCTATTCAAATAACATTAACTATCTAGTAAAGTCTATACAATTATTATTGCACTATCTCATTTTGAAATGTTAATTCGATGTAAACACAAATTTATGTTATGGTTTATTATAGCTGAAGCTATCAATCTATTTCTTCGTGAACATGGGCATGAAATCTTTAAAGTAATGCTGCCTCAACTCAGAAAAAAATTGGCAACACTTTTTATGGATATATCGAATAAATTGTTAGCACATGTACCTTTGGATGTATTTTATGTACCATTAGTGAAACAGATTAATTGAGTTTTATAATTATAAGTATTTATTATAAATTTTAGTTAGATGTTCTACCGTACCAAACTATAATAGTTTATAGGAACTTTAAATAGATAATGCTATTATATGTATTTGTATTCATTCATAATCTATTCTACTGTACAAAGTAATAAACAAGGAGTAGATTTATCTGAATCATATTTCGTCTAATTAGAATTTTTTCCATGACAAATTTAAGTATGTATTGCAAAATCACACAATGCAAAAGCTGTAAAGCCTATTAAATAATTCTTAAAAGAAAACCTTGTTAAATCTATATACGAAACACATATACCTACCTATATCACAACTATTATTAATGTACTATTTGTTTTAAAAGACCACACAACCATTATTCGTTATCCATTCCTTACTTATAGTTGTTCAATATATTTCAACTCATTGATAATAGCACATCTGAAATACTTTTATTTCAGGTTGGTTTGATTGTTATATGACTGAAAAATGACGATTGTTGTGTGTAAATTAATTGTTCTTAGTTTAATTGGTTTGATTTTGTTTAATTACTGTGTTTTGATTTGTGCAAGAAAATTTCGTAAGTACGATTTAAATTATTTTTATAAATTTATTGTTTAAAGTGATATACTTGCATTTAAGAGTTAAAATTTTATTTACTGCGGTTCTTCTATCATTGCATTGAACCGATTATTCATATTAAATTAACTAGTATAAATTTTTTGACTATTTTGTATCTTAATTTTATCTTTTATTTAGTTATTTTTTTGAGTGGTTCAGAATCCATTTGAGATATTAGTGAATCTTATTTCAATATCCTAACTCTTCTTTGATTTAATTACTCATATTTATTCGATATCTTTTACAAATAATCTAACAATTAATAATCTACAGCATCCATTAAAATTCGGTGTATTTTTTTTACTACCTCACAAGTTCATTTTGTACCACTTTTATGGATCGTCTAAATAAATATCATTAATAATTCAGCAATAGTACACAATGTTATTGAATTTTTAATACTTAAAAAGAATTAATTAGTATTGCCGCCGTATAAGTATTTCGAAAATATATGAGGGCCAATTAGATGTTTCTGAATATGTCATAAAATTAATACTACTTAAATACTATATAACTAATTAGCTGCGTGTTATTACATTACTTTTCCAAAAACTAATTTTAATTAGTTTATAAAAGCACTAGATAATTTGACTTGCACGTACATTTAAGTCATTTGAATTATTTAATAACTAAGTTAAGGTGAATATTTGTCATTGGCTTTGAACTAAATAATAGGATAATTAGATTATTGTATTGTTAGGACAATAAAAAATTGATCGTTAAAATCAATTTGTTTTAATTTTATAATAGCTTCATATATTCAGAAATGCCATCAAACTGATACGAATTTTACCAAATGTATAATGAAAGCTGTACTGAATTTAAAGCCACATCTACAAAATGGCATACCAGAATTTAGATTACCTAAATTGGATCCATTGGTTTTGCCAGAAGTTGGAATTGATGCTGGATCTGGGTTTATTGCAAAATTTCAGGTGTGAATTCATTATTAGTGACAATCTAGTCATTAAAGCTTATCAAATATATTACTCAAATAAAATAAACTTAAATCGAATAATGATATTTAATTTAGTAATTTATTAAATGTTTTAATAAATTTGTTAAATGATTTTTAACGTTTAATTTAAGTATTTGCGTTATAAATCTGAGAATAATTTGTAACTTTAAAATTCTATTTCAGCCATCTATCATAGAGCAGATGTAATTTTGTAGCTCATCTTCACACTATGTGAAACAAGCTTTCATTTTAATTGGGAGTCTTTTATAATTCCGCTAGGTGGCGCCAGGATTTTTATATTTATTATGGAATTACTTTATTAAATTTAAACTTAAACAAACAATTATTAAGTTTATTTTATACCGTGCAATTTTATGGTACAAGAAACTTGCAAGCCATTTTATTTGTGGTATTTAATAATTATGTGTTTACAATATTCTTGTACAATAAAATTGCGTAGTATAAAACAGGCTTAAGACTCATAAGATAAAATACTTGTTTATTTCCAGAATGTTGAAATATATGATGTCGATAAATTCGTAATAAAAAAATTCGATATTAATTTGGCAGAAAACAAAATAAAATTCGACTTATTTTTCCCACATATACGAATTAAGGCGAATTATTTTATTTATGGAAAATTATTATTCTTTAATTTAGATGGATCTGGACCGACTGATGGAAATATGAGTAATGATGAATAATTGTAATTAATGAATAGTATTCTGGATATTTTTATTTTCAGCGAATTCCAGGGTAATTGCAACTGTACTGGGCGAACGTTATTACTCACCCCGTAACAAACAACATCTCAAATTAACTGGCATCGAGATTGAAAATATGGATTTTGGTAAACCCACGAGATTCTATTTGTATAATTTGTTTAAAAACAATCCGGAATTAACATGGCAAACGAATAAAATTCTAAATGATAATATGCAGGAATTGTTAATGGATTTGAAGCCGTCATTGGAACAAACAATAGGGAAAACTGTTTTGGAATTCGTTGGACGAGTATTTACGAGATTCTCAATTGAGGAACTTTTTCCAAAATAGCGAGTTTCTAGATAAAATTTAGTGTATCAGTATTGTTATGTTTAAGATGTTATACTAAATAAATTAGTATTTGGTTCAAGAAAATAAAGAAAATGTTTGTACAACATGGATGTATATTTAGCAATAATTTTTAGAATAAACTTTAATATGTTTCAGAAAACAGGTTTCTAATAGGAATATGTTTCATTATATGCTTTACCATAAAATCTTTAACCATATTGCCCATAGTGCGCTCTATAGCCGGCTTCATATCGTAAAATAGAATATTCAAATTCTCATTTATTGCCTGATTAGTTAAGGTTCCTGTAAATCGAACGATTTTATTTGCAGCTCTGTGTGTATTTCTTTCTATTGTATTATAACACACATAACTTACCAAAATCTGAAATACTATCAAATAATCCCCCACGAAGTCTAATTCTCATATCAGATATATCTAGACTTATATTTACATCAATTGGATGCATGTATTGATCCGTTTCCTTTTTAATTAATTGATTTGTTTGTGTATACTGAAGATAAATTGCATCTGAAAATTAATTATATTTTGTATGGATTGGTAAATATAATTAAACAGAAAATATGATCAAAAGGTTAGAGTCTCACCTACATTGGCGGAGAAGTTTCCGTCTACTAGCAGTGGTGGCAAACTGAAGATATTTGCAATAATTTCATAATCACCTGCAAAATCCACGTCAGGAATTATTAATTCTGCTTCGAGTGTTAAAGTAGAAGCATCGAAACTAGAAGAATGTTTATTGAATAAAAACGAATAATAATGAATAATATATATATAATCAATTCATAGGAGACTAGCAAAGGTTATTTCATCTTCAATGTACTTAAGACTTACTCAAGTTTAGAAAATTTATATTTTGATAATCCTAAGAAAATTACGTCATTTAAAATTACTCGATAAGTTAAATTACCGACGCCATCGTATATGTTGATTTCCGGTATTATAAACGGATCGATACTAGGCATTTTCAATTCAGCTACACCTTTCACTGAAAAATAAAAAATCAACTCACTTATCTCTATCTAGTACAATGTTATAAGTAAGCAGACCAGTAAGAACAACTTACTGTCCTAGAAACAAACGCAGTAAGTAAGCAAAGGGACAAGAAATATTGCCCAAGAATACTTGAACTTAAAATTAAGGATTTTACGTACCTAAATAGCGTCGTACTTTATTAGTGGCATTTAGAAGGCATGAATTTAAATGCGGATCTGTTAAGCTGCATTTAGGAAAATAATCGGCTGAAAATGTACTAAGTTATTATCTCATCCAATGAAAATTATGACAAAAAAAAATAAAAAACTTACGTAAAAGATTTACGGCCCAAGACTGTCCAAAGTACGTGAAACAAGTAACAATAAAACAAAAATAGAAAAAGTTATTGAAAACCATGTTGCTTTTAATAAGAAGGTAGAAAAAAAATGTCAGTAATTGTAGAAAAATACCTAATAAGTTAGTAGACGGACATTGAATGGACTCTTGAAACGCGACCGGTTTTAAAATTAAATAATTTGCATACATTTATTTATATTGGAGCTTATCATTTTTATTTTCAAAACAAAATAAGACAAAAATGTTAAACAGCACAATAAAGTACAATCATTGACAGAGCAATCATTGTCGAAATATTTTTAAAATATGTAATTGGTATAAATGGATTAATCAATTAGCCAATTAACAGATATTTTCTTATTTGGTAAAGCACAAACAAGAAAATTATGCGAACTGATTAATTAATTGAAAATGTCACATTAGCAAAAATACAAAAGAATTAAATAATTATAATAAGGTGGTATTGATAGGCTTAAGTTTGATATTATTTAAATTTCCTGTCTGTATGGATCGTTGGCATAATGGTTTTTGTCAAATAAATGGACAATAAGAAATTTAAATAAAAATTAATCTAAAAATAAATAATTAAGATAAGATTGACGTTCTTTTATTATCGACAACTATGGACACATAATAAGTAATTAATTATAACAATGAGATACATTTAATTATTATAATTAAATATTACTACATCCGATAAATGGCATTATAAGTAACAAAACATGTTGAAAAGTATTTATTGTACATTTTATTTTAATTAATCAACAATTATTAATATTATAAAACCCCCTATTTTTAATTACTGCGTATAGTTATTTTTGATCAAGTTATAATAAAACAAAGTATTAAGTATAAAATAAAGTATACTATAATAATACATATAATATAAATACATCTAGTACAATAAAACAAAATAGAATTTAAATTGGCAGTAAAGAATCCAAAGGAATGTCCTTCATTATATGTTTCACCATTAGACTTTCGACTATATTTGCTACACCCCATTCAACTCCTGGTTTAATTGCGTTGAGGAAATTTTCCATATTTTCATTGATTGCCTTATTAGTTGCATGATCTAAAAATATGCTATCGTTAATTATGTAGTAATTCTACATTTGTTTCCTCGAAATAAAATGATTTTTGCATGAATTTCGTGAGGAAATAATTCTAGTGGCTCTAATTATGGTCGAGTTATAATTATAATTGAATTTATCAATAAAGCATCACTTTGGTTTTACATGACAGAGTTCATATTTATGTTACTTACATAACTGGGGAAATGCATCAAATAGTCCACGAATATCGATAGCAAATCCTTTCATATCAAACTGAATCGTTGTATTAACCGGATTTAAATAAGATAATCCTTTCTTTTCTATTAGCTTATTTTTCTGTTTCATTTTCAGTGTAATTGAGCCTGTAAGTGGGTTCATTTAAAGATTTATTAGACTAGACCATCTTTTATTTATAATAATATTATTGTCTACCAATTTTTGCTGAAAAATTTCCTTTAGCGTTCAGTGATGACGTAGATAAAATATTTCCAGACATTTCATAATCACTTTTAAATGTTACATTGGGAATGGTTAATTCAGCTTCAAGAATAAAATTTTTAATATCAGCACTGAAATTAACAAAAAAATTGACAACTAATTTAAGATTAAAATATGGAAATTCCATTACTCTAAGCGTGCAAATTTATACTTGGACAAACCATGATAAATCATATTAGTTAATTTCATTTCAAAATTGAAATACTCAGTCGCCTCGCTGCCGCTAATTTCAGGAATTATGAATGGCTCAACTGGAGGTGTTTTTAATTCTGGTACTCCTCTAGCTATAGGCACATAATTCCCATTAAAAATTGAAAATATATGAACTAATTGCAACTTACCAATATACTGTCGTACTTTATCGGTTGCATCCAGAAGGCATTTGTTTAAATTTGGATCGAATCGATGACATACTGGGAAATATTTTGCTGAAATTCAGACTTTTTAAAAGAAATAATGCATCAAATTAGAATCGAAAAAGTTATTACGTAATTTATTTCGACATTTAACTAAACCAACACATAAAATAATATGTAAAAATAGAGTATTTTTTAATAATAAGATGTTCGTCATATTGATACCGATAAAAATGTTTAAATAATTTTGGGATTTTTATATAAATTTTACCCTAAGTAATTAGCATATTCTATAACCAGTTTGATTAGATCGTTCGCTGAGTATCCGCTAAAGATCAACAGTATAATTTCTATTTTTAGGTTTTATGAGTATTTTGGCTAAAATTCATTCTGAGCAAATTGTTGAAATGTTGAAATAAATCGATAAAAATTAATTTATTAATAGCTGACTGCGTTATTTTCCTTGCAAATGTTTAAATATTGAGCAAAAAGGAATTTACGATAAGTTTGATAAAAATGTTTTGGAATATTATCTGGATAAAAATATTTATTTCGTTTGTATTCGTTTTGATTTTAAAAAATAATGATAAAGCTATAAACTGAGCTTTTGTTTATTATTATTTAATAAACAAGAAGAAATGTACATTTCTCAAATTTATTTAATTATCAGGTTCTTTAAGTGGCCACAATGTATCATAAGGAATATATCTTCCAATAGGTTTAAATAAAATGTCTTCTACTGTTCGACTTATAATGCCTTCAACTGCTGGTTTTAATTCTTCAAATATTTCACCTATATTGTCTTGCAGTGCTCTTGTTACTGCTTCTTCTAAAAAAAAAAAAAAAACGGTAATAATAATACGTATTATTAATTAAATTCTATGATTCAATAGATCAAGAATCAAGGTTGTATCCAGAAAATCAATTTTAACTGAAAAATTTACATAATAATTAATTCATGCTAATTAATTATTCGTTTATTCGTATCGACCAGTATTATATATGTTAATTATAAATTTACAATTAATTAGCGACTTTATTAACCAACGTTCGAGAGTGCACAGGTCGTCATCTGTAGCTAAAAAGAACTTTAAATGACTTACTCAATTGAGGATTATTATCGAATAGTCCATCAAGTATTCCAACTGGACCATTAACATTTATCGTACTGTTTGTATTACGAGGTACTAAATATTCATTACCATTTTTAGTTTGTAGTTCAGCCTGTTGAATAGTTTGTATGTCGCCACTTTCTGTAATTTTATATTTTCAAAATTCATTTTCTAATTACTACAATTAAAACATACTAATTTTAGCAGTGTAATTGCCTTGCGATTGAATAGCTGTAAATAGGAGTTGCCCAGTCAAATTGTATTTTCCAGTTACTTTTAAATTTTCTATATGTGCTTCGCATATGAATCGCAAACTTTTCTGATCGAATCTTCAATATAATATATTTTTAGATAAATAATGAAAGCAAGACGATACGTACTCAATTTTTGTAAATTTATATCCGGTTAATCCATAAGCCAAATTGTCAGTAAGAATGGCATCAAAACTGAATGACTTCGATCCTTGTTTAAAATTAATTAGTGGAATTAAAAATGGTTCGAATGATGGAATTTTTAGTTCTGGTATTCCGACTTCTGTAAAAAAAAAACTTAGTTTAGAGTCATTTCAGAAAATATAAATTTTACTTTACTAAAATATGGTCGAAGTATTTCCGATGCATTTAATGTACATTGAGCTAGATTTGGATCATTACGATAACATGTAGGAAAATATGAGGCTAGAATTAAAATTTTCCATTATTTCAAAGTAGAATTAATGGATTTCAACTTACGCAATTGATGTGTGTTATCTTTTTTAGCAGAATTAACTTCAATAGCGAATAGCGTTAAGCTTAGAAAATAGCAAATTCTCATAATTGTCACTTTATGATTACGAGACACTCAATACTGAGAGTTTTGCATATTTTTTCTAGCTTATATACAAACGAATTCCGGCTTATTGATTTATTATTTTTAATCAGGCGTAGGCACCTAATAAAACTTGTATCTATTGTTCTTTTTTATTTTAAAAAATTTCAAATTTGACATCGAAATTAGCCTAAAATTCAGTTACCTTGATCTCAGATTTAAATAGTAATTAATTAATTTATTGAAATTACGTCCGCAATACAACAAAATCATAGAAATATGAAGAACTATACGTTGAATCGACCGAACAAAAGTCCAAATATTTACGGGTCAGAAAATGTTTTCTCCACCAGGTGGAGTCGTGTTTCCATAGCAGCTTGTCGGATCATTGACGTGCTTTGTTATTGGTTCGTTTTCAAATTATTTTCATATTGTGCATTAATTTTGGCATTTAAAATGTATAATGTAAATATTACTTTAAATTAAAATAATCCGTAGTATTCCAACGAAACTATATAACTATATAACCTTTTAAACGTTTTACTTGTTTATTAAATAATTGTTAATAGAAATTCGAAAATAAATTTATATTATATTATATATTTTTACCCAACCCTATCGCCTAGGGTTTATACAATTTATAAAATGGGGAAAAACAAAATTATACTCTTTTTTTTAACAAAAATTGCTGTATTATATTAAATATTCATTATTACAATCATAATTTTAATCTGCTGCAATAAAATCTACGATCTTCCTTAAAGATAAGAAAATTTAAATTTCTCGTAAGAGCAATGTTATAGATACCATCTCTGCTAATCGCAGCGCAACTAATGGCAACCCGTTTTTTTTTGCTCGTTTCTACTCCTTCTTAGTTCTCCTTAAATAGAAATTTGTTGTACTATATACCAATATTGCGCTCGCGATTTAAGAATAAAAAATTCAGAATACGAAGGAAGGAAATTATTTTAGTATTATACGTAAGCGTGGTAAAGTAAAATTTTCTTTATTTGGAAAATTTAGTATCTCTGTAAAAGTGGCATATCCAACTCAAAGTTTGGATATGCCTTGTAAATCGAACAGAAGTTTGTATTTATCTTTCAGTTAAGTTAGTAAATTGTCGAACGAAACTATTAACAACAAACTACGCAGTTTAATAATTTATAACTTATTTAATAGGATACAATCTATCAAATGGTACATATCCTGTAAGTGACTTTAATAAAAGATCTTCCATTATTCGGTTTAAAGTCTCTATCACAACCGGTTTTATTTCTTGGAATAATTCATCTACATTTTCATTTATAGCATTTGCTGTTGCTTCTCCTAAAAAAAAAAAAATAATGCACGTAGGTTATTAGCATCTACAAATTTATAGACATTTTAATAGAGACTTACTCAACTGCGGATTGTCATCGAACAGTCCTTGAAGTGTAGCTTTTGGACCACTGACATCAATAGTACTATTGCTATAAAGTGGTATTATGTGCTCGTATCCTTTTATAATTTTCTTTTCGTATTGTTGAACAATTGTTATATCTCCACGATCTAGGAATTTTTGCGCATCGAATGCGTTACAAATGCGAGTGTAATATCACACCAAATTCACACAATACACACTAAAACAAATTACATACCAATTTTTGCTGTAAAGTTGCCATTGCCTTCAATATTTGCAATAAGAATTTTTCCCGTTAAACTGTAATGTCCTTTTAATACTAGATTTTTCAGATATAGATCACAGAAAAATTGTAAATTCGGCACATCAAAACTATAAAAGAAAACATATGTTTCAGTTAAGAGATTTGCTTCATTTAGCAGATTCCTACTCAAATCTTGTGAATACATAATCAGTCAATCCGTAAACAAGAGTATCAGTTAAAATTGCCTTAAAATTAAGGGATCTTGATCCTTGATTTAAAACAATTTGTGGAATTAAAAATGGTTCAAACGGAGGAATTTTCAATTCTGGTACACCAACTCCTACACAATACATAAAGAATTAAAATCGAAACAAATGTTAATAAATTGAAATTTATCTCACTGACTTAAAAATGGTCGCACTTTATCGCTTGCATCAAGCAAACATTCACTCAACTTCGGATCATTTCTATAGCACTGAGGAAAATAGGAAGCTTAAAAAGTAAAAAGAAAATGGAATTCACTTATTTTTTAATAATCTTGAAATTATGTATTACTTACGCAATCGATGTTCCGCTTCATGTTTTTTAGACCATCCTGATTTTATTATAAGGAATAATACTAACAGGGAATTTAATATACATTTATAATATTTCTTCATGGCTTTATGTTCACAAGTAAACCCAACCAGCAATGTTTCCGACATTTTTATATTTTTGATATAAACTTTTTTTTTCTTTTTATTTAAAGAATTTTTTTTATTTATTTTTTTTTTTTTTGTGATTTGTTAAGATAGAAAAACAGGATAATTTATTGATGATGATGATTAAAGTCATAATAACATAACAAAGTGAACCTTGATTTAATACTTTTAAAAATACATACTTGTCACGCGCTGGAATGTTAAATTTTGAGTATATTATAATGATTAAAATTATACAGTAAATTCTCGATTAACGGTCACTTATTTGTTATGTTTATCTCTATAATAGAATATTTTTAATTTCTATTGAATACATTATGCTCTCTGATGCTTAATTCTTAAAATATTGAAGATCTTCCAGTAAAGGGCAATATTTGAAAAATGTCGAACTAAATCGATGTGCAAGTCAATGGTTAAGTAGCCATTATAAGGAAATATCACCGAATTAAAAACTATAACATTTTTAATAGACTTTAAATTAGATTTTAACTTTAAAATTAACCTATATGATGTGAATGTTTTTATTTAATGACTGTCATTATCATACAAAATCCTGCAAATGAGATGTCCAGTTGTGAAAATAATTAAAATACGTAGTACCTTTGTAAACAAAAATTTGGAGCAAAAGTACAGTGAAACTTTATTTAAAAATCATTAATTAAGTTTCAGTGTAAAAACTCTAAAATGATTCCAAAGAACCCAAAGTAAAAATCAAGGAATTAAGCGATAATTAGCACGAAGAGAACGACCTTTAAAGATGTAAAAATTGGATGAGGGCAACACAAAATATAAAAAAAAATTGAAAATAAGGCCGAAAAGTGTCATTGATATTTTCAATTAACACTGAAAAGGTTGATAATAAATTTTTGAAAACAAATTTAATGGCACAATTTATAAGACCGAAAAATGAAAAAATTTATACTTAATTATTATTAATAAATCATTAAACACGTTACAAGTTTTAATATATAAGATAACATTTATTGACTACTGATTAATTAATTAATTAATTAATTCATTTAATTGGATACAATCGATCAAAAGGAACATGTCCTGAGATTGTTTTTAGTAAAAGATCTTCCATAATTCGAGCTAGAGTATGTTGTAGCACTGGTTTGATTTCTTGGAATAATCCATCGATATTGTCATTTATAACACTTGCTGTTGCATCTCCTTAGAAAATACACATTCACTATAGATAATTCATAATAAAGTTTGGTGGCAAATTGTTTATGATTTTGAGACTAGAAACCTGGTATACCAGTTTCAACTTTTTTTTTTTTTGTTTATTTTACATGCAATTACAGTCCATATATTTAAATAATTAATCCTTGACATTGGAGAAATTAAAAAGTCAAGGAAAACAGCGATAAACATTATCGAAAAAAAATTGATATACAAAATAAAATTATTAATATAAACCACGAATCAATAAACTGATAAGTTAAAATCAATGGTGTGTTTATTAAAAGAATAAATCCTTACTTAGTTGAGGATTGTCTTCAAATAGTCCTTCTAATGTCACTTTTGGACCACTAACATTGATTGTGCTATTGGTATAGTGAGGTACTATGTACTCATAACTATTAACGATCTTTTTCTCATATTGTTGAATAATGTTTATATCACCACGATCTACTTTTGCCGTAAAATTGCCTTTTCCTTCGATATTTGCAAAAAGAACTTTGCCGACTATGTTATATTTGCCCCTTAATTCTAAATGTTCTAGATATAATTCACAGATAAACCGTAAATTTGGTACATCAAAGCTACAAATTGACATAGAAGTGAAACTGTTAGTTTGCTGTAATAACAGAGACATCTTACTCAAATTTTGTGAATTTATAATTCATTAGTCCATGAGCGTTAGTATTGGTTAATACTGCTTTAAAATTAAGAGATTTTGATCCTTGTTCTAGTGTAATTTGTGGAATTAAAAATGGTTCAAATGGTGGAACTCTCAATTCCGGTACTCCAACTTCTACAATTACAAAATACAAAGTGGCATTAGGTATTGAATTTGATCAATATCTAAACTGGTTCTAATTAAAATTTTCGATATTTGGAAATTTATTGTCATGTTTATAGGACGTAAATAATTGCAACAATTTTGTATAAACTATAGATAGAAGTACCGGCAGTATGATGTCAAATGTTCAAGGAGAAAATAAACGTTATAAATCGGATATATTTAGCTATTATCACGTGCATGAAGAGGGTTGGGTCTACTTGGTAACTCAAATAAAAAATAACCAAAAAAAAAAACGATTCTTCTCATAATTGACTTTAATTTGATATATATAATCCTAGGTGGTTTATATATACCTAAACCCATATATTGTTCACTTTAGATATGATTATACTATAAGACTGATAAATTTTCAAATAAATAGAATTCTACTTTACTTACTTAAATATGGTCGTACTTGCTCAGTGGCGTCAAGTAAACATTTACTTAATTCCGGATCGTTTCTGTAGCATACAGGAAAATACGATGCTAAAATTATGATTATTTTCCAATTATAGTGGTGTCATTATACAGTGAAATTTTAGAAATGTACTACTTACGCATTTTAAATTGTGAATTATCAATTTTTCTACAGTTACAAAATTTCAATAGAAATACAAAAGAAAATATAATTTTCCAATTAAAATCCATTATAAAAATACGAACACACACAAACTAAGGGCTTGCTTATAATGCACGTAAGTACTATTCCAGCCAACAAATAACGTTGCCATGGTAAATATGCGGACATTATATCAATTCGAATCAAAATGGACCTTGCCTCAATTTGATGGTGAATAATTTAAGGAACCTGGGACGTAAATTTCATTGACAAATGGCAAAACATAATAATTACAGATGTCAATTGGAATAGTACTAAAAAATAATTTGTTTGTTGACAAATAAATCATATTGATAAATGTACCTATACATCTATTCGACCAATTTAATAGAAATATCACTTATAAAAAAGACAAGCTTACAATTCTGATCATTTATTCTTTATCTGCATCTAGCTCTAAACGCTCTAAACGGTATAGATGTTGCTCAGAATGTTTCTTTATGAGATTAAAGCTACCATGCGCAGTGAAGAAAAACCTGAATTTGAACATGCTGTAAATATCATTTGATGCCATATTTTTAAATCGCGACTCAATAAAGAAAACTTGTTTTCCATATACATACATGCTTAGATAATTGTAGTCATTAAATATATAAATGAACAATTTTACATAAATAATCCATTAATTAATTAGTAATTAAAACACAGATACATCTACTAATTTGAATGATTATAAAATTTATTAAATTAAAAAAAAGTACAACAGAATTACACAAAATTTATAATAATTACAAATTATCAAACTAGTAACAAAATATCCAATGTTTTCTTCTTTATGCTGGTAACCACTCAGAAGCTTTTAAATTGGCCAAAATTTGATCAGATACAACTCTGAATAATTCATTTGAAGTTTCAGCAAATATTGGATTGACGGCATCCATTATTTGTCTTGGATTTCCATTGTACAAATTAGCAATTAAATTGGCTGTAAAAATGGAAGGAAGGAATTTTCATAAGAAAA
The DNA here is from genome assembly GCA_949748235.1 of Platypus cylindrus. Classification (NCBI taxonomy): domain Eukaryota; kingdom Metazoa; phylum Arthropoda; class Insecta; order Coleoptera; family Curculionidae; genus Platypus; species Platypus cylindrus. The sequence continues at coordinate 4,360,152 of OX456491.1, read as the reverse complement.
TGAAAATGTATATACATATAGTCAAATTTGTTTCATACCACTAAATTGCATTGCTGGATTTTTCGAAATGAGTTTTATCCAGCCATCACCAACAACCAATTTTGAATTCATTTTTTTCACACGAAAATATTCTTCGTCTTTTTTTTTATATGTTTCCAATGTTCCTTTTACATATATTTGTATATCGGCTATAAAGAAAATCAACAACATGATTTTCAGTCGAGAAATTCAATTTCATAAATCTCCCGCTGACGACTTTTCACTTACTGAAATTTCCTTTAAAGAAACCTTTACTGATAAGTGGTATTGATAAAAGTCGACCGGTAACATCGTATTCCATTTCCATATAGGACCATGGCAAATGTACGTGAATCTCTCCACTATGCGTAATTGGATCAGCTCTGAAATTGAGTGGTTTGGTTTTAGTTCATTTTTTGGGGCTTTTTAAATAATTGTTATGGCTAAACTTGATAAACGTTCATTGCGTATCAGTCTGATCCAGTCAGAATCTCTCTGACGGAGAACAATATTGGGAAACCGGTTAGAGCATCTGAGGTCACCAATCATGTAATTATTGCATTATTCAGTAGTTACTATTTTTAAATTTAATTTAATACTTCTACATACTTTAAACCTTTAATTTCATAATTCCTCCCTCCTTCCACTCTTATATTCTTACAAATAGCATCAATACTAACAAATTCATTCAGAGTTCTATTCACAGTAAGAATGGGCAGTTCAAATGGATCTAATGGTGGAAGACTTGTTTCTGGAATACCACGAACGAAGTAGGGCCGACCATTTTCGAAGCCATTTAAAACACATTTCTCATATTCCGCATCTGATGCTTTGCATAGCAGTGATTCTAAATAATCAGCTATAAAATAAATGAAATTAATTGTATGCGTATATAGACACAATAAACTTGTAATTCTAATTATATATGAAAAAAAATCGCCAATGTAATTTAGTCAAGGTAAACATGTATCGATACTTCATATAATGAATATATCAATGTTCATTAATGTGAGTACTAAATAAATATTATATTGACAAAGTGACATTAATTATGAGGTAATAATACAACGTTCAGTAATAGGAGGAACATTTAGTACAAATGATTGAATAATCTCCATAAACCAATATTGAGAAAGTTTTCCAAAAATAAAGATAATTATGACCTCCAGCTTTATTTCAATATTAAAAAAGTTGTTTATAAAATTGGCCGACTGACATGTATTTTACAATTAAAGTAAATTAATCTGTAACAACTTTAATAGATTGATTTTTGATTTGATTTTTAAAAAATCGTAGTTTTAATATTTTTTTTCGAATGATACCTGTACAGTCTTTTCCATTCGACCGCTATTATGTATAATAAATAATAAAAAAAATGCATTAATAACATAAGTGAAAGTAGAAAATATTATATAAGATATGTAATGGAAAGCGAATCTTTTTGAATTAAAATTAAATGAATTTCATTCGGCTGATAGCTGCGTTTTATAACTGATTCATATGAGATTTTTTAGAAAAAAAAAACTTTCAAGTAATCTGCGAAAATAGAGCAAGAAAATTCAAAGATAAAATATGATTTGTTAAATGAATGTTTCAATTTATAATAGCGTGTAAGCGCGGTGAAAGCTTCAGCTTCCTGTATGATGAAGTTTAATCTTATTTTACTTCTAAGTGACTAATGATATTAAAAAATAGCAATGATAAACATTATTATGTAATTATTAATGGATTCGCTGTTTTTACTTTTAATTCTACTTTACTAATTGGTATTTACTTACGTAATTTCCCAAGACTTATTCGAATCAAAAAACAAAAAGCAATCACCGATAGGAATGCCTTCATTTTTATTGTATTCACTAGTAAATTCGATTTATAAATGACGATTTTTGAAATTACAAATTAAATTCAGATTCCCTCTACCCTGGCGTTACAGTGATGGTTCAAGAATGGAAGGGACCCAACTATTTTGAATGAGAAAATTTAGCTTTACTCTATTATACAGTATTATATCGAATAAGGCCGGTACATGTCAGCCCTCAATAATCACGACATATGATGAATTAACCGCCATTGATATTAGCCATATAATGGTCATTTTATATATCCACCTCTACTATTAGATTATAGATTTACCAAGTGCCTTATTAAGACACCAATTTCTTGCATCTACTTCATAACTGATTTGAATTCTAGTTGTTGCAATGGCGGTACGCTTTAGATTTTTATATATAAAAAAAAAAAAAAACGTAGTAAATTAACGTGGGAAACACAATTGTTTTTAGGAATTTATTGAACATTATTAAATTTTTCAGTCTATGTATATATACATAATTATTTACATAATAAAATATTAGATGGCTGTGACAAAAAATTAATTGCCTTGACAAATTAAATTCTTTCCAAAATTCATTTACGTTTTATATGTAGTTGCAGTCAACCAGCAGTGCCTTTTTAGTACTGACTAAACTTAATTAATTAACAATGGAATTTCTTGCGATATGTAAAGACTATGAATATCGAAGACTTCGTTTATATAAAAAGGAAATGTTTTTCACAAATTTAATAAAATAGAATTTCCGCCAGGCTAATTAATACGCTGTTTTTGATGTTTTCTTGTTTAGTAGTCTTTTCTTTTGTATTTTAATTAGCCAATCACAATTAATTACAAATTTAACAAGTTGTATTGAAATTCGACAAAGAAAATTGGAAGTTTCATGTAATTTTTAATCATTTTTTGCCGAACATAAATTCATTAAAATGTATACACATTAATATAAATAAAAAAAACCTGTACAGAATTTACATTCGAATATAATTAATTTATGTTAGGTTGTGTTTATTCGTTCGCAACATATGAACAGTTTTGTTGAATCCTATAGTGGAGCTAAGTACATTTTTATGTTGCGAACGAGTATACTTTTTAAAAATACTATCTTTCTTAATAGAAAATATTATACTATACATGAATATATTACAAAATAAGTACATCACAACAACGCTTCGCAGCTTAATAATTTAAGTAGGTATTATTATATTACAACATAACTTATATAATATTTATTATCCAATTCGAATAATTATTACATTACGTATGAAGTCTGTAATGAAAGGGTTCTAATTAACTACATATATATGTAAATTTTTTTTAGTTCGGTGGACAGTCCTTCGTTAAAGCAGAAAATATTGTTTAAGTCAAAGTAAAGGAAAAACCACATTTTAACTATCATAGTTGTTAGGAACTGGACTTTATAGAACTGTTAAAGAAAATTATATAAAGTTCGTTACCATTTGCTAGAGTGAATTTTTAATATTTAAGAAAATCGCTTCTTTTTTAAACGCATTGATAATTTGAAAAGGTAAAAAACACTGATAATCTAAACTCTTTGATTGTTTTTGTGAATGTATAAATTAAAAGCCTTTGTGCACTTTTGCTATTCTATAGCTGGGCAACTAATGAAATGCATGGACTTATCTATTATTAGCACAAAATTGGGATTTGCACTTAAACCATTTCTAGACCCATTATTCTCTAATAGGTATGGCGTCAATTTTTTTAAGCATTTAATAGTAAAAGTGGCAGTAAATTGAAAAGCATCTATGTGGCATGCTAAAAATTAATGAATCTAAAATGACCCTGCATAGAGGTGATTAGAAGGGTTGGTCAGTTCTGCATTATACACTAAAATGAAGAAGAAAAAGTTTTTCATCGATTATTCAGTGCCGCAGTAATTCTTTTGTTGAAGTAAAAATTATTCATGCAAAAATGAAATTTATCATTATCGACATAAGCATAAAAAATTGATAAAATGATAACAGAATCCATAAAGAAGAATATAGGCAAAGATGGGGAAGGAGTAAACTTGTGGTTTAACATAACGAGTTGTAAAGGCGGCTATTGGTCAAGTTAAATAATAAAATAGAAAAGGGAAAGGTCGAAATCGGATGGCAGAAATCTTGAGCGATAGGTTTCTTTTTATTTGTTCCGTGAAAAATCCGAAAAACTGTGCCAAGAGAAGTTTCCGTTTTATGGTGGAATCATTTATTTATGTGATTAATTATTTGGAAGAGTAAATTAAGTCGAAATTAATTTTTTTACGTTAATAAATAATAAACAATATCTTCTCCTCAACTAAGTGTTCTTAACACTCTATTAAGGCCACCGCACCGCATCAAAAAAAACTGATTTTGTGGCATTTTTATTGCAATTTTTCTCAGTGTTAATGAACAATTCGTGACACTTTTGCTAATTGCTGTCAAGTGCCTTGGCAGCTAGTCATTACGAAAGCAACATTTCACTCTGTTTCATAATTTTTTCGCGCCCTCGTGGTGATAAATAAATGCTTGTTGTTTGTTGTACATATAGTTCAGTTTTAGTTTATGCGCCTTTTTGTCCGTTGCTTTTTAATTTTTTTATGGTGAAACTTTAATGGAAGTTTGTGTGCACGGCTAGTTTCTATTATGATTATTTGAAGCGCACCACATACCTTTAGATCTAAAAAGTGACAAATTATCTACGTAATTTATATGATAAATGCCGTGTTCAGTGTTAAAGAAATTATTATTTAATTTACTTATTATTTTGACAATAGATGTACAAATCTTATACCACAAGAACCAAAATTACAATGATTAATTTTTTTACTCAATAGAATCAATTTGTTGAGCAATATGCCTATTATACTAGATCTAAATCACAAATAGACATCTTGCTGTCACACACGCAGTTCTTCCATATTACTTCCTTTTTGCTTAATATTATTTTGTATATTTTGTTTTGTTAATGTGCCCGTATTAATCACTTGCATACTATGACCTCCTAATAATGGTTGATTTTCTTGTACAGTTCGTAAACTTAGTGCATTTACATTCACTTTCGTTTTGGGCGGTGGTGGTGCATGACATGGAATTGACACATTGTTTTGTGGCAAATCGGCAAATTCCGGTGGTGGTAGTTGATGATGTGACCGATGATGACTTAATATTGTGGTTGCATCACCTTTAACACCAATTATACTTGATTCTAAATCACCGCAAATATTATTAGGCATTTGCCCATTTTCATTACGTTTTTTTGGTTCGTGGCTGCCATTTTCATTCATTCGCGTTTTGTCTCTTTGATAATAAACACCCGCGAATATTAAGACGTTTAATATAAGCAATGAACAGCCGATTGCTATTGTCACACTTAGCGCTGTTGAATACGCTGCAAAACCATCTTCTACTGTATGTTGAGTTGTGCTCAGTCCACCTAGAACAAATTCAAAAATTGACCGAATAATATAAATTATTAAACTTGGAAATCTACTGTCGGGAAATCTATATTTATTCTCTACGCTCACCTAATTCTTCAACCCTCTCAGTGGAATCCCCTGATGATATCGTTGCTAATAATGTACTATTTCCAATCACAATTTTAAAATCTGTTGGATTTTCCGTTACAGGTAATTTTCTTGGATTTAAGGACGGATATTTTGGCGACTTTTCATCATCATCTTTTAGTGAATGATGAGAAGATGGAACATCGTCTCCACCTGGTTTATGAAGATCTGGCACTAAATTTAACCAGAATGATAATCGATGTGCTCGATAGTGATTTTTCAGTTTTGGTTTTATGTCTGAAAGATAGTAAAAGTTTGTATAAGGAGAATAAAAATATCAATGATTTTAACAATTATTAGCAGTTCGTCACTGCCTGGAGTGAGACAATATAATTTTTCTACGACTTCTTCTCTTAAGTGTCATTTTAGCTTAATCAATACGGATGCTATTATGTGATATATTTCTTAACAGTGTTACACAATTAAAGTATTAATTTTCTGTCCTCTTTGTCAAAACTTGTTGATCTTCTTCGACAATAAAGAGCAGTAAAATGTAGGATTATGTAAAAAACACAATGTAAAATTAAACCCCTGATAATGAATAATTAAATTCCGAAAACTCTGAATTGTAATTATTATTCAAATATTCAGATTTTATTTTATTTATTCAGTAAATTCATTAAATTCGGTAAAATATTGAACCTCTACAATAATTTATTCTATAAAACCAAATGGTATTTTGCTCGTATGTGTTGATATAGATTTTCTCCATTTTCCATTATCTAGATTCAGTTCAGCTTAATACAACATTCATCCACGAAAATCTAACGTAAATTACCTTAATTTAATGCTCCATTTCAATTCAACTAGACTAGAAATCTATTTCCAACCCTTTCAATGCTATTAAATAAATTAACGAAGAAATACCTGCCTCCAAATTCATTATGCGTATCTAACAACGTTTTCTTTGCTGGGATGCAAATTCCGCTTGTCACAATTATTTAGACATATTACTTACCCAAATTTAAATATTTCTTATGTACTGCTTCATATGCTGTCCAATCGATATTTTTAAATTTCGGTCGTTCTAGACGATTTCCATGTTCTATTTCGTGTTGCTCATTTGGATTTCTAATAAAAGTTTTATTGTTTAAATATTCTATACTATATACGGATTGACGTCAAACTAAATAAATTGAAGCTTACCCAGTTCTAGCAAAATTAGTCCAGTAAATCATTGTAATCTCAGAAAACATTATTTCGGATTTTGTGTAATTTCTACCAAAATGCATAAAACCCCCAACAAGAGGTGCACCAAATAAATAAGGCAACTCTTCTCCATGAATACATCCTTGACGCTGTAATTAGTTAAAGGATAATAATTACATAGATGTATGTATTACCCTACTTAGAGTAGATAGACTCCTACACCACTAAAATCAATAAACATTATAATTGATGGAGAAATTAACTAAGTGACATGAACGATTCAGCAATGCATTTTCATACATCTACCTGGAAAATTCGATTAAGACGAAGCAGCAATTAATATCCGAGTCACATGTATCAGTTAAATCATGTTATATTTTGAACCTCATTTTGCGTATTTTTTAATATAAACAACATTTTTGTCGTTGTTTTATTACTTTATTGTTCAAATACATTTAACAACAAACTCTACCCATTAAAAATAATTAAACCGTATTATCCCGCAATGATAAAGAGAAAGAAGAGGGAGAAGGATTGTCCGGAATTTAAAATGTAAATCAATGTTTCCAAAACCACGGGATTTCGGTTCGTTTGTAAACAAGTTTTATTCCGGCTTTTGAGCGGAAAATTTTATTGAAAAGCCTTATGTTTAGTGTAGATCTAACAAGGAGATTTCAACTATTTTCAAACTTTGATACGTTTATGCATATTATAGAATATAGATAGATGCGTTGCTTTGCTTTGTTGCGCCAATTTGTAGTTGTTTTTTTAGTTTTTTTAAGAAACTATTGCAATATGTGTACAAAATAAATATCCAGTCAAATTATATCGATGTAAAGCCTCATTCGTAATAAGACTAGCCAATTGGAGTTTAGGATCGAATTGGAGACGCCATTATTTGAGTTTTGGAGTGCATTATTAAGAATTGTGGTGAATTTTTTATACTTAAAACTAATTCAATTAATCTATTTTTATCGTTTCGTTAATGGCAAGTTTATTATTTCAAAGAAACTACCGTTACAGTTTTTTTTATGGAATAAATGTAGAAGAATTTTCCATATTCGTAATAAATAACCCCTCAATTTTCAGAGACATAACGAAAGGGTTGTAAAGTGTAAACATACATATATACATAATTTGTCATAACACTACGATAATATCGGTCTACGATTAATTAATCTAACGTAATAATTAATAATTTGTTCGAATAGACATTATTATCCAGGAGGAGTAATCGAATTCAACCTTTGGCAAATGAGGGTGCAAATTTAATACACGAGCATCTTAAGAAATAGAAAAGGGAGACAGATAGAGCGAGCGAGGCAGGGAGAGAAATACGAATATAAGTTAAATTTAACACTGCTTAATTACAGTGTGCCGTGGAGATTCTGCGACTAAAATCGTTTGCAATTCAGCCTTTGGGAAATATTTCTTAAATTATTATCGCCCTAGAGAAGTTCAAGAGGAAGAACAAGAAGAGGCGGCAAACTTAGCAGGAGTTTCGTGTAAATGTGCACGGAAGTATACTTCCTGTCGTAGTTACATTGAGTGTATTCCAAAAGTTTGAAATCTACAGTGAATTTATTTGGAAAATAATGCTAATTACTTAAAATTGAAAAAAAAGAAAAATAGTTGCAAATTACCTGAGGATAATCACCATATTTAGTTTGGTAATCAAATACATAGAGAAATGAATTTCGATGCTCAGCTGAATGCAAATCGGCTGTATGAACAACTGGTGCAACATACTGAGCATCGGAAAGGGCTTCTAGTGTTTCATCCCTTATGTTAATTGGGTGCTGAACTGGACGTTCCCAATCAGTATATTCATTTACAATTGTTGCTAAAATTTCACTAAGGTGATAACTGTACGTATTTTTTACGAAAGTTCGTAGAATTTTTGTTCGACGATCTGCTTCAATGCCATACTGAAAGTTATAAAAAAATTGATTAGTTTTTGGAAATAGAACACTTAAAATTAGAAATTGGCAGAGAACGTGAATGGCGTTGCCACACATTAGTTCTAACTTTCTCGTAATTTAATTGAAAACTAAAAAAACTGATAACAATTCAATTAAGATAAAGCCTTTAATAAATCAAACTATGTCATTTTATCAAACTAAAAAAAAAACGGAGGAACTTTGGAAAACAAAATTAAAAACTTTTTCTCTAAATAATTTTTCGCAACCCGGAAGCAAAGTACTATTTTAATATTATTCAAATGGGAACAATGCGACTTTCCACTTTCACAACAATCTCTCTCACTCTTTTCCAAACATATTATTATAGTATACGTAGTGCTTCTATTGTTCGTTGGAAAATGGAGAGAACTGAATATGGCGTGAATCCAGAAGGCATGAAGATACCATGGCATAGCACACAATGTACATATTTAAATTTTCCTTTTATTCTCACCCGAAAACAAAAACTGGTGGGGTTATATTACGATATTTGTGTAACGTATTTGAATAGAGAAAATACGAAATCAAGACAAGAATAGATGGGTATTATGTGTAACGTTTCTAAGATTTCAAAACTAATGACTATATATTCAGTTCCTGAAGTCATAGTATATATAAAAATATAATTAGGCCTCTCTTTTTCGAATTTTGCCCTTAAAGTAAAGATAACTGAGGCCTTCTCCGAGACTAATGTAAGCAATCCGAAGATTGGTGAGATTAATTAGGGCTTCCATATTTTATAATTTGCTTATCCGTTTGTATTAAAACTGCAATGTGTTCTATTTGGTACAATATGAACTCTTGATAAGTGTCTATACATTAAATTCTTTAAAAATGATTTTAAAATCTACAGGCACAAAAGCGTATTAGCTTGATATTTTCAGCGATTCAATTATCATTTTCTGCAAAATCCATTTTCATTTAAATTCATCATATGTATATAGAGAAGGATGAAATAATCTCTTTCTCTATTCGTTAGAAATACCGGGCGATGACGGCTTTCATTTGTTTGTCAAATCCGGAAAGAAGCTGATATAAACTTGAATCCTTTGAAAAGTCCAAATGGGAGTAACAAATTAAGGTCTAAGTTGAGCTATAAATTTTACGAAGAAAAGAAAAGGGTTTTAGGCTTGAGAATGGTGGTAATTTATACATATATCTAGAAACTTCGAGCCTGGGAATCAAGATTTAATCAATAAATATCAATTATATACACACTGCAATTTAAATTTATTTTCTTATTTTGTGCTAAACGAGACATCGCTTGTCTGCAAACAAAAATTGCATTAAACACTAACAAAATTAATCGTCGAACGTCTGCATTTACCCCTTCGATTATGAACATAAATCAATCATTATTATTATCAATTTCAGCTCGTCTGCTATAATCATTTTAATATTCTTTATCGTTCAAGAAAAGATTTTATATAAAAAAAAATGCTTAAATTATATTGACTAAAATTTTAAATCGCAGCATGTGAAATTTATAAAATGAAATATTTAGTTAAAAGAATAAATGGAGGGCCAACAAAATACTGAGTGAATGATAAATTGAGTAACTGAAATGGGAATTATTTAAATCCAGAGGAAAGAGGTGTCACCGATTGCATAATACAGGACAGGAGTAGAAAATAGGAATACCACACACCTGGAGACAAAGACACACAGATTGCTACGATTACAGCTGTCGATACTGGTAGCTCCTACTTAGTATTGACAGAGTAGAACAAAAAAAAGAGAGAATTTATGATTTTAGAGCAGTAAAAAAAAAGTTGCATTTAATTTCTACTTCCAATAAGTTAGTGGTGCTACGATTATTAATTGTCATTAATTATTAAGCTGAATATTGATCAGAGTCAATTATTGCAAAGTAAGTTTGTGAAAAGCAAATATCGTGACGATAAGTTCCTAATCTTATTAAACGTGGAGTCCAATTTGGTGCTAATATTATTTTCTGAAATTCTATTCCCAATTTAAAGATAATTTATCATTTACTGTAAATTCCCTATGGATTCAATACAAGGCTCAAAGGATTAGTTATGGTTTGAAATGAGTTAAGAGGTCAGCAGGAGCTTAATGTAATCTTTGGGAAAGTTTAACTCCATAAGTAAGTAATAGAAAATGTGAAATGAAATGTTAGAAAAGCTAGTGAATGATTTAAATCGATGTTTTTAAAATATATATTGGTAAAATAAAAAAAATATGTAGAATGTTGTGAGTTGGAGTGTTTTAAAAATAGATAAATAAAGAATTAACAGAATGGTATCTCCACTATAGTGTTTTCTGCTTAGAAAACTTGCTGTTTATTTTATAAAATTTACTGTTGTTCATTCGTAAGGCATAAAACAGAAATGCTAATGTATTATTTGTTTAAAATAGACTCATTCTTGGTGATGGCAAATTTGTCAAGTACTAATATAAAATATTGAAAAAGATCACGCTATTTTGTTACTACACGCAACTAATTTTATAGGCTACCTATTCTTATAAAAAAAAAAAAATGTATAATCTAGAGCACTTTGTAAGTGTTTAATTCAACAAATTTCTTGACATGAATTCCATTCAAACTAAAAATAATTAATTACCTCACATTTATTTAACTATTATACGGGCAATAACTAACTTTGTTTAGTTATTGCTTCGAACTTTTCTCATTTTATTTCATTTCTTTTCTTTAATAATAACTTACTTGCACGTCTTCGCCATTGAATGCGAAATAGGCCTCCGCTTTGACGACACCCAACAGCAAATCGTAACGGCTCAATTTCGATATTACAGATTTCCGTAGCAAGACGCTGTTCAGAATGTTGATGGCATTTTGCGGCTCAGATTTTCCCGTTCTCATGTTGTTACCACTTGGACTGTCATAATCGGTATAATGCGAATTTTCACTGCCTTAGAATAAGATATAAAAAAATATAATTAGAAAAGTTCTTGAGTTCTGAATACCCACAGCCTAATTAAAAGTGTAAATGTAAAAAAAAAATTAACTCAGTTTTCCTTCTACTGAATTGAGATTCCAGAATGCAGTGTCCCAACATAAAACTTTGATATTTTCTTACCTGGAGGTTCTCCAGTATCAATGACAACGCCGTCGACACTAGGACCAAAAGCAAATGAAAATTCTGGTGCAAAAATAGGTGTGGAAAGTAAGGTTTCTAATGGTTTCTCCCTGAGACATTTGAGTAAATGGGAATGGGGCAATTCTGGTGAACAATTTGAATGCACTGCTACTAGTGCAGCATATCTAGATGGTTCCTGAACTAATGCCCATGGGCTTAATGCTGAACCAGACATTAAAATGGCACGATGAAATAACACTCCTAAAATGTATTGATTAAAAAAGTTTAGTAAACCGTACAATTTATTTAGATTTATTAAAGTTGAGTTTAGGTAGAATTGAAGAGAGTTCTGGAACAGATACTCAGCTAATATTAAGATTTACGAGAGTTAGAAAGTTGATTGTCTGAACTAAATAGGAAACTAATCTAAATTTAAGACATATTTGAAGTAAACTTAAATGAACTATACATTTCAAAATCTCTAAATAAATACATTTTGTTTTCCATTAGAAGAGTTTCACAATGATTCAAGTCTGATTCATTCAGCACAAAATTGAGTGGCATTATCAGATTAATGACGCTTAATTATATAAACTAGTGGTGGAATTTCCATTTAGAGATTGATCGATTAATGAAACATTGCCGTTGATATTTTGTTTGTTTTTAGTAGTTTATTGAACGAATAAACGAATTCAACGAATATATACCTAATGCCTGATTTTTTTGCGTTCTATTAGCTTAATGGAAAAAACCACTTGACAATTTGTGTATATGTAGAGGAGTGCTTCAAAATAATACATTTACACACTTTGAAACAACAGTATTATATTGATTGGCTGCCAGAACAGACACCAAAAAAAAAAGAAAAAATGACGCAACGAGAGCAAAGACGCCGAACACAGGCTTCGATAAAGTTCATTATAAAGCGATTTACAGCCGGTAATGTTTTATAAGGTTTCTCTCTTGAAGATGGCATATGAAAAGAGAACCCAAAACGTACAAATACGCGAGCAATCGATCGATGTCAATTTATTTCCAGCCAATAAGTCAATTATGGAATCAGGACAATGGCAGTTGGCAAAGTTTCAAGACGACCGAACTGTATGATTTATCCTGGAATAGATAAGAGAAAATTGCACCCGGTTTGAATTTCGATGGGTGCTTCTTTTTTTTCGCTATATTATTTTATTTTGAAGGAGTGTGAAGGGCGCGAGAGAATTTTATGAAAGAATATAGTTACTAGTAAAGCTTTTGGCTTAGGTGTAGGTATTTTAAAGATGAATCCACTCGAGAAACAACCCGTTATTTCTCAAAAATGTTATTGAATTACGAATTTTGAATATTTATTATGTTGAAAAGTCGTTTTCGTTGTTTGATGCAAGTTTCGATATAACATGGAGGAAATATGTAATAAATTCATTATTGGCTCCGTCATGTGGATAAAAGCTTTTGAATGTTAAGCTTCCCATCCAAAGTCAATCTCATATCAAGACTCATATCAACAGTACGGGCTCTAGAAAATCAACTTTTATTATTTGTACTTAAACAAAATTAATTAATTCTGACGGATCCTAATTAATAACATCAACAATTTCCTCCCAATTTAAACAATAACTTTTCAAAACAAAACCTTTTCCTCAACACACACAACTTAACTTTTCATCCAAACCTAAAGTCCCAAAATTTGTACATTGTGCCATTTTTCTGTCTGTATATTACGACATCTTCTCCCGAAATCCTCTTTAATTAAACTAATAAACCGAGCAAGTCAAAATCTTCTCTTAAGCCACCAACAAACTATTGAAGTTATTAAATGAAAGTGTTAGATAACGTGGAAACTCCTCTATTGCTCTTTAAAGCATACACCCACACAGATACACACCAACCCACGGGGATATTTTGAGGTTGTCGTTGTTTTGTTTGTATTTGCAATCTCTCCACAGACTTTGATTACGTAAGATGGTGGCCGTTGAGCGTTGGAAATGTTTGCACACTCCTTTATAGTGCAAAACTATTTGCGAATATAGTGGTGGCATTGATGGTGGTGGTGGTGGTGTTTGTAGTTGTTATGATGAAAGTGTAGATATGTAGGTATTTATCCACTTGACAAAAGGTTTAAAGTTAAAATTTAAGAGGATGGGTGATAAAAGCAAGGGTCTGTGTACAATTGGTCATCTTTAATCCCATTATTAATTAGAATTATGTCTGCATGCTCTAGTGCGCCATAGGGTGATAGATTTTCAGATTCGAAGAGCTTCGAGAATACAAAATCCAATTAGTCTTTGAGGTTACGGTTTCAACTAGTTCGGCGATGTTCCGAATTTTTGAGAAAAGGAAATTTTACCAATGGATCTAGAAATAGGAATAAGTTATATTTTTCACAGTTTTAATAAAGCATCATTAATTCATTAGGAAAAGCATCATTTCCACAAGCAAGTAATTCTGCCTGCGAGAGAAGTTTTAAATTTTTCTCTATTATGAGTCCACAAATTTCCGAATTAACAAACTTATTTTTACTGAACTCGATCTAATTAGTAAAGAACCAAGCAATAATTATTTATGAAGTTTATGAAGCGTTATGGCTTCACACGTGGCACAGACCACGTGGCTCACTCTCTCCCATCAAATATCCAACCCTTTTAATTTAGAAATACAATCAGGAAAAGTTCCGACTTCCTTTAGCAGCTCCATTCAAAAAGGTCAATTTTGAGGGATCCTATTTATTTCATCAGACCATTATGTTTTACCATTTTAGATCTATTCATTCATTGATTATATTCGTCACTATAGGATACGATAGAGCAATGAAGCTACTAAATTTATGGCCAGCATAAACGGTTTAATTACAGCTCATCAAGGCATTGAAATTTATCCGCAAAAGGCCTATGAAAAAGCTGGTGAGAGAGACAGAGTTAATCAGGTGTTTCAACATTAATTCAGAAATTAGAGGGAGTGCAGAGAACTAGGAGAAAGTAATATAAAATGTAGATTAATTATGGAAAATATGCTCAGCATTTTAAAGATGTACATTATTTATTCGGTCATTATGAAAGAGATGGAGTTGGCTAAAAAGAACAATTAGCGCTGAAATCCAGCTAGCAGACATAGGGTTGACACCCTGATATTTTCATATTAATTCCTTTTGCCCTTGTTTACTTTTTAATGCTTTAGGTGTACATAAGCCGACTAAACTAAATATTAATTTAATATTTCCATTAAGAATTAATGCTTACGGCTCAGAACAATATTTGCAAACAAATTAATAAACAAAGACCTTTTAATAGATTATAAATCTATTATGGCTTCTATTTTGTTAGCAGTGTTAACTTATGTTTGTTGCTGATGTTCTAATTTCGCAACATAATGTATAACATCAAGTGAATTTACATGTTGAAAGGTTTCGTTGGATTAATTATTATTAGGTCTAATATTGATCCATTGGCTTTATAGGCCCCATATAGCCAACGGTCAATATTAATATTATTATTAATTTCCGGTCAAATAATGATTAGGTTTTATTGAGTATCATTTTTGAATAATAAGTGGCATTTAATCTTCTTTGAACTCAACATGCACCGCATCAGGAAATAAAATTGTTTCTCCAACTCAATAAAAAGAAATACCATTATTTATTCCAATCTCCCTCCATCCCTAAATTTCGAATGAATAGCAATAAAGTGGTTTTCTATGTGGTGTAATATAAAAAAGAATAACAGAACAAAACAAAAAACTATCAAGAAAGAAAAGGAAGGAGAAAATGAACAGCTTAATCAATTCAAGTCACACACATATAAATATCTCACCCTCAGGCACAGCGCTGGACGTTAACAAGAAGTTAACGCAAGCGGCCCCAGTTCCATGGCCCAATAAAGTAACATTAGTTGGGTCACCCCCAAAAAAGGCTATATTCTCTTGGATCCAATGTAGGGCCGCAATTTGGTCCATTAGACCATAATTGGATGGATTTTTGGCATAAGGATCCGTATTGGCATTGAGAAAACCTGTAACAATAGAACATCAGTAAGAAAAAATCGAAAGCAAGAAAACCGGTTAAACAAAAGCGAAACTTTTGCCTAAATTTAATTTCCGCTTTCCAACATAAAATTTGTGTATGTGAACATCATAGAGGTTATGTGAATATTATGCAAAATGGAAGATTATCATTATGGAAATGGGAAAATGCGCTTGGGTATTGTTTTGTATTAGGGTTCATTTAAAGTTCAAACGAAAATTGCAAATGTCAGTCTTTATAAAGTTACATCTCACCAGGTCAGTCAGTTGTGGTTATCAGACAATCGGCATTCAGTTGGTTTAAAATGCGCCGGCATCATCATTAGACTTCTAAAATATTATAAAACATCTGAAAAACAAAGCATCTACTTATGCTAAAACCTTCTCAAAAATTGCACAATATACACAATGTTTCAATTTTTTTTGTAGTGGAAAAGAGAAAATGTATATCGCAATTTATACATTTACGACACCCGCTCCCACTACACGACATTACCACAACGCGGTGCTAGCGGATGATAAAAGCAAATGTAAATCTCTTTTCTCTGATGTATGTTGACGTAAATAAATTGTAGTATTTAAATTATATTCTCTTCAACATCTTTACGACTTACGACGAAATTTCTCACTATAGTAAAGCATAATTGAAAGCTCGTTATTGAGATAGTAAATCTTCTCCTCCTTTTTTTTTCCTTTTGGAAAATGGAAACCAAAATGCTAAGTGTCTATTGGTATAGAGAGAGAATAGAGAGATAACAATATCGAAAATTGAAGTCACACATCTCCATAAATACATAGATGGAGAGATAGAGAATTATTTGCGTGTGCAAATTTATTGGAAAAGCCTCGCTCATAAATAAAGATTTTTATTGGAAGCGGACGCAAATAAACCAATTCTGAATAGAATCAACATGACAGTATAACCGATGTTATGTATGTAGTTATAAGTTGAATGAATAGTAATAAAAAAGAGGGATAAGAAAATATGAAAAACGAGAACAAACGGAGAGGATCGTTTCTCTAAGTAGTTTTCGAATAATAATAAAATCAAATCATTTCCATGTGTATTAAGGTACAGAGACTAAAAAAAAAGTTATTAAAAACTTAAAATGATTTCATTAATAACTGAGAAAAAATAAACGCATATTCGCTCTTTTCTTTTTCAATTTGTTAAGGCAAACCAGACACCTGGGGTCTCGATATTACGAGTATATATTGAAAAACGGGAAAGTTGGTAATACGGATTTTAGATGAAAACAGCTTTGAAGAAACGCGGCAGAGGGCATTTGTCAAGCAATTATTACCAAAAAAGCTAATTTATGAATTATTTATTTATATTACTTAACGCAAACATCTCTAAAATCTCAATAAGTCTATTCATGTTTCCATCAAATTTCTTCAATTAGAAAATCCAGGTCAAAATATTCCAGCCAAGTGAAACTTTAATAGATTTGTCACATCATAATGTTGGTGCTTGTTTGCCCATCTACCAGTTTTCTGCATTAATTTCCTAATAGTAGTATGAACATTATCTACTCTCCGATTTGTTCGTGTGGATGGATAAGGGTTAATTGGTTTGAAAGCTTCTGGCGCAAGACGACTGGCCATAAAGCAAATAAGTACTTAACTGTCTTTTGGTCATTACATAATATAAATTCTAAAGGAAATAGTAGAGTGGCAAACAATTATTTGCATATGTTTATTAATGAGCATTTTTCCAATTACAGAAAGAACAGTAAATTTCTCTGAAGCTGTGTCTAAACTTGAAACTATCGAAAAATAAAAATCCGAAATGGAACGCACAACAAAACTTTTCCGCCATACTGAAATTGAAATTAAATCCCAAACAAAAATTGAATATTTTACTGCTCCATCTAGTTTCTCATGTGAGTTGAAATAAAAGCATATACGAACTCGAAATGAGTTATTGGAAACTCCCCGAATGGCATTTAACGACACTTTTGCGATTATTCATCCTTTACCACCATTCCTCGGCTCCCACCGTGTCTCCCTCCACCATTATGGCAAACTCGAAATTCGAACTGAAAAATAAATATTTATCCATTGAGGGAAGCAGGGTGAAGAACTCATTTATTTCCGTTTTCATTTCGGTGTCAAGATTTTAAATAAACACAATTTTGATGCTGCTGCTACCGTTGGTCGAGGTAATAGCGGTGGTGGGGTGGCGGGGGCGGTGGTAGTGTGCTACTTAACTACAATATTATTCAAGGAAACTTCCACTACCAAGTATTTACTTTTACTTACTTCATTTCTGAAATATATTATTAATTAATTAAAGCGGAAAATTAAATTAAATTATTAATGATCAACTTTAAGTGCCAAGACATCTTTTTTGTTACAAATAAATCACAATATATATATATACGTATCTTTGTAATAATTATTAATAAAGTGGACATCCCCACTTAAATGTAAAGGGTATTTTCTATATAGAAAATTTACGAAACAATTTGCATCGTTTCAACAGCAAACTCCATACATTCCTGTCGGAATGTCTTTTTAGTGTGTTCCTAAGGTGCTTAAGAAATTTCAAGTGCTTTTGTCATCTTTGAAACTCCCCTCCCCGCCAGTCCTACTTCAGTATCCACTTCCATATAGAAGTAAGAACGTTTTCTGAACAAGGGTCACTTGTGAAATTTCCCTCGGTAGTTTGCTTATCATATTAAGCCACCGTTTTTTTTTCTTCTCCTTTTCTTTTTCTGTCCCTTGCTTCAACGGGGTTCCGTTTTGTTTGTGCTTAAAAGTTTGTTTTAAAATTTGCTATTACTGAAAAAGCATCAGCTAAATTAAATAGATCCTTGAATATGATGTTACTATGGTAATTAATTCGATGTTTAATAAATTAATGCAGAATTTTTATAACGTAATTTCACTTTATGCAATATACAGTTGACTGGCAGCTCTGCCTAAAGTTGACTAGCCATGACTAACAATCTATTAATTTACCTATGATAAATTGCTAAATAAATTAAGTCTTCAATATAACATTTGACCATGAAATTATTGATTAATTTGTATCTGTTAAGCGGAGGTGTAATTCTCCAGCTATTTGGGATGCACTTTATTATACGAAATGTTTATAAGAATTGCTTATTAATTGTCCTGAGGACGCCTGTACTCTCAAAATCGGTGATAAATGAATTCTTAAAATAAATGAATGTTTCATTCGTAGCATTTTATTTATTTGTTAGCGAGATATTTTTCGAGACAATTCTACCATCCTATATTTTTATTGACAATTGACTTCCATTCAACCAAAATCAAATTGCTTTCTATTCTCATAGAATCTCTCAATCTACAAAATTGATCTAAATTCGTTTGATAAAATTTTAAAACGATTTTAACCGTATATGACTTTTTGCCTTCTGTATATGTAATGTGAAATATTGAAAATGAAATTTTGCCAAACGAATTTGTCGTTCTCTGCATGTGAAACAGAATCAAAAATAACAAAATGTACATGAAATGCTTTTAAATATTGTCGTTATTCAAACGGTCTCGGAAATTGCGTTTTAGATTGACATTTAGTCAATAAAATGGCTACTTGTTGAAACAACATGAATACATACATATATTATCACGATATTAATACTGTACACATTATTTCTAATTCTATGGCTGAATTAAAATTATGAGTTGCACAATTATAGGTAAATATTAAATAATAAATTTGTTTACTATAAAATGAATACACCATGAATATCCAATAAATCAAACATTAATTCATTGATTTTTAAATGGAATCTCTAGTATCGTAAATACGCGATTCGATTTTCACAGCGATCTGTCTAAATGCCTCTCTAAAGTACAAATTGACATCTATTGAATACAGAATTGTAAATCTGCAATGAATTGCACACACACAGAGACACATTTATACGAGAGAAGAATTGGTGCTTTAAAATTCACATTATAAAAATTGCTCACATTTCCTTTCCTTTACTAGCATCTGTCACAATTCTCTTGTATGTTCCATACATACAAAACAATAAAAAAAAAAAAAAAAAACGAAAACAGCAATCACAAAAAAATACAGCTCTTTTGCTTCAATCTGTCATATAACACACTCTATTGTTCTCTGTTGTATCCCTTTCTATTTTTTTTTTTTTTGTAGACATTTTATCTTACATATCATTTTTTCTTCCATCCGTTATTACTCATCTATTCACCTGATTCCGCCCTTCTAGTCAGTACTCAGAATGCGCTCTAGCTCTCTATCTGGATGCAGTGCAACATCGTATATATATATGTATCTATCTGAAATGCGTAATAGGATGAAGAGATATGAGAAAATGACGCTATTTGTAAGGGTAGAAAGAGACATTTCGTAACGATGTTGTACATAGTTTTGTTGTGTATGAATTTCTATAGGGTTGGCACAGAAAATGAGGGAAACGATGGATCCGAATAGGATGGTATGGGATCGGTTGCGGGGATTTCAGCTTAACAAGCTAAAGAATATTTTATGCAAGAAGAGATTAATGTTAGTTTAGTTGCATACATACATACATATGTATGCGTGTATGTATAAAAGGCTTTCCCAATTTATCTTAACAGATTATATGATACTAATTAATTAAACTGTCTTGTGCTGTGATACACGGAAAAATCATAGGTTTTCAGCTAACAAAGTATCTGCTACAAACAAAAACTATACAGAATTCCACGGTTACATCATCAAACTGATTTTCATAGTCTACGTATTCTCACCGATATCTGTTAAACACTAGCTGCTGCTACTACTAAATTTTCTCCTTCTAAAGAGTCCTAGTAAAAAGGATTTCACAAATGCTTCGTATTCTTTGTTTTTCTTTCCTTTATTCCAAGGGATTCTGCCAACATTTCCTTTTACAGCGCATAGAAAGGAAAAGGAATAATACAGTTTGTTATTATTCTATTTCTATTTTCCCTGTTTTAAATGTAAATCTTCTTCTTTAAACATTACTTACAATGTACATGCTATACTATAATAAAAGAAAATACGTATATGAAATGAATTTATGCTTAGTTACAGAAAATAATTGATGTGCTTCCTTTTTGAGCCAAAAGTTCTCATTATAATTTGGGTCTATCATTTTATGGACGATTTATATGCAAAAGAATGCGTCATCATTACTGCACTATTAATTACTATTGAACACACAGTAACACTTATTAACATACCTAGAATTCCTAATCGGTAATTAACGGTGACAACGACAACACCACCATAACTTGCCAACACTGTACCATCATAGGGATTGCCCGAATTCCATTCATAACTTTCTCCATGAATAAACACAATTACTGGATATTTCGATTGGCTGCTACCTTCTCTTGTACCTGCTAGAAAAAAATAGGAATTGTATTAAGAACAGAAAAAAAAACAAAGAAATAGAAAAGTAAAGTGGAACATTCTTTGCTTTTATTTTTTGAAAAGTTGTTCCGTTAATGGAAAAGAAAATGGATGTTTTAATGGATTTTAGTTGGATTATTTCATACAAGTTGATTTTTTTTCCGTTTTCTATCAGAAGCTTAAATTTATTAGAAACTTTTTATAAATTGAAGTAAATACCTGAAATAGGTGCTATTAAGCAAAATTGAGTTGCCTGCGGGGGTGGCAGAGAAATTAGAGGTTCATTACTACATAATTTATGTAAATAGAAGGGAAAGAAGTTTACGGTCGCTTAGTAATTAGTCGAAAGAAGGTGCATGAAACTTCAATTATGAAGGGAAAAAGGTCCTTGCTGAAGATTGCTTAAATTCCCAAATCCTTTTAAATAACTTGGCATTTTTCTTATTACTTCACCTGATCTACCTAGTAGCTTATCAATTATCAATAATTTTTTCTATAACAACAATATGATTTTATTCAGTTTTTGAATCGAATTACTTAAATTACTCCCGTATTTTAAATATCGGGAGTATATCAAATCGTAGTTTAACCGCAAGATATTAAAACGCTTGAAGTTCTAAAGTTGCAACTCCCACATTTACATTCTCAGCATTCAGTATTTATACAATTTATGTATTTATATATACTTATCATACATACAGTTGCAAAATTATTGTAATTTAACCAGCTAAAATTTCAATGAATGAAATGTCTTAACTTGCATGGTTTTTCATTGCTTTTCCATTTTTTGAATAGCAGCAGCAGTAGCAGTGAACTGCTGTCGTTCATCGGCGTGCTTTATTAAAATAGTTTTGTGAATATTTAAACCTTTTGAGTTTAGTTTTTGGTTCGCTAAAGAATGCGAAATTTTCGTAATTATATTTGAGTTAGTCTTTGTCTCTCTCTCTCTCGCCCTCTTGTACTTGCTTGCAGTATCTCACTCGCTGCTTCATATTTTGAATGTGCAATGGTGAAAATGCGAGATTTTGTTTGCTGTTCAAAGTGTTTTGCTTTACATTTTATGTAAAATATTCTTCGTTAAACTGAATTAATAATGATATACTTTTATGAATTTATTAAAGGTGTAGGCAATTAGGCTGGTTTACCATATTAAAAAAATAAAATAAAATCGAATCTCAAACAACTTGAATGGAAAAAAATCACCAGGTGGTCTTTTTTTTATTGGAATTTGATATTTCCCTTCAATCATCTTCTTTCACGTTTCTATCTCTTGTATCCATCCAATATAATATCCTTTATTTGTAATCCAATCATAAAAAAACAGACAAACAAAAAATCGATCCTCAAAAAAAACCACACTATACAAGGGGGAAAAGTTCTTCTTTTCCTTCTCCTTCTCTTGGCTAGGAATCTCCACAACGTACTAAAACGTTTTAATAGTAGGGGATTTTCTCGATGTTCGGGGTGAACTGAAGCAACTTTTCCGATAAGCCTCTTATCGTCGTTATGTTTTTAAAAACTCTGTTTATATAAAAACAGAGGAGAAGCAAGAATTAGATTTTCGTTTTTTATTTCGCCTTTTTCGAAATGAATCTTTTGAGTTTTGGCAAGAGGAACAGAACGGAATTATACTCGATAGTAACTATATAAGTCGAGGACTTAATGCTCTTATATTACTAACCACATTGGGTAGTTTTATTCCATATTTTCCAGAAGTAATAAATCACGATAAGAATATTGGGAACCTACATATTTTATAATTATACGAGTATACTAGCAGAATGCACCAGGTGCACGCTATTTTATTTTTCTTTCCGCTTTTCACATTTTCCTACTTCTAACTCTATCTACTACTTCTATGAAGAGGAAATATATATATATATATATATAGAAACAAAACAGCTACTCGTCCGGTAAAGGGGGGTGGTTATAATTTTTGAGGGTGCTCAGAGATGCGAAAAGCCAAAATTGCTTTAACTAAAATATAATGTCGCCGCTGGTTTTAGCAGCAAATTAAAACCTGTGATAAATTTAAAATAGAAGAGAGAATAGAGCGGGGGTGAGAAAAAAGCAAAAAGAAGAAAAGAGGGAAAAATAAAAATAAAAGAAAAAAATAAAATACGGTTTAAGCCAACGGATGACGGCGTATCCGGTGAGTGTTTAATTTGAATGATGGTATAAAAGGTTTTCTCTTAAAATATTATTCTAAATTTTTATTCTGTATTTACAATACATTTTTCCAATTTTTTTTTGTTTCAAAGCGAACGGTGGCCCAGCTATCGTAAATCTGGCATTATGGATTTAGTGTGGAAAAATTTCACCACACTCTATCATACATAATATTCATATCTAATGACAGCTTTCGTTCAAACATTTCATATTATTTTTAGTGAAAATACAAAACGACGATGGCAACGAATCTAGAGTAGGCAGAGAGCGGGAGAGAGAGAGAGAAAGAGAGAGCGGTTCCGACAGGCCAATTCAAAGATATATTTCTAAAATGTCAATAATAAAAGCCTCCACAAATGAAAAAAAGCTTTTATTTCCACCTGAAAAAGTTTCAATTTCAATTCCTCTCTTTTTTCTTCCCTTTATTCTTGTTGTCTCTTTCTACCTTTAGTTTTCCATCTCGGTCTCTCATCATATACCAACTCTGGTTTAATTCCAATTTATTTAGTTCTTCAGCTACTATCCAATACTATTGTTGATTGAAGGAAAAGAGAGAGAGATATAGAAAAAAAAAAGAATTCAAACCAGTTTTCCACAAATTTCAAAATGAAAAGATTTAACCGACCAAAGTGAGAACAACTCAACTCCTATTGGGAGAAAAAGATAGAATAGAGCAAAACGATTGTCTTTAAATTTTCCAGTAATTAACAATTGTCTTGACAGAATGGTCAGATTTTGAGATTAATTCTTGTTGAACTGTCAAACCATTCTGGATTCCATATAATATTAAATTTAATCACATGGAAGTTTTAATTGGAGTTTCTACTTTAGTTTAGAGTTCCGTTTTATTATAGTAGAAATATTCATTGTTCTCAGAAAAGAAATAGAAATTGTAAAAAGAAATTTCTTTATTTGGAAGCAGAATGTTGTCAGGATTCTGTGTAGGAAATTATCAAGCTCAATATGAATACCGGAACTCCGTCTTAATAGAAGTTACACTTCGATTTTAGTGACTTTTTACAGATTATTGTGTAGTTATAAATGTACTTTAATATCATTTAAATGCTATCAGTATATTGTATACTAAGTTGTAACTTTAATGGTTCGACAAAGTTTGCATCACGACCGACGAGGGGGCTTCGTTTGAATCGCTAAGGAATTAAGGTACATAGTCTTGAAGTTGTACCCTATTTTTCACCTCGCCTTACGCATTTCAGAAAAGTGTACAATGCCATTATAATCATTTAATCCCTAAGGATTAAAAAGTTGCTTCCCTTAACAATAGTATTAACCTCCGTCTGAAAAATGGATAACTAAACACACGGTTTTAAATTACATAAAGTTAATGGATCACTCTGAGGCGCTCTCACTTCTACTCAATTTCTCATTTTACTTTCAGGAATAAAATAGTGTTCTGTTAGTGACTTGAAAAATTAAATACTTTCAAATATTTCTAATTAAAAATTTTCTTAAATTAACTTTAGTAGTTTTTTTTTTTAGAAAAAAAAAACTTCATTAATCCATCATTAAATTTAGCAGACTAAAAACCATCTTCTTCCTATACAATTAATCAATGAAGAAAAGTAGGAAAAGCAATTTTCTTCTTGATGCATTATCGAAACACCACACTACCACTATTTACACAATAATTTTCTTTTCCGCTCAAGGTGCTTTGGCGAACTTTATCGGAAGTGACAGCAAATCTGAACTGGTAGAGCGAAAACTGGGGTTTATTTTATGTTTGCAGCTTTGCCCGACATGGCATTATATTGATTTTAGTAGCTAGATGGACAAGAAAATGTTGAAAATAAGTACCAATTTCAGTGTTTATCAATTCTAATTCGTTTCGATGAGTGTTTGCTTGATAAGATAAATCCTTCAAAGTGTAACATTATAGTTTAAATCAAATTCTCTCGCATCATCAACATTACTTTACTGTGTAATGTTATTTACCTGTATTAACATTACCAATTACTCCTAGCTGGTAAATCAAACATATCTATTGCTATGTAGACGGATAGTTAGATATAATGTACCGAGTGGAAATAGCAAATACTGTACTCGTAGTTATAGAAATTGTTTTAACGGCTCGTTCAACTGTTATTCTCCTTTGTCTAAAATAATTGTATTAGTGTTTTCCCGACAGTTGGATAAAATTGCCCCGGGTTATTTCTTCAGATTTCAGTATAGCATAGCATCTGATTTCAGAAACACTGTAGTCGGTTAAAATATTTTTGATAATGTTATTAAAGAAATCTAATTAAACTGTTCCAAACCATTTGGCAACTGTGAGAAATAAAAATTGTCATTGCAGCAGATTTTGTGTAATTTTTTTGTGGTTTAAATTACGGTTGTTAAATTTAAACTTTAATCTGAACTATTATCCTATGGATAAGTGGGGCATTAAAAATTTTATGCAAAAAAACTCGTGGAAACTTTTGTCAGAAAAAAGTCCTATAACAGGAAACTTTTGAATTTTTAACATTTAATTGTCGTCTCTCTATTCACTACGCATAAAGAAATAAAAAATCGAAGCTAACCTCCTTCCTAATGGGTTAAAATCAACTTAGAAAAACTCTAAATAATACATGAGCCAAAACTTTTTTGTCCGTTTCTAATGGCGTCAGCAGAAAAGCTTTCTATATAAAAGTGTCCACCTCCAAAATCTTTTAACAGCAAGAAGAAAAGGACTACGAGAATAATATATATAGTTATAGTACATATGTGTTGTCAAACAGAAAGCGTCAGTATCCCGAAAAAGTCTAGTTGGATCTGTACAATTGAGGCTAACAAAAAAGGATCCTTTGTTAGATTGGTAGCTGTAAATAGTTTATAAGAATTGGCAAATAATTGTTTAATTGAAACGGGAAGATTGACATTATATATTCCTGTTTGTATATAAACGGGCGTTAATCTAGCCCTGTAATTGATCGGATCGTTTGTATTTATGCAACCCCTTTGTATTTATGCAGATAGCTTAGTATATATAGTATCTTAACAGATATAGCACCCTTAACGCTAAAAAGAAAATTAAATAAATCGTAATGAACCATCTGTATATCATTTCTGAATTAGGACAGATTCAGCTTAATAAAAAGCAAAACCAGAAGATGACATTATGTTTAGGATTATAATTTCTATCCTTGGGCTTTAACTATTCAGCATTTTCCCCCATATATGTATATGATTACTATCATGTATTTGTCTGTTACTACTACTTGTTTTTCACATCAAAAATAAAATTTGGATTTAAATTGAAAACATTTCGAATCACCGTAGGCTACAACTTTATGTAAATATGGCGGTTTGAGAGAGCTTTTGTTGTCTCTAGCTAGCTATACAAAAAGAAAGATTATAGTTGTGTTGTGCTTGTCATTATTTTTCCTAGTAAATTTGGTTTGCTGTTGGCATGTAGCGATTATTTTTTCATTCTATTTTTTCAACATTTTTCTACATTACTACGTACACAAATTCGTTTTCAATTTCTTGGAGAAGAATTTATTGACATTTTGTTGGCTATACATACATGTACTCTTCACATGCATTAAATTTCAATATCCATAATGTTGCTCTATCAATAAGTGCTTTTAAAAGTGTATATAAAAATTTTCCCGGTAAAAGGTTTTGTTCCATTTTTCTATATATTTGCAGTTCGTCGATAATAAATACAATAAACGTTAAATTGGCAGTATAATTTTATAACCATGCTTTATATATTACTAGTATTTTTGTGTTGCGCTTTAGAAATATTAATCGAAAGCTCATTGATGAAGATTTAGATTCAATCGAAAAAATTAATTAGGAAAAAAAAATGGTGCCTATTTGACGATCTACGAAATGAACCTTCCATTCATATTTTTATATCGATGGCAGCCGACAAGCGTATCGTAAAAAAGGGTGACTTTATTACGCGAAAATGTGTTCGAAAATGTATTTTTTATATGCGAAAATGTAATATCAATCGTAATAATAAAAATTTATGCTATTAACACTAGAGTACATTAATGCTTTTTTAATGCTGCTCTAAAAAATCCAAGTGCTTGAAAATATGGAAGTTGTATTTTAATCTTTGATAATTATAGTAAAAATTTCCCCATGTAAAGATGCAGAATAGAATGTCTGATAATATACACTGATAATATAATATAACCCTTAATATACCATTATCAATATGATGACATGCTTTTAGATTATTTATATACTTATTAAATCGTTCAAATTTTGAGATTTCATAAGAAATTATTTTAGTTTTTTAGAATTCCTAGAATATTTCGGCAAGAATTCTAATTTCCAATCATCTCTTTTATATCTATGATAAGCTAATGACTTTAACAAACTAAAGAACTAAATCAAAAAATGAGGCTAGAAAGCAGAGATTAGATGTACTCGTCGTCATTCTCTCGTCCACTAAGAAAATACATATACACCCCACTTCATAAATTAGAGATAATCGTTCGCTCGTTGTCCTTCTTCCCATTGTTTTATTCCTTAGGGATGTGCGTCAACGATCCTTTGTTTCCTTAAAATTATCTGTATAGGTCTGTGTGTATGTGTGGACTGTGGGTGTCTTTTCGACTGGCCGTATCCTTTTACAACCAAAAACCAATTTTCTTTTATAATGGTCCTTAGTTTGAAATTCATTTAATGCTCTTGTTATTTTCACTTGAGTTTGTCTTTTATATAAAAGACAATCTGTATATTCTGGTAATTTCAGAAAACACTGGAACACTTTTGAATCGATTGTTTAGAATAAATTGCTTTTTATACTGAACTTTTTTATTTTAATCTACTTATAGTACGTTCACTAAGTTTAAAGAAAATATAAATGGATCATACCGCATGCGCAATTATGATACTGCAAGTATAAGTCGCATTTAATTGTCAAGCGTCCATATTTATATTTATGAACAGACTGTACTCATATAGTTATCCTAACATAAACAATATACTAACACTACTACAGGTAAATGATTTTTAAGTAATTTGTGAAATGACTTGAATGATATAGTTATAGCAACACAAGGGTTGGTACATTCAAGAAATTTATGGTTTAGAACTGTAGATTTTATCAAAGATTTACACCGCAACCCATACGGTTTTATTACGCTCTCGCTTATTTTAATAATACCCTTAATTAGAATTGGTTCCGTAAGGTATGGCGTGGTAAATAGGCATTAGTTCTTTAAATGGAATATTTTAAAGCTTTACATACCAAATCAGCTATAAAATATGTACGAATCGTATGATACTTCGATCATGCTATTATAATATTTATCAACTTAATTACATAAATTATAAAAGCTTACACAGTTGTTACTAATTCATCAATATTAATAACGAATTAATGTTATAGATCCATCGCTAAATTGGATAATTTCATTTGTTTGAAAGCATGCCATATTTGCATTGTATACAATTGCTTTCATACAATATTGGACATATTATATTATGTGCTATATTTTTCTCTCACAAAAAAATGTAATCACTGTTTAATGAAGCAAAGGGCACTCACGCGAAAATGTCCGCAGAGTTTTATATCAATATTAATTGTTTTATTATCGATTAACAGCATTCAGTAATTGGAAAAGTTATTATTTTATTTTGATGAAAGAATTTCATTGTTATTGGTGTCAAATAAATCTGTAAATTATTGCCTAATTATTCTGCATGATTTAATCGAATTTATAACAATATTGAGTTTATCTACAGTTTTGTATACTTTTATAAGAAGGGTAATGGTTTCATCAATTAAAGGTTGATAAAATTTTAATTGAACAACAAATATTTCAAAACATATTGATAGAATAGGATTGCAAAAACAAAAATGTCAAATGCAAATGTAATCCCATTCTGTTCTAAAACAGAAATGGAGCAAAAAATAAAAGGTAAAATAGACTTATAATAGAAATCGGTCTTTACATAGGTAAGAAGAATAAAACCCCAACCTTTATTCTGGTCACATTTTCATTTATTTTTCTTTCTTTCTGGTTTGACACTTAACCACAAAATAAACAAACACACCTCTATACACATTCGAATTGAGAAAGTTTAAATTAAATCTTGCTTAGGTCCTTCTATTTCAGACTATAGGCCTTTCTACGTCAATCTTTTTCTCTCTCCCTCTCTCTCACTCTGCATCTTTTATTTTCTCCTGTTACGAGATTGCTGTAAGCTTATATTGCCAAGCACAGGGAAGTTTGAGGTTGAAAGTTTGAAGACAAGGGTTGGTTCAATAGAAAGGTTTTAATGGTTAACTATTTAATTCGTGGCAATAAAAATATCCTGTCTGGGAAATTAGGATTGACAAGGAAGGTTAACATAACAGAAAAGTTAACAATCAATTGAGGTTTTATAGATTTAGAGTATAATTACAATTTCAATGTAGAAATTACTGGAGGATCTGGAATTTTGTTTATCAAAATTGGTCAAATTTCGATTGTTCATTCATGTTGTTTTAAACAAATTGATTTACTACCGGCGTTCAATCTATTCAGTACATTCACTTTGTATTAAAACCATGAAAATTACTATGATAAATTCCCATTTTAAAAATAAAAAGGGCGTTATTTAACTCTTCGGCCATAGCTCTACTCAGCCTAATAAAATCAATATAAACATGCAAATATTCCGGTTAGTAATTTATATTATGGAGAACTCGGTGGAATACATCCGGACCAATAATGTACTATATACGGATGCCTACATACACATATGTACATG
This sequence comes from Platypus cylindrus, assembly GCA_949748235.1. Classification (NCBI taxonomy): domain Eukaryota; kingdom Metazoa; phylum Arthropoda; class Insecta; order Coleoptera; family Curculionidae; genus Platypus; species Platypus cylindrus. The sequence goes on along the minus strand of OX456491.1, from coordinate 4,330,328 downwards.
TACTGGCCAAAATATTCGAAATTTTAATTGTATTGTTTTGAAAAACGAGATTAGTTATCGAACTAGCAGCAGCTATGATTGGCATAAAAAACAAGAACAAATAATGAGAATATGGTTTATTGGACTTGGATATCTTGGAATGAATTCCATTGATGGTGTAATTTAATGCATTGGGAATTAATTGATTTATTAGTGCTCTATATTTAGCTTAGAAAAAATGAGGATGCTGACGAAGCTCGCTATCTATAAAATGTGGCTCACATTTGAATATATTATAAAGTGTTCGCCCTCCGATATTCGAAATTGCCATGCATTTACAAAGTATTTTTGGATCTTAAGTTCAAACTCGGAGGACTAGTATCTCCCTGGTGTCGGGTCCGTCTTGTGGGAATGAAATTGAATATAATGGATCTCTTGTGGAAAATAAGCCAAAAAAGAAAAAAAAAAAAACATTTGTAAAAGTGCTTTTCGATGCATAGATAATCGTCCAATATATATTGGGCGATTATCGTATAAAATGTTTAAAATCCAGTAGGATCACACTTAAGTAACATCCAAGTTTATATGATTTGAAGGACACTATGGTGCATGCATTCCATTCTTTAATCAAAACAAGAACCATTAAATGTAATTAACATGAGACATACACGGAATTGGTCATAATGTTGACATGAAAGCGAAGGTGCTGAGATGAATCTTAAATAATTCACGTTCCCCACACATCAACGGCAATAGAACGACTGACTTGCTCCCAAAGGATAACTTTTGAAAGGGTATGTTAGTAAATTTTCATTCAACTTCAGCATAAAACTACCATGTACATACTATAATAGTAAAATATGATGATGCAACAGAGTTCTCTCGCGGTCAAAACTTAATTTAACTTTAGTTGGAGAAGAAAAAAGGACGAACAACCGCCCATTCAATGTTGAAATATTTATTTCATTATATTTCCAGTACAACTATGAAAATCTAATTTCATAAGTTACAATTTCCAGATGCAGAATGGTGCGGTAAATAATTTAATACGATCGTGAGTTTCAACGTATGAATAGCTAAAGCGGTTTTGTTACGGTGGCGGTAAGTTTAATTGTGAAAATTTTGTTTGTTACGAATGTAGAATTTTAAGAAGTTCTTTTCGTAAAAGTTTTTTTTTTTGAAGTTGTGTTGAATCTGTAGTGGCGCCTGTGGTTATAGAGTCCTATAGAGAATGGACGCGTGTTTGGTACAAGCACGTGTTTTTTGTATTTGTATATCCATACAAGTCGGTACACGAAAAACGCTAAATTCCGCCACATGCTCCGGCAAATGGAGGCCATTTTTAGGAGCTGCCGCACTGCAAATGATTTGAAAATAAATGAAAATGTAATGGCTGAAAGGATACAATGAAAATAAAGCAAGACGAATCATTATGTATTCGAGACCGTGACAAAATATTCATTATACTAGTGACTCGTAAATTTTCTTTACAATTTCCCTTTTCTTTTATTAAGCACTCTGATACTAAGAATAATAACAATTCATTCACCTGTCAAGAAAAAAACTGTAATTCTACATTGCATGAACTAAGCGCCAAAAAAAGAACCAAAAAAATAATCAAAACGATAGAAATCTAAATTTCATGAACAATGCAACAAAATAAATCTAGAGGCATATTATTTAAGTGCCTAAAGCGTTTCGAGAAACAATTAGATTTACGATAATCCTTTTTAGTGTTTGTTGAATGGGAAACTGAAACTATACGGGCCGCCAGTTTTACCCATTATTTTCGAATATATTTCTTTCGATTTTTGAAAAAAAAAAAATAGGAAAGCAAAAAGCAGAGCCTCTTTTTTGTTTTTTTTTTTTCATTGTTTGGAGATTTATATGACTCTGGTGTTCCACACCCAATTTATTTTAGGTACATTTTTCCCCAAATACCAATACATTGATTCATATTTCAAATCAATGGCAATTTTAGAATGAGTTTACCTATTCCGGAAAGAGAAAGACCGAGAGGGCAAACAGAAAGAGAATCGATAACTATATGGTTTGGTTTTCTATTATTACGTACTAATTAGTTTGGTTCCGTAAATGAAACCCACACCGTATGGTTAAATATTAGTAATCTCATTCAGGTTCACACAACTGTTCAAAACCATATTTTACGCAAACATAACTGTCGGCTTGTCTCACTTAATTAATGTTGATTTCATCTGAGCAGTTCATTAAGTTGAGTGCATATGTGTGTGAATATATGTTCCTACGATGATTTTATCATTGTAAATTATGTTTGACAAATCGTGAGGCTATTTCATTGCACAGAGAGAATGAGAATTATTTTCCTAGATGAAACCCTTTATATATTTCATTCATATTGTTTCATTTAATTTTGCCAAGATTAAAAAAGGACTGAAACATATGTTAACATCATCAACCATGCGAGCAGCCACTCCAATTTACCAGTACAACAACACATATTCTGCTGTCCAATGTTTTAACCTGATACTCATTTTTCTTTAAAACAAATCAAATGTATTGCAATTTATCACTTGGTTCGCAGTTCCATCAGGTTGCTTGTTTGAAATTTGTTGGTTTCAGTTGTGATTCTATTCATCTCTTATACCACTATAACTATGGAGAGATAGAGAGAGAAATAGGAATTTGGTCCAGTTTTATAAAATACCCATAAAACATTTGTTACACACAAAAGTTTTAGCCGATTGGTTAAACTAGAAAATAAACGTCCTCAAATTTCCATTATTAGATTCTGTTTATCAAAAATGGAATCTAAAACTTCAATTATTATTAAATTTAGCTTCGATAGCTATACCTATTTTTACTCTACAGTCAACCTAAAGACATTAATTAACGTCATATGACAGTTTTCGGGTTTAGACGGAATAAATGCTTTTTTGTTTGTGCTTTATTTATCTCTAAATGATTGATCGTTTAATCGAAATGTAATTAAGATTTAACAACTCCCTTTTTATGCAGTAATTTTTCTTTTATTTATTAAATATCTGAATGGTATTTAGAGAACAAATTGGAAATGTCAACGTTAATAATTTAAAATGCGAATCAATTAGTTCGGATCGAATCGTTGAATGGAGTAAAAGACTGACTGCAGAAAGATTAAGCATCAATGCAGTTAGTCACATTGCAATTTAAGCAGAAATGTCTTTTTACGTGATAAATTGATTTACTTAAACCTCTCTCGTCTGCTGTTAATCTCGTCCACTAGGACGATTGGTTGATTCTAGAGTAAAAAGTAAAAACCACATATTCCCTAATGAATTAATTGTTCCACCCAATCATTTCCAATAATTATAGGGGTTAATTGGTGGCTTATCAAATCCAGTGAAAAAGAATAGAGATTTGAATAGAATAAATTGGAAAATGAAATCCGTTTCAATATTTTCTCAAATAATAATGGAAAATGGAGTTCAGTTTTCAATAAGTAAAAAATACTCGAAGATCTATGTATAAATTGGTAAGTAAAATCTACACAGATTGCTTAAATCGACATAAATTTTCTATTTTTATCTACTTCTTTCTTTCATTTTTTGTCATGTAGATTTTTTTTTCTTCGGAGATAGAGAGAGAATTTTAATAAAGGAGAAATTCAAATTTAGTTCTTCAAGCAAACGATTTTTACAAAAGCGCAGCATCAAAATGAAAATGTTCCATTATTAGAGTGAAATACAACAGTGGTTTTAGTGAGGTTGTGTACTTTTATTATTTTCAATATTCTCCATTTATTTGAAGAATAAATTCTTAAGGAATGTCGCAAAATATTGAATATATACGAAGACAATATTATTGAAAATCATATAATAAAATTAAATTCATTTCGAAATGGATGAGAATATTTCTTTCTATTCTAAATTTCAATAAAAATATATACTTAATTGAAATGGAGTAATATGCGTATAATTTATGCTTTAAGAAAATAAATTTCATTTCTCGTTTAGCAATTTAACCATTTCCAA